>CM060941.1:488842793-490092793 GCA_030765085.1 Allium cepa | reverse complement strand
AGGCCATCGTTGATGGTCATCGGGAAGCGGTGCCACCCTGCATGTGCACGGTGGGTTTCCTTGTGTACTGTGACATTAGTATTGGAAGGGGAGTAAGTTCGTTAGTTTGCTCGTGTAATTCATGTTCCAGGCTCGAAGAGGGTAGCTTGTTGTCTCGAAGTAAAATATAGTGGTCTCGTGTAGATTGTAATATACAGGTTCAAGACCTGTAAGTTTTTAAAACAATTTGAAACTGTATTTTAAAAAAAATGTAAAAGGAACAATTAAACTAAGTTTAGATAAAAATTTAGTTTGAATTCAAATAAAGTTTGAATCCCAGTTTTTTTTAAATAAATAAAGTTTTTTTTCAATTATTTATAACAACTTGAAAGGGGTTTAAATAGTTGGAATTTAAAAGTAAAGTTGGAATAAAAATAGGGATTTAAACTAAAAACTTGGATCTGAATTCAAATATAAAATTGAATCTTAGTTTTCAAAATAAAGAAGTTTTTAAATTTAAAATTGTTTTAAATAGTCTTAAAGGAAGTAAATTATCCTTAAACACCTTGTTAATGATAATTTGAACATTAATAAGAAAATGCGGTTATTCTTGAGTAAATGAAGATTTAAATGATTTGTAATTTATAAATTATTTAAAAGGAATAATTTATTAAAAGGGATAAATAATGATTTGCGTCAATTTAGTAATTAAGAGTCTAAACTAGTTAATTAAGATTTAAGATGATTAATTTAGGATAAATTAATTGACAATTAAGGATCATTAATTAAATAAGATTAAATTTAAATTAATGATTAGTAATTAATTTTTTTTTATAATTAAAGGTCAATTAAAGAATTACTAAAGACTAATTAATTGGAAATTAATAATGGTTAATCTAAGTTGGTTACTTAAGAAGTAACTCAAGAATTGTTTATAAAGGTCATTAACTAGAATTATTTAATAATGAATAAATGTGATGAATTTTTAATAGTTAATTAGATTTATTAATGTAAAAATAATCAATTGTAAATTGTTTTAAATATAATTACCTAATGAAGTAATTAAGGAATTAATTACTCATTGTACTTAATTCAGTTTAATATGAATTGTTAAGTTGATTAATTATTAATTAATTTAAATAACCAATGGGTGATGCGATAAGTATAATTACTTAGGGAAGTAATTAATGATAATCACTGGATGTAATGAATTTAAGAGTGATTTGGTAATGAAAGTAATTTGAGTATAATTACTTTGTATAATTAATCAAGGGATTAATTAATGAAGATAATTAATTATGGAATAATTAATTTGTTAATAAGTAATTAAGGGTAGTTAATTACTGGATTGATATTAATCAAGGGTGATTAATAATTTTATTTTAAATTTAGATTAATCACTTAATATAATTAATTTAAATAAAGTAATTAATTTAAATATAAATTAGAAATCATTAATTTATATAATTAATGATGTAACTAAGAATTGTTTAATTTAGGAATAATTAATAATAAAGTGATTAATTAATGTAATTAATTAAGGACAAATGTAATTAATTATATTTAATTAATCAATAGAGAAATTAAATGTTAATTACTATGAATGATTTAGGTTGATTAATGTATGAAATTAATTAAAGACTAATTACTTATTGTAATTAGAGAATGATTAATCAAAGGTGTTAAATCAAGATAAATATTTAGAGAATGATAAATGAAGTAGAGTATAATTCATTAATGGATATATAAGCAGGATTTATGGAATGAAGTAATTAATTTAATTCACTTTAAATTAATTAGAGATAGAAGTAATTAATTTAATTTACTTTAAATTAATTAAAGGTAGAAGTAATTAATTTAATTCATTTTAAATTAATTATAAATGGTGGTTAATAAATCATTGCTTATATATATTATTGGTTGTGATCTCAGTAATGAGATGAGTAATATCTATATGTTATGGATGCTTAGTTAAGTATGAGATAATATCCTATGTTACTCTGTGATATGCTGTGTTATACCTATGATGCTCGTATATGTTTTATCTGTGATAAATGCTATGTTAATTAAATTACTTAAACTGTTAAGTTAATTAGACAACTTGGCCCTTAAAATGGCGGTTGGATTCGATGAGACCGGGATCGGAAGAATCAATTTTGATTCTCCGAAAACCACATCAATCCAATTTAAACGTTAGGTCGTGAATCCTGAAATGAAGATCGAGATGGTGTTTTCAGAATGCAATGGTTATCGTCGTTAACTCTGAGGGTGATTCCAAAATGAGTGTAACGAGATAATGCCTTCGGTTTCGTTCGAACCCGAACGAACTTGTATGGATTGAATGCTTTCAACACATCGTCAGGCAGACGATGAGCATTCTAAGTGATATGCTCTATTAAGGTAATCGTAGCCTCAAGCCTCATCAACCGGGAATGGCTAAAACAGGGGAGATGCAGCAAGGTTAGGTGGGTCATGCCCAAGCAGGACAAGATATTTCCCCTGTCTAGATGTCCCTTTTTATTTCGGCTGTGTGGGCGGTTTGCTAGCTAGAACCGCGGGGTTTATCTTGTTCGGGACTGTTCAGTAAGGAATGGTTCCGGCCTTGTGTTGCAGGGGATGAAGGGAGTAATCCTCGGTACGGTGATCTAGGCCCCGTACTGTGACGGGCGGTACCCCAGTAGCCCTGCCATTGTTGGAAATCCATTTTCCCTACGAGACCCTACGGTTTTGATTTGTATTACCCACTTTTGTGGCTAGTAGCTGGAATTTAATCATGTAACAATTTCGGCTATTTTCTATTTACTTGAAAACCCTAGACACTATTATAATATTACTGGATTTCCTATGAAATGTTTTGGTTAGCGTAAGGTAAAAACTTACCCGTATTTATTTGTGGGGAGTCTTACGTGATACCTTTATTTTCAAATGTTTTTCAAGTTAAACAACTTTAACCTGTTACTCATACCAGACCCATGTCTGACCCGGAGTTTATTTCTGTTTTTCCTAAACTCTCGGGTACCCAAAATTTTACGGGTAGCCTAGGGATTCAGGTTAGCTTTGACGAATTTCTGGAGGAGCAATGGAGCAGGAGGCTTCAGCGTTGTAGATATATAGTTTTTCGTTGTGTTGGTATCTCTGAGTCGTATTGTTTGAGTTGTATTGTGTTGTATTGTAAATACTAGACAGGTGTTTATAACTGTCCAGTATGTGATGTATTATCTGTGTAGCTCTGATTGATGTTGTAGATTATGTAATACTTATGTGATTAATATAATTTATTCGTTCCGCTGTTAAGATTCTGATGTTGTTCTTCTTTCTTCTCTTTCTTTCTAATTTCTCGCCTCTTTCTTTCTTAATAACGACACGTCTTCCTGGGCGTAGGAAGTTGGGTCGTTACAGTGGTATCAGAGCGCTAGGTTGAGCGAATACCTAGGCTCTTGAGTGATTTCTTTCTTGAGAGAGCGTATTTGTAATTTTGATATATATATATATATATATATATATATTATTTATTTCTACCTATTGTTGGGTTACCTGTTCGGGTTTTCCAATATAAGTTATAAAGGTAGATAGGGTAGTGGTGTGTGTAACACAACTACTAATGGTTGGAATTTGAATGATTGAGGTTGTAAGTGTAATTGTCGAGACTGTAGACCTAGTACTGTCTCGAGTAAACTTTGGTTGGTGTAAGGATTTCATTGATCTCTGAAGGAAACCTGTTAAGGTTCGGAGTTCATCTTTGAAGTATAGTTGGATGAGCTAGGGTTTTGAGCCTGTCAGAAGCAAGTCATGATATCTTGATACCCAAAGGTGTAGTAGCTGTGTGATGAGACACAGTGAATATGAATGTCTCCGAAGATGTTTCTTCGGAATAAGTAAGGAAGTGTTTCTGCTTCGGTGTTGTGGTTGAGTTCAGCAGGGTGTTTGTGTTTGGCTTATGGTCCGAGTTTCTCGAAGAACTCTGGATTAGGAATTTCTTGGCATTGGTGTCAGCAGTGCAGTTCGAAGTATTCTGTGTGTTGGCAAGGAAGTCTTTGGTTTCTGAGTCAGCCGTGGAGTTCAGAAGCAGCAGTGTGGTTCCGTTTCCTTGATGGATTGGATAGGTAAGCATAGGCTGTTCTGTTTGGTAAAGAGAGAACAATTTTTCTTAGGAAGTAGGCTGGGTTGATCGCAAAAGTGACTTGCGATAGTTTGAGTGTTCTCTTGTGTTTCGGAGATTTTTCTGGATATCTTCTGGAAGTCATAGTTTTGTCAGCATCTAAAGATTGAGTTTGGTATCGACTGGATTCCAGGAGTGGCGTTGATGGTTCAGCTTTGTAGTGGGATGGTTTCCGGGAAGTAAGTTTGGTGAAGCAGCTCGGGTTTTGAAGGAACTTCTGAGTTTTATCTTATGGATCTGTTGAACCCTATATTTGGAATGTGTTGTCCGGTCTATGCTTATGTTCATCATTGGCATTGTCATCTGCTCAATCAGAGTTGCGCAGTGGAATCATGGTGGCAGCTATTTAAAGTGGAAGCAATTGGAAATTGCAGTATTTTGGATTAGAGAGTTTCTACAAGAAATTTTTCAGGATCTGAGGCCAGATTGGAGTGCATCTATTTTATCTTTTTTCCGAATGTGAGAAATGAGATCTGTTTTCTGATTTGGAATAGAGTTTGTGTTCTGAGTTTTGGTTGATCTTGGAAAGATCACTTTGTTGGATTGATTTGGTTCAGTTTATTTCTAGGGAGCATCAGCAAGGGTTGAGCTGATCAATAAGGATGTAGGCAGCCCAGGATCGTCTTAAGAGTTTTGTGGATAAGCGTTGGTCTTCAGGATTGAATTGCCAGTTTGGATAACTGGGATTCATTGTGTTTCGCGTATCTCTGAGGGAGTACGTGTAAGACCTGTCTCTGGTTGTAGAGCCAACAGTTCAGGGAGTTTTGGTGGCTGAATCAGACTTGTCTATAGTCTGATATCCTATCTTGTTTTGTTGATCTAAATGAGTGGAAGCTCTGTAGCTTAGTATTGATTGTTTGGATTCTATAAAGCGAGTATCCCGATATTTATACTTGGGCAACTCGAGAAAATTCTATCCAGAATCTTGTCCGGATAATTAGATTTGTTTGATTGGATGAATTGGTTGCTATGATTGTTACATATGATTGATATATGCTTGTGTTTTAAAATTAAATTTTTAGTTAGATTATTAAATTACCTTTGTTTTAAATTTCGGGGACGAAATTCTTTTAAGGGGGGAGGAATGTGATATCCCGGAATTTTTGGCAATATTAATTTAATAATCTGGGTTAAAATTAAAAAGAATTGATAATATTGTTAATAATAATTTGAGTTGATTTAATAATCTTCTTTAATAATTGTTTAACGGGTGATCTTATCTTTTAAAAAGCTAATCAATTTGCCTTCTATTTATAATGTATATATCTGTATATATTGTAAATAGATAAGTTTTGTTTTTAAATTTAATATATAAAGCTATGTTTTCTAATTCTACTATGTTTGGATAATTTGGAAATTTGATTTAACTCAATATTAAATAAATAAACATATGGCTCAAGATACTCAAGATAACAGTCTAATTGTTTAAAATGAATTCTAGCTTAACTTTAAATTTAAACAAAAAGGATGTTTTGTCTTTTTAAATATAGCTGATAAAATAAGTAATTTATTAAACAAGAGATAAAATTCTTTTATGGATTATTTTAATTTAATAATGAGTTATATTTAAACAATATTATTGATGTAATGTCTTTACAAATGGATTTTTTTTAGAAATTGTTATTTTAAATTTATATATATGTATTTTGGAAAAACTATGATTTGTAAATTTAAAATAAAATAAATCTTATAAATATTAACATAAGTATGAAATAAATAATAAGTAAATTAAGTATTTAATTGTTAAGTTTTGAAAATAAAAGAAAGATAGAATTTGTAAATTGTTTAAGTATAAAATTATATGGATATAAATTAAGTAATAAACCAATACAAATGACTTAAACAATTTTATAATATGTATAAAAGTACAAAAGCAAAGTAAAGTAAAAAGAAAAATAAGTAGCATTTAAAATAACTAAGACTAAAAGAAAACCAGGCTTTGTATAAATATGAAAGCAACCAGGCAAAAAGAGTATGTAACCTGTAATTAGTAATATATGCAAGACATGTAAAAGTATATAGGATAGGTAATAACACAACCTGGCAAGTAATCATGTATGTGACTGTAAAATAAATAGATGAAAATAAAACAAAGTTTATATGTACATAGAATATTAAGCATAACCAGGCAAGGCAAGAACAAAAAAAAAAAAGAAGGAAAATATCAACTTATACGAATAAGATAAGGATGTATGCATGAAGGGGAACACTTGCATTTAATGTAACCAGTACTAGCATAACTTAAGTCTATTCCAAAAATCTCATAAGGCAACTCAGCCCCCATTTGAAAAGTATTGCCTGATAAAACAAAACTAAATAGTGCACCAGCAATTGCAAGCCCAGAAAATACCTTCACCTGTAAATTTTCTTCCTCTAAATACATCTCTGATACAAACAGAAAATGTTTGTACAAGCATATGCAAACCCTGCAAACTCCTTTCTATATATACCTCTCTTCTCATTTCTAATTCGATCATCTCAACATAGCAACCAGAAAACAAGAAAATAAGCATCATTACTTTACAACTTAAACATTTTTCATGTAAACTAAAACAAGAAGATTTAAGAAAATCAAGCCTGCAAGCAAATACAATTCAAAACCTGATGTATTCATCTTCAACCCAAGCTTTAAGGCAAGCAACCTGCATGCAAAACTAATCAACAAAGCAACTCAAGTTTAAAGTAAAAAGCATCCAAGTGCATGGATTTTAAAAGCTAAAAGATTTCAGCTTCAAACTGTTTTTCTAGAAAAAAAAAGAATCGAGTGCTCTGTCTTTCAAAAATCAGGTGAGTAACATCACATCTCTAAATGTTTAAGTATATTTATTCTGCTATATGTTCTCTCTGAAATTTAGTTATTTGTGAGTAACTTTTATTTTAAAATACTAAAGTATAAATTGCATGTTGATGCCTGTGATAAGTATGGCCTGTGTAAATATGGGTGAGTAAGTTCGTATATATATATGGATGTGGATGTGTGCATATCTGCTGATGTTTAAATACCTCTGTTTCCATTTCAAACTCAATATCTGAAGTAAAATACTCTATCTCTTAAATCCAGACATTATTAATATTTAGAATTTAAACAGAATAGGTTTATTATATCATGAATTAAAGTTTAACAATTCATTCATGTTAAAAGTATTTTGTATTGACCTTGGAAACCAAGAACAGCAGAGGAAATTCAATATAAGTTAAAATCCAAAACTCTGTAAATCGTCACTCAGGATTATAAATTGATTTCTTAATCAAAAAATAGATTTTTAAAACTAAAATCAAAATATTTAGTTTGGGTTTGATGATGTATATCTGGGTTGAACTCAATTTGAGTTTTTGAGTAATTCTGGGAATCTCGAAGTTTTGGAAGACTGTAACTTACCGTGGTGGTGCAAGAATGTTTGAGGAGTTGGGGAAAAATACTTGTTAGTGGAACAGATCAACATGGTGATGGGGGTTGATCGAGTTTGTCAGTAACCCTAGTTTTGGGTGCTTTGGAAATTGATCGGTATAAATTCCTATGGTGGATCGAGTGCTGCATAACTTTGGGGAAAGGTAGCTAGAACATGGAGGAAGCCGTGGCCGAAGGTGGAGGCACTCCGATGGTCAGAGAGAGGGGAACGAGGTGTTGCCAGGTTGAGACGCGGTGAGCTCTGATGTTTCCAGGTTTGGGTTTGGCATACTCGAATTTGATCTCGGGTTGGAAACGTCGATTTGATGCTAGGCGTAGGGTGCTGGGGTGGTTCTCGACTTGTGGAGGCCATCGTTGATGGTCATCGGGAAGCGGCGCCACCGTGCATGTGCACGGTGGGTTTCCTTGTGTACTGTGACATTAGTATTGGAAAGGGAGTAAGTTCGTTGGTTTGCTCGTGTAATTCATGTTCCAGGCTCGAAGAGGGTAGCTTGTTGTCTCGAAGTAAAATATAGTGGTCTCGGGTAGATTGTAATATACAGGTTCAAGACCTGTAAGTTTTTAAAACAATTTGAAACCGTATTTTAAAAAAAAAATGTAAAAGGAACAATTAAACTAAGTTTAGATAAAAATTTAGTTTGGATTCAAAAAAAGTTTGAATCCCAGTTTTTTTTTAAATAAATAAAGTTTTTTTTTCAATTATTTATAACAACTTGAAAGGGGTTTAAATAGTTGGAATTTAAAAGTAAAGTTGGAATAAAAATAGGGATTTAAACTAAAAACTTGGATCTGAATTGAAATATAAAATTGAATCTTAGTTTTGAAAATAAAGAAGTTTTTAAATTTAAAATTGTTTTAAATAGTCTTAAGGGAAGTAAATTATCCTTAAACACTTTGTTAATGATAATTTGAACATTAATAAGAAAATGTGGTTATTCTTGAATAAATGAAGATTTAAATGATTTGTAATTTATAAATTATTTAAAAGGAATAATTTATTAAAAGGGATAAATAATGATTTGCGTCAATTTAGTAATTAAGAGTCTAAACTAGTTAATTAAGATTTAAGATGATTAATTTAGGAT
Organism: Allium cepa; assembly: GCA_030765085.1. Classification (NCBI taxonomy): domain Eukaryota; kingdom Viridiplantae; phylum Streptophyta; class Magnoliopsida; order Asparagales; family Amaryllidaceae; genus Allium; species Allium cepa. The sequence goes on along the minus strand of CM060941.1, from coordinate 490,084,161 downwards.
AAATTAATTGACAATTAAGGATCATTAATTAAATAAGATTAAATTTAAATTAATGATTAGTAATTATTATTTTTTTATAATTAAAGGTCAATTAATGAATTACTAAAGACTAATTAATTGGAAATTAATAATGGTTAATCTAAGTTGGTTACTTAAGAAGTAACTCAGGAATTGTTTATAAAGGTCATTAACTAGAATTATTTAATAATGAATAAATGTGATGAATTTTTAATAGTTAATTAGATTTATTAATGTAAAAATAATCAATTGTAAATTGTTTTAAATATAATTACCTAATGAAGTAATTAAGGAATTAATTACTCATTGTACTTAATTCAGTTTAATATGAATTGTTAAGTTAATTAATTATTAATTAATTTAAATAACCAATGGGTGATGCGATAAGTATAATTACTTAGGGAAGTAATTAATGATAATCACTGGATGTAATGAATTAAAGAGTGATTTGGTAATGAAAGTAATTTGAGTATAATTACTTTGTATAATTAATCAAGGGATTAATTAATGAAGATAATTAATTATGGAATAATTAATTTGTTAATAAGTAATTAAGGGTAGTTAATTACTGGATTGATATTAATCAAGGGTGATTAATAATTTTATTTTAAATTTAGATTAATCACTTAATATAATTAATTTAAATAAAGTAATTAATTTAAATATAAATTAGAAATCATTAATTTATATAATTAATGATGTAATTAAGAATTGTTTAATTTAGGAATAATTAATAATAAAGTGATTAATTAATGTAATTAATTAAGGACAAATGTAATTAATTATATTTAATTAATCAATGGAGAAATTAAATGTTAATTACTATGAATGATTTAGGTTGATTAATGTATGAAATTAATTAAAGACTAATTACTTATTGTAATTAGAGAATGATTAATCAAAGGTGTTAAATCAAGATAAATATTTAGAGAATGATAAATGAAGTAGAGTATAATTCATTAATGGATATATAAGCAGGATTTATGGAATGAAGTAATTAATTTAATTCACTTTAAATTAATTAGAGATAGAAGTAATTAATTTAATTTACTTTAAATTAATTAAAGATAGAAGTAATTAATTTAATTCATTTTAAATTAATTATAAATGGTGGTTAATAAATCATTGCTTATATATATTATTGATTATGATCTCAGTAATGAGATGAGTGATATCTATATGTTATGGATGCTTAGTTAAGTATGAGATAATATCCTATGTTACTCTGTGATATGCTGTGTTATACCTATGATGCTCGTATATGTTTTATCTGTGATAAATGCTATGTTAATTAAATTACTTAAACTGTTAAGTTAATTAGACAACTTGGCCCTTAAAATGGCGGTTGGATTCGATGAGACCGGGATCGGAAGAATCAATTTTGATTCTCCGAAAACCACATCAATCCAATTTAAACGTTAGGTCATGAATCCTGAAATGAAGATCGAGATGGTGTTTTCAGAATGCAAGGGTTATCGTCGTTAACTCTAAGGGTGATTCCAAAATGAGTGTAACGAGATAATGCCTTCGGTTTCGTTCGAACCCGAACGAACTTGTATGGATTGAATGCTTTCAACACATCGTCAGGCAGACGATGAGCATTCTAAGTGATATGCTCTATAAAGGTAATCGTAGCCTCAAGCCTCATCAACCGGGAATGGCTAAAACAGGGGAGATGCAGCAAGGTTAGGTGGGTCATGCCCAAGCAGGACAAGATATTTCCCCTGTCTAGATGTCCCTTTTTATTTCGGCTGTGTGGGCGGTTTGCTAGCTAGAACCGCGGGGTTTATCTTGTTTGGGACTGTTCAGTAAGGAATGGTTCCGGCCTTGTGTTGCAGGGGATGAAGGGAGTAATCCTCGGTATGGTGATCTAGGCCCCGTACTGTGACGGGCAGTACCCCAGTAGCCCTGCCATTGTTGGAAATCCATTTTCCCTACGAGACCCTACGGTTTTGATTTGTATTACCCACTTTTGTGGCTAGTAAGTGGAATTTAATCATGTAACAATTTCGCCTATTTTCTATTTACTTGAAAACCCTAGACACTATTATAATATTACTGGATTTCCTATGAAATGTTTTGGTTAGCGTAAGGTAAAAACTTACCCGTATTTATTTGTGGGGAGTCTTACGTGATACCTTTATTTTCAAATGTTTTTCAAGTTAAACAACTTTAACCTGTTACTCATACCAGACCCATGTCTGACCCGGAGTTTATTTCTGTTTTTCCTAAACTCTCGGGTACCCAAATTTTTACGGGTAGCCTAGGGATTCAGGTTAGCTTTGACGAATTTATGAAGGAGCAATGGAGCAGGAGGCTTCAGCGTTGTAGATACATAGTTTTACGCTGTGTTGGTATCTCTGAGTCGTATTGTTTGAGTTGTATTGTGTTGTATTGTAAATACTAGACAGGTGTTTATAACTGTCCAGTATGTGATGTATTATCTGTGTAGCTCTGATTGATGTTGTAGATTATGTAATACTTATGTGATTAATATAATTTATTCGTTCCGCTGTTAAGATTCTGATGTTGTTCTTCTTTCTTCTCTTTCTTTCTAGTTTCTCACCTCTTTCTTTCTTAATAACGACACGTCTTCCTGGGCGTAGGAAGTTGGGTCGTTACATGTGTCTATTGTTGATTTATTCAAAATGTGTTCTAGAGCTTCAAATCTATATGAATTTGAAGGAGCATATTCTAAGTTTTGTCAAATTGGTGGTGTTGCTGGTGTTAATTTTTTAAAGGATAAGCCATTTGATAAGTGGGTGGATTTATTTTTTCCAAGGAAACGTTATGGTGAATATAGTTCCAATGTTGCAGAAAGTTTTAACAGTTGGATTTTAAATGAACGAGCATTGCCTATTACTTTGTGTTTAGATGGTATTCGTATTAAGATTATGGAACAAATGGCTAGAAGAAGAGAAGAATGTCGTTTGTGGAGAACAGGTCTATGTCCTTATATGGAGTTACGTTTAGATGAATTGATTGAAGAAGGGTTTGGATGGGATGTATATAAATCTTCTGATTTTGCTTTTGAAGTGAAATCTCCAAACTCTTATTGTGTTGATTTGAAGGAGCGCATTTGTAGTTGCAACAAGTGGAAAATTACAGGATTTCCTTGTGCTCATGCTATAAAGTGTATGAACAAGTCTAAGTTGTCCGTATATGATTTTGTCGAGAATTATTTCACTGTTGATGCGTATCGATGTTCTTATGCCAATGCTATAAATCCTATTCCAAATTATGATAGGCCTATTGTTGATGGTAGCATACAAGATGTTATCAAGCCACCAAAAGAGAAATGTGGCGCTGGCAGACCATTAGTGAAGCGCAAAGGAGGATTTTTATATTTTCATAACAAGCAAAACAGATGTGGCAAGTGCAAGAAATTTGGTCATAATAAACGGAATTGTCAAGATTCAAAGAGGATATGATTTGATTTTATATTTTTAATTTGTTTAGAGTAATAAGTGTACGTGAGACTTGTTTCAGTGGTCTATAGTAATTGAACCTTTGTTATTAATTTGTATTTAGTATTGCATATTATGGAATTGATTATAATTTCAGCTATTTTAGTATAGATGATAGTATCAGTTTTTTGTTTTTGCAGTATGATTTCTGTTGTTTGTTTGTGGAAGTTTTGGTACCAGTATCATTTTTACATTATCATTTTTTACAGTACCAAACATTATCAGTTTATAGCTGTGTCAGTTTTTTTAAGTTTTGGTATCATTTTTTAAGTTTTGGTATCACTTTTACAGTTCTGGTATCAGTCAATTTGGTTGGAGATAATGTTTCATTGATTGGATATAAACGGTTTTATTATCAGTTTCTGTTTGTTTTTAGAATCAGTTTTGTGTATTATAATATGTGCTATAATTTACAGCAGTAGTCCTTAATAATTATAATAATATATGGTGTTTGCAAAACCTGATACCTGAACTAATTGTTGTTTCATACAGCATGTTGAGTTTAAGTTCTAACAAAACCGATACTACCAGTCATAAGAAGTGATGCCCAGTTACTGTTTTGTATTGTAATATTACATGAAATTTGATGATATCATTTTACAACTGATAGTTGTATCATAAAACTGATAATATTATGTTGGATCCATAGTTGGATGATAGAACATACATTATTTAATCTTGTTATAATATAAACAACAGAAAAAGAAAAGAACATCCCACAACATATCATTCCAGGAGACCAGTATTGTTTTTAGAAGTAAAAGCAGCAGTGTTTTGCTTACATAACAACATTTCTTCATAAGTATGAAATTACAACAGAACATCATTAATTCGCAGCTATACATTTCAACATAACAACATTACGTCACAGGTATCAAATTTAATTGTGAAATAATGCAATGTGAACTCATTTCCTTTCTTTTTTTTGTTCTTCTAGGCTTGACATGTATTTTGACAGACTCCAGCAGTGTTCATCGTCTGTTAATATTGCATGTGCAATTCTTGCTCTTGTTGATAAAACATCTTTCTTTTCAATTTTTATTAGTATCCTGCTTATGTTCAGCGAAATGATGAATATCATTACAAAAATCCCACAGTCAAGCCTGTTGAAACCAAGATGTAATATTAGTATAAATTTTCATCTGCTTTATTAATAGGTTTATAATAAGTACAAAAATTTGAATTTTAGAAATAATGGTACAAGCATACAGTATGGTTTGAATTAAAATATTTAGCAGTTATACTAGTACACTATGTATTTATTTCTTAGGTATCAGTTTATTTTTTGTAAGTGTCAGTTTTTTTTCTGTAGGTATTAGTTTCTTGTTATGTAGGTATCAGTTTTCTTCCTGTAGTAAATGTTTATTTGTATTTAAATTTTATTGAATTGAGAGATAATAATTCTCAATATTTTTATTACGAATCAAATTCAATTAAATATAAATGGTATACAATGATGTCTAGAAGTATGTATGGAAAATTATAATGCGAAAACATTTATTATAATGGAAAAAACCTTACGTGTCTGCTCTCTGCTGTGCACACTTTATTTGATGCATTTCATCTGGTTTCACTGCCATGTCTTTTATGTCATTGCTTTTCCAGATTTTTTGGAGCATTTCCTCCATTTCATGTCTCTAAAACAGGTAATATATTAAAAATTTAGCTCATATTCACGGTGATAAGTATTTTTTTAAAAGAAAGATAAATCTCATACCAATTTCATAGCCTCCTTTAAACTTGAATTGTTTCTTTCGTTTGATCTTCTAGGGCGGTTAGAATCAATGTGGCACCATTGCATTGTTGGGTATGTTAAAGTTACTAATGTCCAGTGTTTCTCACAATGCAAAGGAAAATATATACTTTCAGTAAATTTGTCGTGTACAATAGATTCTAGCATAGGGATAATGAGACTTTTCTTCACACTCTTCATATCACACACAATTGCTTTCTGTTTAATATGAAAATAAGTTATGATATAATAAATGAAGCAATTATTATGTACTTGAATATTAAAGTTTTATTTACCGTCATTGTAGTTGTGAAAGCATAGTTGTGGTCTTCTATTCCACATTTTGAAATGTACCAATCTATGATCTGTATTAAAATCAGAATAGTATACGTTTTTTTTTATTGGTGGAGCAATATTAAATTGTTAATAGTTTCAATACTCTTAGTAGTTGCTGTGTATGTTGATAAGTATAAAAATCATAAAGCATAAGGTCAATTTAAGCATGTTGTGGATTTTGGTATCAGTGTAAGAAAAAAATTATTATGTACCTGCCCGTCAGTTTCGCAAACTTCTAGTAGAAGTTTTAGTGCATTCTTTGTTATGACACAACCTCCTCTGATTGTGTCATTGTCTTCCCATGCCACTACACTATTTTGATAAAAACAATTTGTATATGTTAGATAAACTTAATTTCATATTTAAAATTAATATACATATTTGTACACTTACTTTTGTGATGACATTGTTAATGAAAAGAAAGTTTTGATCACATTTTGTTGCTCAACGTTGAGGTAGATCAAACATTTGCAATGACCAAGCCCTATCTCGTAAAGTGTTGGCTCTTTTACTGCAAGTGGCTTTGGACTATTGTCTTGTTCACTTTGGTTTTCAACATTTTTTTTTCAGGTTCCTGTTTTTGCTTATTTGCAACTTTCTTTTGTTTCATCCCATATTCAAAGCTATCACGTTGTTTTTTCACTCTTGTTCTTGCCTTTAATCTTTGAATATAGGAAGCTGTCCCTTTTTGTGTTGCTTTGATTTTTTTGTCAGTTGATTTTATGACTTTTTGTTTCCCTTTTCTAACAGCTGTTTGCCCATGTTCTTCTGCATCTTTTTTTTTCAGTTTTTTTGCTTGCAAAGTCTTGTGTGTCGTAAAGTTTGAAAGATGGAGGGGTAAAGTCAAGCACTGAAGCGACATACGGTATACTTTTGTTTTTTACATCTGTATCCTGTTGAAGAGTTTGAGTATCTTCTGAGTTGTCACCCTGCACTCACTTTCTTTTTCCAACTCTTCTTTTTGGTGTACTTCGGTTGGAGTCTGTTTTTTTTCTTCGTGGTCACATTGTCTTTCTTCACTGCTTGTTTTTTTTACCCAATTCACCTTCTATTTCGATTGGCATTTGTTTGTTCATTTCTTATGTTTTATCTGCTGTTTTTTGTACACTCTCTTTAGATTTTTCTTCATTTTTTTCTATTCCATTTGTATAAAAGTATCTGCATCTAGTTCAGTTTGTAAAATGTTGCTTTGTAGGTTGAAATTTTCCCTTTTATTTTCACCATTTTCTTCACTATCATTCAAAACATCTTCAACTTTATTGGTGTTGTCTTCAGCCTATGATGTTTTCTCTTCTTTATCTTTCAGTTTCAACTTTATTTCTTTCAACTCTTCTTTCAACCTGAAAACTTCTTGCTCTGCTTTAATTCTTTTCTTTTTTTTCCACTTCTAATTCTTTTTTTGTTTTCTTTGTTTCTTCTTCCAAATCTTTTATTTGCATTTGGAATATCCTAATGCTTACGTCTTCCTCAAATGAATGTGCAGTTTCTATGGTTTCTTCAAACTTTCTTTTCTTTCCATGCTTTTCTTTTTGAATTTTGGGGAATTTGTGTTGAATAGTCTCTGTTTGAAGTAGACATTCTTCATATGGGCTGAGATTTGTGATTTCTTTCACCTGGAAAATTGATATTGGAAATTTTGTTTCAGTTTTAAGCTATGATATCAATTTGCAATGATAATTGAATTTTTACTGTAATGAAAAAAGAAAATTGTATTCAATAAAACAAAAAAAAATTTATTTTTATTTTTTTGATACTATTAATATCAGGTTCAATCATATTAGTATCAATTTCTTATACTATAAGTATCAGTTTCTAATCATATTAGTATCAGTTTCTTATACTATAAGTATCGGTTTCTAATATTTACAACTATGGTATCAGTTATTGGATTGTAGCATCAGTGTAAATTGTGAAATTATAAGGTATCAGTTTTTGCATTCTAGTATCAGTTTTGAATACATCCACATTTCGTTTCAAGCATGTAATCATTTGTTATCAGTTTTTGCATTTTTGTCTCAGTTTATGATACTATTAGTATTTGTTTCAAGCATATAAACATATGGTATCAGTTTTTTGCATTGTATTTTCTGTTATTGATACTATTTACTATGTTTTGATATGGTATCATTTTTTGATCACTGTAGTATCAGTTTTATGCTATAGGATAAATGATCGACAGTAAAACTTTATTCTGCATAATAGTTAAAGCATATTGATTAACAAAAAATGAAATGGAATTTTTACTTACATCACCCTCTTTCACGTTATCAAAAACTGCTTTGACTGCTTTGTCTTTGAGTTTCCTTAAATCCCATTTTGCAAATCTTGGTAAGGCTGGAGTATAATATTGTCTTTGTTGAATGAGATCCAGTTTCTCACAAATGCAATACTGTTAACATTAAAAGAATTGATTAGATATGTTTGTTAAAAAAAATAACTAATAAACTTTTGAATAAGTAATCTTACCAGTGGAAGCATGGAGCATCCCGACATATTTCTTGGATTATGAATGAACTTCTTAACAAATTTATTGAAATTCTTTTCTATCGTCAGCGGCCAAGAAACTAATTGCATTGTCTCTACATTAATTAAGTATGGCAGAAGTCCCCATCTTAATTTTTGCTGGTTGTTTGGAAAGAAAAATGTTAATAGTATTTCAGTTACTATTAACATTGGCAAGTCTTCTTCATACTCCTTTTTCTTTTTTGCAACTTCTTGCTTTATTCTTTTTTCCACAACATTTCTTGTTATATAAGTGTTGTGGCCAAAGTTTCTGTTTGCAAATTCCCTACACTGCATTGGAATTGTTTTGTTTGTCATTTTTTGAGTCGGCTCAATGTTAATTATTTTTAGTGGTAGGCCAAAAATCAAACTTATATCTGTTGCTGTAACTTTCATCCTTTCTGTGGAAAATAAGAAAGCATCTTCGACAACTGAGTAGCATTTGTATAAAGCATCCAAATTGTGTTGATGCTTTTTGCATTCTTTCATCAAAATTTTCTCTTCATAGAAAACTCTAAAGAAGTTGTAGAAAGGAGTGCTCTTCATTATATCCATTTGCTTCTTTGATAGAGCATTTTTTTGTTTTATCAGTTTTACTATTTTGAATATTACCTGCAGTCCATATCTGTAAGCTGTTTCATGCTTTTTATCTTCAGATTGTTGTTTTGTTTGTGATCTTTCTTTTATGTATTTTGGATGCGCATCAACAAAATCATCATCATTCTATTAGTTCAAAATAAAGAAAATAAGTTATTTGTAAAATAAATTATGTTTAAAAATAACAATAGATTCGGGTATTAGTTGTAGTGAAATATCTTCTGTCAAATATATAACAATTTCAAGTTTGAAGTAATTAAGTATCAGTTTTGTAGTACCTAAGTATCAGTTGGTACTAAGTAGGTATCAGTTTTCTCTAACCAGGTGTCATTTTTTCAAGTAGGTATCATTTTCTTATAACTAGGTATCAGTTTTTTGTAACTAGGTATCAGTTTTCTGCAAATAGGTATCCGTTTTTGTAAATAGGTATCAGTTTTTGTAAATAGGTATCGGTTTTTTGTCTGTTTCATATTTCAACTAAATGATACTGACTATAATTTTATCAAACAATTTACGCTTAATGATAAACACTATTATTACTTGTGACTAGGTGTCAGTTAGTACTAGTTAGGTATCAGTTTTCAGTAATCAGGTATCAAGTAGGTATGATTTTTATATAACTAGGTATTATTTTTTGGTAATTAGGTATCATTTTTTGTTATTAGGTATCATTTGTTTGTTTGTATCATATTTGAAATAAATGTCGCTAACTATTGTTTTATCAAACAATTTATGCTTAATTATAATGACTATTATACTAGTAATTGGGTATCAGTTTGTTATACCTATCAGCCTTTTCTTTTACCAAATGATTTACAGGTAGTATTTTTGAAATATACATTATGGTATAAAGTTATGATGTTTTATATTTTACCGAATTGAGTTGTTCTTCTTCCAGTTATTGATCTGCAGCTTCTTTATCTTCTTTTTGCTGAGATTTAACAAAATGAAATTATTAGTATTTCAATGTTGCTATAACAAAACTATACTAATTTTGTTGTGTTTGATTTTATATTAACAGTTACCTTCTTTGGTATACTTTCACTTATTTCTGGTTTGCTTGTTCTTGCTGTCATTTTTTCGTCTCTTCTCTTTGTCCTTTTTTCTCTATTTTGGTTTTGTTCTTCTGCTGCTGTAGGTTTTTTAAGCCTTAATTTGTTGCTTTTTCTCTTTAGTGCCGACGCTATCGTTTGTGCTAAAGGAAGGTTTTCCTCTTCTATCTCTGCATTTTCTTTTTGAACATCTGCTTCGTCGACATTTCGATTTTGGTTTTGTTGATTCGCCGTTGACTTACTTAGGTTTTCTTTGGCTTTCGATTGTTGTGGTCGTTCTTCATCTACAGTCGATTTCTGAGGTTCTGTTGGAGATGTAGATTTATTTCTTGTTTGTGGTGCCATTTTTTTATGTCGAGCAAAATTAACGTGAATCTTTTGTTTCGAGCAAAATTACCGATTGTTGGAGTGTAAGGAAGGAGGAGGAAGATGGACAGAATGCTTCGTTTTGTTTGAAATTCTTTCTAGGCTTTGGGCTTTGTCCTTACGGTAAAAGTATATGCGCGTGTCCTTCTGGACAAATATTTATTATAATTTGTCCTTAAAAAAAATTTCCCCAAATATTTAACCATATTTTTGTGTTGAAATCATTTTTTTTAGTTTGAATTTTATTTTTAGGTTGCAACATCTATTTCTTTTGGTCTGAATTTTTATTTATATTATTAATTAATAATTTATTTGTTAGATCCTATTTCTAAGTGATCTTAAAATTTGATAGAATTTTGAGATGGATGTTTTAAATTTGTAAAAGAATAATATTTGTTAGATCCTATTTTCAGGTGATATTAAGATTAAATACATTTGTAGACTGACGTTTTGAATTTGTAAAAGAAATTTAATTGTTAGATCCTATTTACAAATGATATTAAGGTTTGGTATTAGGGGCATTTTTGGTAGTTCGCCCTGACACCAAAAAAGTGTGACACCAAAGGTATTACAGCTATTATTAAAGATTGCTAGTATTGGCCCTGCTTCGTACATGGGCTGTTTGTGTTATTTTATACGTTGATATTTTGTTTAAGCGCAAATATGTAAACGGAAAGCAGGGGCATTTTTGGAATTTCAAAAGAACACCGAGTAAATTAGTTCAACGAATTTTCTTTATTAGTAGTAGAGATTATTATTATTTTGGAAAAGAGTGATTCTCCCTTTGAATGAAGTAGATCACTCACATAATTTTATTGCACACTAAAACAGGAGACTCCCGAACTTGACACGTAGAAAAAACCCCACGATTTAAATTAAGAAAAAACAAGATGGATCCAATAATAGTTCTATGGAACTACTACAAAACCAAATTAAGCAACAAAGGAAACAAAAAAAAAGTAACACCCGTTCAGGCCCGACCCGGCCTAAAGCATAGGCCACCTAGACAGTGGCCTAGGACCCCGGGTCCGAATGGGGCCTCAAATTTTCAATTTGTTTTTTTTATAAATAATCTATAAGTGACTAAAATTTAGGTGAAAGATTCAAGTTCAACCACGGCGATGAACCCATATACAATATCTAATTATGGAAGGACGAAAAGAAATCAATAGAACGGTAGCCAAAAAATATAGTATCCAAGAAGAAACCAATGAACAAGGCCTATCCCCGCAGTCAAGCATCCATGAGTGGCAATATGAACTTTTCGGTCCTCCACCCCCACTTAAACTAAATAATTAAATCAAACATGAGCATATCACATGTGCGTGTATTAAAATTACACACACACACACACACACACACACACACACACACACACACACACATATATATATAAGAGCAGGAAAAACATAATACTAGTTATGACAAGTTTAGTTATCAATCTGGAGCAATCTGTTATAAGAGTTGACTAGGTCAAAAGTTTCTACAAGGTTGTCATTTATAACCACTAGGTGCCACTGTCAAAGCCTATAGTTACTTTAAAAAAAATTATTCGACTTTTTACTTTCTTGAGAAAATCTCCGAAGTAAACCTTACTAGACAATTTGTAGGTAGGATTAGCTACCAATTATATATAAACAACACAGTGACAAATTAGTTTATGAGGAGGAGTGTTGACGTTATAAATTCGTTGATTCCTTTCAAATCATATATCAGCAGGTAACCGTGAAAATGGTATCGTATAAGATTCTATAATTTTTCCTCCATTGAAATATGAGATTATTCCAGTAGTTGTCCCAGTTTATTTTAGAGTTAATTAAGGATGGTTCAAAGATGTTAAGGGCGTTAATGAGGCGCTTGTAATAAAGGTGTGTTATGTTTTCTAGGGCTAAATTGCAAAAAGACACTTTTTATCTATAAATAAATTCTTTTTCTTCAATAATTCTATTGTATATTATTTGTTCTGCAATGATCCGACTTTTCGAGACTCAAATCTCAGCACTAAATGCATCAACGGTATTCATGTGTTGAACACCCAAGTGCTGAAAAAACAAAAAGTTAAGGGTGAAAAAAGAATACAACATTAGAATCTTACAACGGAACAATAATATACAATATCAAAATAACAATATAAAGGGTTACTCTAAATACAGAAATTTCAAAGTTATAAAGTCTAAGTACTATTATCAGTCTAGACAGTTATAACTGTCTGTCTCCACACTGCTGATATATACAATGCTAATACGGAACAACATAAATAGAATAATGGAAACCTCTAGCTTGTCTTTTGAACTTTGAAGCGTCCAAGGTAATATCTGCTATACTTAGCCTACTGGAAAGAATAAGCGAGGAAGTTAGGAAAATTAAAAACCAAGCGTCAGACATAAGTCTGGTACGAGATAGCTTAAGAAACATGCAACATGTAACAGTAACTATTAAGACCGTACAGATTTCCCCAACGGTTTTTCCCTCAAAAGAAACCAACCATTTGTTGAGTTTAATATAGTGATATAATAGATAATATCTAGAGTGTAGAATATAAATCATAGTAAATAGCTTATGCTTGCATTGGTCACACCACAACATATTTAGATTACATTCAAAACTGCTAAGGTACATTCGCAAAATGAATTTTTCCATGAAGATTTCTTCGATCGACACCGAATCTAATCTCTTACACAAGGGTCAGAAGCTACCTCCGAGCAACGTATATCTCTAGATAAAATATACCTTTAGTTTAAAATATATGGTTCATGTCCAAACACTTGATCCCAAATATCATCAACTCCTTCAAGCAAGATCGATAAGCATACTCCAGATATGGAGTTGATATATCTTGTCGCGGGTTAGCCAAACTCCAAGCTATGAGGCCTGATCTATTTTTAGTTATTTCCAATGTTGAGGTTACATTTGGCATCTTTCACATGAGTCTTCGTCACTCGAAGAGAACACGAATCACTACATGGATTCGAACATCTCGAGCAGATCTCGAATCTCCACATAGATTTTCCTTTACAATTGATTCCAAAACATAGAATCTAAATACTAGTTTGAAGTGGTATTCGGTAAGTGAAATACTTACCGATTCCGAACTCTTCAAAACCAATTGATGAATTTCTAGTTAACTCAATTCCAGTTCTATCAGAAGTAAACAAACTCTAGAGAGATTTCATACCAATACTTCTCTTTTGGGATTCTGATCGGTATGAAATCGCGAAGCCTTTCGATTAATTCTTGAGTTATATTTGGTAAAGATCGATAGTCGATTAGTCGACTATTTAGTTAAAACGTTCGCTTATACATAACATGTTTCGACATTTCAACTTATATTATCCTTCGATTAAGAATGAAACCCTGTAAGTTAAAGCACTGATTGCATATTAGAGCCTTACATAGGCACTTCATTCTTGACTTTCATAGATAGACAAGTTCACTCGTCTGCTTTTAGTGTTAAGTATAGTATTAGTGATTTCCATAAACAAGTAAGAAATCAACAAAATTAACACGTTTTCGACATTCCAACTTAACTATTCCTCATTCAAGAGGGAAGTTGGTAGGTTAAAGCACTATTGCTTTATTCCCACTTGAGCGTTAATCTTAACTCTCACAAATAAAGAGGTCTACCTCGCTCGGCTTTTAGTGTTAAGCATAGTTAATTAATTTTTAACAAGTAATCGTACAATTAAACCATTTAGCCACTAAGAAATTCTTAATCCCTTTTTGAAAACATTTGTTTATATTAATAAAATATTTTGAAATACTTATAATATGTTTTAAAACATTTATCTAAAATATTAATTTAAAATGACTAATTTGTAAAATCTTTAAAACTTGGAAAAACAAGTTTTCCTTATAGAAATCGCTTCTTTTAAAATTCACAACTAACCTTTTGAAATTCATAAAAAAAATCTCAAACTACCTTTAGAATACTCTAATAGATAGTAAACACTTATAAAAAGAATGAAATAGAATACTTAAATTTAAATATTCCTTTCAAACTTTTAAAGTTCAAAAATCAAGTCAGAACGGGGCAGTTTTGCATAAATGTCATTTTGGTCAATTTTCGAGATGTTACTTAACTCTTTATCATCCAAAATTTTTATGGCAACGACCATACATATAAAATTTTATAAATATGGCTAGAAATCCCTAAGAATCTCTCTATAAAGTTCCATAGAAATTATAAAATATAAGGCAATTTCAAAGTGCATCCATAGCGACTATCGCTATAAGTGCACTTTTAAATCCAAGTTTAACCTAATACGAAGTCCATCTACAACCTATGTGCATTGTTTCAAGGTAATGCCACATGTTATACAAGTCCATTCATGTCTGTTCATCTGTTTAAGTCCATACATATGTCATTTGCTTTCAAATCAAGAATCTAAACCAAAGTTTCAATAAATTTCAACATCAATTTGAACCACTTAAACAAAGTCAAACATTAATAAATTTGAGTTATATTTTCAATCAAGTTGGTGAGTTAGCTTACCTTCTAACCAATAAAAAACCAAGATCTAAGTATTCAAGTCTAGCCTCCCCTTTCCAACACCTTTCCTTCCTTGCCTTTGCCTTGCTTCTCCCTTAAATTGCTCACGGCTATGACAAGTGGGGAGAAATGTGCTTTACTTTTTAACAATCTAACTTGGTAGAAGGTGTTGTAATATTGTAATAAGGCTCTAGAACAAATTTGAGTTGATTTGGATGAGTTTTGCAATTATTTTGCTTTAGGAAATTATGAAGAGGAAAATATGAAAAGGGCTTGGTTTTGCTTTATAAATTTGTGAATTATTATCAAGGGTATGCCACACCTTATATAGGCTCAAGAATGGTTCTCTTTAACCTTGTTCTCGCCTACTTTTCATGTCATGGCACTACAAGAAAATATATTATTAATAACGCCATTTAATAATGCATTATTCTAAAGCGTTATTATTTGCCTTAAATTATTTGTTTTTTTACTCTATTTGTTTTGTACAGTTCATAGGTAACGCTTTGGCCCAAAATTTTCGTCTCCTTCCAAAAACACTTAACCAGATTCGTCTCCTTCCCAAATAACACTTAACAATTTTCATCTCCCTCTGAAAATGAAATAACCCTAATCGACGTTCTATTCCATCTCCAATCAATGAAGTTCAGTCGTTCTACTCCATCTTCGATCTTCAACACTTCGATCATAGCAGTTGTAAAGTTGACGATGCCTAGAATCCTAATATCTAATCTTTGATTTCACTCTTCATCAATATATTCCAGATACGAAATAGAGGAATGTATATTCGATGGTGTATTATCAAACATGATAATTTATAAATAATTTCGCTCTTCATCAATCTCACCCAAAATTTATAAGCGATCATTTTCTTAGGCCCAGACTTCGACTTTAGTTGATTTATCTTCAAATTCAATATCTATATCCAATTCAGCATTTGTTTCTCTCTTGTTGTTTACGAAGGTACTTCTCTCTCCTCTTTTTCTTTCGAACTTGAATTGTATTTCATGCTTCTAATCTATAATTTATGATCTGTAGTGTCAAACTTCTATCCTATATATATGTATGTATGTATGTTTCAGTTTTTAGTAGAAGATCTCAATTTTATGGTAGATGGTTGCTTTTAGTGCTTGAAATTTAATTCTATGTTATGACTCTGTTAGGTTTGATTCAAATAGTTGGGCAATTGATTTACATTTTTATTAAACCTATTTCTACTTGAATTGAATTTGTTTTTGTTGATAGAACTTGAATAAAATAGTTAAATTATTTTGATTTTGGGGTTTGAAATGCATCATTTGCATAGATTTGATTCTTATTATTGAGATTTACTCTAAAATCTAATCGATAAGAGTAGTTACAAACATCTTCGCTAAACAAGTTTATTAGGTGATTTTTTGAACTTGGATCAAATTTATTTGCATTAGTATCATCAACAAAGTTTCGTCTCTATCAATCACCTAAAGTTCTGTTATGTTTATAAACATTTATAGGTGCATCGGGAAGTGCCAACGATTCTCAGTTAACACGACTGCAGCTTTTTTGTGGTTTTGAAAGCTTCCTCTTTGTATCAAAATGGACAATGCATCAACTAGTAAGTTAGAATTTTCTCTTAAAGATTTGGCTTAAACCAAATATTATGTTAACATTTTTCAATACCAGAGTGTCATTGTCATTTCACATGAGATTAAGTTTGAGTGTTAATTTTGTCACAAGGACTGTTTATTTTACCCTGCATTACCCTTTTTTGTACCTGTTAATGAAGTTGGTTGAATGCCCATTTATTTAGGAGATTCTGCTAAGCGATAATTTTAAGTGGAGCCAACAGGCAGTGGTTTAGATATGGCGCAAACAATTTAAAAAGATAAACGATATTGAGGAAGAAGTTTATGATTTAGACAGATGTCTTGCATGTTGACTTACCAAGCTAGGTGTTTGTTAGATATCAAATTTTATTTATTTCACTAACATTTGTTTGGGGTTAAACAAGATTTACATGTAGTTATATACAGTCTCTTCTTTTATTAAAGAAAAAAAAGCAAGAAATATATATTAATTAAATGGTTGATGAATTGATTTGGTTTGGTTAAGGTTAATTAAGTGTGGTTTGAGGAGTTTAATCCCTGACATGTGTCTGATATGTACATGTATCTGATATTAGGCATATCTATGCTTATTTTGAATGTACAGTTTTATGCTAGTGTGACTATTGTTTTGTTTTGTTAAAGTTTTCACTGTTGTTTATTTTTTATATTCAGTAATCAGTGATGCATTGCAAAGTTATTGAACAAATAGTTATAGTCGATATATAACAATGTAATTGTGCTGATACTGATTTAGTGGATAATCACATAATTTCGCAAGGAAAATTAATTTTGGGTATATTTTTGATGCACCGCCATGTATTACTTTCAGGTATATTTTTGATCTGTTTTTCATATGGGTTTGTTTTTAAGCTTTACTGTGACGACCCGAAAATCTTTAACATTTGAAATGGAATATTTAATTCATTTTAAATATTTGGAGGTTAGTTTAACTTGAATTTCGAATATAAATATGAATTTGGCAATTAAATTATTGAATTTGATTTATTAATGATGGGTAAAAATTTGAATTTTCAATTTTTAGCTTGTTAAAAATAATTTGATGGCTTAAAAAATTTATATTGATAATACTGAAGATAATGGAAGCTTCAGAATTTAATTTGGAAATGTTTTGTTAATTTTTGAATTTATATTGTTTAAATCGATATTTAAAAATTGCATTCCGACGAACAGTCTCGGATTTCGACGAAACTAGTTCCATGGGATCCGTAATATTGTATTATTATCGGATTTCAATTTTCGTAATGTTTGGAGTTGTCGTTTAGCCGTACGATAAGCAAACGCGTTGAAAATTAAATCGAAAATTTAATTTATTAGCTGGGTTCAAAAAGCTATCTTCTCCATACGATCGAATTAGGACTCAAAACCTTTCCCATTGCGTTCGGAATAGAGATTTAACATTATAAACGCCTAGCAGCACGCCTCGATAGGAGTTTGAAATTTTAAGTTGCAATTATCGGGACAATTTGAATTTGAATTTAAATTAATATATATATAAATTCATATTTCTTAATCAACTCCAGCTGAAATTCTTTCCCATCATAATTTTTTCGAAATCACTGTAGCCTGCAACTCCACAGGGCAGCGTCATATCATGTTTCCTTTTCCCTACCCAACACGCAACCATCAGATCTTGCTCCCCTCTTTTTTTAAAAGCCAAACATTCTTGGATTTCAAACAGAACTCAGAAAATTTAATAGCCGAGAAAGAAATAAGATATAATCAATTGCCGAATTCATTTTTTATATAAAAAAAGAAAAGAAAGAGAGAATGAAATCGAAATCGATTTCGATCTCGTTCGAAATTTATTAAAAAGAAGGGCGACATGGGGAGTCGCGGCGTGGGCAGTGGAAAGCGTGGCGTCGGGGGAAGCTCGCATCGATTCTAGCTAGTCGATTTTCGATTAAGGAAGCTTGGGTACCGTGTCAAGGTGAAGCGATGAGCTTGTTGGAATTTTTGGGCACGCGATGTGCTCGGAGAAGGCGAATTCGTGTGGTCCGGGTTCGCGATGGGAAGTCGAGATTCATTCGGTTTGGTTATCGCTGTTGAGTGGAAGGGCAGTCATGTGGTGATTAGCGAGGTTCAAGCGGAGCAGTTCTAGTCATTGGAGGAGGCACGGTGGCTTTTGGCATTTGGTTGGACTGGGTATTCCAGTTTGGGATTTCGAGGCCTGGTAGTAGCGCACGTAGGTTAGCATTCACAAAGTGCGATGATCGAAGGCTTCGTTTGAGCAATTTAAGCAGTGAATATTCGATTTCATCTTTCTCGAGTTTAACTTGATTTAGTAAATTATATTCAGATTGAAAATATATAAGGTTTAAGAAACAGAAACCTTTAGTCAGTGATATATATACAGGTAGTGGAAGGAAATAGAATAATTCTGTAATAAGATTTATGAAATATATATATATATATATATATATATATATATATATATATATATATATTAATTTAGATACATAATTTAATTTGAAATAGAAATGTATATATAGATAGGATTGTGAAAAGAATATAATAGAAATTTTAAATGTTTTAGGGTTTATATATAAAGTTAAACCTTGAATCTACATAAAAATAATCCTAACATGCTTGTACACATTTTAGTTTAATAGTTTGTTTTAAATAATGTATTAAAAGTAATTAACTTGTTTAATAAACTTATTTAATTGTTTTTAGTTACTGAAGGAATTAGTTTAAATTTAATTAAATAAAATTATTAAATAGAAATTGGATTGTTTGATTTGTTTCGAATATTGATAAATTATATAAATTTATACAAGGTTTAAAATCAAGGAAACAAGCCAGTTGGGATGTATTGCAAACAGCAAAATCAAAGGTGAGTTAATCTCACTCTTCTGGATTGCTATTTAAATTTAAATGGTCAAATTTAAATAATTGGTTGAATGGTTGAATTGATTGGATGTGGTATATTATATAGTATTATATATGTATATTTGGAGTGATTGATTTCCCGCATTATATAGCAATGAAACCCTATGCGCCGCATAATAGCGGATGATATTATATAAATCCCACGTACCGCGATATTCCACCTCGAAGTGGAATGGGTATTTAATTGTTGTGCTAACATCTGTGGATGCAGGGAAACAGGTTGGAGGGATCCAACTGGATTCCTCAAATATTTGAATTTATTTTAATGTTGTGTGTGATTATTTATAATCCGGTATGATTATATTTGTAATTGAAATTGTTGAAGGTTATGATTTAGCCGAATATATTTTTGGTATCGTAGGATACCAGAAATATATGAAATTGGATTTTTGGAATTTAAAGTAGAAAGATTATAGTAAAATTTATTTTTGAAAATTGGATAATTTAAAAGAAGGGATTTTAAAGGGATAAAATTTTATTTTTGAAAACTAATTGAATAAATTCCAAAATATGGGAAAAGATTTTAATAAATGGGTTTTGAATAATATTGTTTAATAGTTGAAGAATTTGTTTAAAATTTGGATTTTTTAAATGATCTGGAAGAGATAAAGAAATTAATTTTAAAAGGAAATAAATTGGGAAATCCATTTTGAAATTGATTTGGTGTTTGAAAATAAATTTCAAAATCAATTGAAATTTGATTTGGTGTTGAAAGTGAATATTTGAAAACCGATTTGAAGATCGTATATCAATGGATATTTGGGAATTTAAATCCACAATGGGAATTTTATAAAAGAAAAGGAAATTTGCTTTAAAAAAAATATAAATATTGTTTTATTTTTAAAAGTGTGGAAAGGAATTTACGGATTTGGGACGTAAATTTAAAATAAATCCAGAAAGATTTATTAATTGATTTGAATGAACCATTTTAGGATGGAATGTGTACTTTCCCTGAAAGCCGTAAATGATTTCAATATAATTTATAAATATAGATTGAAGTTGTAAAGATGGTTTTAAGGAAAGAATGCTTTGGAAAAATTATATACTTAAGTTATTTTGAAATTCTTTAAAGTTAAAATATATTTTAAACTATTATGGAAGTGATTATTTAAAGTTTTAAATTGATATTTGTTTTAAAAATTGGATATTTAAATATTTATACTCTATCTACTAATTTTATTTTAAAATTAGTTTTGGACTTGAATTTTTATATGAGATATTAGTATAATATTTTTCATAACTAATATTTAAGCAAATATTCTAAAATCGTTTATTTTTAATGTTTCCAAGTATATTTTGAATAAATATTTTATACTATTCTAAAATGTTTGAAATCGGCAGATTTTCAGTAGAAATGAATAAATATTGGAAACGTTTTCCGCGTAAGGAAAAATTGATTTGAAATTTATTTTCAAAGGATTGAAGTGTGAAAAATTGATTTGAATTTGTTTTCAAAGTGTTGAAAAGTGAAATTTTATCTTGCGAAGATATTTTGAAAACAATAATAATTGGGGGAAAATTATTTGAAATCCAGTGATGGTTGTGAATGATGATTGATAGTTAAATAATCGACAATCAATATTGGCCTTTTTAATGTCATTTGAATTTCGGTGCGACCGGGGGTCGGATTCCAAATGGATATTCGAAAACCACATCGAACCTTTGTGATAGTGATGGATCTTTTTTTAAAATATCAAAGTGGAAATTTGTTGTGATTTGTTTGAAATTTGATTGAACACTTATTTTAAAAAAATAAGCGCTCATTATTCGGATTAGCCGGGAGAGGACTTTGTGTCACAAAACCCATTCCGAATAATGATACGACGAAATGAAATTGCATTTGAAGATGGTGTTAGAGACCGGGTATTTTCGAAAGCGAAAGGATTACCTGTAGAATGTCTGTGCACCGGGTTGCTCCGGTATAGAGATTTTATCGCCCTTTTGTGATGGGGATTCCAGATGTGATTAGTGAATATTCGGATTGCAAGGGTTTCTTTGGAAGTGCCTTCGGTTCCGTTCGATCCTGGAACGGACTTGTATGGATGTGTGTCTGACGTTACACTTTGAAATGTAAAGTTGGTTTCTATCAAATACATTTCTGTTGGTGGCGGAGAATTTATTCTCTTAGCTTAACACCCTTCTCTGAGACGTACGAGCTCAGAGATTATGTAGTTGATGGTTACTAGTGATACATTTCCAATTTGGTAATGTGGCATACGAAGTGCTGCCGATCATTTGTTGATCAAAGTATGACTTTGTAAAAAGTGTAGCTTTGTGGATGAGACTTCGTCGGACCTCACACCCCGAAAATGGTCGAAACAGGAAGGATGTGGCAAGGTTATTTGGGGTAGCGCCCCCTGAGGGTATGTCATTTCCTTCTAGAAAAGGGTTGTATCATGGTATGGAGCCCAGATATTTTACCGATGTTGATGCTGCAAATTTATTATACTTTGTGGTTGTTGCTTTGTGGTTGAGGATCCTTAGATAAAGGTCGCAAACGACCGGGGGATGGCATACTCGTGTAGTAGTTACCTAGTTACAGAGGTAACCTGGCCTTGTGTTGGTAGAGATCCGGTTAGGTTCTCGGGGCATCCCTCCAGAGGGGTACCCATGTGGCAATTGGAAGTTCTTTAGCCTGACCATTTGTTGGAAATCCAATCTCCAATACGCGCCTTGTACAGTTTTGGTTGTAGAACCTGCCATTTAACATGGTAGCTATAATAGGCATACTATAATGGTACGTATGCTGGCTAAGATTAATATTATACTTTCGAAATGTTTTCCACACTATGCACTAATGATAATATTAAAAATGATTTTGCGTATCAAGCATGTTTGACTATCATAAGGAGAAATCTCCCCAAAGTCTGCGATTGCATTGTGTGTGTGCCGGGAGGCCTCATGGTAGTTTCATTTTCCAAAAAGCATAGCGTATTTCTTTTCCTTTCTTTGTGGAAATAACTGTTTTTAAGATCTCACACCAGTCTCATGACTGACATGGAGTTTATTGTTACCTTTCTAAACTCTGGGTGCCTATAATTTTCCACACGGGCAGCCTAGAGTCAGGTTATCGTTATTCTGGAGCGAAGTCAGGAAAGATATGCTGTGGAGATCTGGAGTTCAAGCTAGATGGCAAAGTGTATCATTTGTACTATGTAGTGTTCGTTGCGTCTGGGTTAGTGCAAATCAAATTTTATTGCACACAAGTTACTATAACTGCTAGTGTTTGTATTGTGTCGTTGTAAACTCTGATAATGTGATGTATAAATTGATATAGTGTTTTTATTTTAAAGATATTCATTTATCTATTATATTTGTTCCGCTGCGATATGTGAGATTCTGTTATTGTCCTATTTTCTTCTTCTATCTTCTTCTTCTTAAATCCTAACGGTTCGGTTTTCCGGCATTCGACTGTGCGGCATTGGATACAGTGGACGTATTGATGTCGACTTTCAGACGTCGAAAAATTAGGACGTTACATTTACTTTTCCTGAAAGACGTTTTTCATCAGATGAAACTAAAATTAAGGCAGAAAGTTGTATATGTACAGTTACACTGTTTGATGTTATTACCAAAGTCTAGTATTGTTGCGTATGATTTCATAGTTCGTAATATCTTTATTGCACAACCGATGACCATTAATAACAATGCAAATCTTACAGATTACTTATATTATTTATCAATTACTTGCAATCTTATATTTGGTTTAACTCATCTAGAATCAAATCTATGAGCTAACTGTAAATGTTTAAAACTGAATGTATCAAGTATATGTGAAAATGCACACAATATGGAAAGAGCATCAAATACAATTCACAAATTGATGTAAACACCTTTAATCATTATACTTGTTTAATTTATCTTCATTTTATCCTTATACTTCTGTAATGCATTAATGTATGATCATAATTTCATGTGCAATTTCCAACGTATCTTTCTTCTATTTAGTTGATTTTCTATTATAACTAGGTGGCCAAGGGTAAAATTTTAAACCTCTTTTAGTCGGTAAAAAATATTTTAATTAAAAATCCGATGATTTAATTATACAGTTAAAGTCAAGCTAAAGTACATTTGTTTTGTTTTGACTTATATTGTAATATATGTTTAGGGGTTTGATGCATTTATTATTTGCACAAATTCTAATTGAGATTAAATAATTAAATTTAGGTTCTTCAAAGAATGTCCACACCCAGATGATAAGCAAAGGAAAGAACTAAGTAGAGAAATAGGATTGGAACCACTGCAAATCAAATATTGGTTCCAAAACAAACACCCTCAAATGAAGGTTATACGCTTTCTGCTTTTGCTAATCAATTATTGTACTTTTCATTTTTAGGACCAATTGCAAGTAATGTGCCAATCATCAAGTACGTAAATATATTATCTTATATTTATCTATTTGATGTTATTTACTTATAATATATAATTATAAGAATTTGGTGGGTGGATCAAATTATTTATGCGCACTAATGTGTGCCTGGTCATGTTTCATATTATATACAATTATAAGTTTTTTCCAACCTTAGAGGTTTCACTAATATCCACATTGGTGAAGTATTAAGTATGATGTATTAAGAATATGTATTTCATGTTGTGCATGTTATCAATATTGATAATTTTGGCTGGATTTGGAGTGGACAACCAACTTTAGTTCGTACCTTTTAGTTTTTTTTACTCATTTTCATGATCTCAAATGTCAATTAGATTGTCGTATTCAATTACTTACTAGCAACCATTTTCCAACATCTATATCTCTTGTATTATGTCATGCACTTGACTTGATAAAAGGCTGGAACTTTCATGAGTTAACGGATTCATGTTTGGAAAGGCAGTTTTCAAATGAGGATGAGATTGAAATAGTATGTATTGCCTCAAAATGTTTGTAACTTGAGCCGCGAGATCGCTCCACTATGAAGTCGCTAATTCTTTCATTGACCGTTCTTCAAGAAGACGATGAGGTAATTCTCTTTTTGCTTCTATATTTGGAAATAAATTTATATAACTACATAACCGCTTTATACATTCTGAATCTGATTATCTGGTATATAGGCATATGATCATGGCTTTTTCAATGCCAATATTAAAATAAAGTATTATTTTATAAGAAATGAAATAATATTAAGCAGTGGATCATAGCTTCATTATTTTATTTTACTGTTGTAATTACAATATTTTTTCGACCGCGATATCTGTACAGTTATTGTTAAGACTGAGGCTTGTGACTTCGAGTTTTGCTGTAGAGAATATAGTTTCAGAGCAGGGTGAGAAAGCTCCTAACATTGTTTATAAAGGTAAGCTTGATGCACAAAGGGGGATCACAGTTAAGAGATCAAGTAGACTGGCATGGCCAGATCCTCGATAGTTTATGGTAGTTTTTGTTTCCTATATTTCCTTTTCATTAAATTTTAATTCGTTACCATGTTTGCATTGTGTGTTATCGATTTAATGCTGCATTTGTAGTGTACGTGCTATGTTAAGAGATTATAAGGTAGAATTGATAGGATGACCATTCACTGTACAAAATTTGTGTGCATACACACACATAATCTTTAGCAATTAGGATTACATATTATCATTTGTATGTTATGTTTAAGTTTAAATGAAAAGACTGTCAGCCTGACAGTGAAATTTTGGTAACCTAAAAATAGTACATCTCATTTTTTGTTCCAAAACAATGAGCTGTAATCTGCCATTTGGCGAAATTAATGACAATTCTACCTTTATGAATGGACAATAGTGTTCATTCTACAAATGCATCTAAACACAATTGGAATAATTATGAAGTTAACATGCATATATACAACTTTACCACATCTATATAACTTGTATTATAATAATAATAAATTAACTTAGTTTATTGTAATAATAGTAACAAGAACAACAATAATAGTCATAATGATAATAATAGCAATAAACAAACTAAGTTTATAAAAATTAACTAAGTTTCATAAAAATTAATTAAGTTTAGAACAACAACAATGGTAAATGATAAAGTTTTAACCAATTTACCTAAGTGTAATAATATTAACTAAATTTAGATATAATAATAATAAATTAAATAAGCTTATAAAAATTAACTTCATTAATTAAGTTTAACAAGAACTAAAGTTTATAAAATTAACTAAGTTTATAATAATAATAAATTAACTAAGTTTATAATGATAACAATAACGACAATAAGAAATTACAAAGTTTTCAACCTCTTTACATCTAACTAATTTTACAAATTTCTAAATTATATAAAAATAACTAAGTTTATAGACGATGATCAACGAATTTTGTAAATACAACTAAGTTTTATAAAAAAATAACTAAGTTAATAATAATAATATATAACAATAATTAAGTTTATAATAATAACAATGATAATGAATTAAATAATTTTGTAATAATAATAGAGTAATAAATTATAAAATATTAATTAAGTTAACTAAGTTTTATAAACAATTACTAAGTTTAGAACAATAGTAACGATAAACAAGCTAAGTTTAAAAAAATAACTAAGTTTAGAACAATAGCAACGATAAATGATAAAGTATTAACCAATTTAACTAAATTTTACAAAAAATTAACTAAATTTATATAATAATAAGATTTTTATTATTAAAAAATCAACTAAGTTTACAAAAATTAACTTTATTAATTAGGTTTAATAAGAATTAAAAAAGTTTACAAAATTAACTAAGTTTATAATAATAGATTAACTAAGTTTAAGAAAATTAACTAAGTTCATAATTATAACAACGGTAACAAATTATAAAGTATTCAACATCTTTACATCTAATTCATTTTATAAAATTCTTTCATAAAAACTAAGTTTATAGATGAAGATCAGCGAATTTTATAAAAATAACTAGGTTTTTAAAAAAATAACTAAGCATATATATATATATTAATAATAGTAATAATAATTAACTAAGATTATAATAGTTAATTAAATTTATAATAATAATGATGATGATGATGATGAACTAAGTTTATAAAAATTAATTAAGTTTATAATAATAATAATAACAACCATGACTATAACGATTTTAATTTGATGTTCAAAAAGGTTATATAAATCTTCATCCATCTAATAATAGAAGATACTACCAATAACCTGTAATTTTCATCATAGTTTTATATAATTATTTTCAAATTGTTCTGAATTTTTAGGAAGTACTACCAATGACCGAAGACGTGCATGAAAAAAGGCTTTGAGCAGTTCAAGTTCTTAGTGATGCATTTGGTACTTGTAGACGTTAACTTTGAACTATGTTGTCTTTTGTTATCATGAATACGTATTGAATTTGGTAACTCATGTATTGAACTTATTTTTTGTTAGTTGATACTTTATTTTGTTATCATGAATATGCGTAATGCATTACATTTGCTGATTATTATATTTTTTCGTTCATACATTGTTCAAATTGTTATCTATTTAAAGAGGATTCATTTTGATTGTTATTATTAAAATATAATAGTGGGGTGCATCAAATGTGTAGTAAAATAAAGCATAGCTCCTTAAAAGCGTAGAACTATATGACATAAGTGTTATAAAAAGATAATGCAATGTATGAGGTTACTATCAAAGGATAGCAGCAAATAGGCGTTGTTGTATCTACACACTTTATAGTGTTATCTATATGCCGTAAATGGATGTAGAATATACTATAAACATGTTTATATATAGCGCGAAATAGGCGCTATAGAATAACTATTTTAGAGCGGTTACATCACTACAAGAATTACTGTTTATAGCAATGGGGGAGGAGGGGGGCAACGGCCGCCAACGGCCTTTGACCAATGGCTTCCAACGGCGAGCAACGGCAAGCTTTTTCCCGGAATTTTTTAATAACAAAAAACACATGCCGTTGGAAGCCGTTGGAATATTGCCGTTGGCGGCCATTGCACGCCGTTGGAAATCCGAGACTTACCTGCAGATCAATCTTGTTCTTCCTCATTCCCATTCCACCCGGAAAATAAAACCAAAAACCCCAATTTTCCCACCCTAAAAAATTTCCAACCCCATTTTATCCCATTCTACACGTTCTAGCATCCCCATCTTCGTTTGCAAGCTTCACAACTTCCAAAATCAGGTATTATTTGCTAAAACCCTAATTTTGTTAAATTTTTAATTTTAGGTTAAACTGGTAATTTTTGTGTATGTATCGTGCTATTGTTTGTGTAGTGTAGTGTATTGGACCTTATTTATTGTTATTAAACTAATTATTGCATGTTTAACTATGATTTGTTAAATTAGGTTTATTATTAAATTAGTTTCGAACTTAATAATTGTTACTAACCTAAGCATGAACCTCACTTGTTATTATATTGGTGATTGAATTGCGTAAAAGCGTACGTAGAAAGTGATGATATTGACATATAAATTGTTCACTTTTGACATGTTATGATACGATATATACGCGATACATTTTGTGCATGACTGGATGTGATATTTGATGCGATTATATGTATAACATTGTTTGTTTATTTATACGTTGCGCACACACACTGGATTTTTTTTGTTTTAGGAAAAAATCATTATATATGCGTTGATTCAACAAATTGTTTATTGATATAAAAGTTTAAATTTTATGAAAATAAAATTTAAACTTTTATATCGCTAATTTTAAAATTTAAACCCTTAGAGTGTTTTTGGCCCCATCTGATAAGTATTGTATATGATCGTTGTGTGGATATTCGTTTTTTAACAGAACGGACATCTATATTCATCGTATACAGTATTTGTTGGATTTATCCCTGTATTGGACAAGTTACAAAAACAATAACGTAATTAAATCTCGTAAATCATTTCAGTTTAAACGGTTCGCAAAATTTCGGCAGCACTTCCCTTTATATTCCCTGTGTACACGCAGTTGTGTACTGTTCAGGTAACTAAAGCGAAGTGCTGTCGAAATTTTGTTGAATCATTTAAATTGAAATGATTTATGCGATTTAATTACGTTATTGTATTTGTAATGGGTGGTAGGAAGACCCATCAACAAAGTGTCAATGATCAATTAATATCAAATTTGCTAATAAATTTATTTAAATAGAATATAATGTGCATTTCAAAATAAGCTTTAAGTATTATTTTAGCAGATATAACAAAAACATGAAGAATGTTTATAAAATTGTTTTAATCAAAAATGTCAATGCAAATTTATATTGTACTTTTTAATTATATACGTAGGTAAATGGACAATTATTTTACTAATCGGAGTTGGATGTACAAAAAACGAAGGGTCGATACTGAAGGCTCAACAAGTGAACATTTTAATAATGGTGTTAGCGTATTTATGGATTTTGCTTTACGTAATAACGAAAATTACAAAGAAATCTGTTGTCCATGTAGTAAATGCAAACTGTTAAAGCATTTGATACAACAAATGGTTAGAGTTCATTTGTGTCAGTATGGTTTCATGTCGAACTATTTGATTTGGGATCGTCATGGGGAACAGTTAGCATATAATCCTGTACAAGATGAGGAGGTGGTGAGTAATGAAATTGGTATGACAAATCTTGTAGAACATATGGTTGAAGATGTTGCACGTTCAATGTTTCATGTTCCTCAATTAACTGATGACGATGGTAATGCTGAAGAAGAACCAAATATTGGGGCAAAAAAATATATGATTTGTTAGATGCCGCGAAAAAACCCCTTTGGGAAGGCTGCACAAGCGGAACCCAATTATCAGTAACTGCTGAATACATTGCGATGAAATCCAAATACAACCTCACAGAATCTGGATTTACGGCTGTTGTACAAGCTGCGAAACGACATATGCCTCCTAATAATCTAACGTGCGAAAATCATTACGAAGTAAAAAAACTGATGTCGGCTTTCGGTTTACCGTATCAAAAAATAGATACATGTCTAAAGGGTTGCATGTTGTTTTGGAAAGAAGATATCAACCTTAGGAATTGTAAAATATGTAATCAGGAAAGATACAAACCAAGAAAGAAAAAGGGAAAGGAAGTCCCGTATAAGCGTATGCATTATTTACCAATTACTCCTAGACTTCAAAGGTTATATGCATCTTCTGTAACTGCGCAACATATGAGATGGCACGGTGTGAGAACACAGGAAGAAGGTACGTTAACACATCCAGCTGATGGGGAAGCATGGAAGCATTTTGACCAGAAATATCCTGATTTTGCGTCTGAAATTCGTAATGTTAGACTTGGTTTATGTACGGATGAATTTTTCCCATTCTCTCAATTTGGTTCGAAATATTCGTCCTGGCCTATAATTGTGACACCTTATGATTTACCTCCTTGGATGTGTATGAAAACTCCGTATATGTTTCTTATAGTTGTCGTCCCTGGTCCCGATGATCCGACACAAGGAATCGATGTTTATTTACAACCATTGATTGATGAATTAAAAAAATTATGGTACGAGGGAGTGGAGACATATGATATATTCCAAAAAAAAACTTTCGCATGCATGCTTCTTTATTGTGGACAATCAGCGATTTTCCTGCATATGCAGTGCATTCAGGTTGGAGTACGTCCGGTCGTCTAGCTTGTCCTTATTGCATGGAAGAAACACGAGCAATTTTTTTACCTCATGGAAAGAAAGTTTCGTGGTTTGACTGTCATCGATGTTTTCTTCATATTAATCATCCTTTTAGATGAGATAAAAAAAACTTTACAGCTAATAGACATGAAACTTTGAGACCACCTACGGTTTGATCAAGTGAAGAAATTTATGAACTTGTAAAGGATTATCCAAAGATACATGAAACCGGAGAAAAAATTGAAATTCAAGGTAAATCATCTATTCATAACTGGTGCAAACAGAGCATATTTTGGGAATTGCCTTATTGGAAAAATCTCTTGATTCGTCATAATATTGACGTGATGCATAATAAGAAAAACATGTTTGATAATCTGTTTAATACAATTTTGAATGTTAAAGGGAAGACGAAAGATGATTTGAAATCAAGACGTGATATCGAAGTAATATGTAATCGTCCTAAGCTTCATATAAAACCAAATGACACAAAAAAGCCAAAAGCTTGCTATGAGCTAGACAATAATCAAGTTAAATTACTTTTAAAATGGGTGGAAGGATTAAGATTCTCAGATGGCATATCTTCTAATCTTCGTAGATGTGTTGACTATAAGAACAATAAACTTAGCGGGATGAAAAGTCATGATTGTCATGTTATGATGGAAAATTTGTTACCCGTCGCTTTTAAAGAACTGTTGCCCGCAAAAGTTTGGACTGTTGTAACATAACTTAGTCTGTTTTATAAAGAGATTTGTTCAACTACATTAAAAGTTGACCGTCTATGTAAACTTGAGGAAGAAATCCCGATATTGCTTTACAAACTGGAAAAAATATTTCCTCCAGTTTTTTTCAATGTTATGGAGCATTTACCTATTCATCTTCCATTTGAAGCACGTCTTCGAGGGCCTGTACAATATGGATGGATGTATCCATTTGAAAGGTATATTAATATTTAGTTTATTACATATTGGTTTAATTAAATGTATAAAAAATTAATTTAAAATAATTTTTGCTAGGTATTTAAATCATCTAAATAAAAAAGTTAGACAGAAAGCTCAAGTTGAAGGTTCGATTTGCAAATCGTACATCGAAGAAGAAGCTTCGTTTTTCTCTCTCACTATTTCAGCGACCATGTGAACATATCATTTGAAAGTGCTACGCGTAATGATGAAGGCATTGATGAAGATAATTGTCAAGCGACTTTATCTATTTTTAAAAAAACTGGTCGGCATGCTGGTAAATGTGTGGAAGTATGGTTGGATGATAGAGATTATCAAGTAGCACACACGTACATTCTTCTCAACTGTGCCGAAGTTGCACCATTTATTAGGTAATATATATACACACACGTCTACACATGCATATCATCTACACATATGTATACACAAATATGCACACATGTATTTTAATCATAATGCAACATTTGTTCTATAATTGCAGTATTTACAAATCACAACATCTAAACGACGATATCGGTAAAGAATTTGCTGCTTGGTTTTCTAACTACGTTTTTGATACAACAAATTGTATTGTAGATGAAGGATTGAAACATTTAGCTATGAGACCAAAATGGATAGTCAAGACATATCCAATATTCTTTGTCAACGGATATAAATTTAATACCAAAGAATACGGTGTCGAAAAATCAACTAACAATACTGGTGTATTTGTCAAAGTAGTGATGATCCAAATGATCACATAAATGACTTTTATGGCGTGCTGACCCAAATTTTGCAGTTGACATATTTCACCCGACCTGCAGAAGAAGTATTTTTTTTAAATGCAACTGGTTAAACAACGTTCCAGGTTCTAGAATAAATGTGGATCCAAAATATAATCTTATAGAAATAAAACATACTTCGAGGTATTATAAGTACGATCCTTTTGTACTTGCCAAACAAGCACTTCAAGTTTATTATGCTCCTTACCCATCTTTAAGAAGAGATAAAATAGATTGGTCGGCTGTTTTTAAAACGAAACCAAGGTTTACATTTGATGGACGGAATATTCCTGAACAACAAGCTTACCAAGCAAATATCGAGGAAAATAGAGGAATAATAGTAACCGACGATCAAATAGATTTTGGACCTCTAAACGATGACTCAAATGCATTAATTGAAGCATTTGAGAGTATAGAGGAACAAATATAGAGTGCGAAGAAGAGTCTGAATCCGAAAGCGATGAGGATTGATCACTAATCAATATTTTGAGAAGGTAATTTTTTTTCATTTTTCTATTTCCAAAGTAATTTTATATGATATGTATCACATAGTCTCTTTTATGTTACGCCATAATGTATGTTACACCATGTTCATTATTCTGACACCATTTGCATATTAAATTAGTCAATGTTACTCTTGCTTTTCTTTATACTATGATTTCATATAGGTATGTCGGGACGCAGACGTTCACACTCCGGATCTTCCAGCTCATAGGGAGGCGATGATGCTGGTCCTTCACAGCCGGGTGTTCGGCCTACGGTCAAAACAATTTTTGTTTGAGGGAAATAATATATAAATAATTAAAACTGTCAAAATAATTTTTGTTTTCAATTTAAATTTGCAGAGGCGGTCCGAGAGGAATTCTGCAAACAGGAGCAAGAACCCCGTTACACATTGCGGTGGTTCCAAGTCTTTCCAGCATCATCGGGAAGATTTGGTATAATTATTAAATAAGACAAAAAGTTAATTATTTTAAGTTTTAATTTGTTAAAATATAAGTAATGTATATTTATATGTGCATATTTCAGGAGAGACAACGCAGGGGGGCTGTTAGTTATTGGGATGTGTTTACCCATACACATGCCTTGACTCAGTTCGATGATTCCGGCGCAGTTTCTGACTCTTGGGACCACGATGACAAAGCGCGTCCTGCCTATGTAAGTATAACATAAGTAACTAAAACTTACAAGTTAATTGAAATAACGTTAACTAAATTCAATTATATTTTGCATGACAGCAAAAGTTCCAGGAAGCGCGAACAACCTTACTTGAGGATACGGGACAAGCTCACTTGACCCCCGATGAGGAGGACGCCATTTTTGAGTCTGTCATGGATCCAGTGACCCGCGGCAGACGCTACAGATATGGAAGCCAATCGGTAATTTTAAGTTAAATTATAAAATAATTATTCTGATTAATTAGCGTGTTAATCATATGTGTGTGTTAATTATTAGTGTGTGTTAATCAATTCTTTAATTGGCTTGAATTCGGGTTTAAGTTAGTAAACATCCTTATACTAGTGTATTCCATTCATATTTTGAACTATCATGATTTAGTTTGTTTTATGAATTTGTTAGTGAATATATATATGTTAGTTAATTTGCAATTATTTTAATACTAATTTTTTAGTGTAGTTGATAATTTAAATTTGTTTACAGGTTCAGACAGCCCAAAGAGAATATTAAAAGGCTCAAGATAAGGAAGAGATTGCGCAGCTACGAGCCGAGCTTGCCGAGATGCGGGAACGCAATTTGCTGCATGAAGCAAGGACGGAGGAGATGAACCGGCGTATGGCAGAGTTCATCGCACAGTATGGACAACCTCCTTCATCTGTTGGTTCTGGTGCGGAGTGATTTAGGTATGTTTTGTTATTGGCATGTATATTTTGGAGTTGGTGAGAATTTGATACATTCTGATGTTTTCTATGTATATTTGGATTTGATACATTCTGATGATTTGGTTGTGGATGTTGGTTTGGATTTATTGATGTTGGTTTGGATTTTTTGATGTTGGTTATGTTGTGTTATGTTTGGATATTGGTTTATGTTGAAATATATGCACGATTTGTTATATATATATATATATATATATGTTTGGATATGTTTTGGTATAGTTGTTATATATATATGCTCGAAATGGAGCTGTTTTGATATAATCGTGGTTGTGTGTGACTTGAAGCAAGCACTGCTGGTTTTATAAAAAAAATATACCTAGATTTCCAACGGCTTCCAACGGCGACCAACGGCCAAAACGTCCGACGGCTTCCAACGGCTTCCAATGGCAAATTCCAACGCATTCCAACAGATTTCCAACGGTAGTCTGGTTAACAAGATTTGCCACGTTGGCAAACTTTCCGTTGGAACCCGTTGGTATAACCCCGTTAATGCCGTTGGAGGCCGTTGGAAGCTATTGAAATGTATACCAGCGGCCTTTCCAACGGACTCCAACGGTCGCCCGCCGTTGGAAAGAGCCGTTTCTCTTGTATTGTATTATGCTATGAAATCATGCTCTTTTGTAGCGATTTTTTTAAGTGTGCAATTCTTTTTTATAATATATCGATATTTAGCGTTTATCAAACCGCTATAGTTATATTTAATAGCGGCTATATGCCTAAATAAAAGACTGTTTTTCTTGTAGTATGGAAGGCTCACCCCATCACTTCTCCTTTACATCACTTCCTTTAGCAGATTTACATTTATACCCTTAATATGATAATATTTGTTATCCACTTGGAAGCTTCTAGAACCTTCCATTGCTTTATGAAGAGGTGTGTTAATTAGTTGCTAATGTGTTCATTTAATCATTAGACAAGTGCAAAAGAGTTCGATCAACTTATAGCGATTAAAAAGATGTTTACAGATAAACCGATTTCTAGTCACATTATCGATTTTTCTTCAAAGAATATATTTTTGCAAACAATTTTCAAAAACAAGCTTTTTATCATTATTCATTAATTAAATGATGTCTAATAAGGTTATTAAATCATATTTATAATACTTAATTGTATTTCAAACCGTTTCGATATTCGAAGCGAAGTGTTCGAATTTACGGATAGCTACATTTTTCCCCACTTGGAACATTTCGTCCTCGAAATTCAAACAAGAACGATAATCAAAGAAGATAGAAGAACAATACACATATATAGAATACTGCTGAACTATATACAAACTAAATTGCAACCCAAATGCCATCTAAGTGACCCCACCTCAAAAGGTGAGAATAATACAAAAGATATATGATACTAATATAAGAAATCTCCATTCTAAGAACAAATCTATATAGAACTCCCTCAAACTACCCCCTATTTCCCATGTACAATCCCATGACTTCTCGCTCCATTATACCTTGACTAATATGCTTAATCGTTTCAAATTTCTGTGAACAATACGAATAGACTGCCATAATACGGTCAAATTTGGCTCAATCCCGATGTCTTCTTGTTGTGATGCTTCCATTGTTACCGAAAGATTATGCATAAACTTATGCAAATGCGACACATGAAATACATTGTGCACACCTGATGGCCTAATTGGTAACTCGACTCTATATGCGGGAGTAACAATCCTCTCCAGAATAGGGAATGTTCTATATATTGAGGAGCCAACTTCCTAACTCTTCCAAACTAGACTACACTTCTCATCGGAGAAACCTTTGTAAACGCAAAGTTTCCAACTAAGAACTCCAAATCTCTACGCCTCTCGTTTGCATAGCTCTTCTGTCGATTCTGTGCTTCCTTAATTCACTTCTGAATCTTTTGACCATATCTGTCTCCTCTCGAATAATATCCGACCCAAGCACAAGACGATCTCTAGGTTCTACCTAGCACGATGAAGACTTGCAAGGCCTTCAATACAGCATTTCAAATGGTTCCATACCGTTAATAGCTTGATAATTGTTGTTACATGAAAAATCATTTAGTGGTAAGTGTTCTTTGCACGAACCCCCAATATCTAAAATGTATGCTCGAAGCAAGTCCTCCAACACTTGATTCACCCTTTCCATTTTCCCATCAGTCTGTAGATAGTAAGTGGTGCTAAAACTAAGCTCGGCCTCTAATGCTTCATACAAACTCTTCCAAAACTAGCTTGTGAATATCAGATCTCTATCAATCACGATATCATAAGGAACACCGTGCAATTTGATAATCTCCTTAACATATAATTAGCTAAACTAGAAGTTGTCCTCGTAGACTTAATAGGTAAGAAGTGCGCACTATTGGTCAATCGATCCACTATAACCCATACACCCTCGTTACCTCTCCTCGACCTAGAGAATCCATCGATGAAGTCTATGGAAATTTTCTCCCATTTTCACTTAGGAATTTCGAGTGGCTGAAACAGTCCAACTTTCTTATGGTGACTACCCTTTACCTGCTGGTAGTTAGCATGCCTGCTCATAAAGATACAAACATATCTTTTTATGTCCTTCCACTAGAGCGATGGCTCCATGTCTTGATACAACTTAGTGACCCCAGGATGTATCGTCAACCTAGAATGTTGATTCTCTACCTGAACCTCCTGCTTAATCCCATCAACATTAGGAACACATAACCTACCGTTCATTTTCAAAATGCCATGGCTATCCCCCGTGAATCCCGTCCATCCCTCCGGTGCCTCAGTTTCGCTTACATTCTTAGCTATCTTAGCAAAATGAAGATCTCTAAGATGATTCCCTTAGATATGAATAATCAGAGTCGGATGAACCTCAACATTTGCTATAGCTTCATACATTTTCAAAATCAAGATCCAAGTATCCAAGTCCGACCTCTCCTTTGCAACACCTTTCCTTTCCTTCCTTGCTTTTTCCTTGCTCCTTCCTCAAATTGCTCATGGCTATGACAAGTGGGGAGAGATGTGCTTTACCTTTCACAATCTAGTTTGGTAGAAGGAGTTGTAATAATATAGTGAGGCTTCAGTCCAAATTTGAGTTTATTTGGATGAATTTCGCATTTATTTTGTTTTAAGAAATTATGAAGAGGAAGACATAAAAGAGCTTGATTTTTCTTTGTGAATCCGTGAATTATTATCAAGGGTATGCTTCCCCTTTTATAGGCTCAAGAATTGTATTCTTTGGTATTATTCTCACTCTCCTTTCATGTCATGGAAGGCTTACCCCCATCATTTCTTTAGCAAAATTATACTTATACCGTTAACATGATAATATTTCTTATCCATTTGAAAGCTTCTAGAACCTTTCATTGATTTATGAAGAGAAGTATGTTAATTAGTTGCTAATGTGTTTATTTAATCATTAGAAAGATACAAAAGAGTCCGAACAACTTATATTGATTAAAAAGTTGTATACCGATAAACCAGTTTCCGATCACACTATCGATTTTTATTCGAAGAATATATTTCATAAAAAAAATTCAAAAGCAAGTTTCTCATCATTATTCATTAATTAAATGATGTCTAATAAGGATTAAAATCAAATTTATGACACTTAATTATATTTCAAACCGTTTTCAAAGACGAAGCGTTTGAATTTCTGTATTGCTACATCTTATGTAGGATTAACCATGTGCGTAATTTGCCTTAGAGGGGGCAGGAGGGATGGAGGAGGGTGCATTAACTTTTCATATAGCTTTAAACATGTATGGAGAGGTCCCTTAGAAGTTTAAAAACTTGTACGTCGAGTTTGAGGTATTGATTCTTCTTTTATGCCAACAACAAAATTTGGTGTCACTATCATTATCTAGGTTATAGTACTCCAGCTTGGTACAAAGTGAGACAAATTGGATTAAGGTAGTGCCTTAAAATGCCCAGTTAAATGTAAGATATAATTTAACTTATAATTTAAAATAAATAAAATAATTTAATTAAACTACATTAAATATTTATCCATAGCTAATAAAGAACAAATTGTTACTTCCCCTATCTGTATTTCTAGGGTATTTTTGTAGGTTTTTGATAAAAAGTCAAAAACTTAAAATTAAAATAAGTTATATAAAAGTAGTTTTGACTACTTAAAGTAAATAGTGCAAAAACATGATCCAAATGGAAGCAAGCAATTTTAACAATGTTGAAATCTAATTAGAATTAAATTGTGTGTGATTATTTATGCCTTTATGAAAGGATTAAAAACAAAGCGTTATTTATAAATACAGACTTATGCTAAGATGCATCAATTTGGTTCAAACTATTATTATGTTAATTAATCATACTTATCATGACTAGATCTTAAGTCATAAACACGATGACTCAAGATTTAAGATATTTTTTTGGAATGATACTTTATGTACAACATGTCACTAGGACAACGTATCACATGTCAATAAACGTTCAAATCACGCTATGCAAGTTTCGAACTTGTGACATCTCGCAACAAAACTGAATCACTTAACCACTAAGACAATGGTGCTTGTTAAGATTTTGATCATTCAACCAGTCAAACTATCGGAACTGTATATTATATATTTTTCGAAAATTTACATAGTCAAATACAAATTATATGCAAAAAATCTAGAAAAATGCTACATAGGCAAGATGTATACAATCCTCAATGTCTGCAACCGAAGTTGCACAACCAAATTGTGTAGTGATGCAATGCTCAACTGCACCAATTGTACACTGCTGTAGTTGCACAATTGCACTAACATAACTGCTGTTTTACATACAGTAGCAGCGCAAAATGGTAGAAGCTTAATGACGATGAACTTGACGAAGCTTGTAGTGGTCTTGAAGGAACTTGCGGCTGTGAAGAACAAAATGCTGGAGTTTGCGATTTAGATTTTGGAGCGGTGATGATTTATTTATTTTCTTTTTCGGTATAACAAGAAGGATAGAGTAATGACACGGTGCGAAAATAAGTGAAAATAAAAACAATCATTGTTAATGATGGTAAAATTAACGTTTAGAACACTGATTCGAATGTCCGACATTTGCTTCGTGCATAATTGAGGTTTGATTAAGTTTCACTCGAAATGGTCCATGATTCACGGTTATTCTCGGCTGGACAATATTCGGTTGCATTACAGTGGATTTAACTCCACATGATTATCCAACCTCTTAAATTTTAGAACGGCTATAATCCTAATGGTTAATGGTAAAAAAATAATTCCATTATCATGCAAGTGCTGTTCAATTGGTTCTCATTAAAAACTAAACCAATGTATATCATAGGATAATGAGAACAACTATAATGCTAATGGTTAATGGTTAAAAAAATTCCATTATCATGCGAGTGCTGTTCAATTGGTTATCATTAAAAACTAAATCGATATATATCATAGGATAATGAGTACGATATAATAATTGTATTATTTTTTGGTGTTAAAATATAAGTTATATTTCTCTTACTAGTCCATTTGTAATAAAGCATAGATGTTGTTCGCAGTCAAAATTTACCACGTTACTATTGACAATGCGTCCAACGCATTGGATGCCCTGACGTTTCAATTCCAACAAATGAAACATTGATCTGATTGGAGTGAAAAGATGCATTCAGATTAGACGCGTCAATCGCGTCGTGCCGTTTCACTCTAATGGCTGCATTTTTTCGGCTTCCTCCTCCTCTATATAACGATCCATCTGCCCACCTCCCCCTTCTGACACCAATATCAAGCAACCCCCAACCTCCCTCTTCTCACACCAATAGCAAGCAACCCCCAACCTCCCTTTCCTTAATTTCTACCGAATCGCTCGAGCACATTTTCAGGCAATTTTTTGCTATTATGTTTAGTTTTTTTCGCTCTATAACATATATTATTCTAGAACTTTTTCCAATATTTTCATATATTTTTTTGTACGGCGCAGTCTTCTGGGAATGCTACCGCTTCCGCTTCCCCACAGTCCATTGCTTTATGGACAATCAAAAGGGTGGAATTTTTTATAAATCTGTGCGTTGATTTTCTATCGGACGGTAGGAATTCTGTCAGTGAGTTTTATGCGTCGATGGCGGCCATATTTAATGACAAGTTGGACCATGACTGGTTCCACGTATTGATGAAGAATAAATAGGATAACCTAAAGCATTTGTGGACTGATTGGGACAAACTTCTATAGATAGAAGGAGAGATGTGGAATGTAGATAATGATTGATTGGACGGTTCTAAGGAGTGGTGAAACACTGTTGCAATAAGATACAAGAGATTCAGAAAATGTTCCCCCTCAAATTCATAAACTTGGATCAGCTTTGTAACGACCCGTAAATTTTTGATAATTAAATAGTTAATTTAATAAGATTTCATGGTTTAATGTGGGAAGAATTAAAAATTTGTAATTTATTTATGATAATAATAACTAGAATGAATTGCAACAAATTTTATCTAAGCTAATTATTTATGAATTGAATGAAATCCCAAATCAATTGAAATAATATATAGTCAATGGTAATGGGATGAAGTTGTATTATATAGGAAATTGTGACACTTGTTTGTAAATAATAAACTTATAAGTTTAATTAAAAGTTAACGGTGATAAATATTTAAGTTACCTATTCATTTAGCTAGTCGAATTGAATTTGGGAACCAATTGCAATTGAAATGAAAGTATATATTAGTTGAGTGCATTATCTCTAACCGAAGTTAAATAATAATATGGAATTCATTTGATGTAATAAAGTAATCGACTGATAACGAAAATTTATTTAAAATCCAATATTGAAATCCGTCAAATATTGAACAATTAAATTGTTAAAATTTAATATTTGGAATTTATAGAATAATTGAATAATGGGAATCGAATAACTGTTTAATGGAAATGGTTGTTCT
This sequence comes from Allium cepa, assembly GCA_030765085.1. NCBI lineage: Eukaryota > Viridiplantae > Streptophyta > Magnoliopsida > Asparagales > Amaryllidaceae > Allium > Allium cepa. Next base: position 490,044,171 of record CM060941.1, on the reverse strand, counting down.
ATGATTTGAATTTGTTTCAAAAGTTAATTTGATAAGTTCGTTTTGAATATTTCAAAAGATAGTGATTTAAGAATAAATTAAAATTTTTTAAATTTAATATTACAAATTTTTGAATAATTAAATTCAGACTTTGATATGATTAATTTAATATTGGAATTGTTTCCAAAGTGAATATAAGTTATATTTGGATTATAATAGAGTTCATAAGATTTTAAAATTGGAATCTTAAGCAATTCTGTAAATTTTGAAAAGTCGTCGATTTAACCGACGAGTTAAAAATAGCCTTCCGGGGCACAGTCTCAGAATTCGAAGAAACCAGTTCCATTAAATCTGTAATAGTTTATTTTGCTGGGTTTAAATTTCCATAGCAATCGGAGTTGTCGTTTGATGGTGGCAGCTCAAAACGCTTAGAAATTAATTAATCGATTTAATTTAAAATTGATCGTTTATATCCGTAACTCACACATACGATCGAATTATGCCCTAAAACATGTTCCATTGTGTTCGAAATGTGGGTAAAACATTATAAACGTCCAGAGGCACGCCTCGATAGGGTTTCAAGATTTTGAGTTGCGTAATTAAGACGGTTTGAAAATTTAATTAATATATATATAAAGTTGATTTGACCATACCCTTCACATCTGTCTGTTTCTTCTTATCAGCCGACACCCTAGTACCTATTTCCTATTCAAACACGCATACTCTCCTTCTTCTTTATTTGCACGCAAGCTTCAAGCAGTAAGAGAATAATAAATCAAAACTTCAAAAATTTCTTTCTCTTCAAATACTCGATTAAAAATCACGAAACCTTCTCCAAAAATCCTATTTCATCGTTTGCTTCGATCCTGTATGCTTTTGGCCTGGTGCGACTTGGAGTTTAGGAGTGCGACAGTGAAGACGCGAGAGATTTTGAAGCTAGGGTTAAGCTTCACTTCGTTTTCATTCATCAATTCGAGAAATAAAGCTCGTAATTGGATTCTCCTCGTCGAATGGCATTTAGGAACGCGTTTTGGTGAAGCTCGGCGGCGTATTGGGTCGTGCGACCTGGCCTTGGCCAAAGATGTAACAACCCGCATATTTATCGAGTTTGTATTTAAATATTTTATTTAAATATTAACTCGTTAATCGGATTTTGGTCCGAAAAGCTACTTTTTGCAAACGGTCAAATTAGGACTCGAGACCACTTCCATTGAGTTCGAAATGTCGTTTACAACTTTTTAAGTATAAACATCGATAGGTTTGGAGTTAGTGAAATTTCACTAACTTTTCCCGCTTTGGACTTTGGGTTAGTTTAGCCTATTAAGCCCAAGTTCCAACCCTCTTCTCCTCACTCTTCATAAATTTCCTAACTAATCAAGCTTTGGCATTAATGGTGGAGGGAATGGGAAATTAAAATTCCAAAACTCAAATTCAATTGCAATCCATCTTTCTACTCCAAATTCAAGAAGAAGACATTGGATTCAAGCTTCTTGTGCTTAGATAGAAGAAGGATTGATTCTTGCTTGCTTAAAACTTCATTTTTCATTGATATTTGGTGCAAAGGTGAGATTTTTATCTCACAAATCTAGTCTATAACTATATTGGACTGTTGGGAATAATTCCCTATCACTTTTGCATGCACATTTGCATTTGGTTTGGATTGGATTGGCGAAAAACTCCAATTTTTAGCGTTTTGGTGAATTTTCTGCACTTAGGTCGTTCTGGCCATTTTTGGTGTTCGGAGTTAGGTCGTTCGCGACCTAACCCTTAGGTTGTTCGTGTGTTATCGCGCTAGGTCGCACTGCCTTGAATTTTCACTTCGGAGTTAGGTCGTTTCACGTTAGGCCGTATGGGGTTTAGGTCGTAGGTCGTTTCTGGCCTTAAATCCCCTCTGCAGCGTTAGGTCGCTCAGCCTTTCCTTGTTAGGTCGTCACCACTTAGGTCGCGACAAATGTTAGTACGTTAGGGCCTTAGGTCGTAGGGCTTAGCTCGCATTTGAGCTTAGGTCGTAGGTAGTTAGCTCGTAGCTCGTATTTGAGCTTAGGTCGTAGGTCGCATCACCCTTAAGTCGTTCGACCTGATGCCTCTCTTAGGTCGCGCATCCCTTTAGGTCGCTAGGTCTTAGGTCGCACATCCCTTTATGTCGCTAGGTCTTAGGTCGCGCATCGCCTTAAGTCGCTCGACCTGCTCTCATCTTAGGCCGCGCCATCTTTTAGGTCGCGTACCATACTTTAGCTCGTTGTCCCTTAGGTCGCTTGCACCTTAGGTCGGCCTCGTTAGCTCGCAGATTCTCTAGGTCGCGTGGCCTTTAGACCGTAGGTCGTTAGGTCGTAAGACCTTAGGTCGCCTGACCACTTAACTCGCATGACCTAACCCTTAGGTTGTTGGGCCTCGTTTCTACTTAGGTCGCTGCTTCTTATAGGTCGCTCGGCTCCTTAATTTCTTTAGGTCGTTTGAGTGTTAGGTCGCGAACCCATTTTAGGTCGCATGACCTTTACCCTTTAGGTCGCTGGACCACTAGGTCGTGCTCCTTAGACCCCTAGGTCGCAACCATTAGGTCGCTCGACCCTATCCCTCTTAGGTCGTTAGACCTCATTTTGTCTTCACTAAGTCGTACCGTTTTGGACGGGACGCTGCCCCCTGGACCCCCACGACCTGACCGGGCAGGTCGAACCCCGTAAGCGGTGGCGTTGCCCCCGCACCCCCACCTTGGGGGGTTGCCACCCCCCTGGACCCCCCCTCCGTAGGGGATCTTATCTGAAAAACATTGAGCTGATTTCCTTGGATTTTATTCGCATCCCCGTATGCGATCTTTGTAACTGATTGTTTCTACACTTGCTTATGTGTTTGTCACTTTATAATATAAAGGTTTCAATACTAGTAGTAAATATCAAAACTCTTTTAACAAACAATTTCAACTCTATTTTTAATAACAAAGCTCTTTTCTTAAACCGTTTTCCAATCTGTTAGTATATACAAGCCTTTACCTCACTCGGATGAGAAATCTAATTAAACGACTTAGTAAAACAAGTGGTATGAAACGCTTGCGTTCACTTCGTCGGTTAATTCTTGGACTTGTTCGATTGAACCTCTTGTGACAATTTTATTAGTGAAGATTTACAGTTTGTTCGTAAATATTTAAGTTAAGCAAGTGGTTATGGGACATGAAGCTAAACTTCTATATTTACTAGCTTAGTGTAATTGACACTTCTCGTTGATCTTGATGATCGCTTTATGAATTAGACTAGCAATTGCGCGATGTCTCTTTCATTGCAAGGTTAGACTAGACACCACTTGTGTGATTCCATTCACACATACCTTTCTGCTTTTTGGTTAGTCTTGACCTCAATCTGTGTGATTCCATTCACACATGCGGGGTAGCTCCCCATGGTCTTCGGACCGTCATGTGATAGGCCTCTTTCCCTTTTTATGATTTCTGGATTTCTCGTGTTGATTTCTGGAATTTATGTCATTGACTTGTTATGAGTACAAGTTTAGGGTATGATGCCCTCTTCGAATCTTTGAGAAGATTCTTGTGATATTAATTATCTCTTATTGATTGATCTTCTGTTGATCATTATTTACATACTTATAGTGGTATGTCGTTATGGATGTTTATGTTTATGCCATATCTTTTATGTTATATCATGTCATCTGATATTTATAGCTAGACTGATCCGTTTATTATTTTCTTAAATAATACTCGGGTCAGACCGAGATGTTACAGGTGCTTCTGCTTGACTTCTTCCCAGGGATTCATCACTCTGACTTTTGGCTAACTGTTTAGATTAGCAGTTTTTGTTGTATACACTTGAGATATAGACTCATAGTTGTATTCTTTTGTATAGCACGTGTTGCTATTCTTTTGTATTATCGTGGATCTTATTGACCACTACTCTGATGTACACTTTCATGTGTTAGTTATATATTCATATCTTCTTCCGCCTTTGTGATATGGATATCTGTGACTGATTTGTGATATGATTATTTCTATGTTTGTTTCCGAAGATTATTTATAGCCACCGTGTGATAAGCAATTACATGGATGGTCGCTCCTCAACAGCCTTATTCTCCGTGCTAGTTGACAGCACTACTCCAGAGTGTTCTCACCTAGCGTGGGTATAGAGGTGGGGCGTCACAAAAGAGGAGTGGTTTGCACGCGTTTTGATTGGTAGGTGCGAGCTTCAAGGTGAGGGGTCCGGGAGATGGAGATCGAGAGGAGAAGCTTGGTGGCGCGATCGGTTTCGATTTCATCGCCTTTAGCTCCGTATCACTGGAGATTGGTGCACGGCTTGGTGGGTTCATCCTCATGCAGGCTGAAGCTTTGGGGAAGATGGAGTTTAGTGGGCTGGGCTTCATTGCTTTGGGTATGGATTAATTTAACTATAATATAAATCGTTTTATAAATTCAAATGTCGATAACTTAAAAATGTATAACTTCTACGTACGAGGTCCGATTGGAACGAAACTTTTTGCGTTGCGATCACGATGACGAGAGCTTCGAAATGAAACTGGTTTGGATGAATTTGGAGACAGTTGAAATTTGGGCTAAAATCGGGAGTCGTCCAGTTCAGTTCCAAACCGGAACGTCTCGGTGACAACAAGATATCAAGGTGAGTGTTTTATAACACTCACAACATACTGAATATCTTTATGGTAGTTAAATTTGATATTATGAAGTGATATGAATTTTATTTGTCGGTGTGTGATAAAATTTAATTGTCATATAGATTGTCATTTGAATTCACCGTTGAAAAATTAAATTGACAGTCAAATTGAAATAAAAATTGAATTACGATTAAATTACCTAATATTGAAAACTATGAAATTGCCGTGAATTGCATTATCTATTGGATGATTTATTTCGATGGATGCTACTGGTTGATATTTTAATGTTTGGATGTTTATTTGCTTATATATATCCTGTTATACATACATATGACACCGTGATTTGATTTAAGTGATATATATTCTTCCCTGACATTAAATTGAAATAACTAATCAATTGGCCATAGGATAGAAAATTATATACGGACACCGGATTGGTTAAATTAATAAATTTTAAAATCGTTGATTTGAAATTTATTTAAATGTTTTGATTTAAAAGTTATAAATAAAATCAATTTATAGAAATCGAATTTATCACAAATTGAGTTTGGAATGTTGAAATAAATTTTGGTTAAAAGAAATTGTTAAATAATTTAAGTTGAGACTTTGATATTTAAAATTGGGATATGATTGAATTTCGAAAATTATTTGTTTTAAAGATTGAACATTATTTCGAGCTTTGAGTGTTACTAAGTAAAAGTGATATAAAAATGATATTTTGAAATTGAGCTTTGAATTGAATAATATTTGAAATTTGGATTTAAATTTGAATATTGAAGGATAAATCTTGTTAAGTGTTATAAATTGGTATTTTGAAAAATCAAGCTTCACATCGATATAAATTGAAATTGAATTAATTGAAGGTGAATGTAGAATTGAATTAATTTGAAGTCAAAGTTGACATTGATTTGAATTGAATCGAAATTGAGTCGGTAGAATGGAAATTGAAATTGATTTGAATAGGGAAGTTATAATTGAAATGGTTTGGTTTTGAAGCTGTTTCATTTTGTTTTCCAAATTTCTCTGTTATATAAACCTTTTAAATACTTAAACTATTTTAACCTACATTGACTATATTAAATTAGTTTATCTATTTGAAACCCATTTAAATATTTTAAGTATTTTAACTATTTTAATTATTTAAAACTACTTTTAAACTACTTAAAACTATTTTCTAAAATTTCAAGCTGGTCAATAAGGTGAAATGTTTATGTTTAAATCTTGAATTTAATTACGAATTGGATTAAATGAAGTTGCAACCTAAATTGAAATTCGAAATGATTTTGAAATCGAAATGAGATATTGAGGTGAAAAATGATTTTTGAAACGGAATCTTACATTTTGAATAGATATGATGATATTTGAAATGGATTTGATTTTTTTGAAGCGAATATGATATTTTGATATCAATTATGAATCGATTTGAAATGTAAAAGAGCCATCGGTGTAATAATACGTAGTTATTAAAGAGATCGGGATCAGATATGGACATACTCTCTGTCGATACCGAAAACCACTTTAATAACTATTATACGTGGAGTGTTGTTCCAGAACGAAGTGGATGGTTTGGTGAACGCGTTGACTGAAGAAAGAGAACGATATTGGATGACCACTGACATGACTAAAACAGGAGCCGCGCTGGGCCATTGAGGTTCACCATCTCTAGCGGACACACTTCTTCAATACCATATCTATTACTTTTGTGATTCGATTTGGGTGCACCCCTCGATTTGGGAGTGTTGTTTCGCAGTGTTGAAGTAGCTGCTGGCTATGCTCAACATTAGTCCGGATCACGCAACTACTAGTATCCTAGTTGGTATCGCCTCATGTACCTTGTTATACTGATTATCCTATTCGCGACCACTACGTTTTGTTTTGTGTTATACCTATGGGGTACCCTTTGATAACCACTAGTTTACGGTGGGGTTTACGGTGCTGTATAGACTATGGCATTATAAAATGTATTAAGGGGAATTATTGTAACGCCTTAACGCTATTTTAATACTTTTACTTTACTGTAGACATTTTATAATAGCGTATTGTACTGCATAATAGATAGTTTAACGGATCCTTGAGAGATGGAAAATCTTGTAACATCTCTTAAGTTATTACACTCACGTTGACACTGGATAGGAGATGTCAAACCCCGTAAACATCTCTGACGCCGTTACACTCATATTTATTTACGACTGATTTAACTTACATGAGGATTTTTTAGTCCCGACTCGAGTGTTTTGTCTTTTCATTACGCTCGGGTCAGGCCTGAATTTTTTCAGCTTATTGAAAATCTATTCTGGAGGACGAAGTCGAAGATTTGGTATACTATTACTATTATTATCTTTGCATCATGCTGTCTGCTGCATTATTTTATTTGTTCAGGTGTATATGTATAACTCTGATAAATGTTATATGAATAATGATCAAAGTATAGTAAACAGCTCCATGAACTGTTTATTTGACTATTATATTTTATCGTTCCGCTGCAAGATTATGTGTTGTTTCATTTCCTTTATTTCCCTTTCTTTTCTTTTCTTATTTACCCCAATAACCATCTGCTCTTTTGAATGGTTTGGAATCGGCATGTGTATTTGATCGTTGGTTTAAACTGTCCAAAAAGGTGGGTCACTACAAGCTTTTTGGAGGCTGCATAGTGAATGACACTTGCAAATAATTGATACCTCCTACTCCAACAGCTAGGTCTTTTATTGTTGCTGATGTAGATTCCTCCCCTTTCTCAATTTCTACATAACCGCTTGAGCATAATTTCAGGTATTTTTTCTGCTTTTATGTTTATTTTTTTCGATCTATAACATGTATTGGTATGCGATTATTTTCCTATATTTTGCAATTTTTATTTCTTAGTACAGCGCAATATTCTGTATCTACTACTACTTCCTTCCAGTCCATTGTTTTATGTAGAGCTGTCAATGAATACCCAAAAGATCGCAAATCCGTCCGCATCCGCATCCGAAAAAAAGATAAATATCTAATATTCGAAAAAATGGATGCGGATGCGGATACGAAGACATCCGCATCCGAAAATTATCTGTTCGGTTTATGTCAAGATTATAGTTCAAATTATGTGTATTTTAATGTAGTAATTGATATTCGTTTATTATTTTATTAAGTTGTTAGTTTATATTATATGCAGTTAATGCTTATTAACTGCTCGAAACTATTTGTTATCATCGTATTTGTTAATTTTTTTACATTTTTATAATCAATGAGATTGAAAAATATTTTTGTTAAACTAAAATTTTCTTTTTGTAATTCTTAATTCATCGGTCGTTGGCAGATAAGATAATTATTCGATATCCGTTCGTATCCGCGGACATCCGATATCCGAAAATAATTTCGGATGCGGATGCTGATATGGCACTATCCGCATCCGAAAGTATCCGTTGACAGGCCTAATTTTATGGACACTCGAAAAGAAGGACCTTTTCATAGATCTATGCGTTGATTTTCTATCGGACAAGGAGTTCTGTCCAGTAGGTTTAAAGCATTGGTGATAGCTACATTTAATGGCAAGTTGAACCTTGACTGATCCCACATACAAACGAAGAACAAATGAGATAACGTGAAACATTCATGGACCGATTGAGACAAACTTCTGCAGATAGAAAGAGAGACGTGTGATGCAGAGAACGACCGGTTAGACGATTCTAAGGAGTGGTGGAACATTAACGCAATATGATGTAAGAGATTCAAAAAATGTTCACCCCTCAAATTCAGAAGGTCGGACCAGCTTTCTGGAGGCTACATAGTAAACGACACTTGCAAATACCCGATGCCTCCTACTCCACCGGCTTCATTTTTCACTACTGTCAATGTAGATTTATACTCTAATTGGATGTCTCATGACACTGCACCCGTTCAGTCCAAACATGGTAGACATACCGAATATGGCAACTCAAGCAGGACTGTCATTGGATGGTCGTTTGGTCAGACGGACTGTTGCACTAACGTCGTGCAACGTTATCATTCTACGCTGCATGCTGTTATACCTGTTCGGCGGTGGAAGATTATGATGATTTTTTGTGAAGATTGCACAAACTTGGATATGGTGGAAACATTTCTGATAATGAGGTACAAAAATTTATGATGTACTAGTTGACTGTATTTCGTAGTCGTCGTCTGTAGTTTTAGTTTTTTTTTTTATGTGTTTGAATTTAAAATGTATTAGTTTGTTTTAATGGAAAATTGAGTAATTTGATTTTTTTTATTTGCAATCATTAAACTCTCATTACACAATAAAAATAATAATTAATAAATTATAAATCAATTAAATTAAAATTCACAACTTAGATACCCCATTTGAGGGCATCTCCAATCGTTGCGTTACATACTGAATTTGTTCAAAGTAACTTTCCAGTCGTCTAATTCAATCTGAATCTTTAGCTGAACGTTCAGGATCCAATTCAGGATCCTGAACTGGGCTTGGACGCCTATTTAATGGACGCCCAAGCCCTGGCGCTCATTTTATGGGCGTCAGACTTCTGGCGCCCATAAAATGGACGCCCATATGGGCATCAGGCTCCCATAAAATGGACGCCTGGGGCCAGACTCCACAAGTTGTCCAACCCAGATTCAGGGCTGAATATTCAGCGGGCTGAATATTCAGCCCTGAACCTACTGGAGATGCCCTAAATACGCCGTTCGTAGCACCAAACGCATTTTTCGTACACTCAACTTTTCTGCTCAAATGCTCCGTTCAAATACTCTGTTTTGGTTCGTTGTATCCACATATAAACCGGTTTTATTACATGCATTTAGAAGGCAACCAAGAACTAGTTTAGTTACAGTAATGTTAATTGTATCTTTATTCTTTTTCATTGGTAAAATTATAAAAAGTAGGAAAGATCACGTGGTTCATTCAAATTCATTGAAGAACAAAAGGACGATAATCTTGACTTCCAAAGTTTGGAAAATATCATCTTAGAATATAGCATCAACAGAGTCCATATATGAATATAAGGTAACTTGTTCTTTCCAGGTATAGAAATATACTCTAATAAAACCAGCTCAAAATTTGTGCGTGTATGGAACTGAAACAACTTTTCACACGTTTATCGACTGTTGTAAATTTGCTACAAATATATGTGCACCCAACATGCAGTAATAGGTTTCTCCGTCCATTTTATATCTTTTACTACTAAATTAGCACATACATTTTGAATATAAAAGAGGTAAAATATAATAACACCTTTAGTTAACTATCTGTCTTAAAGTATTAATTTTTAATTTCATTCAATATATACAAGAATAGTATTGCTTTTAAGTTGTCGCTATCATTGTAAAAATATATTCGTAAATTATGGTTAAGAATAGTATTGAATTATCATTTGTCGCTATCATTGAAAATGATAATATGATACTTAAACAAGGAAACACAGAAGGAGCGTTTTTGCAAAAAGCAACGAGAGCAGCAAGTAATAGAGTCCAAGTAGTTGTTGTTGGCTCACCAACTCGGTCTTTCCTTTTCGTTGAGTTTGTTGGTTTGACGCAACCATTTTTGTATTTATTTCTTACCAATGCAACGAATGAAATTTAGTGCTTATTTATTTATTTTTAATTTTGATTTTAATATGTTAATCCAAATAGAAATTTAGCTTTGTCATCCAAAATTATTCTTTTTAAGTAAGTATTTGCACAGTGTATTCCGAAAGAAAGAAAAAAGAATGGAGGAGATTAACTTTAAATTAAGTATGATATAATTCAAACCCCTAGACCTCTTTCTCTCGTCCATTTTTTCTCTTACTGAATCAAATAATTTACTCAACCATTCACATGTCTTTTCATAATTTTTCTAATTCTCTTAAACCTATAAATCGACTTTTCCTTCCTATTTAAACAACAAAACGAAATTAATTTCTTCATCGTCGGTCTCTTTTTACATTTAATGCTTCTTAATATATAGGAATCCAACTATTTTCGTTGTGAACAGTGTTCATCGACTTTAATTGTAAGTAAAATTTTCTTTTACTCGTAAATTGTGCAAGCTTAACTAAGATTAAAACATTCATTTAATTACATGAATATTTTAAATATAATTATATATACACACACACACACACTCTCTCTCTCTCTCTTCAACTACTAATATGAAATTGATAAAATATTTTTACTTACATTTTTCATTTCGTTTTCTTCTACCATTACGCCTAACCGATCATGTTTACTTCCAGATATTTTTCAACTTTTAGATGTATTCGATTTTACAGTGAAATGTAATTTGAATTCAATAAAGATTTGATACTTGCAGAAAGTAAGAGAGGATGAAGAGAAAATAAGATGTATTGATTTTGTTTTCTTCAGTACATTACAACAGAGCGTTACTGAACTATTTATACAAATTTGTATCAGTGATGGGCCTGAATGATGAAGCCCAAATACATAATACATATCCGCTTTGCTCTGATACAATAATACATCCTTCTGGTAACAGTGAGACAATAGTTCGATACTTCCAATATCCCCCCTCAAAGCGATTAGGGTTAGGGCTCCGAATCTCTCTCTCCGCCGTCGCTCAATGAAATCAATTAGTATCAGAGAGAATGCTACAGATCGAGGCTTCGGAGAGAATCAAATCGACTTGTTGTTGAGATTGCTGCCTATGTCTTCCTCTGGCGAGACGCCTTTTTGTTCAGTGGTCAAATTGAGCCTTGATGAGTGTAGATCTGTCCTGTTGTCGTTACTGTTTCCCTGCGTCTCGTCAGGTTTGATGATATTTCTTTTGACCTTCAGTTCTTCTCGAAACCGAATAAAATTCCTTGCGGTAAGTGGTTTGGTTAAGATGTCTGCTACCTGGTAAGTGGCAGGTACGTGGTTAATTTGTAGTTTTCCCTTTTGAATTTGTTCCCTTACAAAGTATAGATCGATTTCTATATGCTTCGTTCTTGAGTGAAGCACGGGATTAGCTGAAAGATATACCGTGCTTAAGTTGTCACACCACACAGTTGGTTTGTTGTTTGTGTTTATTTGTAGCTCATGAGTGACTGTATCCACATGACTTCCGCTGTTGCACTGGCCACACTTCGATACTCTGCCTCTGTGCTAGATTTAGATATTGTATTTTGTTTCTTTGAGCACCAGGAAACTGGATTTTCACCTATGTATATGCAGTAGCCTGTGGTGGATCTCCTGTCATCAGGATCTGTAGCCCAGTCGACATCTGCATAGCCAGTTATATTAAGGCGTTTGCCCTTCTTTAGTGATAGTCCATAGTCCAGTGTTCCTTTTAAGTATCGTAGTATTCTCTTGAATGCTTTCCAATGTTGATCCAGTGGTTTCTGCATGAATTGACAAACTTTGTTAACACTATACGACACATCTGGCCTAGTTACGGTGACATATTGTAATGCCCCAACTAGACACCTATACTGTTTATCATTAAATATGGCTTCTCCCCTGTTTTTGGATAAGTGCTGACTGCCTATCATTGGAGTTGGTTGTGAATTTGCATTTGCCATCTTAGCTTTATTCAGTAATTCTTTGACATACTTAGTTTGACACAGCATGACTTCTGAATGTGATATTTGCTTGACCTCTATGCCCAGAAAATAGTTTGCATTTCCTAGATTCTTAATTGAGAACTCTCTGTCAAGATGATTAGTAATTTTGTTGATTTCTGCATCATTATTACCTGTAACAATTAGGTCATCCACATAAATGAGTATATAGAGTGTAATAGTATTGTCAATTCTTGTAAACAATGAGTTGTCTGACTTTGTGGATTGAAAATCCATATTATATAATGTGGATTTTAATTTATCAAACCACACTCTTGGTGCTTGTTTGAGGCCATATATAGCCTTGTTTAACTTGCACATGAGATTACTGCCTTGCTGATACCCTGGTGGCTGATGCATATATACTTCCTCTTTTAACTCTCCATTTAGGAATGCATTATTTACATCTAGTTGTCTAATTTGCCAGCCTTTGTAAATAGCTATGGTGAGAATAATTCTGATAGTTGTTGGCTTTATTACTGATGAAAAGGTTTCATTAAAGTCAAACCCATGCTCTTGTGTGTATCATTTTGTCACCAGTCTTGCTTTGTGTCTGTCAATTGTGCCATCTGGTTTCTTCTTTAATTTGTATGTCCATTTGCATCGTATGACATTTTTGTCTTTAGGTAGAGTAACAAGATTCCATGTTCTGTTTTTGATGAGAGCATTATACTCATCATTCATTGCTGTTCTTCAAAATTTGTTTTTAACTGCTTGATCAAATGTTTCTGGTTCCTCTGATATGATGGATGAATACACTTTGGGTTTAAAAATCCCACTCTTTGATCTGGTGATCATATGATGTCCAATTGTGATTTTGTCTTCACTGTGAGGTGTTTCATTGTCTTGACTTGTGTTGTTTCTCAATCCATGGTTCTGAGTGTTAGATTCAGATTGACTCATACTTTGTGTTGAATTTGATTCTTCTTCAGGTAAATCAGTTGGCTCTGCCTGACCTGGTTGAACAGACACTGTGTGTTGTGGTGCAGAGTTTACTGAATTATCTTCAATTGCTGTCTGAGTCCATTCTGATGGATCCACAGGTATGGAAGGTATGGATGCATTTGGATTGTACACTTTCCCTGTTGTCTTGACACTGATATTAGAGTAGGGATAAACATGCTCATTAAAAACTACATGTCTACTTATAAATATCTTGCCATTGCTATCAATACATTTGTACCCTTTCTGATTTGATGCATATCTAAGAAATGTGCATGGTGTGGATCTGAAATTTAACTTATGTGTGTTGTATGGTCTAGTGTAAGGGAAACACAGACAGCCAAAAGTTTATAGAAGTTGATAGTCAGGTTTTATATTAAATAACTTTTCCATTGGGATTTTATCATTTAGTACCTTGGTTGGTAGCCTGTTTATCAGGTGCACTGCAGTACTAAATGATTCAGGCCAGAATTTCATAGGTAACTTTGCCTGAGCAAGTAATGTTAAACCTGACTCCACTATATGTCTGTGTTTTCTCTCCACTAGGCCATTTTGTTCAGAAGTGTAAGGGCATGTTATTCTATGAATTATCCATTTTTTGCTAAAATAGTCATTGAGAGTTTTGAACTCTCCACCACCATCTGTTTGTATAATTTTAACTTGATGGTTGGTTTGTCTTTCTACTTGTGTAATAAAGTGTATGATAATTTGGTGTGCTTCATTTTTGGCTTTCAAAAAATACATCCAAGTGTACCTTGTACATGCATCAACAAAGGATATATAATACTTGTATCCATAGTCAGAGTAGATAGGGGATGGACCCCATAAATCAGTGGCAACTAACATTAGTGGTCTATCATATTGAGTCATAGAATTTGAAAAGGGTAATTTGTGACTCTTACCCATTTGACAAAATGTACAAATATAAGGAAGAGTAACATCAAAGGGAATTTTATTATCTGATAACACCTTTCTTACAATATTTGCATTGGGGTGACCTAGCTTATAGTGCCAGATATCAAAGTTGCTCAGTTTCTTTTCACTTTGAGCAAGTTCAGAAAGGTTACACTTCTCAACACATTTGTCAGATTCTGTGTTTCTTGATTCAACAAAATTAAACCTATACAGACCCTTCATTGCTTCACCCTGCAGTAAAATTTCTTTTGTTAGAATATCTCTAACTAAACAGTACTTAGGGTAGAATTCAAAATATACATTGTTATCACTTGCAAACTGTGAAACACTTAATAGATTTTTCTTTATCTGTGGAACCATTAAAAGATTATTGAGATATAGTTTTCTTTCACCTTTGATGCAAGCAATACCAGTGTGTGTGATCTTTACTGCCTCACCATTACCCATGTGTATGGTTTTATTACCTTTGTACTCCTTGTTTCCCAAATTCAGATTGTCCAGATTGTTAGTGATGTGATTGGTTGCACCAGAGTCAGGATACCAGCTTTCATCCAGTGGTTGGTCTGATCTACTTGTGTCATTTTGACTGCTTGACCTGTTACTGCTTAATTAATTGCTTGTTTCTTGTTGTATTTGGGCTATGTTTGCACTCCCATTCCTTTGATTGTTTGAGTTTTGACCAGGTGTATAGTTCATGTTGAGTCTGAAGTAACACTTTGGGGGCAGTGTGACCAATTTTCTCGCATATCTGACACCTTGGTCTGTTGTTGTTGTTGTATCTACCTCTGCCTCTATCTCTAGTAGGTGGATTACCTTTATTACTGTTGCTATATTGATTCTTGCCTCTATGATCAACTGCATAGTTGACTGTCATATCAGGTTCTGTAGGTTTCTTGAATTCAAGCCTACCTTCATGGGCAAGAAGTATGGCATGTACATCCTCTAGAGTTGGTGTTGTTCTTTGAGATGATATAACAGCAACAACAGATTCATAATCTTCACATAAACCACTTAATATGATTAGTACTTGTTCAGATGATGGCACTTTATGACCTGCTGCCTCAAGAAGATCACATGTAGTCTTGATTTTTGCAAGATATCCACCCATTGTGATGTTTTCTTTCCTGATACTGTGAAGTTGTCTTTTATGATGCATTACTTTGGCTGCTGACTGTGAATTAAAAATTCTCTCAACTGTTGTCCATACACCATTTGCAGTTTTACTGCCAATTACCTGTGGCAGTAATTTTATACTTATGGATGAATGTAACCAAGAACAGATTAAACTATCTTGTCTCTGATACTTTATAAATTCTGGGTTATTGACAGTTGTGTTTTCAGGGCTAGTGATGAATCTTGGTGGAATTCTGATAGACCCATTGAGAAAATCTTCAAGTCCATACCCTCTAACTGCAGTCTCAACCTGGACTTTTCACAGAAGATAGTTGTCTTCTTCCAGATGAACTGCGACTAGTTGGTTCTGTGGGTTAACTATAGTTTTGATGTGGTTCTCTGTGGAGGTTTGATCAAATTCAGAAGTTGAAGATGTTGCTGAGCTATTAGCCATGATGTAAAAGGAGGAGATAGAACAAGAGATTAATGCCTTCTTGATTCAGGAACTGCTACTTGTGGGTTTAACAATGTAGGAGATAAAAGAAAAACACAAGAATTGCTCTGAAAATCCTCTGAATATCAGGTAAGTTCAACCATTAACCCAAATGATTGATTCTGATGATGGGTTTTTGTGGTATGGTGCAATTACTTGATGTTTTGATGGATTTTGTGATGATTTCTTTTCTTGTGATGAATTCAGGGCTTTTCTTTGTTTTCAAAGGATGATGCAGCCAGTATCTTTGCTAGGCATGGCACTCCTTTTGATTTCTTAAATTAAAGCTTTGAATTCCTATAATCTCAGATGATGAATGAATTTTCTGATGAGATATTTTCACTCACCAAATGATGATTTCTGATGGTGTTAGATTTCTGGATTGTCATTAGGCTTTGAATTGCTCTGATACCATATTCGATTTTACAGTGAAATGTAATTTGAATTCAATAAAGATTTGATACATGCAGAAAGTAAGAGAGGATGAAGAGAAAATAAGATGTATTGATTTTGTTTTCTTCAGTACATTACAACAGAGTGTTACTGAACTATTTATACAAATTTGTATCAGTGATGGGCCTGAATGATGAAGCCCAAATACATAATACATATCCGCTTTGCTCTGATACAATAATACATCCTTCTGGTAACAGTGAGACAATAGTTCGATACTTCCAATAAGATGGATCTTCGAAGTTGATTTCATGATTTAATTTTATTAAATGTTTGACTGGCGTTAGTAAATATTTAGTTGAGTGTAAATAGTATGACCCTAAAAATACATAACATAAAACAAAATGTTAGAAAGAAAATAAATATTATAATATTATACGTGCGTGCTGAGAAAAATCCCTTCAGATGATCAGTCTAAGGAAATAAAAAACCCAACGCGGCAGAAAGCAACTGGATCGTGATTGTAGTGAGACGATACAAACAAAGATAAACACCAGAAAAGAAAGTCACAGATCAATGCAATGCATAAAAATAAATAGCACTAGTATTTATAGTGGTTCCACTACCGCGAGACAGTGTACGTCCATTTGGGGAGAGAAGATTTTATTAATCATCGAAAGGTTAGAGTTACAAGATTGATTCACTTTTGAGGCTATACATAAGAAGAATTTACCATACAGACAAAATTCTACAGTATTTCGGCTCTCTAGGATGGTTGTCGTTGTTGGCCAGAAACTCTACTATTTATAGAGCGAAAATATGAGGAGGATTAACTGCTATATAGCAGCTCTGAGGTTTGGTTCGACAGATCTGGTTCGGCAATGACACTTGGTTCGGCAAAGCGCAATCTAGACCGACATGCTCAAATGCGGAATGAGATTTTTCGTTCGGTATCACCAAAACACTGAACGATAATTTTGGTTCGGCATTCTTTCCATCGCTCCAGACCTCCCCCTTTCTCCATATCATCGCTCAAAATCACCGCTTCAAATCATGCTATCTCTTCAAGTCCTAGCATCTTCCTTCATTTGGTGATTTCAACTTCTTCTCTTTAGGGTTTCGCCTGCTGCTTGCTGCTGCTACGTCTTGGAATTAAGGTAGCAATTTCTAACAATCTCCATCTTGATATCGAATTCTATACAAGCCTTTCAACTCCATCTACATCTTCAAGCTTCAAGCGATGTATACTTACCCAATGAGCTTCGACAATGCCATCACTCATTACACTTTGCTAACGAATTCCGGCAAGGCCACCATCCGTCAACAAAGTGTTCGAAGTACCCAGTCCGTGTAGAACCTCTCAGTCTCTACTATGAAAACAAACGTCTTCATGAACTATCTCAACTCTCCTTCCCGTGCCACCCCATAGCACATAACACTTCATTAAGCGAATCAAGTCCGAGCAATGCTCGAACTTAGCAATAGGCAACGACTCGGTAAAGATGTCTGCTGCATTCTCCTTTGTGTGAACTTTCTGAAGATGAATTAGCTTGTCGCCACTCATCGAGACAAGGAATGACTCTCTCACCTAAATATGCTTCATCCTCGAGCTGAATGTCAGATTTTCATCTAAGTGGATTGAACTCTGATTGTTAGAGTACACATCCATGCCTTCATACGATGCCCAAATCACACAACAATTGTCTTAAATGAAGCGCCTTCTTAGCCGCTTCAACCACAACTATGAGCTCTGCCTCTATAGTAGACAAAGCCACAATCGTCTGTAACCTCGCTTTCCAACTGATCGTCATCCCATCAATGGTGAACACATATCCAGAGGTTGACTTCCTTCAATCTCTATCACCGGCTTAGTTGGAATCGCAAAATCCAAGCAAGCTGAAATCTCTATCTCTACCGCCAAAGACAAGTCCATGGTTTGGAGTTCCTCTAAGGTATCTTAAGATACACTACTTCCCAATGCGTCTTTCCTGGATTTTCTATGAACCCACTCAACAATCCAACCGCCAGTGCAATGTCAGGTCTAGTGCATACCATACATCAAGCTGCCAACTGCACTTGCATATGGGACCTTCACCATATAAGCCTTGTCCTTTTCCGAGATCGGAGAGCCTTTACTAGAAAGCTGTATGTGCAAAGGCCTAGGTGTGCTGATTGCCTTTGCCCCTTCCATGCTAAATCGAGCAAGTACCTTCCAAATGTACTCCTTTTAAGTGAGGCTCAGAAGTCCTAGCTTTCTATCCTTTTGGATTTCCATATCCAAAATTTTCTTTGCTTCTCCAACGTCCTTCATTTCAAATTCCGCTTTTGGCTTTAGCTTCAAACTATCAATTTCAGCCTTATCTTTGGAAGCAATCAACATACCATCCATGTACAAGAGTATGTACACACATCTACCATTCTTTAAATGCCTAAAGTACACATAAGCGTCTTTGATGCTACGATTAATACCAAGTGAAAGCATAAAAAAGTCAAACCTCTTGTACCATTATCTAGGGGACTACTTAAGTCTATATAATGACTTCTTCAATTTGCAAACCCAATTTTCTTTTCCATCTGCAACGAATCCTTCTGGCTGCTTCATGTAGATGGTGTCATCCAAGTCTCCGTGCAAGAAAGCGGTTTTCACATCCAATTGCTCCAGCTACAAGTCATGAGCTGCGACGATAGCGAGCAGAATGCGGATGAACGTATGCCTCACTACTGGAGAGAATATCTCATCAAACTCCAATCCCTTTCTTTGTGAAAGCCCTTTAGCAACTAGTCTAGCCTTATATCTCCCATTATCCTTCACCTTGAAAACCCATTTGCAACCTATGGCTCGGCTTTCTTGAGGAGGTGGTACCAAATCCCAAGTCTTGTTCTTCTTCAACGACTCTAACTCCTCTTTCATAACGCACATCCACTTCGAACTGTCACATGACTTCAAAGCTTCATCCAGACCAAATGGCTCCTCATGAACCATATGTAAGGCATAGTCAAACTGATCACCAATGGTAAGGTTCGCAAACTGCCAATCGCCATACCTTCCAGGCGGCTTAATAGTCCTACGACTGACCCGGGTAGGTACTGCTTCTTCTAAACTCCTTTTAGCTCCACCTTGAACCGAACTTCCTCTAGATTCATGCACATCACCAGCACTACTAGAAGGTACTTGTGGACTATCCGGTGATGTTTCATCAACTGCGTTTTCCTCGACAACATCAACAAAACTCAACTATTTGGCTAGAACAAGAGAACTTCTTCCATCTCCTTAGGCCTATCAAAATCTTCTAATGTGGTAAGTAGCTTCTCCTTCAGATTGAACGTAGCAGACTCATCAAAGGTAACACGTATGGAGTGAACAAACTTCGGATCAATAAGGTTCCAAATTCGATACCCTTTGATACCATCGGTGTATCCCATTGTATGCCTTTGTATGCTCCAACCTCTAACTTATCATCACCTGTATGGTGAACGTACACAGTACAACCAAAATTGCGGAAGTAACCAAGACACATTACTTTACCTCTCCACTTCTCCTTCAAAATCTTCCCATCTATAGCAGAGCATAGAATTTGATTAATGATATGCGTCGCAGCTGATAATGCCTCGGCACAAAAGCCTCTAGCCAAGCACGCCGTCAATTTCAAGCAACGAGCCTTCTCCAGTAGAGCCATGTTCATCCTTTCTACAATCTTATTGGATTGTGGATCTCCAGGTGTAGTGAAATGTCTCTGAATGCCATGCTGTCTACACAAATCAAGGAACTCCTTAGAGACAAATTCATCGTCATTATCAGATCTCGGCACCTTCAACCTAGAACTAGATTGGTTCTCAACAAATGCATTCCAGTCTTTGAACTTCTCAAAACTATCTGATTTAGCCTTCATCACATATAACATCAATGAAAGAGATAAATACTTTGCTCCTTCTAGAGAAGGAGTAGAAATTGGTCCCCAAATATCTATATGCACATACTCAAGTACTCGCCTTGATCTATGGAGTCCAACTCCAAAAGATACCATAGTTTTCTTGCCTAACACACACTCTTGGAAAAAGTCCATCTTGTCAAAGCTTTCTCCTTTGATCATCTTCCGTCTCTGAAGCAACTCTAAGTTCTTCTCTGAAATATGACCCAACCTGAGATGCCAAAGCCTTGTGGCATCCAATGCACGAGAACTATCTACTCCAACACACGACTCTCGAAGAACTGTGGTCCCTTTCAGCAAATATCGATTTCAAAACACATCTCCTTTCATAAGAACTAGTGCACTTCTCAAAACCTTCAGACTATCCTTCTTGATAGTAACCTTGCACCCTAAAGATGCCAATTGTTCTTAAGAAATTAAGGACTTCTGAAGACCTGGAACATACCGGACACCTGTCAAAGTGCGTATCACTCCATCAAACATTCTGATCCTCGTTGTACCTTCGCCCATTGCTCTGCAGCTAGCATCATTACAAAAAGAGTAGAGCTCCTTTCTCATCCAAAGAAAGAACTGAAGTAATCCTTATTAGGCATCATATGGAAAGACGCCCCCGAGTCCAGCATCCAATGGTCTGAGACATCTGACACTGCTGTAGATAATACGTCGTCAGATACAGACTTCTCTACCCCAAATGAGGAAGACCCGTCTTCTTCTTTCTTCTTCAAATCTGGACAATCCTTTTTCCAATGACCAAGTTTCTTGCAGATAAAGCACTTCCCATCCTTAGACTTTCCTCTCCTGCCATTACGGGCTTCCTGGACTTGGAACGCCCTCTAAAGTGTCAATTTTTCTTATCATCTCTTCATCTTTCAACAAACAGGCTGTGACTGCTACTTCCACCTCTACTTTCTTCACTTATCTCCTTCATCTAATCTCTTAGCCTCTCAGATTGAATGTCTGACTTCACATTTTCCACTATCAATGTGTCTCTAGTGAAGATACGGCTATTAGCGAAACCTGTGTGAGGCTTTGGAAGAGAACACAAAAGAATCATTGCCATTTGCTCCTCATCCATCTTCAAGTCAATAGTCTTCATCTTCATCACGAGATCATTAAAGAAATTAAGTTGTTCCTTCACTGAAGTACCATCTCTCATCCACATGATGAAAAATGTCATCAGCAATATTAGATGGTCAGTCAGAGATTTCTTCAAGTAGAGATTCTCTTACTTGGTCAAAATGGCCCTAGCAGTGGTCTTAATGCTAATCTCTGAGATAACATTCTCTCACATAGCTAGCTGTAAAGTAGTAAACGTCCATTTCTCCATCTCCTTCCTTTCCACGACTGAGATATCGGCCATCAAATTATCACGGGCAAACGCTACTGAATGGACTTCATTCCTCATTAGAGCAGCCTTCATCTTACATTGCCACTTCTCAAAGTCTTTATCCACATTCCATTTCTCAATTTCCCACCGTGATCCTGACGTGATATACATCCCTCTAGTATAGGGTTTTACAACAACTGGAGTCCTTGCCATAGCGTCAAATACTCCTCAATCAACCTTGTAGCTCCGATAGCAGACTGTTGGGAAAAATCCATTCAGAAGATCATTCTAAGGGAATAAAAAACCCAACCCAGCAGAAAATAATTGGATCGTGATTGTAGTGAGATGATACAAACAGAGATAAACACCAGAACAAACACTCATAGATCAATGCAATGTAGAAAATTAAATAATACTAGTATTTACAGTGGTTCCACTACCGTGAGGAAAGGTACGTCCATTTGGGGAAAGGAGATTTTATTAATCACTGAAAGATTAGAGTTACAATTTTGATTCACTTTGGAGGTTATATATAAGAAGAATCTACAATACAAACAAAATTCTGAAGATTTTCTGCTTTCTAGGATGGCTGCCATTGTTATTTAGAAGCTTCACTATTTATAGAGTGAAGATATAAGGAGGGGTAGTTGCTATATAGCAGCCTTGAGGTTTGGTTCGGCAGATCTGGTTCGGCAATGGCATTTGGTTCGACAAAGCCCAATCTGGACCAGCATGCTCAAATACCGAACGAGATTTTTCGTTCGGTGTCATCAAAATACCAGACGATAATTTTGGCTCAACATTCTTTCCACCGCTCCAGACTTCCCTCTTTCTCCAAATCATCATTCAAAATCACCGCTCCAAATCATGCTACCGCTTCATGTCCTAGCATCTTCCTTCGTTCGGTGATTTCAACTTCTGCTCTCTAAGGTTTCACCTGTCCTTGCTGCTGCTGCGTCTTGGAATTGAGGTAGCAATTTCTAACAGTATGCGTGTGTGTGTGTGTGTTTGGATATGTATTATAATAAAATATAGAAGATTTCTCTTTTTTTGAAACAATTAACTAATTCGTTACCATACACATGGTGACTTGGGTACAAGTAATTAATCGTTATAAATATAGAATATAGCCTCCATTCTTATCAAAATGTATGAAAAATATACCGTGTGCTTCTCTTTTCTTTCTTTCTTGTTCTTTCTAAACATTAAGAAGTCATTTCTAAGGACCACAAGCTTAAGTGTAAGATCTCTAAACTATGGTTTTAAAGGTCTTGGATTCGACCATTCGAGACATCGAAATGAGTTCTTTGTTTAAATTAAGTGTCACAATTATTATAAAAATAAATCATTCCTCCAATTTTGTGTATATCAACGAGGAAGATTATCAAGGACCACTAGCTTAAGTGGCAATTGATACAACGCTTTCGATTTAGGTTCTATAGTTCATGAGTCCGAACACACAATGCATCAAAAAGAATGATGTGCTTGAATGAAGTACCACTCTTATTCTCAAAAAATGTTGGAAGGAACCACTAGCTCAAGTGGTTAGTGGTGAGGTACTCTAGACTGATGTTCCAAGGTCTTGTTACAATCATTCGTAATTTCAAACTGAGTGCTCTGCTTGAATAAAGTGTTATTCTTATTCTAAAAAATAATCCATTCTCAGTTAGACTATTAGTTCCATTTTGTGTTTTTTTTTTACTTTATTTGATAACTTTGAGTAATTGTTTTTGAGAACTTGCCCGATCTTGATTGATCGATACCTGTAATTCACTACCTTTCAGTGCCCCATACTTGTTTCTAGGTAAATTGAACAGAGAACTAGCGAACAACTTGATTTTGAATCCAAGGGAGGAAGAAACAACTAAAGGGTTTGCTATCTTACAAAAGAGTTGATCTACTTCGGTTATTTCAAAACCAGAGTAGGTAGAATCTTGTAAGTTGGTTCTTTTCAATTAATTTATCTGTTTCGGAACTATTATCACTATATTTTACTTTCAACTATTATTATTTTTATCCATTACTATACTTTTGTGACTTGGATGATATAAGAACTTGGTATAAACTTCCATAACATACTTATTCTTTAGGGTTTGTGCAACAATAGTTCTAATAAGTTGATATCAAAGTTAGATTATGGTAAGGCTTTGGGCAATCAGGATTTCAAAATAATAATAATAATTTTTCAAATGTTGAACAGTATTTCATTCTCTAAGCTTGTTGTTTTTATTGTTGTTGCCGGAAGACTAACGCCAATCGGGTAACAAATATGAATTTAAAATAGAAATCATAGATTAGTTTGCTAGAAGTGGAAGCATGGTTTGAGCAACACATTCGGCGAACTCCAAAATTTTAAGATTCAAGCTCCTGTTTCCCAAGTATATATTCAAACACCTTCAAATCTCTAGCAAAATAGCACAAAACATACCAAACATCAAAGCAACGGTTCATCATCGTATCGAGGTATCAACATTCATCAACCTAAACTCTGTTAGGCACAAAATCATGGTAGTTGCAGTTCACCATTTCTAGGCCCTCATCCTAGTTATAATATCAACAAAATCAACTAGAATCAGTAGATGTGATCAAATGCATCCAGATCATTCTTTGATCAAATTCCCAAACAAAAACATCCTTCTCCCAATGGATCGTCTAACTTAGGTTTGGCTGTAGGAGTGATGATGGTAGGTTTGGATACTGTGATGGGCAGCTTGGAAATTATAATAAGGTAGTGGGTGATGTTTCAAGTGACGGGGAGGATTGGATGTGTATGACTACTCATGAGATGGAGAGGGGTAAAAGTCAAAGATGTTTAATGGTGGGTTAGCTACAAAGGTTTCGGGGATTTAAATCTACTTGTATGAGATTCGATCAGATATCGAGGTGGAGGAAAGAGAATAAAATCATGAAGAAATCATACTATAGTTTTTCAATAAGATCGATCATTACTTCCATAAACCAAACCTCAAAATTTTAAGAAGGATCGAAAACTGCTCTGATATCATGTTAAAATATTGAAATAAACAAAATAAAATACGGAGAAGAATAGGGGAAGTAGAAGAAGAGATGAATAACTAGTAAAGGCCGCATCTTTATTAATAATTCAGTTACTTGATTTTTTCTCTACAGTACACATCTAGTATTCATAGCTATTGTTAGCGAGATTTTTCATCTCAGAAACACTCGAGTATTTTTTGAAGTAATCATGACGTTGAATGCTTACATGATTATGAATCAGCAAAATTAAGTAATATCAAAATTACCTTCAAAGAAAGTAATTATGTGCAACAATACTGACAAAATTATGGGGGAAAATATCAAAAATTTACACCAAGTCCGTATCCGATTCATTAAGTAATATGTTCCAAATTTAACCCTAAAAACAAAAAACGCAAAATAAGTAGTGAAAGCAATAAACGACATGGAGAAGTTACATGATTCAAATTTTAATGAATTCTACGTCTATGCGAAAATGTTGTTTTCTTCTTCTTTTGTTTTTAGTATAGGAAAATAATGGCAGAGAGTGTAGTTTTTTATTCTAGTATTTGTAAATAGAGTAAATTCTAAAAAAAATTCATTTTTTGCTACAGTACCCCGTTTATTTATAGTACATAGAGATTCATATGGATCGCCACATCGTTTTTCCACTCTTTTGACTCTTTTTATTTGATTATGTCACATGTCAATCATTTATCTTGCTTATTTATTGTACATGGATTACCAACATGGTCTTTAATGGAAAGCTGTATTTTGAATTAATGAATTTTGAATTTGAGTGGGTAACTTGAAATTGAAGAATAAAATCTCAATTTTGAATTGACCATGACCATATGGTTTCATAAATCAATAAGCCAATGGACTGCTTTCATGTGTTGGCAAAACTTTGATGAGAAACTACCCCCATTTTAGGAAAGCTACATATTTTTGTAAGTTGTAGTGCTTCGCTGTTGTGAATTGGCCGTTGAGAACTGCACCTTCATGATTATGCTGAGTGGCAGTACTATGCAACATTTGGACTGTGTCAACACTCTTGAAGCCGTACTGCTTCATCTATCAAAAATAGAAACATAGCATAGTATTAGAGGTAATTGAGGCTATGCTATACGACCCAGTCAATAAAAATGCACTGCTGTTTTGAAGGGAGTTCATAACTCCTGAGCTCGTTCCAAGCTGTCCTTGTCAATAGAGGACCGCACCTCCGCCCTTTATTTAAGTTATGTTTTGGGATTTCGAGCAAGAAATTATAGCTTCTTGGCTTGCTTTTGAGGATCATATCTTGGCTTATGGTTACAATGTAGTTTTCCCATAGCCTCATCCTTTGAGTCTTTATATCTGCGCGTAGTATCTTCTTTGAAATTGCAGCAATGTTCTATCACTTCAATGTCAAATCAACGTGGCGACACATCCTTATTACTTTTAGCCTTAGTTTAAGATTGCAGCATAGCTCTGCCACTTTTAAGGTTAGTTTAAGGCTCGGGCACATCCCCTTCGCGTATAGCTACTTTAAGGGTTATGTTATAGTTCTATATCATTGGTATTGCTTTTTGGGCCGTAGCACTGTTACATCTTATTGTTACTTAAAGATTGCGTTGCAGTTCTAACTTATTAAAACTTACTTTTTGATTCCTCAGCACAACCTTTATATTTAATGCTTGAAAGCTGCGCCGCAGTTCTTTCTATTGAAGTGAGTGATAGATTTCAGATCAGTCCTTATACCTTGTGGCTATCTCAAGTTTCCAGCATAGTGTTATCGTGCTTAAGCTATGTTTGATTAGAAAAACACTATTCTTATGTTTTTGCCGCCTACTTAAGGCCTTGGTGTAATACTATTTGGATTATAAAAATATTAATTGGAAAAGTACAAATCTAAAATATTCGTAACACATTTCTTAGCATATATATAATATTCTGAAATCCTAAATATAATGTCCAACATAACAAATATATGTTTTCTATATCCCCCCTCAAACTCATGATGCCTAACAATTAGAGTTTGCCAAAGCAGAAAATGATCATAGAAGAATCAAACAACAATAGTGCCAAAGAGCCATTCAAAAAATAATACGAAACCAACGGTCAAATGTACCTATAGAGTAACATCAAATATCAGCTTCAAATTAAATGGTAGGAAACTGCCTAAAAAGATGAAAATATTGAAATAGAGATCTAGAGTTAGAATCTGAAGAAGAAAATCAGGAATTCAGAGATTTTATTCGGATTGGAAATAAAATTCCAATTAAACATCAGTAGTCAAAATCCAAGAAAAGAGAACACGAATAAGGAATTTCTATGGTATTGGAAGTGAAATTCCAATAAAGATTCATTATTGTCGTTGTAGTAAAATTGATGCCAATCTAAGAAGAACTGGAAACTGGAATCTTCATTAACACTTAAAGGCATTTCATCAAACAACTTCACTTCTGTGCTATAACACCAAACTCTATAATAATAAAATTCTTTTCCCTCTTCTCATTCTCTCTTAACAATTTTAACATAAGGGATCTAGAGGTGAGGATGAAGAGTTTGGATGATTAGAAGAGGAGTTTGGATGGTCACGATCATAATAAGAAAAGTTGTTGTTTATAATGCTAAATACACATTATTCTAAAGTGTTACAGTTTAATTTTAATTGTTTGTTATTTTAATTTTAATTACTTTGTTGTATAATAACTAACACTTTACAAAAAGAAGCCCCAAACCAAATTGTTCTCGCTCTGTAATTTTTCATTTCCCTCCAAACCAAACCAGACCATAACACTTTACTATTTTCACTTTTACTCAACCCTAAATCGAAACCCACGAAGAAATCCCAAACCCACGATTGAATCCCTAAACTCTCGATCTTCGATCTCTAAAAAATGCTCTGAATTCCACGATGGTGGTGTTGGTTGTGGAGTGCGATGAGATATAGAGATCAAGTGGTGGTCCATTCATGGATGAGCAAGGCAAGGCAGAAGGTTGGAGGTTGAAATTAAGGAGGATTTTTGCCGATCACCTAGAGAGATGCACTATCGAGGTTGATTTAAACAGTAGAAAAAACTGATTCGATCGGGTCTAGGAAGGTTGCTTGTAGAGGAAGATGGAGCTTTCCATGGTGATCAAGGAGTACCGATTTGATTTTTGGGGATCTTTGTGTAAGGTAAGAACTTATATTATATATTCAAATTTCTCAATTATTTTGCTTTTACTGTACTGACTACTAAATATTGTGAATGACTTTGTTAGTCAAGAGAGTGCAATTCTTCGTGTTGGAGTAGGTGTAAACATGAAGGTGATTACTTCTCACTACAAGAAAAGTTTATTTTTATAACGCCAATGTATAATGATTTATTTCATAGTGTTACTATAATTTTTTTAATTCGTTTGATTTAAAGAATAAATTGGTATGTAACGCATTCTACGTCACCTCTTATTTTCATGGCCGTCAATTCCCCACATTATTTCCCCTTCCCCCTTCCTTTAATTATCTCCTTCAATCCTCAATCACAAACTCTCCGTCAAATTATCACCATCCAAATCCACTTCCATGTCGTCCTCTATATCCATGGCCGTGGCTTCATCCTCTGCATCACTTCTACTCCTACTGCATCGTCATCCCAACATCGTTAACTTATAACCGCACTATCACACGCTAGCCGCGTCGATGCCAACTACCACCAACCGCCAACCGCCTCAATGCCAATGCTAATGTTCCCTTTGGTTTTTTGCTCTAGATGCCTTCCCCAATTTGATTTTTCCTAAAATATGTGAATAGCTGATTTTACAATTTTATTTCAGCATATAATGCAATAAGAAGTTGATAACGCATCCATGGTTTTGCAATTAAACTATGCAGAACAATGTTCCTCTTTCAAGTCTGTTATGGAACAGAGACAATTAAGTTCTTCAACAATGACATCACTGCTTTTATATTACTACATCCTTGATCTCTATGCATACATACATACATACATACATACATACATACATACATATATATTTCAATAGAATAAATCAATTCTTACATAGCTAACAAAAACAGGTGTTCAAAACTATTTTTATTGATCAATGGAAAAATCGGTTGAAGATGTGGTGATAGTTAATGCTGGAATTACAGGTCTTGCAACTGCACTTGATCTCTATAGGTAGGATATCCATGAATATAAATTATGTAAAAATATATTATGTGTATTATTATTGTAGTAACTAAAATCAATAATAGTAATTTCTTTTCAGAAAGGGAATTAAGTGCTTGGTATTAGAAACATCTAGTGAATTAAGAACCAATAGATTTGCTTTTACCACATGGGAAAATGCGTGGAGAGCAATGGATGCATTTGGAGTAGGAGACTACCTTAGGAAACATAGCCTACGCCTTCAGTGGTATGCTCTCTCCCAAAATATGTGAGTAGCTAAAAGCATAATAATAGAAAGCTCCTAATGGTGTAATTAACAATACCTCATTTAGTAAACATTCTAAACTCATGGACATCAAATTCATAATGAAATGAGCATCACCATAGTCTAATTACTGGTATCAAAGTAAAATAACTGGATTCACTTCAAAAAGGCATTAAAACGCAATGATTTCCAAACCCAAACCTAATTTCATATCAAGTTAATTAGTTAAATATATTTATGCAAATGGGCATAAATCACTCAAAAAGGCAGTTTTGTGCAAATTTTTAGAAAAAATCACACAGTACTTATAGTAAATAAGAACCAATGGAGAGAACTTGAGTAGTTGTTAGTTCATTCCAAAATTATTGAATAATGGGTTGAAGGTTAAATCTAGGTAAACGCCTAGTGTTATATTTGATATTTGAAGATCATTTTTCTTAATATTAGAAGAGATAATGCAAGGAATATACAAACATAAATAACATGGAAGATAAATATATAAATATGGGCAAGCTAGATATCTAGCTAGATGAAAAAAATATAGAGAGATGAACTATTATGACATTGTACATCGATAATGGGATGAATGCAGAAGTACATGAATATCCATATTAGTAGCAGGTATGGCAATAGTGTGGGTTAGGGCAGGTTTTTTGTGCCATAAACCAGCTCCGGGTTTTTTACTCCATGTCCCAGACCTGCCCCGTAGACCTGCTGCCGATATGGACTTTTCCCCCGTGCCTGGAACCCATATGGGTCAGGGTAGACCTACCTCACCCCAAGACTTGGTGAGGCTTTATATATTCATTCAAATTTTTGTATTAACTGCATATTTTTATTTATTTATTTGTAAAAGGGATTGCCATTAAATGATACAATAAATATAAATGTGTTTACAATGATAAGTAAGGTAATAAAATGAGGTGTATGATAATAGTTCAAGATAAACATGCGTATGTTATTATATAATTATTAGTGATGCAACTTAATATCATAAAAAACATATAAATTATTAAACTAAACAATAAAATATCCATGTTATAAACGTTTATGTATAAAAGGATTAACAAATCATCATTATAGTAATAAAGCGATTTCATGAGATGTCATTAGTATGGGTCGGGTTGGAACAGGCCGGCCAAGCGCCGACCCGACTCTAGACTCGGAGCTCTTAAGAATGGGTTATGGGTCTACCCGTCCCAATGACCTGACGGGACGGGTCTTGGCGGGTCAAAACAAGGATGGGCGTACCGGGTTTAGGCCCTATGCCACCCCATTGCCATCCTTAATTAGTAGAGATAAAATTGCACGCATGCGTGTAAATATACGTTTGTGTGTATACATGTATATATATTAGTAGAGAAAAAGAGATTTGCATACATATTTTACAAGCGTTATGAAGTTGGTCTTTTGTAGTGTAGGCATAAGTGTAATAGGTTAGTGCAGGCATAAATCACTCAAAAAGGCAATTTTGTGCAAATGTGTGGAGAGCAATGAATGTTTTCAGCTACACCATTTATTTTACTAAATGATGCTACTGAAATTTCATTAAAAGATATAAAAAAATGGCTAGTTCTTCTTTTCTTATTTGCATGCGTCATCTATTTGACAAGGGAATCATATAAGACTTCTTGAACGCATATTCTTGCCAATTCAACGATTGTTACTATACTTTTTAATTTACAGCTAAAAGAAGATCATAATTTAAAGTGGGTGGAAGGATGCTTCCGAGTCTTTATCTCAAGGTACATTAATACATTTATATAATTATTTGTCATTCAGTGAAGTTTAGAATAAAAATTACTGCTCAAAATAATATACAAAATACGAAGCTATAAAAATCATTCTTAGATGTTCAGTTTTACTTAGTATATTTTTACTGTGCAATCTATTTTGAAATATCACATATTTTTTATACTAGCTAGTGAAATTCTTAGGGTCCCTTTCTACATGCTAAAGTTGTTAGAGGTATTAACGAAATAAAATGTAATTTAGTTCATGTAATAATAATATTATTATTAACCACAAATTTTATAAAAAATAACTAAATTTATAATAACAATAATGCTAATAACAATAAATTATAAAATATTATGCAAGTTAGCTAAGTATTATAAAAATTAACTAAATTTATATAATAATAATAACAAATTAGTTTATAAAAAGTGACTAAATTTATATATATACTTATAATAATAATAAATTATAAAATATTAAGTAAGTTAACCAAGTATAATAAAACTTAACTAAAATAATAGTAGTAGTAATAATCATAATAAAATTAACTAAGTTTATAACAACTAACGACAAGTTTTATAAAAATTAACTAAGTTTATGATAATAATAATATAAAATATTAACCAAGTTATCTAAGTTTTATAAAAGTTAACTTAACTTATATAATAATAATAATAATAATAATAAATTAATATTATAAAAATTAACTTCATTTATTAAGTTATATAAAAATTAAATAAGCTTGTAAAATTTAACTTAGTTGATAATAATAATAATTTAACTAATCTTTATGAAAATTAACTAAGTTTATAATAATAATACCAACAACACAATAACAAACGTGAATTAAGCCTTTTGTTGTGATGAATATTTTGTCGATTGTTTTCTAATCAAAATAGTTGCAAAAAAGTGGAGTTGTTCACGTTACTAGGGACAGAGGCAGTATGAGGCTGGTAACGTCACTTGACCTCACTATGGAGAAAAAATTAGAAAAAATGTATCGTTTTCACTTCTCAACATATCATTCTCAAGATTCATATCGTTCTCGCTTCATATTTTCAACATTGCTTCATATCGTTCTCAGGATTCAAATCTCTTCCAACCGCAACCTTCTTCCAGCCCTCAACCCTGCTTGCAACTGCAACCCTCTTCCAACATCACGACTCGCGATAGCATAGGTAACCCTAATTTTGTTTACCTAATTTCTTTTGAGTTCAGATTTTTTTTTATTGTTGATTATTTAATTAGGGTAAAACCCTAGTTTAGTTTACCGACTAATCTTTTATTTTGATTCAACTGAGATGCAATATATAACTATGTTGTTGCTTTTGTCTATTACCCTGTAGCATGTTGAATGTTGGCTGCAACTAAAGGAACATTATTTTCGTGATGTTGCTTTTACGTTCAAATGTCACTTGTTGTCTATTTGATTGCATTATTTCTAAAGCAATGGTAGTGTTAAGCATTTGTTTATTATAGCTGATTTCAAACATTTTATTTGCTCATGTTTTGCTATTACATAGTTAAGTTAGTGTAGGTTAGTTCTATTAGGAATTTAAACATTTTGTCTGCTTATGTTTATTTTCCATAGATTATTAGTATTTATGTTATGATTGTTTAGTTTGAAAAGACCAAAATAATTCATCATTTTTGTAATCAAATACTATTTTATCACTTATTATCTATGGTTGTTCAATGATTTATTATGAAATTTTTTTAGTGTGGTAAAATAATAATTGCTATAAAAAAAATTGATGTGGCCCCAAACCCCTACACTTTTCTAATTGTGATTTCACGAGACTTGAATCCTGGCTACACCACTGCATGCTACTATGCAAAATATACAAGTCTACTAGTGATTACTATACTAAGTTGTAAAATGGTATGACTTCTGACTTGTAGGAAATTGATGCATTTGGCCCGCCAAACTGAACCGAAGGGTTACAAACTGCTTATACACACTACTGCCTCGATGGCAAAATAGGAAGCTTGGCTTGGCAATAAAGATCTAATAGTAAACAGGATGCATTAGTGATTACTAAGCTGAATATACAAATCATCATCGAGTTTGGATTGTAGAAAAGTAGAGCTTCTTACTAGTCAAGAATTGATGCGTTGACTGGCTGAACTGAATGAAATTTATAAATTTAACCACGGTTCATAATAATTAACAAAGTTTAGAATAATAATAATACCAATAATAAATTAACTATGAGTCTTTTAAAAATTAACTAAGTTTAAAATAGTACTAATAATAATAATAATATATTATAAAAATCAACTTAGTTTCATGACATTAACTAAGTTTAGAATAATAATAATAATACGAATAATAATAATATAAATTATAAAATATTAACCAAGTAAGCTAAGTTTTATAAAAAGCAACTACAATCTGTGTAGTTAATGCCCCGCTACAACTCCGCTATATAGCAGATTTCTACCGTTACGATTTTTTCATATAGCCCCAGAATATAGCCTTTCCGCTTTAATCCCCGCTATTTCAGCTATATCCCGTTATATCCGCTATATTCCGCTATTCCCGCTATATCTTTTTTAATAAAATGAATTGAAAAATTGCGTTTATACATTATAAAATTATGAAACTAATTATTTGATTTAATTTTTAATATATTTTCAGAAATGAAAATACTCTAATATTCTGCCAAATTCAATTATGTTATATAACAGCTTTTCGTTTATTTAAAGTATATTCGCACATGTTTTTATTTAAAATTATTTATGTATTATTTATAATTCAATTGAATGGTAATTTTCATTTAATTACCATTTATATATTTGTAAAAACATTAAGTACGAGTTTTATATGCTATTTTAGAGCCATTCGCTATATCCCGCTATATCCTCGTTGTATTCCCGCTATGACTTTTTGCACCTCCATCGCTTCGAATCTACCGAGCGCATTAATTGCACAAACTGCAACACATCTAGCTTAACCTACATAAGAATGCGTTCTGTGATCTTTTTTGAAATTGGTTTTTCCTTTCTCCTTGTTAATTAAGTTTTATAAAAATTAAATTCAACCACAAATTTAACTTCTTCAATGCTGCTTTAATGTAACATGTTCAGCCGTAAATTTAACTTCATTGATAGAAAGCACGCGCGTTACTAATTTGCACTTCGTATAAATAATTATGAAATTGTACGGACAATTATTAAATTGTCTTGCTAGCTTATAGAAAACAATACATTGCAATATAGCCCGAGTCCGATCTGTTTAATGTTCTTAATGCGACTTAGGAGCATACAAAGCCCCATCCTAGTATACAGGGGTCTTCTACATTTACATTCATTGAACTTAAAAGGATAATATTAGCTTTGACCTGGCCTGTTTGCTGATGATGCACATACATGGACAGTTAACCTTTTTTCTTGGTTTACAAAAGTCAAGTTTGTAAATTCAAGTGGTAATAGGTGTAATTTCCTTGGGATGTAGAAATTTATGATATCAGCTTATACATACACATACACGCAATACTCGCACACATACATATATAATATATATAAATCTATTGGCTTATTTTGAAACTCTATCTAGGTGATTGATTTGATTCTACCGAGGATAAGGCCTAAATACCTAGCAATGATATGGCTCTTTGGGATGGGGAAACATGGATGTTTGTTTGCCATCAAGTACTCATTATGGAAACACTGAATCATACTACAATAGGTCATCTCTCTTTATTTCAATAACACACACTTGCTGCAAGCACAAATATTTTCCCATTTACTCTTGATGCATACCAAAACTTGTCTATATTGATTGATACTTTATTACTATATCAGCTGGATATGCATTTATAGTTATCTGATTATTGCAACCAACTATTGTGAAAATAATACATCATGCTCCCTTAAGTCAATTTTACTCAGTTGTTACCTTTGTTGATGATTTGAAAAAGAATATCACCATAATATGCAATTGATTTTTAAATTTTTACGTTTAGAAATTTAAAGAAACTTGAAGCATGTGCGTATGCACTATTACTACAAACCATAATTCCAAAGGTATAAAAGCGTATCGATAATAAGGATGTCAAAAAAAGATAAGAAACTATACAGAAGGAGATAGCTGATACTGAAAGCATGAATACAACATGTCGAAGTCCATAATCATATCGGGGAACCTTGAAAGGATCCTGAACCTTACAGCTCGTGATAGTGTCGCATACCATCGATTCTGCACTTTACCAATGCAATAGAAGATGTCATAACCCATTAAAATAGGGAATGAAAGCATATCGCAAATTACCAACATGCATCATTTGTTATCAATGCCGCGTCTTATCAACGTCGTGCCTTATCAATAACGCTCTCATCAATGTCGCACCTCATTAATAAGGAAAGGCTTGTATTGTAAATTGTCATGAGAAGCAGATGCCACATGCGGACAAGATGATAAAGAGATTCAATAATTGTAGTTTAACTCTAATATCATATATCAACAGCGTTATGAAAGGATTGTCAACCATTAAACAATATAAAAGGATATCGTGTGTCATCTACTTAGTAAGGATATCATGTTTCAATACATAGGAGGTTACCATGTGCCAACAATATGAGAGAATATCCTAAATCATCAGCCATAACAAGGATGTCGCAAGTCATCAATACTTAAAGGAATGTCAGAAGCCATTGGAGTAAATAATGAAGTCTAATGTCAGGCACCTTGGAGGCGACACATAATAGCTGTGTCGTCCATCTTCACCGCTATAAATACGGACCTAAGGGCATTGAAAAGGGGGCAATTGATTCTTTTCCCTCTCTTACATTTTTAAAGTTTGGAACCCTAAATTAATGTGAGGATTTTTAGTGCCAATTATAATTTACGACCTTTTTTACAAATAATTGCTTGTACAATCACAATCGCATAGCATATTCAATAAAAAAGACTTAACTTTTGATTTGCATTAGACTCATAGACGTGTGGCATGACTTTGGTTGATTCTTATGCATACGAAATAACTTTGAATACTTCACATACATATGACATGGCTAATACTTATGACATGAACGCATATTTCTTGCATACTTCTTTGAGGTTAACAAGGGGTTGACCAAGCCTATTGTTAACCAAGACTCGTATTCATTTGCACACTTCAAGGTTAGCAAGAAATTTTATTCACATTTTGGCGCTGGAGGGAGGGCTTGAACCTCCATCTTCTCTTATCCCACAAATGGAACTACCCTCGACCTACATACTTAGGGTATAGAGGTTTTACCCAATCCCACATATTCCATATTTGACCTTCGCTGCCTTATCTTGCATATAAAAAGACCTTCTCCTAACTTGCATATAAGGGATAAAAGGACTTACTGAATTTAGCATAGCCCGTTGGACTACAAGCGCTAAGGATGATGGCATTGCAATTCATAGAGAAAAAGAAACAAGTGGCACCCTATGATCCTAATAAATGGAGTATGAACCCATTTCATATAGGACCGACTCCGATCTTTGCTTTAGAAAAAGATATCCCAAGAAAGATAGTTGTTTCTTGAAGATAAGGAGGGCAATACAATTCCAGTTAAAGAGGATTATCTTCGAAAAGGAAATAATGAACAATTTTGATAAGTTTGCCCAGAAATGGAAAGGAGTAATTGATCATCCTCCCTCTCCAATCAAAGCTTAGAAGAGAAAGATTATGGATGATCCAAATATGCCAATCCAATACTATAAGAAAGTTAATTAGGAACAAAAGGAGCTATATCCTAAGAATTCTTAGATCCACTCTGTCACTACTTCTTATGAACACATATATATTTTAACCAAGTGAAAACTAAATTATCGGCCTTCAAAGAAGAGCGGCCTAAAAATGAAAGGAACCTTGAAGGTGCTCTTTGCCAATATCATCAAGAAAATGGACATGAAACCATTTAATGTCAGGCCTTAAAGGGAAGGATTGAAAATTTCTTAAGAAAAGGAAAACTTAATAAGTTTGTAAGATAGGATTATGAAAATCTTCAACAAAGTGAAATTCTTGATGAAAATGATTCATAAAATAAAAGGAAAAGCCTAAATCATTACCTATAACGTAATAAGGGGTGAAGAAAGCCTTTGATCCCGCCATAAGGGCCTGGTCAAAGCACCTCCTAGAGGGTGGTTAGAGTAATCCTTTAGTCCCGCTTATAAGACGTGGCCAGAGCACTACATGTAGGATCTAGATTAACCCTAGAAGGGGGGGGGGGGGGGTGAATAGGGTTATAGCAAATTTTCTCGAATTAAACACAGAAATAAACTGCAGAAATAAATATGCTGAAAAGTAAATCACACACAAAATTTACCCAGCTTCGGCAACCCCTGCCTACTGCTGCATTCCCAGATTTCTATTAGAATTAAACAGTATCACGCTTACAAACACTCTACTAGGCTCGCAGACCCTTTTGCTCCCGCTCACAAACACTCTACTAGACTCGCACACCCTGCTCCCGCCTATAGAGTTTCGCTTACTCGCAAACACTGCTCCCGCCTATAGAGCTTTGCAAACTCGCACACTCTGCTCACTGAACTAATTCTAATTAGACAATCTGACACTACCTACAACCTAGGTGGTGATTTACCAAACTTCGAAAAGAAAAAAAAAACAGACTTCAAAAATAGACGCAGGAGCAAAAATTAAAATATAAACTAGAATCCCTAATTTTTGCTCAAATTAAAAACTAAAAACCTATTTAAAATTAGACTAAAGCCCTTTAAAAAATAAAACCCCTTTTATAATAAATCACGGCCAACCCAATTTCTTATTTCACCCGATCTCCTTCAATTCTTTCTTGAGAATAAAAATGGTGGCGACAATTCTTGCAACTGATTAGGGCTTGAGAAATTTTGAATCTCGATCTCCTTGAGACAGTCTCAGACGCTCTGCTTTGCTAATTACAGTCGGCTTGGCTCGACTTTGGCTTTGGCTTCTTCTATTCAAAGATGTCGGCTTGGTTACTCGAACTCAGACCATCTCTGGTATGTTCGTACTTTCGAATTTCCGATAGTTTGAATTCGATGGATGTTGTAAGCTGATGATGATTTTAGGGTTGAATTGATTGAATGATTTTTCGTTGAAGCTTGTGCCGATGATGATAGTTTGGGTTTGATATTTATATGAATTCGAATACACTTGCTTTCTTCGTTTCAATTCGATACTTTCCAAAACTTTAATCCTTGATGCGCACGGCTTTCCTGATTTCTTTCTGTCTTGATGCTCCGGCTTTGATTTTTACGCGTACGATTTTTCTTGAATAAAAAGGTAAAAACTTTCCCTTTTTCATTGCTGACTTTTTCAAAGACACGAATTTGATACTGTCATGAATTCGAATTCTCTGTACTGTTGAACTTTAGCATCCTATTTTCGAAAATTCTGACTTGACACTGCTTCGGCCATCTTGTGTTTGTCCCTGTCTTCATCTCTGGCCATCTTCACTGGTCTCCTCTTGAACATTGCACTGTTGTTCACTGTTTACATCACTGGACTTGATATCATTGATCTGCATTTCTTTATTTCTTATGGCTCCACTGTTGCACTCGAGTGGTTTCAAACATGTGAGTTGTTGTTTGCTTTTGATGTAGCTGTTAGTCTGCATTTTTTCGATTTCGAACTTGGACTTGTAGTTGTAACTGGACATGTTGGCACTGACTGTTGTCTTTGTGGTCTTCTCATTGCATATGAACTTGGTCTCTACTTGATGCTGTAGTCTTCAAGTATATTTGATTGCCATATCATGTGCTTTGCATTGAGTTCATTTGAGACGTGACTCTGATCTTTATCGGCACTGGCTGTTCATTGCTTGGTCTCTGTTGCATGTTTGCTGTTGCATGCTTGTTTGTATGTTGCACTTGTTACCTTCACTGTGTTGCACATGCTATATTGTATACTTATGTTGTCTCTCTGACTTTGCTGTATACATGCTTTTATGCTTGTGACATTCCTCTGCCTGGTCGACTTGTGGTTTCATGCTTCATGCATGTTTTCTGTTCATATGCTCTTGGTGGCATTTCTTTGTGGTTCAGTGGTGTCACTTGAACTTAAGCATGTATTACTTGTTGCACTTTGGTTGTTTACCATGTTGCATTTAGTTTTCATTCATTTGAGTCTACCTTGTTGAGTTCCTGTGTTTGGTCACTGATGCATTACTGTAGTTGCCATATCTCATGCTCGAGCTCTTTGCATACTTCATGACTGTACTGTTCTTGTTGAGTTGATATATTTGTGGTCTTCATTTGGTGATTTGCACTTGGTGTAGTTTCCATATTTGTGCTCGAGCTTGCATGTGTACCACTGATCATACTTGTGATATTCATTTGGGTTTGTGTGTTGTCTCTGACCTGAGCACATTGTTGCATGCATTGAGTATTTCCCTGGCCATTTGTGTTGGGCATTTCTTGCATCACTGGATTATGTAACTTATGCTTGTTGCAGTCCATGTAGCTGTTGATCTTGATCATGGCCTCTTCTGTTGAGATCACTGTAGATTTCATTGTGTTAAACTGAGCTGTTGCCTTTGCATTCATTCATTAGTTCATTTGATCATTGGACTGGCTGTTGTAGTCGAGTTGTATTCATGTACACTACTGCCTTGAGCTTGATTCACTTCATGTTGTGCTTGCACACTTGCTATTGTTGGCTGTGCACATGAGTTGGCGAGGCAGTGCACACGTGTATGAATGTACACGTGTGTATTGCAGCCACTTATGATTACCTGTCCCTGTAATATCTATGTGCACGACTTTGTGATGAATTCAAGTGTGAATGGTGACGAACAACCCAAATAACTGAGGCAAACCATTTTTTCAAAAATCGTATTTCATTTTATATTGCAATTTTTTTTTTCAATTTTACTGCGTTAGTGAATATTTTTGCAGATTGCTCAGATGCTGGATTCAAACTGGAATGTAGTTGAAGACAAAATACGAGTGTGAGTGATATGTAGTGAGGTTATTGATGTAAATCAAATTGTGATGTATTCAAAAATGTATATGTATAGTGAGAGCATGAATTTGTACTATTCAAGATTGTAATAAATATTTGTTTGAATAAAATTTCTGTTTGAATTCAAAAACTGTGTAACTTGTTCTGTTTGAATTCAAATTCAAATTCTGTGTAATTTATTTTATTCAACAAATATTTATTTAATCTATGAAAAACAAAATAGTACATTACCAGATACATTTAAATGAATATATATGTTTATTATCATCAAAGAAAAACATATAAGCGCATATTCAACACTACAAGCCTTTGGTTCCGCCTACGTTGCCTGGCCGGAGCACCTCTTAGAGAGAGGATGGAGTAAGCCTTTGGTTCCGTCTATGATGGCATGGTCAGAGCATTGAGTCCCACTTATAAGGCTTGTCTGGAGTGCTTCTTAAAGGGAGGATGAAGTAAGCTTTTAGTCCTGCCTAAGATAGCCTGGCCAGAGCACTGAACGTGCCTTCAGTCCCGTCTATATGGCCAGGCTGGAGCGCCTCCTAGAGGGAGGTCGGGTAAGACTTTATTTCGATTTTAGATAGCTAACCAAGCGCATCAGACAAAAGACATAAATCATCACCTAAGAGAGTGATAAGGGATTTGATCCAAGTTGGGATCATACCTAAAGATGGTAACAAAGAAATCAATCAAAGCCTAAATCACTACTTAAAGAGAAGCAAGGGGCAATCTTTCAGAGGAAGATCAAATGCAAAAGCAAATCAAACTCGATCTAAAAGAGAGATCAAGGCAGGAAGATAAGTCAAATTTGAAAGCAAATCAAACTCTGTCCTAAAGAAGGATTGAGGCAATCCTCTAGAGGAAGATTAATCGAATGCAGAAGCAAATCTTACTTTATTCTAAGAATGGATCAAAAGTCATCCTCTAAAGGAAGAACAATCTAACACATTCAGTTATGCATGGAATTATTTCTCAACACTTGATTCCTAGAGTGGAATTCATTGGAATTCGAATTATCAAATAACAAGAATCTCCATTAATAAGTAGACGATTCTCTAGTCTTCTTATATTTAGGTTTCTTATTATTACCAGAATTGGTTTTCTAGTCTTCTATTCAAAAGATTTATTAATTCCAGATTGGTTCACTAGTATTCTATTTAGGGGATTATGATATTATTACCACATGGGTTTCTAGCTTTCTATTCAAATATTATCACCTTATGGTATTTTGGTTTTCTATTTAGATATTATTACCAAATTGGTTTTCTAGTCTCCTATTAATACTAGTTTAGTTTTCTTGTCCTTTATTAATGCCAGATGATTTTTAGGTCATCAATTCAAATGATGTTACTACCAGATAATTTTCCGGTCTTCTATTCAAATCATCATTGCCATGTGGATTTCTGATCTTTTGTTCATCATATTATTATGGATTTTTGGTCTTCTATTTAGATTATTATAACCAGAATTTTTTTGGCTTCCTATCCAAATGATTGCCGAATGGATTTCTGATATTCCAAACAAATGATCTTATTATCATCAAAGGATATCTGGTCTTCAATGTAGGCAATTATCAAATGGATATTCCTACTAAATACTGTATGGAGTTTAAAGCTTCAAACATCAAGCTCCAAAGTTCTAACTGATAAATCCTAAAAATGAAATTATTAAAAGCTTCATTCCTCAAAGTGCTAAATCAAATTCCCCTAGAATATAGTTTAAGTGTTCCAGTAACGAGAATCTTTGCTATTAACCAAATTTCTAA
The DNA here is from genome assembly GCA_030765085.1 of Allium cepa. Taxonomy (NCBI): domain Eukaryota; kingdom Viridiplantae; phylum Streptophyta; class Magnoliopsida; order Asparagales; family Amaryllidaceae; genus Allium; species Allium cepa. The sequence goes on along the minus strand of CM060941.1, from coordinate 490,003,143 downwards.
AAGGAAGGTTCTTCTAAATTTATTGTTTAACGAATTGCTAATCTTTTTTGCAAAACAGATTTCAAGGGCAAGATCTATATTGAGAAGGCAAACTGATGCTCAATCAAAGGATATGCACCGTATGACATCAAAAGCAAAATGTGTATCTCCAACAGTTCAATGAATTTAGAAAAAGGATATGAATTCCATTCAGAATAATAATCATTTGGGTAAAAGATTTGTTTTTTCCACATATTATATACACAAATTACAAGTAATCAAATAGGTAGTCTGCTTGAAAACTCATAAGTAATTTTCCATTATATGCCCAGTTTCTGCATTTCCCCTTTCAAAGTTTCAACGACTGGAAGAGGTTCAATGATGTGATGAATTGCGGTATCTAAAAGTTTCTTTTCCTTCTTGCAAATGATATTTTCATCATCGATCGAATCGACTTGGATTTCAAATGCATGACTGAGCATTTTATTAGCTCCTTTAGGAGTTTGAAATTCGCTATTTAGTTTCTTAACCTTCGGTTCAAAAATCGTATTTTTCACATCTAAGATTCTTCACCTGGCCCTGATAATAATTATTGAGATACGAAGAAACTTTGTCATCCCATTGTTCGTTCAAAAAACGAGCATTCATATCTAACCCTTTGACTCCATCGCACAATCTCACCATCTTTTATGCTCGAAGGTGAGTTTAAAACGGTAGAAGATCTTTCTTTGCCAATCAACAGGCTAGGAGTAGGAAGACTAGAGTCACCTCCACTTGCAATAAGTTCTAAGGATTGGCAAAATACTTGGCTTTTCATTAAGTCTACTTCAAGGTCCATAATCCTTTGGTGAAGACGAACAATTTCCACATCAGCATCAAATTTCTAAGTTGAAGATTCAAATCGACGAACTGGGCTTGCACTCTTTTTCAGCTCTAGAATCTCTCTATCTTCCTTATTGATTTCCTCTTCCAAACTAGAAGTTATCTCCCTTGTACTTCTTGGTGAAGACTTTAATACTTTTTATGCCATTTTTATGCATCCGGCTTATCCGAAAACAACAAAGTTGAGGCATCTTGGAGAGAGCGCTTCCTCTTGATGATTGATTTCAGTTTGGCAAAAATAATCTCCAATCAATAAAGGATATTCAGACTATTAAGTGTAAATGTTGATTCTTTCTCCTAAATAAATAAAATAGTAAAATAAATTAATAAAAAGAAAAATCTTTCTTTATTGATAATAAAAGGAGTCACAAACACATGCAAACTTTAAACTACATCAAACTCTTAACACTCAAAGTTTAAAGATAGTAGTTTGAGCCTTTCTAAGTGATCCTATAGATAAGGAGAGGATGGAATCAAAAGGAACGTTAAACCATGGAGGAGTATTAACTAGAGGAAAATTGGCGATAGTCCTATTTTCTGATCGAAGGACTGATTACGCCACATAACAATTTAGTGTGATTGTCTCGCATCCCACTAGCAGTTTATCCTTTTCACCACCCAAGAAATCAAAGCGAAAGAGTGGAAACCGTATATATATTTCTTGTAGATCTCTAAGAAAATAATATTTTTCTCATCGGGAGATTTTAAGAATTAACGATTTCTCTTTAAAATCCCTCTTAAATTGATGAAATTACTCAAGAGTCCTATAGGGACAAGACGACTCAGTGATTCTTTAATCCGTATGATTTATGAAAAATAAATTAAGTCATAAAGATATGAAAATACTATATGCATAACACTGTTTAAGTAATATATTAGAATCATATAATTGTTTGGGTCCATATAATATTGATCCCGTATAAAATTCAGAAATAAATCTCTCATTGCTATACTTAATCTTCTCGGGCGGAAGAGTATTAGGAGAAAATGAAACATTAGCAATCCTAGGAAGGTTCCAACAGGCCGCAAGATGAGGGCTGCTTCCATGATCGTCTAAATATCTCTAATGAAGATGCCTAATCAAGCCCCACTTTTTTCTCCTAAGAAAGAAAAATTGGTACGGAGATTCGTAAAATAAATTTTATAGAGAAAGTCTATTTGTGCCTCCCTATTGTCAACAAGCAACTAAAAGAGAATCATTAATTCTGTATTCTCACTCATGACTCTATCCTTGTGAAGGCGAGATCTCTTCAAATGCAGGGCGACCTACTTTTCCTTAAAAAACCTTAATCATGGGCATTGGCATAGAGGTGCTTATATTTTTCAGATAAGTCATTATACACTTTAACTATACATTTGATTTCCCTATTCAGTCGGCGCTCCTCCCTCACACCCTTTTCATAAAGAGTCTCGTAATAGTATTTGTTATTTCTCCTTTAATAAATAGTAGGCTTATTAATAAAAGGCTAGCAGTTAACTTTAAGTACTTAAATAATGAATTCCATACTTGAGCAACTAGAACTTAAGGAGCCGAGACTTGAGTCTTTTCTTTCGACTGATGACTAGGAGGATTGGCATCTTTCAAAAAAATGTTTTCTTGTGGATCACCCTGAAGGTTGGGTAAGTTTGGGAAATCTACAGCAGATGAATCATGACCACCCGATTCGTTAACCCCATCTTTTGGCCCTCTTGGACTTTTTCCACCACCACCACCACCACCATCTTAATCATCACCATCGTTACCATCATCCTTATCATCATTGTTATCATCATCACCATCTTCACTATCCTTTTCCTCTTTGTCCAATTCTCCACCTTCTGTTGAATATGCGCTCTGCGCTTATATGATTTTTGTTTGATGACAATAAACATATATACATTCGTTTAAATGTATTTGTTAATATACTATTTTGTTTTCACAGATTAAATAAATATTTGTTGAATAAATTAAATAACACAGAATTTGAATTCAAATGAATATTTTATTCAAACAAATATTTATTACAACTTTGAATAGTACAATTTCAAGCTCCCACTATAACTATACAACTTTGATTACAACTACATCACATTTCATATTTACAGTTCACCTCACTACATATCACTCACACTCGTATTTTTATCTTTAACTTCATTCCGGTTTGAATCCAGCATCTGAGCAATCTGCAAAAATATTCACCAACGCAGTAAAATTGAAAATAAAATATTTTTGCAATATAAAATAAAAGATGAATTTTGAAAATAATATTTGCCTCAGTTATTTGGGTTGTTCGTCATAATTTACATTTGAATTCATCATACACGAACAACTTGTGACATACACAGTGTATCACTGTATATGCCACAAAGCCGTGCACACCGATATATACACTTGATAATGCTACAGGGACAGGTGAGCATAGGTCAAACCCAAATACAGGATTCAACTCACGTGCAATATGTTCAAAATCACGACTCGAGCACAAGGTCAAACCCGAGTTTTTGAAAAACTGGATTCAACACAGGGTAGGTCACAAGTCAAAAACAGTGCAACAAAACTCAATGAAAGTTCAAGTCAGATCAAACATAATGGACTGCATGCAACGGAACAATGAAGTTGTACAAGTACAGTCAAGTCAAATGGAACTCAACAAAGCAGCTCAAGTAACAAAACTCGAGTGCAGCAATGAAACCACAAGTTACACAGTCAAGTGATCAACACAACAACATGGACTGCATAAATTCAAGACAGCACCAAAGACAAGCAATGCTAAAGACCACATAGTGCACATATGTAAAGTATAGACTGACATCAAAACCAGTTCAACAATTGAGTTCAATATGCACAGAAGCAAAATCCAATTAAAAAACCAACTGCAAATATCCATGGTCGAGCATTGAACATGACAGCAGACAAAGTGCAACAAGATGAACCAGACCAGTGTCAACAACCAAGTGAGATACAAAAATGAAGAATACAACAGAGCTCAATACGAACCAATACGCAGTGAATCAAAGGAAAATGGAATGCAATGCAAGCACAGGTGGACAGTAAAACCATGGTTCAATGCAAATACATGGAAAAATGCAATAGTACAAGCAACTGAAGGCAACATGACCGAAGGCATAGCAACTGCAGCAGTGACAGTAACAAATGTGCAAATATATACAAGTTCAATATCTTGCATTCATGGACCATACTGTACAGTTCAAAATTATATCAAACAGTGGCAAATGCATGTACAAACTGTAGTGAATGCAGATGGTAAACTAGAGATCAGACATGACCGGAGAGAAGCCAAAGCTAATGAATGTAACAGCGGCGGTTAAAGCAACATCAAGATGAAACAGATCAAGTGACATGGTGAAACAATACAAAAGAGCAAGTGCAACTCGAACCAACATGACAGCAATGCACCAATGCAAAATGGAGTGAATGCAACATGATAAACAACTCAAATGAACGCAGAGAAATGCACAGAGACCAGATGCAAATGACAACAAGCACATGAGCAACATGTACACATTGACAATCAATCAGTGCAGTTCAATCCAGTAAAACAAGAAATGAACTCAAACCAAGTGCATCACTGACCATACACCAAAGCTAACAGCAATGCCAAGAGACTCAAGTGTTACTAGATAACAAACAAGCATGAAACCAGTCAATGCCGAGGCTAAACAAATCAATGACATTGAAACAATGCAGTATGGCCAGAGTGAAGATTATAAGACTGTAATGGATACAACAATGCCCAAGATAACTTGAACAAAGCTACTACAGGAATGCAGACAGTGGCCGAAGCCAATTTACAAAATATCGAAGTCAAAGAAGATTAATAAACATCAAATACATAATGACCAAGTCACATATCAAAACGTTGATTATCAAAAATCAAGTTGTACGAAATTTATCAAGTCAGAGAAATTCACGAAGCCATATTGAACAATAGTCAAAAATTCAAGCCGAGTATATTACACCGTGATAGCCAAGCAAATTGTCCAAGTCACAAATCAAAACCGTGAGTGCCAAGCATCAAAAATACGAAATTGAAAAAGTCAGATCAATCTCAAGCATCCAAGCATAATCGAACGGCTAAAGACAAATTCAAATGAACATATACGAATGCAAAAATAGGATGTCGAATCCTATATAAGCCCAATCATCATTGGCAATTTAATCATCGAGTTCGAGCAAGGCAAAACCAGCAAAGCAAAAGGAGTAAAGTACATACCGAAAACGCAGAACGAACTCGATCCAAATTGAAGAGCCGAGAGAAAATCAAAGAGCATCGAAGCCTACTATCGAACTATATCAAGCGGCGAACTTCAATTTGCATAAGCCCTAAATTTCGCAAAAGGAACGAAGCCCTAATTTGCAGAGACAAGAAGAGAGCCACCATTTTCACAAAGGAACGAGGCAAAAACGAACGGGCTAGAGTGAACAAAGATATAAAAGGGGTCGGCCTTGTTAAAAGGAAAAAGGGGATTAATTTTTGTTTAGGCCTTTATTTTTAATTTAGGGTTATTTATTGTCTTTTAATTGTTGTTTTTATTTTTCGAATCAAAGAATTTGTAAATCACCACCTAGGGCTTAGGTAGTGTCAGATTGTCTAGTTAGAATTAGTTCAGTGAGCAGGGTGTGCGAGTTTGCAGAGCTCTATAGGCGGGAGCAGAGTTTGCGAGTAAGCAAAGCTCTATAGGCGGGAGCAGAGTTTGCGAGTAATCAAAGTTCTATAGGCGGGAGCAGAGTTTGCGAGTAAACGAAACTCTATAGGCGGGAGCAGGGTGTGCGAGTCTAGTAGAGTGTTTGTGAGCGGGAGCAAATGTTTGCGAGTCTAGTAGAATGTTTGTGAGCGGGAGCAAATGTTTGCGAGTCTAGTAGAGTGTTTGTGAGCAGGAGCAAATGTTTGCGAGTCTAATAGAGTGTTTGTGAGCGTGATACTGTTTAATTCTAATAGAAATCTGGGAATGCAGCAGTAGGCAGGGGTTGCCGAAGCTGGATAAATTTTGTGTGTGATTTACTTTTCAGCATATTTATTTCTGCAGTTTGTTTCTGTGTTTCTATCGAGAAAATTTGCTATAACCCTATTCACCCCCCCTCTAGGCTTAATCTTGATCCTACAAGTGGTATCAGAGCCCGGTATTTTATTTTTTAACTCTAGAGTCATGAATCCACCAAATAATAATTTTGTTGAGGGTCGTTTCAATATTATTCCTTCTATTTTCGATGGAACAGATTTTTTGAATTGGAAATTGAAAATGGAATTTTATTTAAAATATGTTAATATTAAATGTTGGGATATTATTGAAAATGGGTGTGATATAACAAATAAGGAAATTATCTCGATTAATGCTCTTGCTATGCATATATTATATTCTCATATTAATCGTGGTAATTTTTATTTCGTCTCTCATAGTGAAAATGCACAGAAAATTTGGAAAACTCTCGATGCATTATATGGTGCAAAAGTCAACAGCAATGAGAAGTCCTCCACAACCGACTCAGTTAAAGAAATATGCTTAACAGGATTGGTAAATAGCAGTTGTGATGAGGATGATGATGATGGAGCAGCCGAGCTGGCATTACTAATGAAGAATTCAAAAAGGAAATTTGCAGCCACGTGGAATAAAAGTGATAGCAGTGAAAGTGAGAAAGCAGATATGTGCCTTCATGGGAATATAACCGATAGCGACGACGACGAGCTAAGCGAGGTATCAAAACTTACTCACTCTGAATTACTTATTTATTTCCACAAAGTAAATGGCTGTTTTGAACGACTTAGGAAAAAATACGCTAAACTTGAATCACAAAAAGACACTTTGATAGAATTAAATGAACAACTTGACCAATTAGTTAAAACCTATCAAAGTAGGATCCCTAAGTGTGATAAGTGTCCAACATTTGAAGAAGAAATTAAAAAATCAGAAATTAAAATGAAATCACTTGAAAATGAAATTATGATTTTAAAAATTGAAAATACTAGAAGAGAGAATTCTATTAAAAAGTGCACACAATTGATAAACGAAAATGAATCTCTCAAAATACAAGTCCAACAATTGTCAATGACTTTAGATAAATTTTCAAAAAGCGAAAAATCGTTGAATATGCTATTAGGAAAGCAAACTGTTAACATGGTTAGAAAAGGACTTGGATATAATCAATCTAAAATTGTTGAAAGAAATTTTAATCAAGTCAATTTAATGTGCATAATTTGTAGAAAATTTGGACACAATCAAAATAATTGTTGGTATAGACCCAAACACGTGAAAACTATACCAATTTGGGTTCCAAAAGGCACAAATATAAAATCTTTGAAAGTCAAACAAATTTGGGTGCCAAAAGGAACATATATAAATAGTTTTGGGTCTCCACAAACATATTTTTCATGTTCTGCCACTAACAACCATGGACCTATAAAAACAAATAGGTCACAAAAATCTTTCATCGTGTAGGTGTGGTGGCAGGCTAAGGAACAACAACAGTGTTCTCTGGATTTTGGCTGTTCCAGAAACACAACGGGCGACAAAGCAAAGTTCCTTAGCCTAGTACAAAGGTGACAGAATCACAATGGACAACGACGAAAAATTATCGTAAAGGTAAAACAGGTAAATATGTTTTGAACGATATATTAAATGTGATAATCTGCACCGTATTCTGAATTAAATCAGCCAATAATGCAATGATTAAATAATGATGATTTTGATTCTGACTTTTTCAAAATTGTTGGTCAATTATGCTTTTATGCCAAAAACACTACAATTCTTGAAATACTTCATACAGATTAAATTTGAAAAATAATGGTGTTTGTTGATAATACATTTGGCTAATTCTATATTTAGGTTTCTTTTATTTACATGACCTCAACTTAAAATCCTAATGAATTCTATTTAAAAATTATAAAAAGGATTTTAAGAAATTGTTGAAACTTCAAGAAACTGTTTGAAATGATAATGATTGCTCATGAATATAGTTGTTTACTCTACGGCTTCTAAGATTGACACTATGGTATGTTTTTGATTGTTAACACGGCTTCAATTCAAATTCAAAAGAATGTCATTTAAATTGCTGTTAAGTTTGAAATGCTTGGTGCACACTTCATGGTTTGGTCAATCAAATTCAACGAGTGACAATTGAGTGAAAGTAAAATTCAGATGCAGATTACACTGGTAATCTAGTTAATAGACAAATTACTAAAGGAACGTGATTTTTGTTGAAACATTTAGTAACTGCATCATTCATTCAAAGGAAATATCTGCATATATTTTCAATTCAAATAATTTTTCACATAGCAGAAAATTTTCTTATAAAACCCCCTCGAGAAAATCATGTTTGACCATATTTACAGATTAGTCATTTTTGAAAAATTGATTTTATAATTTTTGAATTTGATTTAAATGACGATTTTGACTAATCTGACTCCCTTTGATTATCGAAAAGATGAATAGCGATTGAAAAAGTGATGAGTGTTGATATTTATCATGTATTATAACTCGAGAAAGTATAATTAGAAAATTTCTTTAGAATTTCATAACAAGAGTTATAAAAACTTTTTGTTGGGTAAAAGTTCCATGATCATTTCTATTTCTACCATCTTTCTATCGACCATCACTCATCAAAATCATATATAGTATGTAAATTTGTGGTAGTTTACAAAGGAAATTATTCGTTCTTCAATTTATTATTATAAAAGAAATTATCCGTGCTTCAATTTATTATATTCTTCAATAAAAATAAATATCCAAAGTATTCACTCTCATTTAAAAGTCCTTACGGTTATGCATGGGTGAATTACTTGGATTTTTGATTATGTGCTTCCATGCTCATTTAAAAGTCCTTACGGTTATGCATGTATGGAACACATATCAAAATTAATCGATTAAATAGACAAGTTGATTCTAATCCCATTTAAAAGTCCTCACGGTCATGCGTGGTTAGAAGATACTTGATTTCATTTTTTAAATAAAAATTGTGAATACTACTAATCTCATTTAAATGTCCTAACGGTTATGCATGGTTAGTAGATATTCAAATTTCCCGAAATAAATATACCACAAATAGACAGAACTGTATGATTTTTTATGATTTTATTCCCATCACTTCTGAAAGTGGAATATGCGCCTGAAAAGAGTAATTATGATTTTTATTTGAGTTTTATTGAAATTTGATATTTATATTCAATTGAGTTAAATGTTTGATTCATGTCTGTCACTTCATCCCTATTTTTATAACACTGTTATTCTTTTGCTGATAACAAAAGGGAGGAGAAAAGTTAAGATTTTGTCAAATAGAATCAAGCAAAGGTCAAATAATTTTCCATTTGCATATAGGCTCATTTACATATTTTTATTTGTATGCATATATGTAGGGGGAGTATCATGTAGAGAAGAAGCTTTTAAATAGGGGGAGCAAATTGAACGATCAAATACATTTAATACATTCAAAATCTTAAATATATGTTTGTTATCATCAAAAGGGGGAGATTGTTGAATATGCGCTCTGCGCTTATATGATTTTTGTTTGATGATAATAAACATATATACATTCGTTTAAATGTATTTGTTAATATACTATTTTGTTTTCACAGATTACATAAATATTTGTTGAATAAATTAAATAACACATAATTTGAATTCAAACAAATATTTATTACAACTTTGAATAGTACAATTTCAAGCTCCCACTATAACTATACAACTTTGATTACAATTACATCACATTTCATATTTACAGTTCACCTCACTACATATCACTCACACTCGTATTTTTATCTTTAACTTCATTCCGGTTTGAATCCAGCATCTGAGCAATCTGCAAAAATATTCACCAACGCAGTAAAATTGAAAATAAAATATTTTTGCAATATAAAATAAAAGATGAATTTTGAAAATAATATTTGCCTCAGTTATTTGGGTTGTTCGTCATAATTTACATTTGAATTCATCATACACGAATAACTAGTGACATACACAGTGTATCACTGTATATGCCACAAGGCCGTGCACATCGATATATACACTTGATAATGCTACAGGGACAGGTGAGCACAGGTCAAACCCAAATACAGGATTCAACTCACGTGCAATATGTTCAAAATCACGACACGAGCACAAGGTCAAACCCGAGTTTTTGAAAAACTGGATTCAACACAGGGTAGGTCACAAGTCAAAAACAGTGCAACAAAACTCAATGAAAGTTCAAGTCAGATCAAACATAATGGACTGCATGCAACAGAACAATGAAGTTGTACAAGTACAGTCAAGTCAAATGGAACTCAACAAAGCAGCTCAAGTAACAAAACTCGAGTGCAGCAATGAAACCACAAGTTACACAATCAAGTGATCAACACAGCAACATGGACTGCACAAATTCAAGACAGCACCAAAGACAAGCAATGCTCAAGACCACACAGTGCACATATGTAAAGTATAGACTGACATCAAAACCAGTTCAACAATTGAGTTCAATATGCACAGAAGCAAAATCCAATTAAAATACCAACTGCAAATATCCATGGTCGAGCATTGAACATGACAGCAGACCAAAGTGCAACAAGATGAACCAGACCAGTGTCAACAACCAAGTGAGATACAATAATGAAGAATACAACAGAGCTCAATACGAACCAATACGCAGTGAATCAAAGGAAAATGGAATGCAATGCAAGCACAGGTGGACAGTAAAACCATGGTTCAATGCAAATACATGAAAAAATGCAATAGTACAAGCAACTGAAGGCAACATGACCGAAGGCATAGCAACTGCATAGCGACTACAGCAGTGACAGTAACAAATGCGCAAATATATACAAGTTCAATATCTTGCATTCATGGACCATACTGTACAGTTCAAAACTATATCAAACAGTGGCAAATGCATGTACAAACTGTAGTGAATGCAGATGGTAAACCAGAGATCAGACATGACCGGAGAGAAGCCAAAGCTAATGAATGTAACAGCGGCAGTTAAAGCAACATCAAGATGAAACAGATCAAGTGACATGGTGAAACAATACAAAAGAGCAAGTGCAACTCGAACCAACATGACAGCAATGCACCAATGCAAAATGGAGTGAATGCAACATGATAAACAACTCAAATGAACGCAGAGAAATGCACAGAGACCAGATGCAAATGACAACAAGCACATGAGCAACATGTACACATTGACAATCAATCAGTGCAGTTCAATCCAGTAAAACAAGAAATGAACTCAAACCAAGTGCATCACTGACCACACACCAAAGCTAACAGCAATGCCAAGAGACTCAAGTGTTACTAGATAACAAACAAGCATGAAACCAGTCAATGCCGAGGCTAAACAAATCAATGACATCGAAACAATGCAGTATGGCCAGAGTGAAGATTATAAGACTGCAATGGATACAACAATGCCCAAGATAACTTGAACAAAGCTACTACAGGAATACAGACAGTGGCCGAAGCCAATTTACAAAATATCGAAGTCAAAGAAGATTAATAAACATCAAATACATAATGACCAAGTCACATATCAAAACGTTGATTATCAAAAATCAAGTTGTACGAAATTTATCAAGTCAGAGAAATTCACGAAGCCGTATTGAAAAATAGTCAAAAATTCAAGCCGAGTATATTACACCGTGATAGCCAAGCAAATTGACCAAGTCACAAATCAAAACCGTGAGTGCCAAGCATCAAAAATACGAAATTGAAAAAGTCAGATCAATCTCAAGCATCCAAGCATAATCGAACGGCCAAAGACAAATTCAAATGAACATATACGAATGCAAAAATAGGATTTCGAATCCTATATAAGCCCAATCATCATCGGCAATTTAATCATCGAGTTCGAGCAAGGCAAAACCAGCAAAGCAAAAGGAATAAAGTACATACCGAAAATGCAGAACGAACTCGATCCAAATTGAAGAGCCGAGAGCAAATCAAAGAGCATCGAAGCATACTATCGAACTATATCAAGCGGCGAACTTCAATTTGCATAAGCCCTAAATTTAGCAAAAGGAACGAAGCCCTAATTTGCAGAGACAAGAAGAGAGCCACCATTTTCACAAAGGAACGAGGCAAAAAGGAACGGGCTAGAGTGAACGAAGATATAAAAGGGGCCGGCCTTGTTAAAAGGAAAAAGGGGATTAATTTTTGTTTAGGCCTTTATTTTTAATTTAGGGTTATTTATTGTCTTTTAATTGTTGTTTTTATTTTTCGAATCAAAGAATTTGTAAATCACCACCTAGGGTTTAGGTAGTGTCAGATTGTCTAGTTAGAATTAGTTCAGTGAGCAGGGTGTGCGAGTTTGCAGAGCTCTATAGGCGGGAGCAGAGTTTGCGAGTAAGCAAAGCTCTATAGGCGGGAGAAGAGTTTGCGAGTAATCAAAGTTCTATAGGAGGGAGCAGAGTTTGCGAGTAAACGAAACTCTATAGGCGGGAGCAGGGTGTGCGAGTCTAGTAGAGTGTTTGTGAGCGGGAGCAAATGTTTGCGAGTCTAGTAGAATGTTTGTGAGCGGGAGAAAATGTTTACGAGTCTAGTAGAGTGTTTGTGAGCGGGAGCAGATGTTTGTGAGTCTAGTAGAGTGTTTGTAAGCGTGATACTGTTTAATTCTAATAGAAATCTGGGAATGCAGCAGTAGGCAGGGGTTGCCGAAGCTGGGTAAATTTTGTGTGTGATTTACTTTTCAGCATATTTATTTCTGCAGTTTGTTCCTGTGTTTATATCGAGAAAATTTGCTATAACCCTATTCACCCCCTCTAGGGTTAATCTTGATCCTACACCTTCTTCGAGTGGAGGGTTATCTAAAGACATCAACTTCCTGGGATCAACAGTTTCTTCTTCGGGGAATTCATCCTAAAATGATCCCTTGGCTCACTTCAGGGATTAAAATTTCTTTTAGATCTAGCACTTAGCTCAAGGAGGGAAGGAAAATCCAAGTTTGGGCATCTGTCAATACTGTCATCATATGCCACAAGAAGAGCATCTTTATAACACTTTTCTGTAAATGTAACAAGAGCTTCATTGAGGAAGAAAGTAACTTTTTCCTCAGCATATTTTGTTGTATGCTTAGCATGAACCAAAATGGCATCTTCACTTTCAAGCTAGTTCTCTAAATATTTTATCATGGTAGCCATTTCAGTCTTTTCTTTATTGGCTTGCTCAAATTCTATTCTCATCTTCTCTTCAATCAATAACTTAGCTTCCTTCTCCTGAACAAGGAAGGAGGCAAGTCACCCCTTCTCAAGAATAGCATTGTCTTTCTATGAAATAATATCAGTCATTTGAGTTGTGAGTGAAGTATCTGCTTAATTTCAACAACTTGATTAAAAGGATCTTGAGAAGCCTACTGTAGGAGAAACATGTGCTTGGCCTCTTAAAGTGCATAATAAACATAAGCTAAAATATATAAAGGTAAAAATTAACATTAACCAAGTAGAAAAGACATCATCCCATTAAGAGATACTGAAGGATAATGTAAATGTGATCTTTTTAGAGGGTCGAAGGTTGTGGCGGCATTAGGGAAGCCAAGGTTAGTGATCGAGCAACCAAACGAAGGAGATCTTCAAAGCTAGTTATGGGAGTGTGAATAGAAACCTTTGAAGGGAGGGATTCATTAGGGAGGGAGTCAAACCAAGCTCTTCAAACAAACGACGAAAACCTGATGGAGAAGTAGGAAGTGTAATATTGAGGAAGGAATTAGGAGTTACCCTCAGTTTGCTTTTGAGCTGTTTGTCCTGGAGAATCCAGATTTATTACATTAGGGTTTTGAATTGCTAAATCAGTATCCACGTTTTTGTGATATCCCGGAATTTCGAGGAATTTAAAATGTGATAATCGACTTATTAAATTAATTAAAATTGGTAAAATTGTTATTTTCAAAAATAAATAACCAAAATAATTAATAATATGATAATTTTAAATATAGTTATAAATAGATTTTCAAATGAAATAATTTTATTCAAATTTAATTAATGTTGTTTTATAAATAGATTTTAAAATAGATTTTTAAATAAAGATATTATTTTCAAATTTAATTTGTGTTTGTTTAAAATTAATGTATATTTGAATTGATATTAAATTGATTTCAAATTGAATTTGAATTTAGATTTAAATTTGAACTGAATGAATATTTATATCTTAAAAATATTTTGATTTAAAAAAATTATATGAATGAGTATTTATTAAAAATAAGATTTGTTTTTCCTTAAAGGATATTATTTTGTATAAATTTGAAAAATGTTTATTAAATTGTAAAATAAATACAAAAGGTTTATTTAACATTTTAAAATGGATTAAAAATATTAAATATGATTTTATTTAAATTATAATTGGTTTATACTTTATTTTCTTTTAAAGATTTTGTTTTTATAAAACTTGGAAAGCATTTATTTATTTAGAAATGTATTTATTAATTTAGAAAATTAATGTAAAAGCTTTTAATGGCTTTTAAAAATAAATATAAATAAGAATAATTACAAGTGTAACCTTTAAAACAATGTTTAAAACACATGTAAGCTAATTAGCACCTATATATGACAGGTGTTAGCATCGGAAAACAAGTGTCAAAATTATTTCTTATTTCTTTTAATTTTTATAAATCCTAAAATACATTTATATAAATCTATCATCTTCTTTTCCCCTCTCTTTTCTCGTTTTCATGTAAAAGAAACTAAACCATTCTTCCAAAAGTCAGATAATGATCATAAACCAAACCTAAAACTCTTCTCAAACCAGAAAATGCATGAATCTGAAACCATTTCTCCAATCCACCACAAAAATCAATTCAAACAAATCAATAAATCCTCCTTAAACCCAAAACCAAATAAATGCAACCTTGTCTGTTTTCCAGCCTGTAAACTATCCTATCCTCAAACTTGAAACCATTTTAAAAATTTGAAGCTTGCAACCATTTTTAAATCTGGAATTTCGCAAAGCATTTCAACAAAAGCCAAGTCTATAAATCCTACAAATGAAAATCAAAAGTCAAGCCTGAAGCCATTTTCAAAACTGTGAGAAATGAAAACCTGTAACCTCCTCAATTAAGCATGTAGAAGATTTTGCAAAGCAATTCAAAGCTTTCAGTCTCAAAAATCCAAGCAGTAGCTAAAGCATGCATTTTGAAGAAATCAAAAGCCTCAGCAATTCAAGTTTTCATTCCCAGGAAAATCAAGCCCTGCCTCTTTTAGAAAAATTGGTGAGTGAACACTTTTTAAATTTGAAATCTAAGTAGATAAACATCTGTTTCCTTGTGAAGTCTGAAATGAATGATGTTTTGTTGTGCATATATATGAATGATCTCTGTGTTGTGAATGTTTGTAAGTGTGCATGCCTGATTGTATTTTAAAAGCATCTATGTTCTTGGTTCAAGAAATAAAAGCTTGATCAAAAGTCAAAATCTAATCATTCAATTTTTGTTTGGTTTAGAAATACAAACAATATATGTTTGTTTAATCATAAATTTAAGTTTAAATTTTATTTAAAACAATGTAGGTTTGAATTTTGTCCTGGAACCAAGAAAATGCTAAGTGCTTGTTAAATCAAGTATTAAAATTTGATAATCCAGTTATATAACCTAAAACATCTTTAGAAAATATGATTTTTAAAGTAAAAATCATGAATTTTAGATTAGGATTTTTTGTGAAATCCTAAGAAGACTGGAAAGTGGTTTTGAGGCAGTTTCTGGTGATCGTGAGGAGATGAGGCCTCGGGGTTTCATCTAGAGGTGGAGAGTTGTGTGGAGGGTTTGGGAAAAATGGCTGGAAGGTTGTCTGATCATCGTGGCGTCGGCGACGAAGCAAATTAGCTTTCTGAACCTAGTTTTGGTCGAGCTGGAGGATTTGATCACTCTCTTTTCTATGGTGCATCGAGTTTAATGAGGCTTTGGGAATTGGTTTGTGGAAGTCTGGCGATGACGTGGCTGGAGTTACAGCAGTTTTGGTGGTCGGAGGAAGGTGATCGAGGCATTTCTGTTGAGTTTATGGGTTCCAGTTTCAACTGCCTAGCTCGATTTTGAACTAAGGCTTGTGAATGAGTTTGGGTGATCGGACATTGGTGCTATGATAAGGTTTGATGTGCCGAAGTTATCGGTGGTGATCACCGACGTTGAAGTTCACTGTGCAGGTAAACAGGGAGGTGTGACATCTGATGTTTGGTATGGGGTTTTACTTGAAGCATTGCTCGAGTATTTGGGAAGAAAACTCGAGAGTGAACTCGAGTAAAATTTGGTGTTATAAGAGCTACAGGTTTTTAAACTTTAAAATTTCATCTAAGTTTCTAAATTGGGTTGAAAAGTGATTTACTCGGGGATAGGCCCGAGTCACCTTCGGGTAAAACCAGAAGCAACTGTTTGAACAGTTTTTAAATGCTTTAAAATCATATTGTTTTGAAATTTAAAGATTAAATCTAGTTTAAACTTCTATATAAACTTACTTTATATATAATAATTATTTCTTGAACAATTGGTTATGAAGTTTTAAAAGGTTTTTAAATTAATTTTGTTAAATGAATTTTAATGTGATTTTAAAACATTAATTTAAAATGGAAGTTTAAGATTTCATAAAAGTAAGTTTTAAAATACAAATTGTAATTAGTTTTGAAACCTCTACTTGATAATATTTAAGTTATTTAAGGAAGTTAAGTTTTGTTAACTTTAAATTATCAAGTTAAATGGTTATCTTGTTAAAAATCTTAATTAAAGGATATAATTAAGTTTAGTTAATTAAAATGTTAAAATGTTTTTAAAAAAGTTAATGTTAACAAAGACATTAAAAAAGATAATGTTTTAATCTTAAGATAATTAAGGATCTAATGCCTTGAGATTAACTAAGTCAACTAAGGAAATTAAGTATAATTAATTAATTTGATTAATTAATTATAAAGGATTAATTGAGCAATTAATTAAGAGAGTGCTCATGAGCAAGTGCTTTCCATCCCCGTTTGGGTGTACTTTTCGCAAATCCCCTCTGCGCTTCAGCCTTTGCTTGGGTTGAATTGGTTAGCTTGCAACGTTGGAAAATTGAAATGCTTTGACACTAATACGGTTACTCCAGATAAATTGATGTATGTTAAGGCTCTTATGGAGATATCCCCCTTTAAGCCACTCCCTACTTCTATTCCTGTTCAGCTTGCTATTGGACACGTAGCGGAAATCCGTGTTCGCTATGGTTGGGTTCCAGATATTTGTTCCTCCTGTCACTGTTTTGTCCACCTGGCTATCGCCTGTCTTCATTCCAAATCCATCGCGGCTGCTCCTAAGATTCCTCTGCCTCATCCCCCGCTCAGGAAATGGATTCCTAAGGCTCCTTCCTCTACCTCTCAGATCGCCCCCTTCTGCTGTTCCATTGTCTGATCTGGATCCACCTCCAGTTTCTGTTGCTAGGCCTACCTCTCCTTCTGTAGATGTGGTACCTTGCGTTACCTCAGCTAATCCTTTAGCTATTCTAGATTCTTCCCGGTTGCCTGTTGTTTGGGTTGAGTCTGAGAGGTGTTGGGTTGATCTCAATTCTGATGTGAGATTTAACCTCGTGGATTTTCCTTTTTCAGATTTATTTCCGATGATCAGATGGACCTTAGATGCCTATATTACAAACTGTCTGGTGATTCATTAGTTCTTGATTTGGATGGTGTGTATGCGAGTAAGAATTCTTTCATGCTAGCTGACTCTTCTTGGGATCGTTCTTTCATATACTTTTCTGATGCTATGGGGTACGACCCTTGTCTTGCTATCTGTTTCAGCCCCTTTGCTGGACTATGTGGTTGGTTTCTGCCGAAGATGGTGACTCTACCTCTTCGGAGGAGTCCTAGACTTGGTGATTTTTATAGTTACTGTGGCATGTCTGTCACATATCTGTGCTGTATTTTTCCTTTTTTCTTAGTAGTATAGGTGCTTTTACCTTACTTCTGTACTTCAACTTTATTACTTTAGTAATCTAATCAAAGTGGACGGTGCACTATAAAACCGGTTGGCCTTGCCAAGAAATTAATTGGATTAATTAATAATTAATTAAGGGTTATTAATTAATAATTTAAGGATTAATTAATTGTAATTAAGGATTATTAATTAATTTTTTTAATTAATGATCAGAGATTAATTAATTGAGTAACTAAGTAATTAAGAATGAATTAATCAAGTAATTAAAATTTGATTAATTTAGTAATTAGAGAGTTGTTAATTAAATAATTAGAGGTTACTTAATTAATAATTAAGAAGTACTTAATGTGTAATTAATTTTTTATTAATTAATAATTAAGTTTTACTAATTAATACTTCAAGAATGATTAATCTATAATTAAATATTAATTAATTGATTAATTAGACGGTATTTAAGGATTAATCAAAGGTGATTAAGGATTAATCAAGTGTAATTAAAGACTAATTAAAAGTAATTAAGGATTGATTAACTGTTTAATCAACTAGTGATTAAGGATTAATTAATTTGTAATTAAGGTTGTTAATTAATAATTAATTTTTATTAATTAACAATTAAGGGATAATTAATTAGTTAATTAATGATTAATTGATTAATTATAAGAGTAATTATGGATTAATTAATTGGTATTGAGAGATATTGATTAATAATTAAGGTTATTAATTAATAGTTAATGGATAATTAATCAGTTAATTAAGAATGTTAATTAATTGATTATAAAAGTAATTAAGGATTGATTACTTTGTATTGAAGAAGATTAATTAATAATTAAGGTTTATTAACTAATAAAGGATAATTAATCCATGGTTAAAGATTAATTAATTGATTTATAAGATAATCAAGAAGTGATTAATTAATTAAATGTTTGTAATTAATTAATGATTGTTTGAGCAGGATTAGGAGATTAATTCTTAAGTAATTAATTTAATTTAAGGTGATTAATTAATTATAACATGAATTAATAATTCCTATTTACGGATGATTGTTTGTGTAGAATATCTATTAGATGATATATATTAGATGATATCTATTCGATGAGATATATTCGATGATATATATTGGATGATATATATTAGATGATATCTATTGGATGATATCTATTGGATTATATCTATTGGATGATATGTTGTGATATGATATTGGATATATCAGTGATAAATGTGTGATATTTATTTATGTTAAATGCTGTGTGAACTCAAGTATTGAACTGAATTGAAATGAATTGTTTTAAACTTTAAAACAACTTGGACCTAAAAAATGGTGTTTTGTATTTCGATGAGACCGTGATCGGGTTTCCAGATTTGGATATCCGAAAACCACATCGATCTGAATTAAGCATTAGGTCATGAATCTCAAGTGAAGATGAATATTCAGAGTGTAAGGGTTATTGTCGTTAACTCTGAGGGTGATTCCAAAATGAGTGTAACTAGAAAATGCCTTCAGTTTCGTTCGAACCCGGAACGAACTTGTATGGATTGAATGCTTTTAGAACATCGTCAGGTGGACGATGAGCATTCTAAGATAGATGTGTTCTATAAAGTTAATCACAGCCTCAAGCCTCATCAACTGGGAATGGCTAAAAAAGGGGAGGTGCAGCAAGGCTAAGTGAGTCGCGCTCAAGTAGGACGAGATTTAGCCCTGTCCAGATGTCCCTTTTTATTCGACTGTGTGGGTAGTTGGATCTGCAGCCAACTGCGGGGTTGTCTTGTTCGAGTCTATTCAGTAAGGAATGGTTCTGGCCTTGTGTTGCAGGGGATTTAGGATGGATCCTTGGTACGTTGATCTAGGCCATGTACTGTAACGGACGGTACCCAAGTAGCCCTGCCATTGATGGAAACTCATTCTTCATACGAGCCCCTACGGTTTTGATTGTATTACCCACTTTGGTGGCTAGTAGCTGGAATTTAATGAATGTAGAAATTTCGGCTATTTTCTATTTACTTGAAAACCCTAAACCCTATTGTAATATCACTGGATTTCCTATCAAATGTTTTGTTTAGCGTAAGGTAAAAAATTACCCTTGTTTATGTGTGGAAAGTCTTACGTGATACCTTTTGTTTTCAAAGGTTTTCAAAAGTTAAGCAACTTTAAACCGTTTACTCATACCAAACCCATGTCTGACCCGGAGTTTATTTCTGTTTTTCTTAAAATCTTGGGTACTCTAATTTTTACGAGTAGCCAAGGGATTCAGGTCTACTTTGACGAATTCTGAAGGAGAGATGGAGCAGGACGCTTCAGCGTTTGTAGATATACAGTGTTTCCGCTGTGTCGATACGTCTATGTTGTATTTGAAATGCATGATAGATAGGTTTTATAACTGTCTAATGTGAAATGTTGTTGTAATATGTGTAACTCTGATGTATTGACTATGTAATATCTATGTGATATATTATATTTTGTTCCATTCCGCTGTGAGATTCTAATTTTGTTGAGTTCTTTCTTCTTTCTATTCTATTTCTACCTCTTTCTTATTGCTGATGCATCTTTCTGTGGAATGAAAGGCGGGTTGTCAGAGTTTGACTCCTCAACAATAACAATAGAAGCATGTTCATCCTCGAGCTTAGGCTTTTCACTCAGAGGAAAAGTTGAAATATCCGTTGGAGCATCAGTCTTGGCTTTTTTTAAATTTGTCAATCGCTGTTGCAATAGACACTTTGGTAGAAGCAGATTTAGCAGACTTAGTTAAAGCAGGAACGTGATCTTTGGTTTCCTTCTCCTAGGAAGCAACAACAAGTGAAGATGAGCCTAAATCAAATGGAAAAGTTCTATGACATTACAACATAAGAAACTATATTTAAGTTATAATGAAATTTACCAGGGGGTTCAAGCTTAATATGAAAATAGGCAAAGAAAGCATTTTGATTACCAATGACCAATGGTCGTTTTCCCTTAGCATTTTCCTTCATCTCAGGTGTTCCCAAAAATCCTATGGTGGTCCAGGATCAGAGAATGATCATGGAGATTTGTCTTCATCAAAAGTGTAAGTCTATCACCCATACTCTTGGATGCTCAAGTTAGGGACTTAATAGTGTCTCCAACAGAAGAGCTTAGCTGTTTAGGAGCAGGAATCGAAAGAAAACATTCATCGTAAGTTAATGGTAGGTATAATGTAACATCCCTCACTTGGAGGCACAAAACTAACGGTCATGGATGCTGCAGTCATCCATAGCTAATCATCCGTGACCAAATATGGTAATGTTAGATACATTGATATAACAGACACACATGGATATGGAAAAAATTTAAATCATCAAACAACTTTCACATTCCATTTCAAATTCATTACATGATCCCACATTCGAGAACAACGTTTAGAGAAATTATAATTGTTACAACATGTTATAACATACGCCAAGAGCCACACGTGAAGATGCCCCCCTTAGATGATCAGAACATGTGTGTGTGTTGTGTAGACAATTAAACAACCCTGCCTTTACAACACAACACAACGACATAAAAAAAGAACTCTAAATAGCTAGCGTGCCTTCTGCTCATCTCCGGGAGCTTATTCGTCAACTACGTACTTGAAATACCTCATCTCTCAAACTACTCATAGTTAATTGAGCATCCGAGAGTTTGAGAGAAAAAGATAAACTTTGAGTCAGACATAGAGCATGGTATGAATAATATCCTACCATCTCGAACCATTTAGATATCCAGTGAGACCACGCCGCTTAGCGGAACGGGTTTTTCCCTCACCGGTATCTTATGAAAAACTTACGATAACCATTTATTGTGCTCTTGCATCCACAATGGTTAATAACATAGCAATTTATACAATTGTGATGATATGTAAACAGGTAAAACATTCTGGATTTCCCATCCCCATTTATTTGACAACCTTTCATAGTTACAGTTTCGAGGGACACTATTAACCTATTAGTTTTCATGGGCTGACTAATAACCTATTTATAGTTTATGGACTACCTGTCCTATTTCATAGTTTTCATGGGATCACTAAGAACTTATTGGCCCCTGCAAATATCTTCATTTAATTATTTCGTAGTTTCTCCCTCTACCTATTGGTATATCGAATAACTCCCCTTATATCATAGTTTTCATGGTTTGACTATGAATCTGTTAACTCCTATCAATAACTTAATATGGATATAGTTTTTTGGATTCACTACAAACCTATTAGCCTCTTCCAATAACTCTCTTTAAACCTAGTTTTCATGCGTACTACGAACCTGTCTAAACTGACAACTTCTTAATTAGTCTTTGGGCATCATGTATTCTGGTCCATCTAACCTCCTGAATACAATTCTACTCATGCATGAGTTATTTCAATTTATATTCACTAATAGGTCAACCTAGCTGGTTATTCTATGATTTCTCCCCAAAATACAGTTATGGGTCCATTACAAAGTGAATACATTTATATAAGAAGCATATACAAAATAATACCGACATTTTGGTTTAATTCTTTGAAATCATTTCCCCTTGGAAATTTGGTTAATCCCCATAACCCAATATACACACAAAGGCAATCTTCTTTAAAATACTCCAATTTAAAAGCATTTAAAAACTCTTTTATAATGCCATGGGTTTTACCTTTAAAATTGAGATTGGGTTCGTTGTTTTGAAAACAAAAGCCTTCGAGACCTTAGACCTTTACTTTCGAAACCATTGGAAAACCTTTTTCAAAAGCATTCAAATCTTCTTTTCAAAACACTAACCATATGTCTTTCGAAACACTTTAAAACACCTCTTTCAAAACCAACAAAACACACCTTTCGAAAGTAATAAATCATTGCCATACAATTTATAGAAGCATAGCTTCGAAACCATTGAAAGTACCCCTTTCAAAACCATTAAAAAGAGTTTGGGAAAAAATAGATAGCTTGGAACCATCCCTTCAAAAGCATTAATCATTTAAGTAAAACATTTGGAAGGATAGCTTCGAAACCCCTTACGAAGCCATTGCCTTTGAAACCCTTTTTGCATAAGGGGCTAATGGATCCCTTTCGAAAGCATTGGGAAGTGGATTATTACTTTTATAAAACAATGGCTACCTTTCGAGCTCATTGATAACTTCAATCCATTCGAAAGATATGAAGATGGCAGAAGGGTTTCGACTGGGTTCAAACTACCCTTTCGAAAGCATTGATTTAAAAACAAGGAAACTCATTCGAAAGCTACCTTTTCAAAACAAAAAGGCGGCAACTCCTTCGAAAGCTATATTAAACCCTTTCGAAAGCATTCTTTTGAAAACAAGGCAAGTGACATTTCTTTATATAGTAAAACAAAAGATCTACGAAAGCTATTTAAAGTGGTCTCGATCCTTTCGAAAGTACCATTTTGACTCTATATGTTTCGCCTTTCTCCAATCCACCACGTATCAAAGCATTGATACCATGTTGGTTTCGACTTAGATGGGGGCGATGATACGTGGTCAAAAGGTTATTACTGGAAGTACCTTGCTTCTGAACAAAAACAATTTTCTTGCCTTTTTAGATAAATGCTTTCCAACTTACTTGCCATTTTGTAGAACTTTAATTGTTGCCATAAAATTTGCAAAATATTTTCCTTAAATACTGCCGAATTCATTTCAGATTTAACTAAAAACGATTAGCAAAGAAGCCCTTCCCTTAATCAAAACATTTAAAACATATAAGTCCTCCAAATAAATTAATTAAATTTCCATAGTAAATTTCCTAGGAAAAATCCCCAAAAATAATAAAAATTCAATTTTAATATTTTATTTAACATATATAAATTTTGGACCCAAACTCCTTTGTATAATTACCGAATTAAATTTCTAAACCCAATTATTCATATTCTCCTTTAATAATTCATAATAAATTATCAATAGCTAGGATAATTACAAAAAATTTAACCCTTCTCCAAAAAATTGTTTTACATAACATATTAAATCCTCATAGCATTTGAAACCCAATATAAATGATTTTATCCTTAAAATCGAATAAAACATTTATCAAACAAACTTGTTTGAATATAACATATCATGAAATCCAAGCATATCATCATCAAAAATCATCATAGTGGATTTAAACTTAAACCCGAAATTAAATGATTTTTAAAACCAAAAATAGAGATGGTCTAGATTGTTATTCACCTTGATTAGGATAAGGCACTTGAGATTTGAACTTTGATTAATTCCCCTTGCTCGATTGCTTAGCTTTAATTGATTTTTTTTCCTTTTCTTTCCCTAGGTTATGGCTGACTTGAGTTTTATATTTACCTTTTTGAATAATGAATCATGAACATGTAGAGAAATGGAAATAAGGTTTTAAGGGTAATGGGATTATGGTGGTGGAAAATCCATATAATGCACTTATGTCATATTCTCACCAATTAACCTATAAAACCATTTATAAGCCCACTCTTTTAGAGTTTATTTAATTAAGCTCGGCCTCTATTGAATTTTCAAATCTCAGTCCACTTATCACACTAATATTTACGTTATTCTATTTAAGTTATCTAATTAAATTTCCTAAATAATATTATTAAAAATTAGGGGTGTTACATATAACATGAATATAGAGAAGGTTCCCCTGATCGTAAGGGAGTAGTATCTAACATAGAAGAATTGGTTCTTTAACTCCTTCATCTTGTTAATAGGATGAGTGATATAGATTTTTGGAAACGACGAAGGCGATATAATAGACTATCTAGATGATCATTTATCCTCACAATGGTGGCTAAGGTATGAATAATTCCAGCAATCAAAGAAGAGAGATTGGCTTCCTTATCAAGAACTTCTAAGCAACTCAAGTAAGTGTACGTGTTTAGAGTCAACTGAATCAGAGCAATATTTAAGTTCTCTAGGAATCATAAAAGAAAATCAAGGAAAGGCGGGTACCTTGAGTGCCAAATATGGATTGGAGTGAAAGCAAAAAAACCCTTTGCAAGGTTGTCTATTCTGCCAAAAGAACCAGCAGGCATGGCTTCTATGTTCACAATCCCTAATTGTTGGAGAATGGTGTCCACTTCTTCCTGAGTGGTAATGTATGATTGTGTGAGATGGAAATCTCCTTTCTTAGCAGAAGGAGATGGCTTAGATCTCATGCTTGCTTTCCATTTTACTTGCTAGGTGATATTACACAAATTCAAGAAAGTACTACAAATTTTGCAAAGTTTAGAATGTTTATAAGTGAAAAATAAATAATTAAATGCCTGAACGAAGGGTAATTAATTGATTAAGAATTACCCAAGCTATAATGTTAAAATGTTAAAGTTCATATTTAGCCACTGCGTTTGCAACAAGTCAATAGTCATTGAATAATCCATGTCGAATATATGAAATGCTCGAATTTATAACCAATTGAAGGTATGAACCAACTGTTAAATCTAAGGTGGGAAAGTAAGTTTATAGTTAGTCAAAAGAAACTATGATGGTCAATATTTAAACCATAATATAGTGTCGTAACAATGACCTAATGCCAGGTTAAGAGATAGTCGAGATTAATGAATGATGTCGGATCGGTTTATATGCTCTAACCAATTGTTAAACTAAAAAAGGTATCAAGTATATAGACAATTTATAAGCCTGCTATGCAATAGCCGCATAACAAACTAAAGATATTATATAAGATTAAAATAAGAATATTGAATTGTCAACACTTTAAATAGTTGTCGAAAAAGGGATGACAACTCATTATAGAGTTATCGAATCTATGCGATAAGCATTTAAAATGCATATCGAATTCTTATATGGTTAGGACACTTCCAATCGGGTGCCCACATCCTAAGGATCTTGTATTGTAATATCTTTTGAGCTTTCGACTAGTTGCTGAATAATGGTTAAAGAAAGGAACCTTATTGATATCGAACATCAGGATGAATCTTTAATTTTGTAAGGCAATAGCTTTCAAATGAGTTAGTAAATTCTATAACGGGTTTCAGGTCCCTCATAAACAACTCATTTTGAAATTAAACCAGAAGCTCCCACATTTTTAAATCGATACCGCCTATCCATGATTAATGAAATAAATCTCCAACGGTACGATAATTCAATGCTAATTTCACCCTCAAGCATAATAAATCTAAAATTTAACCCATAGCTTCAAGGTTAACAATTGAAATCTCAAAAATTGTTTTGAAATTGAAAACCCCCAAACAAAACCCTAGTTGTAATTTGAATATAAAATTTCTTAATCTAATTTGTTGACTTGGTTTACTAAAACAATACCGTACCTTGATTTAAGCTTAAATGCTGAAGGATTGAAGATTCTTGAATGAAATACGAGAATTTAAAGTTTTTATCTGCAATTTTGAGTTGCAGGTTAAATTAAAAATGATGAAGAAGGACAAGTATTTATATAGAGGAAAAAAAGGCATAGGAGTCATTGATCTAAATTCAAATAAACGACCAAGATTTGGGAGGAACACCAATTGGCGGTAGGCACAACTATCGAGGAATTGACTTGAAAAGTCAATATTTTTTCTACACCTGGAGGAAATTGTTAGTATAAACTATGATTACGAAGATATGAAAGCATGTCGACAATAAAGATGTCAATAAAAAAGCAAGAAAACATACAAGAGGAGATAGTTGATATTGAAAGCATGAATACAACATGTCGAAGTCCATGATGTCGAAAATAAAGCAAAGCATCATACAACAAATGATGACACATCTTAGGGCACTATGAAAGGATCCAAAAAGCTTACAGCTAGTGATAATGCCGCATATATAGCATCGATTCCGTACTTCACCAATGCAATAAAAGATGCCACATCCTATTAAAATAGGGAATGAAAGCTTATCGCAAATCACCAATATGCATCATTTGTTATCATTGCCACACCTTATCATTGCCGCGGCTTATCAATGCCACGCCTTATTAATACCACCCCTCATCAATGTTGCATCTCATCAAGAAGGAAAATGTCGTAAGTTATCAATGGAAAGCAGATGATGCATGTCAACAAGATGATAAAGAGATTAAATAGTTGTAGTGTAACTCTGATATTGTAGATCAACAGCGTTATGGAAGGATTGCCATCTATTAAATAATTTAAAAGGATATCATGTGTCATTGGCATAGTAAGGATATCGTGTTTCAATACATATGAGGTTGTCATGTGCCAACAATATAAGGGAATATCATAAATCATCAGCCATCACAAGAATGCCGCAAGTCATTAATACTTAATGGAATGTCGGAGGTCATTAAAGAAAATAATGAAGTCGAATATTAGGCATCTCGAAGGTGACACGTAGTAACCATACCGCCCATCTTTACCACTATAAATACTGACCTTAAGGCATTTAGAAGGGGGAAATCGATTCTTTTCTCTCTCTCTCTCTCTCTCTCTTACATTTTAAAGTATGTAATCCTAAATCAATTTCCAGATTTTTAGAGCCAATTGTAATTTATGACCTTTTTTGCGAATATGGGCTTGTATAATTGCAATTGTATAGCATATTCA
The DNA here is from genome assembly GCA_030765085.1 of Allium cepa. Classification (NCBI taxonomy): domain Eukaryota; kingdom Viridiplantae; phylum Streptophyta; class Magnoliopsida; order Asparagales; family Amaryllidaceae; genus Allium; species Allium cepa. The sequence continues at coordinate 489,975,991 of CM060941.1, read as the reverse complement.
ATAAAGAGATTTAACCTTTGGTACGGATTCATAGACGTGCGATATGATTTTGGTTGATTCTTGTGCATTCGAAATGACTTTGAATACCTCATATACATACGACATGGCCAATGCTTATGACATGAACGCATATTTCTTACATCGTTCTTTGAGGTTAACAAGAGTTTGATCAAGCCCATCGTTAACTAAGATTCATCTTCATTTGCATACTTCAAGGTTAGCAAGAAATCCTGTTAACATGCACTTTTTATTATTATAGTACAACTAGTTTCCCTTGTCAACAACAAATGCAGCTGGATATTGATGATCTCTTCTTTACTCTTTTTTATTCTTCAACACAACACGAGTATATTAATTATACATGAATAAATTAGATATATTTATGGTCATGTTTCAAACTGGTTTATAAATGTACAGAGAAGAATTTCGAAGAAGACATTGAAATATTAGAATCGAATTCGTCATCAGAAAACCCAAACATAATGAAGATGGATCATTTGTTGTTACACAAATTATTATTCAATTAATAAATTCTCCAATTATTTCAATATAAATTTCTTTTAACAATCAAAACAAAGGATCGTATAGACTATTTTATATGGATAAGATGGAAGATGTGATCAATAATATGATGAGTTAAACATAACAACAATCGAAAAGTTCCAAAAGACCATAATAATATTGAAAAAAATTATAGCTGAGGCAAGATAGAGTAATAATAGTTACACGGTACTAGGACTCGTTTATATAACAATAGCAATAATAATAACACAACAAGTACACAATGTTTCTCATTTACTACATGATCATTTTGTTGCTTCCTCAAACTATAGTTAGACTATGTATATCATCCATATATACATATTAATTAAGTATGTAGTTTGTCAATGGAATGTGTGTAGTAGTAGTATATTAATTATTTGTATATTTTGTCTACATATAATTAGATTTTGTATTAATTATTTATACTTGATAAACCTTCTATAGTCTTTCTTTCACTTTTGATGTATACAAAGAAAAAAGCATAGCTATAGTAATGTGTAGTGGATGTGTAGTGGTACATTCCTCCTTGGTTTAAAAGTGGAAATCATTGAAAAAGTATTCATGGTACTATGATGGTTGTAATATGTAGTTGTACTACAATAACAATTAACTGAATTTTGAATAACACTACTAATAGTAATAAAATTATAAAATATTAACTAAGTTAACAGCGTTATATAAAAATTAACCAAATTTATATAACAACAACAACTAATATTTATGAAAATTAACAAAAATTTATATAATAATAATAATGATTACCTAAGTTTATAAATATTAACTAAATTTTAATGAAAATAATAATAATTATAACAAAAACTAATGTTGATGAGAATTAATTAAGTTTATAATAATAGTAATAATTATTATAAAATATTAATCAAGTCAACTAAGTTTTATAAAGAATAACTAAATTTATATAATAATAATAATAAATTAACCAATATTATAAAAATTAACTAAGTTGATACTAATAATGCTATAACTAATGTTTATGAAAATTAACTAAGTTTATACTAATAATACCAACAACAACAATAATCATAATAACAATAATAACAATAAATAAAATAAGCAGTATAAAATTAACCAAGTTTATAATAAAAATACTACTAATACTTATATTAAATTATAAAATATTAACCAAATTAACTAAGTTTTATAAAAATTAACTAAATTTATATAATAATAAATAATAAATTAACTAAGTTAAAAATTAACTTCGTTAATTAATTTTTATAAAAACTAAATAAGTTTACATTAACTATGTGCGTTCAAAATCAAAGATTCTTTAATAATAATTATACTATTAATATGGATAATTTGCCTATATAGGTGCTTTATTTTGTTTCAACTAGAATTTAAAGCTTAATTATAAATTAGCCAAAAACAACAGTTTAAAGAGTTCGTTAAAAAGGTAAAATCTTGTATCGATGTCTTAAGGGAGAGAATTATTATTAATAATAGAAATTATAATGCCATAAGTCTTGTCTTGGAAGATGATAATGCACACTACCATTCTGATCCATTGCTTTTATAAGGAAACTAGCTCTTGTTGAGAATTTTTGTTCTTTACCTACAAAATTAATGTTATTTAAAAATAGTAATCTTTCTTCTATGGGTTTAGCTGTATAAATTCTTAAATATATGCGCTCGTATGCTTATTTGAGTTAATTATTGGTATCTGATGGGCCTTGACTCATTTTTGACTCATTTCATGCTCAAATTTGTTTGGGAATATGTTAGCGAACTTGCTAATATTGCTAAAAAGTACGTTATAATGCTTAACAGGTGTGTTTGCTTTGTGAAATACATGCTTTATAAGGCATATATAGCTAAATATTTGGATATTTTACCCATGCGGGTATTCGTGATTGATATATTGTGATTTCGATCATGTTTCGATTGTGTATATCTATTTCTTGTGTTTGGGATTTTTTTTCTAGTGCTAGTTAGGAAAAAGAGACTCTAGTAAAAAATTTCAAAAATTTAGACACTTAGAATATTTTTGATAAGAAATCTTTGGCAATTTTTTTTCTAACGTGGATACTTGATTTTCCAATTTATTCATAATCATATTTATATTCATGTCACGACCCGAAATCCAATGTTCGAAAATTGACACTAAACACGTCACTTGTATTCGACTGCCGAAAATTCAAACATCGAACTCTAGTCGGATGGAGCTTATAACAACATTAGATGAATATAAAACAGCGGAAACAAATGAATATCATGCATTACATCATAGATACAACATCATCATAATATCCATTACTACATCAGAGTATTCTTATACATATATCACAACTCCAAATAGAACATCATAATAAAACCACAAGCGATCATATGCTAAAAAGTCTTCAAGGAAATAGAGTGATAGTGAACCTCCAAAACTAAGCACCTTGAGATCCAAAAGCTTCCAAAATATCTCCAAGGTAAAGGCCTCCAAAATACTGCTAACACCAGAACACGGAAACCTGCTACTAGGCTGCCCGTGTGGAAATTATGGGCACCCAGAGTTTAAAAAAAACAATAAACTCTGGGTCGGTCGTGGGACTGGTATGAGTAAACAAAAATAGTTGCTTTAAATAAAACAGATTTATAAAAGAAAATCCGGTATGCTTTTGGAAAATGAAACTAGCATAAGACCTCCCGCCGCACACACAATGCAATCGTAAAATTGGAGGAGATTTCTTCTTATGATAGTCAAATATACTTGATACAAGGAAAAATTCTTTGATATTATTACTAGTGCATAGTGTGAAAACCATTTCGAAAGTATAATATTAATCTTAGCTAGCATACCACATTTCGTCGTATGCCTACTATAGCTACCATGTTTTGTGGTAGGTTACCGCTACGCTGCATGGCAGGTTATACAACTAAAACCGTACAGGGCTCGTATTGTTTCTTTGGATTTCGAACAAATGGTCAGGCTAAGGAACTTTCTACTGCCACATGGGTATGCTTCTAGAGGGACGTCCCGAGAACCTACCCGGCTCTCTGCCAACACAAGGTCGGGTTACCTCTGTAACTAGGTAACTACTACACGACTATGCCATTCCTCGATCATTTATGACCTTTATCCGAGGGCCCTCTGTCACAAAGCAACAACCACATAGTAAATGGGATTGCAGCAACCACATAGGTAAAGTATTTGGGCTCCATACCATGATACCACCTTTTTCCAGAAGGAAATGACATACCCTAAAGGGTGCGACCCTCATAACCTTGCCGAATCTTTCCTGTTTCGACCATTTTCGGGCTGTGAGGTCCGATGAGGTCTCGTTCATAAAGCTACGCTTTACACGAAAGCCATGCTTTAATCATAAATGATCAACAAATGATCATCATCACACAGCAGCACTTAGCATGCCACACTACCAAATTGGGAGTATATCGCTGATAACCTTCAACTACATAACCTCTGAGCTCGTACGTCTCACAGAAGGGTGTTAAGCTAAGAGAATAAATTCTCCGCCACCAACTGATATGTATTTGAAAGAAATCTACTTTATACCTCAAAGTGTAGTGTCAGACATACAACCATACAAGTTTGTTCCGGGTTCGAACAGAACCGAAGGCACTTTGTCCAATAAAGGAAAAAGCCCTTGCGAATCCGGGTATCCACAATCCCGATCGGACTCCCCATCACATGTGGAGATCTCTATACCGGAGCAACTCAGTGCAGAGACATTCGATAGGCTATCCTATTGTTTTCGAAGACACCCGGTCTTCACCACCATCTTCAAATGCTATTTATTTCATCAATCACTATTCGGAATGGGTTATATGACACAAAGGTCCTCTCCCGGCTAATCCGAATAGTGAACGCTTAATTTTAAAACACGTGGATGTATCAATTACAAAGATTCATATTCAGGGTTCGATGTGGGTTTCGGATAACTAACTGGAATCCGACTCACTATCGCATTGAAGTTTAAATGCCGTTTTACGGGCAAAAAGGTTTTCACAAAAATACAGAAACAAATCACAAATCACAGTTCGGCAAAAAGCAATTCACATCACACAGTATCATAATCACAACAGAAATATCAATCCTATACACAATATTTGATAACAGTTAATCATTTTCAATCAAAGTGAATGTGATTTAAGTGAATTAACCACATAACTATTTTTTTTAATCAGATTTTTCTTCTTGCCTCCTTCCTTGACCAGACAAAAGTTTTGTAGAAATGAAATGATTTGTTTTGTGCTTGAAATGATGTCATTTAATGCAATGTTTCCTTTTAAGTTCACATCTTATCCTATTTGATTTTTTTATGTACATTTTTGTTTTATACATAGATATTTATTTTAGCCATATTTATTTTAGCCTTGCATAACATACATACATACAAATCTAGTTTTGCTTATGTTGCTTACACACAACTCACTTATTTCTAACATAACCCTTGTGTTTATTTTTTATTCTTAAGCTTAACTATCAAACCCTTTATGTCATATTTACTTTATTACAAATATATTACCCCTTAAAAATATTTGCTTTATATTTTTCTAATTTTTGGAATTGTCTGATGTATCCATATTACCATAAAATTTTAACATATATATTCACATATATATAAGATTTAATTTCAAAGAAAAAAATGGCGGCTGAACGATCTACATCTAATGGCGATTTCGCCAAAGACAGAGGACGCCCACCTGATATAGGTGATTCATACAAAGATGCCGCTCTCAATTCTTACAGAAAAAAAGGGAAAGCAGTACTTACGGAGGAAACGATGACGTCGAATCGGCTTGACGCGGGACGTGACGGATTATCCCACAATAATCAAAAAACCACCAACGTGGTTCGTCAATCCAGTGTTCCATATATGGGGGGGGGGGGGGGGGATAAATCCCGAACTAGATCTGGAATCACACAGGTTCAAGGCGATCGAATCGATAGTAGCAAGGAAGCATATAAATGGAAATCGATCCAGAATGAAATAAAAGCAGGGAACATGAAATCATGGAAGGAAGAAGCAAGCGGAGGAATAGGGGAGAAACAAGATGAATTTCTGGACCTCCACTATGACAAAACGAAGGCAATTATTTCAAAAACTTCAGTGAAGAGATCGAAAAACAAATGGGAACACTCGATTATCTTCTACGTATACGAGGTCAGACCATATCATCTACATTTAAAAGGTTACATAGAACGAGTATGGAAACCAACAGGGAAATTTCAATATTTATCACGGGAGAACTGTTTCTTCATTATATGATTTGATAACAAACAAGATTGCGACAATGTGTTGAAAGGTGGACCTTATTTGTTTGATAACAAAGTTATTATTTTGAAAAAATGGGTTGTGGGTACTAGATTTAGAAAAGATTTATTAACAACTCTACCTATATGGATAAAACTATCCAATCTAGAACTCGAACTCTGGGATAAAGAAGCATTGAGCGCCATAGCAAGTGTGTTGGAAAAGCCTATTAAAATGGATAAAATTACTGCTGATGAATCTAGGATTGCATTTGCAAAAATTTTGGTTGAAATGCAAGCAAGCGATGATTTTCCCAATGAAGTTACAGCAGTTCTATATACTGGGGAGGAGTTAACGATCAAAGTAGAGTACCTCTACAAACCACATAGTTGCAAAGAATGTAAAGTGTTTGGCCACTCTAATCAACAATGCAAAATAAAAAGTAAAGAAAAGTGGATACCAAAAGATAAAGAAAATGTCACCAGCTCTTCAATTTCTGAACAACTAGTCAATAACTTGGAACAAATAGAAGGAAATAGAAATGCAGAGCAAACAGCAAGAAATACTACTTATGATTCTAATAAAGAAACAATAAATGTAGATGCTAGTATTACAATTGATGGATCAGTTAAATTACATGATCGGAACTCAATTGAATATGTAGAAAACATAGAAATCAATTGTATTAAGGACTTGTCTGTCTCTATTCAATCTGAGATGCCTGCAATTGGAAAAACAACAGAAAAGGATATAGTGATTGAAAACTCTACATTTCCAAAAGTGAAGAGCACAGTATTACCTTTGTTAAAGGATAGTATTTCCACCACCATGTTTCATGACAGATCAGACACCACACCTGCAGAAAATATTCACATAGGTGAACAAACTATAGAAGGCTTGGTAGAAGATTTAAGCGAATATAAAGAAGAGGAACTTATCAGAAATCTTGCAAGAGAAGAAAACCCAGAAAAAGTGGAAGATGTCTCGAACTGTGTGGACAAAAACAAAAAAAATTTATGAAGAAATTGAAACAGTTGAAATGCAAAATGTTAAAAATAGAAAAGGAAAATCAACAACTGCTCCTCCTAAAGCAAATACAAGGAGCCAAAGTAAGATTAAATAATGAACATTGCTTCTTGGAATGTTAGGGGTTTAAATGCTAAGAATAAACAATTCGAAGTGGTTAAATTCCTAACAAAATATAAGCCATCTATAGCTGACTTACTTGAAAATAAATTAAGTAGTATACATATCGAGAAACTGGGGCACAGGCTGCAAAGTAACTGGAAATTGATTGATAACAATGACTGTGGCAGCAAAGGTCGTATACTCATTGTCTGGGATTCAAATATTTGGAAGTTTCAAATTGAGAAAAAATCATTCCAACATATTTCTTTAATAGATGAAAACACTGGTGGCTTTAAATGTAGAATATCCTTTGTTTATGCCAGTAATTTTATTAAAGATAGAAATAAATTATGGGAAGAATTAATTGATGAATCTGGATATGTGAACTCCCCATGGATCATCCTAGGAGACTTTAATAATATTTTATCTCCATCAGACAAAAAGGGTGGATCAGCTGTTCCTTATAATCAAATGACAGGATTTAACAATTGCATCACTAGAGTGGGTTTGCTGGAACTACCTATCATAGGTTTTAAATACACTTGGAGGAAGAAAGGGATAGCCTCAAAAATTGATAAAGTCCTATGTAACCACTTATTAATGGGATCTAATCCAGGGATTACATCTTTTGGGGTTTCTAATGCTATCAGTGACCACATTGCAATTTTTATTAGTTTCAATAAAGAGGCCAAAACTCATCAAAACACTCCATTTAGATATGTGAACTCTTGGCATCTGAGAGAAGGATATATGACTTGTTTTCAAAATGCTCTTGATATCTATCAGTCAAACTCCCCTAATTACCTAGCTTCAAAAATGCACAAGTTCATTAAATTCATTAAGGAATGTAAATCCAAGCTGAAAGAATGGAATCTCAAGAATAGCAGAGAGGGTAACCTGATTAAACTTCATGAAGAAGAATATCAGAAATGCCTTAAAGATTGTGATGCAAACCCTACAAACACACTCTTATTCGACAAACTTAGCAATGCATATAACAAGTGGAAAATCCATAATGAGGCAAAATTTTAAAATCAAAAAAGAAAGCAAAAATTAATTGGCTGACAGATGGGGACTCGTGCACGAAATTCTTTCATGCAAAGATGTCACAAAGAAGGTATATTAACAACTGGAACCAGATAATTATGAGCAATGGGGAAATCATTCAAGAGGATGGAAAAATTGAATCTGAGGCTATAAGTTTTTACACTACCATTTTTCACTCCATACAGCCTCAACCTAATGATTTCCCTGATATCCAGTGCATGAGCAAAATAAATGATAGGGGCACAACTAAACTTACCTCTAGAATAACAATTGAGGAAGTCCAAAAAGCTGTTTTTTCAATCTCTGATGATAAGAGCCTTGGACCTGATGGATTCACAGCAAAATTTTATAAAATCCATTGGAATGAGTTGAAATATGACATTCTGGATTTAATACAAGAATTTTTTGATACATGCAGAATTGAAAAAGGGCTAAATCATACTTTTATTACACTAGTGCCTAAAATCAAACAGCCTACTTGTATCTCTGATTACAGACCGATTGCATGTTGTAATGTCTTATACAAAATCATTTCCAAAATCATATGCAATAGAATAAAGCCATTCTTACCTCACCTAATATCAGAAAACCAATCAGCTTTCATTCCAGGAAGATACATTGCAGAAAATGTCCTGCTTGCGCATGAGCAAATTAGACAGTTTAATAGAAAGGGCAGTGATAGAATGTGTATCAAGATTGACCTTCAAAAGGCTTATGATATGATTAACAGGGAGTTTGTATGTCACACGCTGAAAATGATGGGTTTTCCTTATAGCCTGATCAAACTTATCAGAAAATGCATCACATCCCCTACCTACTCTATCATTGTAAATGGTAGTCCAAGAGGTTTTATTCACAGTAACAGAGGGTTGAGACAGGGAGACCCTCTCTCCCCTTATCTTTTCTGCATAGCTATTGAATTTCTGTCTTTGATGATGTATAAAGCATACAAGGCTGGTAATTTACAACCAATATATAATCAAGATCCTTGTGTCACTCACCTTATGTATGCAGATGATCTCATGATATTTTATAAAGCTAAGCTTAAACATGCTAAAGCTATTAAAGACATGTTACAGAAGTTAAAAGATTTGACAGGACTAAACATAAACAACTTGAAATCTAAAGCTTATTTCAGCAGAGGTGTGACCAATATAAATTTTCTTCTCAACATGTTGGGTATGAAAGAAGGAACACTGCCTATTAAATATTTGGGAGTTCCTCTTTCATATAATTACATTCACTACAACGATTGTGGAAATCTATTTGACATGATTCAAACCAGAATAAATGAATGGGACTGTAAACTTCTATCTATGGCAGGTAAGATCGAACTTATACACTATGTTATCACACCTATGGTTCTATACTGGATGATGATATACCAACTTCCTATTGCTACTATCAATAAAATTAATAAGACATGTGCAAATTTTGTATGGGGTGGCAAAACCCATAAAATTGCATGGGACATCTTATGCAGACCGAAACTTGAAGGAGGGGTAGGCCTGAGAAATTTTGAGGACATTAGAACCGCTACTGCTCTTAAACTACTATGGCATTATATACACAACAACAATCTGTGGTCTAAATGGATGAGAAATAGATACTGCAAAGAAAAACACTTCTGGACTATGGAAATTGATAATAATAGTTCATGCACCTGGAAAACTATCCTTAAGCATAGGCAAAAAGGACTACAACATATACACAGGAGCATAGTAGATGGTCAAGACACACTGTTATGCCACGACCCATGGATTAACAATGAATTATTAGTTAATATTCTTGGGTGGGATGCTCTTGGATTATATGGTGGGGACAATCTGAAGGTTAGCAGTATTATACAAAATAACTCCTTAAGGCCACAGATCCTTCATTTTACTAGACAAGTAAACCAAATCAGTGAAGTAAAATTGTCTACTACTCATGACTCTGACTACTGGAGCTGGAACAATAAACCAAATGGTTTTAATTTCTACTCTGCATGGGATAGTTCCAGAATTCATTCTCAGCCTAATAATTGGACTAAAATTATATGGAACTACTGTAACAGTCCTAAAATGAGTTTATGCGCATATAAAATTATTCTAAATAGAATTCCAACCAAAGACAAACAGATGGAATGGGGTTTCTCTGTAGATCCTACATGTGTGCTATGCAAACGCTAACCAGAAAATAGAAATCTCCTGTTTTTCCAATGCACATACTCGGGGTATCTCTGGACTCGAAGTAAATTGAAGCTAGGTATGAATCGGAACAGCTCAATGTTGGTTGAAGAGGAAGCGATTGATTTGTACAACTTGTTCAATACTGAAAACCAAATCAAAGACCTCGCCTTTTGCAGTTTTGTCATGATTATCTTCCATATTTGGAGAGAGAGAAATGCTAGAATCCATGAAGGCAGAGAGACTGACAAGTTTCAACGATGGAACTATGTGGAGATTGATGTTAAATACCTGATGTCGAAAAGCAAGAAGAAGACTAAGAGAACAAAAGAAAATGAGGAAATTCTAGAGAGGTGGGGCATTGACTTAGTGGATAACGGTTAAAGTTGAATTCTGTTTTACCTGGGTTGATATGATTTGTTCTGTATTGTTATAGTATCGGGTGCATTTTCAATTCCCGTTGGGCAGGTTTACTTTGTTTTTGTATTGGCACTGTAGCTGATCTGCAAATTATTATATCCAGTATATCAATAAAGCACCGCACTCTTTTTTCCATACTAGGTATCACGTTGATAACTAGTAAGCTTTTTAATGAGGCGCTTTACCCAGTTTCAAAAAAAAAAGATTTAAATTCAAATGATTTTTTTAAACATTTATTATTTCCATCAAAATAAATTGAAGTTTTATTCATATAAATTAACACATAATATATTTACTTTGAAACTTTTCAAATTAAATTCCAAAAGTTCAAATAAGTTACCAAATTTAAATTAATAAATTTTGGGATGTTACAGATATCCCCCCTTAAGAAAATTCCGTCCTTGAAATTTGAAAGAGGAAGAAAAGCAAACAAAGAATATATGAATTCAGAGAAGAATGAAGAAATGGCTTACCAGTTTAAGCCGAGATATCCACTCTGCAATTGGGATATGATTTCTGCATGCTATCTTCAGTTTTCCAATTGCAGTCCTTTGGATTGCCACTCCACTGAACTTTAACTAGTTTCACAACTTTGTTTCTCAATTGCTTTTCATCACGATCTATAATCTTTATCGATTCTCTTTTAAGTGTTAAATTGGGAGTGATTTTGAGATCCCGCTGAGCAGATTCTTCAATAATACTATCTGGATCGTGCATGTACTTCTAAAGATTAGAAATGTGGAACATATCCTGCATGCCAGATAACCAGCTAGGCAACTACACTCAATAGGCTAAAGAACCGATCCTCTCCAGAATAGGAAAAAGACCAATATATCATGGTGCCAGCTTACCGGTCTTCCCAAACCTTGATACTCCTCGCATTAGAGATACTTTGAGAAAGAAAGAGTCTCTAACCCGGAATTCCAAATTCCTTCTTTTGCGATCATAATAACTCTTTTGACGACTTTGAGCCGTTTTCAACTTCTTCTGTATAAAATCAACTTTCTCTACGGGTTCTTTAATCATATCCAGTCCAAGGACGAGTCTATCACCAGCCTCAATCCAGCATGCCGATGGTCGACACGGACGACCATATAAAGCTTCAAAAGGAGCCATCTCTATACTGGCCTGGTAGCTATTATTATATGAGAATTCGACCAGATGTAAATGGTCCTCCCAAGAACCACCAAAATCAAGTATACAAGCACGCAATAGGTCTTTTAAGATTCGGATAATCCTCTCCGTCTGCCCATTAGACTGTGGGTGATAAGCAGTGCCGAAATTCGGTTTTGTTCCCAATGCGTCTCGAAATGCCTCCCAAAATCTACTAGTGAATATTAGGTCACGATCACTCACTATACTGCTAAGAATACCGTGGAGACGGACAATTTCTTTCACATATAACTCGGCTAAACTTGCTGCTGTGCGGGTAGATTTCACTGGCAAAAAGTGTGCTGTCTTAGTCAAACGGTCCACAATGACCCCGACTGCTTCATTGCCTTTCCGAATACGAGGCAACCCGTCGATGAAATCCATCGATACTTGGTCCCATTTCCACTTGGGTACCTATAAAGGATGAGTAAACCCGCCATTTTCTTTTGATCACTTTTAATTTGTTGGCAAGTAGCACAGCGACTCACATATATAGATATGTCCCTTTTCATCGCCTTCCACCAGAAAGTTCTTTTGATATCATGATACATTTTATTGACTCCTGGAAGGATGTTGAATTTAGACTCGTGACATTCATTTAAAACTTCACGTTTCAGTTCGGGAATGTCTGGGACACAAATCCTGCCTTTCATCCTTATAACTCCATTATCATCAATTCCAAAACTGGAATCCTCACCTTGATGTATTCTTTTACAAATTCCACGAAGGAACTGGTCTTCTTTTTTCTTGCTGGCGATCTTTTCAAGGAGAGTGGGAGTAACAACAAGATATGCAAGAACATCATACCTCCTACTTAAAGCGTCGACAACTACATTGGCTTTTCCGGACGTATATTGGATATCTAAGTCATAAGATGCCAGAAATTCCAACCAACATTGTTGTCGCAGATTCAGATCTTTCTGGGTAAAGAGATATTTCAAAGATTTATGGTCGGTGAATAATTCGAATTTTTCACACAGAAGATAATGTCGCCATATTTTCAAAGCGAAGATAACTGCTAAGAGTTCCAAATCATGGGTTGGGTTGTTTCTTTCATGAGGACGTAATTGTCTACTCGCGTAGGCAATTACCTTCCTATTCTGTATTAATGCCGCACCCAAACCATCACCACAAGCATCGTTAGTTTAGTCAACGGACTAACTATCTTAGAAAAGTCCTGAACAAACTTCCAATAATAACCTGCTAAACCCTAAAAGCTTCAAACTTCTTTTGGGGTAGTAGGTTTCCTCCAATCAAAAATAGCGGAAATTTTGCTAGGATCAATAGAAATTCCTTCTTCATTAACAATATGGCCAAGAAATTAAACTTCTTTGACCCATAATTGGCATTTAGAAAATTTTGCGAACAAAATATTTCTCCCCAATATCTCCAAAACGATTCTAAGATGCTCGACATGCTTCTCTTCAGTCTTGGAATAGACCAAAATATCATCAATAAACACAAGCACAAATTTATTCAATACTTCCCGAAACACGCGGGTCATAAGATCTACGAAGTATGCTGGAGCATTAGTTAGCCCAAAAGGCATGACTAACCATTCGTAGAACATATTAGGACCCCTAATGCGGTCAAATGAATACAATCTTCGGCGATTCGTAGTTGATGGAACCCCTGTGCTAAATCCATCTTCAAAAAGAAACGTGCGCCGTGCAATTGATCAAACAGATCATCAATTCTAGGTAGTGGAAATTTATTCTTGAGAGTCAGCTTATTGAGATCGCGGTAATCCACACACAATCTCAAAGATCCGTCCGATTTAGCAACGAACACAACGGTTGAACCCCATTTAGAAACACTGGGTCGAATTAACCCTCTTTCTAGTAAATCATCAGTTTGCTTGACTAATTCAACCCTTTTCCTGGACGCCATCCTGTGACTTGCGTGAACGACAGGACAAGCATTGGGTTCTAGGTCAATTCTGAATTCTATTTCTCGGTGTGGAGGTAAGGATTTCACTTCTTCAAACACACTTGGAAAATATCTAACAATGGGTATAGACTCCAGACTGGGTTTGGGATAACCCAAGTTATACATCAACCCTTCTCTTTTAGGACTAGGGTCCTCATAAGAAATCTCGATGAAATCTCCAATTTTGGTTTTAATCGAAATCAATCGATTATCGCAATCCAATTTGGCTTCATATTTTGCTAGCCAATCCATTCCGAGTAAGACTTCAAACTCGTTAAAATCAAGAACAAACTGATAAGGAATTGGTAGCAAGAATATGAGATAGGGTAATAGGAACGTCTCTACATCAAAGACAAAGATTCGTGGGACCTCCAACTGGATTCTTTACGCATATCATCAACAAAATCAGGTTCAATATTTAATTAATTAATAGCTTGCTGAGAGATAAAACTGTGTGTAGTGCCCGTGTCAAACAGAACTCTAATAATGCTATCATAAATAGTTATATTACCTTCCAGAACTCCTTTCCCCTTTTCTGCTTTGGAAGATGCAGGTTTGTCTTTAACTGAGTACACCTTGGCTGTCTGAGCTTGCTTCATGACTGGGCAGTCTTTAACTTCGTGTCCCAATTTCTGACAATAATAACATTTCCTGGGCTTTGCTTGAACAGATTGATCTCTCTTTGGCTTCTTGCAGCTGTTTGAGTAGTGGCCTTTTTCTAGACAATTAAAGCAAGTGACATTCTCTGCCGTGTTTCCCTGATTGCTCTTCTTTTTCTCCTTACCCTGCCATGGTTTCTTGCCTCCAAATTTCCTCTTCTTCCAATTTTGATTGCTCGAATTTCCTTTCTCCATCGGGGCTTCTTGCATGTCAAGTGTAGCATATCTGTATCCCATATCAACCAAATCTGAAAAGGATTCTTTGACGTGGCCAGTCATCCTTTCGTGGAACTTCTTATTCATCCCACGAATGAACCTTTCATTCTTCTTTAAAGGCGTGTTCACCAATTCTAGACCAAAACGAGACAATTCATTGAATTTGTTTAGATACTGCTCGAATGACAAACTCCCCTGCTTTAAGTCCATGAATTCCTGGTACATTTGAGAAATTCCAGCCGATGGCATATAGCGCTTCTCAAATATTTCTTTAAATCTCTCCCAAGTAAACTTGTCTTCTGGCTTATCTACAGTAACTCTCTCCCGCCATGCTAATGCTTCTTCTTGAAGTTGCCAAGAAGCTATGAGTCACATCTGATCATCTTGCAACTTTAGCCCTCTAATGATTCTTTCACATGATCTGATCCATGCTTGGGCCTCAATAATCGACTCCTTGCTGGTGAACGGCTTGCTACCAAGCCTTGAGAAACTCCTATATAAATCAGCCAGATTCGGCTGATGCTGAATAGATAAAGTTGCTTCTGCTGTTGGGGGAACTTGGCTAGGTGCAGTGGCGTTTCCTCGCCCCCCAGCTCTTCCTCTTCGTCCACTCATTCTTACTATCTGTAATTAGTAAGAAAATTGGTTTAGATATTCAGACGAGATATCTTAAGGAATATCAGCAGTCAAAGGAAATAGACTAAGAAAATTTGGGGTTTCGATCTCGGTTATACTCATTCTAAGGTATACTTCACCCTATCTCTAATGATCCATCTAATGTGCTATACTCCGTAGTTAAAGTTCTTACTCAACCTTCAGCTCTGATACCACGTTGTCATGACCCGAAATCCAATGTTCGAAAATTGACACTAAATACCTCACTTGTATTCGACTGCCGCAAATTCAAACATCGAACTCCAGTCGGATAGAGCTTATAACAACATTAGATGAATATAAAACAACGGAAACAAAAAGAATATCATTCATTACATCACAGATACAACATCATCATCATATCTATTACTACATCAGAGTATTCTTATACATATATCACAACTCCAAATAGAACATCATAATAGAACCACAAGCGATCATATGCCAAAAAGTCTTCAAGGAAATAGAGTGATAGTGAACCTCCAAAACTAAGCACCTTGAGATCCAAAAGCTTCCAAAATATCTCCAAGGTAAAGGCCTCCAAAATACTGCTAACACCAGAACACGGAAACTTGCTACTAGGCTGCCCATGTGGAAATTATGGACACCCAGAGTTTAGAAAAAAAACAATAAACTTCAAGTCAGTCGTGGGACTGGTATGAGTAAACAAAAACAGTTGCTTTAAATAAAACAGATTTATAAAAGAAAATCCGGTATGCTTTTTGGAAAATGAAACTACCATAATACCTCCCGCCGCACACACAATGCAATCACAGAAATGAAGGAGGTTTCTTCTTATGATAGTCAAATATGCTTGATACGAAGAAAAATTCTTTGATATTATTCCTAGTGTATAGTGTGAAAACCATTTCGTAAGTATAATATTAATCTTAGTCAGCATACCACATTTCATCATATGCCTACTACAACTACAATGTTTTGTCGCAGGTTACCGCCACGCTGCATGGCAGGTCATACAACTAAAACCGTACAGAGCTCGTATTGTTTCTTTGGATTTCCAACAAATGGTCAGGCTAAGGAACTTCCTACTGCCACATGGGTACGCCTCTGGAGGGACATCCCAAGAACCTACCCGGCTCTCTACCAACACAAGGCTGGGTTACCTCTGTAACTAGGTAACTACTACACGACTATGCCATTCCCCGGTCGTTTGTGACCTTTATCCGAGGGCCTCTATCACAAAGCAACAACCACACAGTAAATGAGATTGTAGCAACCACATAGGTAAAGTATCTGGGCTGCATATCATGATACCACCTTTTTTCAGAAGGAAATGACATACCCTAAAGGGTGCGACCTTCATAACCTTGCCGCATCTTTCCTGTTTCGACCATTTCCAGGGTGTGAGGTCCGATGAGGTCTCGTTCACATAGCTACGCTTTACACGAAAGCCATGCTTTGATCATAAATGATCAATAAATGATCATCATCACACAGCAGCACTTAGCATGCCACACTACCAAATTGGGAGTATATTGCTGATAACCTTCAACTACATAACCTCTGAGCTTGTACGTCTTAGAGAAGGGTGTTAAGCTAAGAGAATAAATTCTCCGCCACCAACAGATATGTTTTTGAAAGAAATATGCTTTATATCTCAAAGTGTAGTGTCAGATATACAACTATACAAGTCTGTTCCGGGTTCGAACAGAACCGAAGGCACTTCGTCCAATAAAGGAAGTAGCCCTTGCGAATCCAGGTATCCACAATCCCGATCGGACTCCACATCACATATGGAGATCTCTATACCAGAGCAACTCAGTGCAGTGACATTCGATAGGTTGTCCTATCATTTTTGAAGACATCCGGTCTTCACCACCGTCTTCAAATGCTATTCATTTCGTCAATCACTATTCGGAATGGGTTATATGACACAAAGTTCCTCTCCCGACTAATCCGAATAGTGAACGCTTAATTTTAAAACATGTGGATGTATCAATTACAAAGATTCACATTTAGGGTTCGATGTGGGTTTCAGATAACTAACTGGAATCCGATTCTCTATCGCATTGAAGCTTAAATGACGTTTTACGGGCAAAAAGTTTTTCACATAAATACAGAAACAAATCACAAATCACAGTTCAGCACAAAGCAATTCACATCACACAGTATCATAATCACAACAGAAATATCAATCCAATACACAACATTTGATAATAGTTAATCATTTTCAATCAAGGTGAATGTGATTTAAGTGACTTTTTTTTGATCAGATTTTTCTTCTTGCCTCGTTCTTTGACGAAACAAAAGTTTTGTAGAAATGAAATGATTTGTTTTGTGCTTAAAATGATATCATTTAATGCAATGTTTCCTTTTATGTTTACATCTTATCCTATTTGATTTTTTTATGTACATTTTTGTTTTATACATAGATATTTATTTTAGCCTTGCATAACGTACATACATACAAATATGGTTTTGCTTATGTTGCATACACACAACTCACTTATTTCTAACACAACTCTTGTGTTTTTTTATTCTTAAGCTTAACTATCAAACCCTCTATGTCATATTTACTTTATTACAAATACATTACCCCTTAAAAATATTGGCCTTATATTTTTCTTATTTCTGGAGTTGTCCGATGTATCCATATTACCATAAAATTTTGACATATATATTCACATATATATAAGATTTAAATTCAAATGATTTTTTTTAAACATTTATTATTTCCATCAAAAGAAATTGAAGTTTTATTCATATAAATTAACACATATTTTATTTGTTTTGAAACTTTTCAAATCAAATTCCAAAAGTTCAAATAAGTTACCAAATTTAAATTAATAAATTTTGGGATGTAACAATTCATTTCTAATGTAAATATTTGTTTCATTTGGGTAAGAGAATGAAAGATTTGGTGCATTTCTTCTTTTTATGGCAAACAACTAGCTACTTGTTTTTGGTGTAACATAAGCTACTACTTTGTGGTTTGTGCTTACATGTATAATAAAATATTAGGTGATTAAAATTATGGGATATTATGTGTATAAATATTTGGTTTTGTTTAATACAATGTGTATACTTTTATATCTAATATTTCTGTGATTTTTCAATATTCAAATGGATATATTGTTTAGAAATATTCTTAATGGAACATTTTGATATATATTGACTACTTTGATATATAGGGAGGCGATAGATTTTAAAAGTACAAAAAATTAACCATAGCACTTAGAAAAGGCTATAGAAAATTTAAAAGAAAAGTGTTATCAAAGTAAATAAATTTATGGCGCTTTTATCATGTTATAAATAGTTTAGTATTTATCATAACATGTTGATATACATCATTTATTAAAATGTTGTAAAAACTTACAATAGTGGCTAAAAACGCTATAAAAATGATTTTTTATAGCGGCTTTTATGCTGTAAATAAGCCATTATTTCTTATAACATGTCGATATGCAACATTTACCCTTTTTTATAGCGACTTTTATGCTGTAAATAAGCCATTATTTCTTATAACATGTCGATATGCAACATTTACCAAACCGTTATAGTTATCATTTAGCAGTTTATAGCCGCTATTGATGACTCTTTTTATTGTAGTCCCGTATTCTTTCCATGCTAACATCTATTTTATAACTTAAACTGAAATGGAAATTATTCTATGAGTGAATATTCATGCACACTATGTTGCTACACCGACAAACTAAATGTTAAAAGAAGATGAAATTTTGCTCAAGTGGAACCCTGTGCATTGGGTAGAGAATAATGAATGTTGATAATTTGAAATATGATCAAAATATTTATATAATGTCGTTCCTTTGACTTTCAACATTCAAAATCTATATTTATAAAATATAACCACTAGTTTTCAAGTGTAGACATGAATTTTTCTATTAATCTACTAAGTTATTTATTGCCAACAATATTTCTTACTTGAACAAAAAAATACAGTATCCTTGACGTTATTTTATTATCGTACCTACTGTTTTTGTTGTTGATCCACTTACAAATGATACGCCAAATAAGTTGAGTAATTAGAATATTTTTGTGCTTTTCTATAGTGTGCGTTTAGCGTGTAGATTTACACCATTTACTAACCTCTAAATGCTCATTTTTCAAGGCTCCCAGACCAGGAGCTTTTCTCCAGTAGAACTCCTGTAAGAAGGCTGCTGGTAAATGTTTCAACTTTGAATGGCTTACCTACTTAATGTAAATAGGCTACGTACATATGCATTTTATTTATTTGCTTACTCCCGTTTTGTTGTACGATTACAGGTGCAAGGCATGAAGATGACTGGATATGTCCTACTTGTGGCAACCTCAACTTTGCATTTAGAAATGTTGTAACATGCACAAATGCTACACATCAAGACCTGGAAGCAGGTATATTCTTACATCAGAAATTTAAAATTATGAATAACTAATCTAACAATGTGATAGTATTACTATGCACAAACCTTTGCACGAAACCACTAATGTGCTATGAAACAAGGTCATCCACTATTTAGACACATACTCAATAAAATAAAGTCAAAACTATCGTAGTATATATTGTCTACAACCACCTATGCAAAATTGAAACTGAAAATATTGTTATTTGTCAATGGATGTCTTATCTATATTTTTTCATGTGATTGAAGGTCACTTCACATACATAATCTTTTTAGCATTGTTGTTCCTCAACACACACCTTACTTCCACAAATATCAAGTTGTCAACAAGACATATAGGAGCATCATACAATAAAGTAGATATTGACATGCACATCGCTAGTGGGAGAAGAGCTATTTTGCAAGAATTGACAATGGTTCAAAAAACAGGTACATTTATGAATTTTCATAAATAGTATAGTCTTAATAGTTGATGAAAAAATATTTAAGCAAAAAGGTTACCAAGTTAACTAAGTTTTATAAAAATTAACCAAATTTATATAATAATAACAATAGTAATCAAAATAAATTAACTAAGATTATAAAAGTTAACTTCGTGAACCAAGTTATATAAAAAGTAACTAAGTTTATAATAATAATGGTAACAATAAAATAATAAATTATAAAATATTAACCAAGTTAATAAAGTTTTATAAAAGATAACCAAAGTTTATATTGTAGCGGTAGTAGTGGTGGAGGTGGTAGTAATAGATTAAATAAATTCATAAAAATTAATTAAGTTTATGATAATAATACTTGTAATGATGGCAATAAACAAACTAAGTCTAGAAAATCAACTAAGTTTCAAAACAATTAACTAAGTTTATAATAATAGTAATAATGCTAATAACAATAACAATAAATTATAAAATATTAACTAAGTTAAACTAAGTTTTATAAGAATTAACTAAATTTATATATTATAATAATAATTCTTATAATAATAATAAATTAACTAAGACTATAAAAATTAACTTCGTTAATTAAATTTTATAAATATCAAACATATTTATAAAAATTAACTAAGCTGATAATAATAATAAAAATTTAACCAATGTTTATGAAAATTAACTAAGTTTATAATAATAATACTGATAATAATGACAACACTAACAATCATAATAACTAAAATAACAATAAATAAACTAAATTTATAAAAATTAACTAAGCTTCATAACATTAACTAAGTTTATAATAATAATAATAATACGTATAAATTATAAAATATTAACCAAGTTCATAATAAAAACTTGGTATATTTGATTTGATCGAAATCAAAGATTTTTCAATAATAATACCACGACGGATAATTTAAACTATGTGATGTACACAATTTATAAGGTTATATAAGTTATAATAAAGTTATACCAAGCATATGTTTGTATTTTCATAATAAAGATAATGGTAATACTAATAATAATAAATTATAAAAATGTAATTTCATAATAATTAAACAAATGTAGAATAATACTAATACTAATAATAATAAATCATAAAATATTAACCAGCTTAACTAAATTTTATAAAAATTAACAAAATTTATTTAACAATAATAACAATAATAACAAATTACTTATAAGTTTTATAAAAATTAACTAAGTTTGTTGTTGTTGTTGTAGTAGTAAATTAACTAAGTTTATAAAAATTAGTTAAATTTATAATAATAATAATACTAATAACAAAACAACTAGAGTAATGGTCATAGTAGTAATAAAGACAATAAACAAACTAAGTTTATAAAAATTAATGAAGTTTCATAACAATTAACTAAATTTAGAATAAGAATAATAATAAATTATAAATTATTTAACCATGTTATCCAAGTTTTGTTAAAATTAACTAACTTTATAATGAACATAATAATAAATTAAATAAGTTTTATGAAAAGTAACTAAGTTAATAATAATAATACTAATACTAATAATGATTATCAAATATAAACCAAATTAATTATTTTTTATAATAATTAACTAAATTTATATAATAATAAAATAAAAAATTAACTAAGTTTATGAATATTAATCTTTTAATTAAGTTTTTCTAAAATTAAATAAGTTTATAAAAATTAACCAAGTTTATAATAATAATAAATGAACTAAGTTTATGAAAATATCTAGGTTTTGCAATAATACTAATAATAAAATGATGAATTACAAATATTAACTAAGTTAACTAAGTTTTATAAAAAATAAATAAGTTTATATAATAATAATAAATAATAATTAACTTTAGGTTTATAAAAATTAATCAAATTTACAATAATAATACTAACAACAATGACAATGATAATAATAACAATAAAAAAACTAAGTTAAAGAAAAATAATAATGCCTTAAGTCTTGCCTTGGTAGACGATAATGCACACGATCATTCTACTTCACTGCTTTTATTAGAAAACTAGCTTACGCTAAGAATTTTTGTTCTTTACCTACAAAATTAATGTTGTTTAAAAGTCATAGTCTTATTTCTATGGGTTTACTTGCATAAATTTATAAATATAGGTGCTCACATGTTTATTTAAGTCAAGTGTATGTATTAGATGGCTCTTAACTCGCTTTTGGTTCTTTTTATGTTCATCTTTCTTTGAAATGTTAGTGAACTCGCTAATATTGCTTAAAGTATGTTTTAATGCTTAACAGGTGTGGATGCTTTGTGACATAGACACTTTATAATACACACACACACATATATATAAGTAAATATTTGGATATTTTACTCATGCGGGTATTTGTGATTGATATATTGTGATTTCGATCATGTTTCGATCGTGTATATCTATTTCTTGTGTTTGAAAATTTTCTAGTGCTAATTGCGTAAAGGAGACTGCGATGACCCGACTTTTTCTCCACAGAAAGTCGTATCATCCTTAAGAAAGAAAGGGATAGAAAAGAGAAAAGAAAGAAGAGAAAGAAGAAACAACACCAGAATCTTAACAGCGGAATGAATAAATTATATTAATAACATAAGTATCACATAATATACAACATCTATCAGAGTTACACAGCATATACAACACATACAAGACAGTTATAAGCACCCGTCTAGCTATTACAACTCAACAAAGAGATACCAACACAGAGAACACACAGCGGAAACTATATATCTAACACCGAAGCCACCTGCTCCATTGCTCCTCCACAATTCGTCAAAGCTAACCTGAATCTCTTGGCTACTCGTAAAAATTTGAGTACCCAAGAGTTTAAGAAAACAGAAGATAAACTCTGGGTTAGACATGAGTCTGGTGTGAGTAACAGGTTAAAGTTGCTTAACTTTAAAAATCCTTTGAAAACAAAGGTATCATGTAAGACTTCCCACACATAAACATGGAAAAGGTTTTACCTTACGCTAACCAAAACATTTGATAGGAAATTCGATGATATTATAATATTGTCTAGGGTTTTCAAATAAATAAGAAATAGCCGAAATTGTTACATTATTAAATTCCAGCTACTAGCCACAAAAGTGGGTAATACAATCAAAACTGTTGGCACTTATTGGATTTTGGATTCCATACAATGGCAGGACTACTGGGGTACTGCCCGTCACAGTACGTGGCCTAGATCACCGTACCGGGGAGCCCGCCTAACTCCCCTGCAACACAAGGCCGGAACCATTCCTTACTGAACAGTCCCGAACAAGACAACCCCGGCAGTTGTTGCAATCTACTGCCCCACACAGCCGAATATAGAAGGACTATTAGACAGGGGTAAATCTCATCCTACTTGGGCGTGACCGACTGTGACGACCCGCCCTTCTACTACCAGAAAGGCGTATCATCATTTAGAAAGAAAGGGATAGAAATAGAAGAGAAAGAGAAAGAAAAGAACAACAACATCAGAATCTCACAGCGGAACGGAACAAAATATAATATATCACATAAATATTTCATAGTTTTACATATATCAGAGTTATACAATATCAATACATATGACTGTAATACATACATTATCACTATATACATCAGAGATACATCATACATCAACTACTGACACAGCGGAACTAGATAAATAGCTACATATGTCTGGAAACTCCTGCTCCAAGCTCCTTCAGAAATCAAGTCCGAGACCTATCACTTGGCTACTCATAAAAATTTGAGTACCCAAGAGTTTATGAAAAACAAAATATAAACTCCGCGTCAGACATGTGTCTGGTATGAGTAAACGGTTTAAATTGTTTAACTTTGAAAAAAACATTTGAAAAGAAAGGTATCACGTAAGACTTCCCACACATAAATACGGGTAAGTTTTTACCTTACGCTAACCAAAACATTTCATAGGAAATTCTGTGATATTATAATAGTGTCTAGGGTTTTCAAGTAAATAGAAAATAGCCAAATTGTTACATTCATTAAATTCCAGCTACTAGCCACAAAAGTGGGTAATACAAATCAAAACCGTAGGGTCTCGTAGGAAAAATGGATTTCCAACAATGGCAGGGCTACTGGGGTACTGCCCGTCACAGTATGGGGCCTAGATCACCGTACCGAGGATCACTCCCGACCCCCTACAACACAAGGCCGGAACCATTGCTTACTGAACAGTCCCGAACAAGATAAACCCCGCGGTTGTAGCTAGCAACCGCCCACACAGCCGAAATAAAAAGGGACATCTAGACAGGGGAAATATCTTGTCCTGCTTGGGCATGACCCACCTAACCTTGCTGCATCTCCCCTGTTTTAGCCATTCCCGGTTGATGAGGCTTGAGGCTGCGATTACCTTTATTGAAAATATTCTTAGAATGCTCATCGCCCGCCTGACGATGTGTTGAAAGCATTCAATCCATACAAGTTCGTTCCGGGTTCGAACGAAACCGAAGGCATTATCTCGTTACACTCATTTTGGAATCACCCTCAGAGTCAACGACGATAACCCTTGCATTCTGAAAACACCATCTCGATCTTCATTTCAGGATTCACGACCTAACGTTTAAATTGGATCGATGTGGTTTTCGGAGAATCAAATTTGATTCTTCCGATCCCGGTCTCATCGAATCCAAACGCCATTTTAAGGGCCAAGTTGTCTAATTAACTTAACAGTTCAATTTAATATCAGAATTCACATAACAGATATAATAGATAAATCATATACAGTTATCACAAATATGAACATATCACAACATATCACAGAATATCATCAAAGTCAATCAAACAGAATTATCAATGCATACCAAACAGCTTGGTTTATTTAACTTAATTGATTGCTTAAGAATAAACTATTTTATTCAACTTAATTAATTACTGATTATTTAACTTATAAATGATCAATTAATTACTTAGCTAATCATTAATTATCAATTTATTAATCATCTACTCTTTAATTAATAAATTAATTACTAAACTTTTATTCATTAACTGATACTTAATTACTCAGTTAATTAGTTAATTCTTTGTTAATTATTAACTTACTTATTAAAGATTAATTACTTATTTAAGATTACTTATTAAAGATTACTTATCACAAATTACTTTAACCGATCAATTATTATCAATTTAATTAATTATATAATCTTTAAATATTTACTTAAGTTAATCACCAATAATTAACTTCAAATAATTAGCTAACGTTCTTAAGTTTTAAAATGATTTAACAGATGATAAATCTTTAAATTACAAAATTAATTTAAAGTTATCAATATAAAATTTCATGTATAAATTACTTAACATTCAAATTACTTATTTTTAATCAACTATTTTTACATCACTTACCTTATTAAACCTTTAAAACAAATATTAACTTAACTACTAATTGCTAACTTAACTTAGTTATTAACATACTGAACTAAATCATGATATACGTTCAATTGGAGAAAGACCCGAGACACCACCCACCTTACTCGAGAGAAACATCGAGTTTTCCCTGTGCTTCCCCTGCGTTTCTCTCCCCATCTTCTTCTCCTCTTCCTGTTTTTTCTTATCACTTATTTTTTTTAAGTAAAGTTAAAAACTACAGTAGCCACTCACGCACACGCGGGTCCTCACTCGAGCCAACCCACCCCTTTACCCGAGTACCCATTCGAGTATCACTCGATACGAAACCACCCACGACCTTACTGACACGCTCACGCCACCGTGCACGTGCACGGTCGTGCGCCTCTCCTCCGGTGGCTCACGACATCATCCACGAACCCTAAATCGACCGTTCATACGAATTCATCACACAAAACAACTCGAATCGGTCGAAGGCAAAAATTTGCCTGAAGCTCGAACATGCGACGCAAACACCCACCGACAATCCCTACGTGCAGCCACCATCCATCACCGGAGGTGATGGAACTCCACCAGAACTTCGCTCTCACCTCCCCTAACTCCACCTAAAATCGCGATCAACTCGGTTTCATGATGATGCCGTAATCAATTGTTTTACAGAGCATTGAAAATGTAAGCAGTAAACCCTATCTTCAATTCAAACCCAAAATCCTTGCATTAGAAAATTATTTCGACATATTTCTTGAATCAAATGGTTTACAAACTTGCTTCCTACCGATTTACAGAAATTAAAATCAACCCTATCATCCAAATTTGACGAAAACCCATTTTTGTTTCATTTCAAAACTGCTCTTAATACCCTTGCTTAAAAATTCTAATTTTTAAGTTAAAAATCATAATTATGTGTGTGAAATCTAAATATGCTATTGAATTTATAAACTTAACAATCGAATTTTGATTCTTTTAATTAGTTTATCTGTAACTTGAAATATCAGTGTTTATATCTTACTGTTGTACTTCATATACATCCCAAGCTTTTGTTTTAAGTTAAACAATTCCGAATTACTTACATCTCTAGGTTCAAAATCAAATTAAATGGATAAGTATTAATATCCTTTACTCCTTTTACTCAGAAGCTCAGAAGCTAGAAACAGAACAGGAACAGAAAGCTTCCAGTACATAAGATAAATGCAGGTTCATTTATTTTTAATATATATATATATATATATATATATAGCAACACAAATATCAGAAGCTAATTATCATACTTAAAATTTAAGAAAAGTATGTTTACTCAAAAGAACAAACTTTGAATAGAAGGCAAAGTGTTGGAGAAGACACTGCAGAAGAATTTTCCTGAAACCTTCTTAAGTTTTTCTGTCTTGAATTTATTTATGTTTGCAAGCAAAACAATGTTTCCTCAGGTTTGCCTTTAGATTTAGTTCTTCAGTTTGTAAGCGAATTGGCATAGGGTGATATATAAATAGAAATGACTTTGTGAAGGTTATAACTGGACAGCCTCCATGCTTGACCAGACAAGAATTTTTGTATTAAATTTCCTACACTATGACATGATATTGCAAATTTCGGCTGTAGGTACTAGTTTAACAAGAAGTTGTGCTATTAAATGTTTATGCTCTTAATTATGATAGCAAGTATTTAATGTTTTACCGATACTATTATGTGTTGTACAGAGATATTTATTTTATTTCGGCCAACATATCCTATAAGACATATATTTTGTTTTATTATATTAAAGTAAAACTTGTTTTCTTATTTGCTTACATCTAATTAATGCTTATGCTTCATTTATGCCAACAAGTAAGAAATGTTTCAGATTTCTGTTTGTTTTGTACAAGACACAGATTTTTCATCATTAATTTGAAGTGAAACTTTGCTCTTCTTAAGCATATAAATTTCCAGCAACACCTAGGTTTTATTTTTAGTTTATATATTTTTTCTATGGACAAAAAACTTGATTGCTGTACAAATGTATATGTGTATATAGGCAATGCATAAAGATATCTTATATTAACTTTGTTTTCTTATGCATAGATATAATTAAACTTTTATTATTCCATACTTCATTTATGTGTTCATTTATACTTAGCATCCTTTCTTTGTTTTGTGAGCATATATATATATGTGTATAGCTTGTCTTATTTTCTTTGACAAATAGTTGTATTTTATTTGTTAATTAAATTTTCAAACATTTGATTTACAACATACTTGTATTTACACATTTCAAGTTATAATTTATATTTGTATATTTATACTTCTAGCTACATCTTATATTATAATTATGTTTTATACTTATGTTTATAATTATGATTTATACTTATTTTGGATGTTTATGTTTATAATCAATTATATTGTTTTAAACCTTTGCATTAGATTTTCATGTTTATGTTAATATTACTATGTTTGTTAATTTTTACACTTATCATTTTAAAAACTAACATTGTGTCCATATGTGTATTATCAAATGATAAAATATGCAATCTTTGATTTTATTGTATAAGAGAGATTTTATTATAAATAATTTTAAAAGATTGCATTTTAAATCTTCAAATCAAAAATTCCTTTACAGGCTATATATAACTGAAAAATAATTAAAATCTCATCAGTTTATACAATTGAAAGGCTTGTATTTAATTTAATTTAGATTAAATATTCATTAAAATATGCTGTCAAAAATTCCGGGTTGTTACATTCCTCCCCCCTTAAAAGAATTTCGTCCCCGAAATTTAAAACAACAGTTAATTCAAAAGCTTTTATATTAACAATCCAAACATACGTATCATTCATACAATAGCAAACAATCAAACAGTCTACTCTAACAAACATCACCAGTTATCCGAACATAAATCCGGATAAGCATTCTTAGAACTATCGAGAGTTTCCCAGGTACAATCTCTGGGATCCTCAATCCATTGCACCTTGACGAGTTTCACCACTTTGTTCCTGAGTTACTTCTCGTCTTGATCCACAATTCGAACTGGATTTCTGACCACAGTTAAATTTGATTCAACTTCCAAATTCCTGAATTACTGGTTTAACAACAATGATGAATCATGAACAATTTCCAAGATGGGACATATGGAATACACAATGAATTCCAGACATCCATTCTGGAAATTCAATTCTGAAATCTACAGTATTAACTCTTTCCAAATTTATTGACTTGTTTACAGAATCTCAATATCTATTCAATCAAGCCCGTACGATGTACATATACCATTCGTACGCAATATCAAATCCGATCACTCGCTCGATCACACAATTTCATTTCCGAACTAGTATCGTCCACCCACTTCCTAGTACGGACTCAGAACTGGTTTCTTGATCAGAAATGTCATTCTCCTTGCATAGTCACAACTATGATACAGAATTTCCAGAATCAATCAAAATCCATATCCATGGTTCGTCGTCGAAAATCGAGTGAAAAATCCTAACTCGGATCGATATAACTATCTCAAAATTCTGTGCTCGAATCCGGATCAAATTGTTATGCGAATAAAATAATACACGTACATCCTACGTATTTATATTCATTGATTATCAACCACATAAATTTTCTTTTATTCACATTATTCTGATTTCTATCCACTTGGAATAAGTTTCTCAATATCAATTTACTTAAGAATTTCACTACTCATTTCTTAAGTTCAATATAAACATTATATATACTCTTATATTATTACTCTACCACTATAGCCTTTATATCTTCATATTTTCAATTTGAATTTCTAATTCATGTGAATTCAATTTATCTTTAACTCTGAATATTTAATTTTTTTATTGACTATCTTTTCATTTATAACTGATTCTTATCATTATGTTAAATTAGTTTCATCCACTAGTTTATTTCAATCTCCAGCTTGAAATTGTTTTGTTGCTAAACTTTTAAATTAATTTTTTTTTCCAAAATTTTGAAAAGTTATGGCAGAGTCTCCATTACATATTTTCATAAACACATATGTATAATTTCAATACTTAGTTCAATTACTTCCATCCAATTCTCAAATCATTCCCTTCAATTAAATGATTTACAACTTACTTGCTTAAGCAAAATAAACTCATATTCAAAATCATCCTATTTTGCTTCCAACGATTCATAAAGTTTTATTCAATCTCATTTACTTCAAACAACCCATTTCCTTATGCAATTTAACAATATCATTGTGAATAAATAATCACTTAAGCTTTATAACCATTTTAAATTGATTCCAACTCAATTTGCACTTGACTCCATCCCAATTAATTTATTCACAATCCTTTCATTGCATTTCCTTTTATTTCAAAAGTTTGATTCTAACCCATTTTATTAAACTTGACAACCAATGTTTTAAATAATCATTTCAGAATTTACTTAAGTCATTTATTTTCTTCAAACTGTTCCACCCAACAACTTAGGTTTATTCTATTTCACCAATTTCCATTCAAATCTTTGATTTGATTTTCCTTTAATCAAATCCCAACTATTTACTAATCTATTTGATTAGTTTATTCTTTTATCCATCCTTAAATTTTTAATTTACATTAACAATTCATTATTGAATTTATTCATAATAAGGTTATTCAATTTATACTTGAATTAGATTTGTTTACAGCACACACCATTTCTATCCAATTCAATACTTACTTTGGTTTACATCTACTTATTTACATAAGAATTTTATTTCATTCAATTTTATCAGTAACTCGATTGAATTCATTTAAATTCAATTTTATTTTAACTCAGCTTCAGTTAAATTTAGCTACTTACAAATCTTAAAATTTTATTTCTCAATATATGAGCTCAAAATTTATTTATCTACTAAACAGCTTATATTACTCATTTGGGTCATTTCATCTTATAATCACAATTCCAGATTATTTATATATATAACACTTAGCATCTTAAGGTATAAATTTCCACCTCACAATTACAATCATTTTACCTTCTAACTTTATAGCCAATTAAGTTCATTTTGAACTGCAATTCCATTTAACTTATCCCAGGTTAAACTCAAGTACATTTTCTTCACTTTTATTTACTTAAATTAAATTTTAATTCCTGGATTAAAATTCCCAATTTCATCTTATTAATATCAACTTTACTTTATAAGTTCAATAGTTGATTTATTCATTTAAACCTTTCACATTATCTAAACAGAATTCCTTAGAATTCAATTGCTCGGTTTTCATTTCCAAGACCATTTTGAACGGATAACAACACTTACCCACTTGGTATATCAAATCAAATCTCCAAATTCCAAGCACTTGTTTTCACCAAAACAAATTTTCCCCTTTTGAAAATTTCTAAAACAACTTGTATACCAAACAAGCCCAACAATATCATGACCAATTATCCTGGTAGCAATCCATCACTTTAGAAACTCGAAAATGAATACTACTGATGTGGCCATCATCATCAGGATTATTTTCCAGCGACTGAAGTGAGTTCAGTGCTTCCTTATTTTCACAAATTCTTTCCAAACAATTTCCATTAAATCATATTTTTCCCAAAACAATACTCCATTATTGCCTTCAACTCTTTGGAAAAACATTTCAAACATTCCCAAGATTTTAAATTCCCAAATCCTTTTGTTTAAATTCATTTAAACACTTTTCAAATTCCCTGGACTTAAATTCTGGTTTAATTAAATTTTAGTTATATTCCCCTTTACTTAAATTTTATATTTGTAGAATTTTATTTTCATTATAACTATTTCAAATTTCAGATTAAATTTTAGATTCTTATTTGATTTAGACATTAATAACCAATCATCCCAATATAATAATAATTTCAGAAAATTATTTCTTTTATATCAAAATATAATTTGGGTAAAATTATTCCATTTACCCACTTTAGAAACAATACTATGTTGGTTTATCTTGTTTAAGAGTTTAGAAACCCCTATCGATACGGTTGTACTTCCCGCACCGACCAGAATTTATAAACACTCAACAGATAAATCAACACAATATAAAAACAATTTTATATTCACTAACAAGTACGCGCTCATATCTATTAATACACTCAAACTCATTTTAGAGTTCTACAAACTCTATTCTATGAGTAATTCCAATCAGAGCCAAGGTTATCACGAACCCATGCTCTGATACCAACTGTGACGACCCGCCCTTCTACTACCAGAAAGGCGTATCATCATTTAGAAAGAAAGGAATAGAAATAGAAGAGAAAGAGAAAGAAAAGAACAACAACAGAATCTCACAGCGAAACGGAACAAAAAATAAAATATCACATAAATATTTCATAGTTTTACATATATCAGAGTTATACAATATCAATACATATGACTGTAATACATACATTTATCACTATATACATCAGAGATACATCATACATCAACTACTGACACAGCGGAACTACATAAATAGCTACATACGTCTGGAAACTCCTGCTCCAAGCTCCTCCAGAAATCAAGTCCGAGACCTATCACTTGGCTACTCATAAAAATTTGAGTACCCAAGAGTTTATGAAAAACAAAATATAAACTCCGGGTCAGACATGGGTCTGGTATGAGTAAACGTTTTAAATTGTTTAACTTTGAAAAAAACATTTGAAAAGAAAGGTATCACGTAAGACTTCCCACACATAAATACGGGTAAGTTTTTACCTTACGCTAACCAAAACATTTCATAGGAAATTCTGTGATATTATAATAGTGTCTAGGGTTTTCAAGTAAATAGAAAATAGCTGAAATTGTTACATTCATTAAATTCCAGCTACTAGCCACAAAAGTGGGTAATACAAATCAAAACCGTAGGGTCTCGTAGGGAAAATGGATTTCCAACAATGGCAGGGCTACTAGGGTACCGCGCGTCACAGTACGGGGCCTAGATCACCGTACCGAGGATCACTCCCGACCCCCTACAACACAAGGCCGGAACCATTCCTTACTGAACAGTCCCGAACAAGATAAACCCCGCGGTTGTAGCTAGCAACCGCCCACACAGCCGAAATAAAAAGGACATCTAGACAGGGGAAATATCTTGTCCTGCTTGGGCATGACCCACCTAACCTTGCTGCATCTCCCCTGTTTTAGCCATTCCCGGTTGATGAGGCTCGATGCTGCGATTACCTTTATTGAACAATATTCTTAGAATGCTCATCGCCCGCCTGACGATGTGTTGAAAGCATTCAATCCATACAAGTTCGTTCCGGGTTCGAACGAAACCGAAGGCATTATCTCGTTACACTCATTTTGGAATCACCCTCAGAGTCAACGACGATAACCCTTGCATTCTGAAAACACCATCTCGATCTTCATTTCAGGATTCACGACCTAACGTTTAAATTGGATCGATGTGGTTTTCGGAGAATCAAATTTGATTCTTCCGATCCCTGTCTCATCGAATCCAAACGCCATTTTAAGGGCCAAGTTGTCTAATTAACTTAACAGTTCAATTTAATATCAGAATTCACATAAAAGATATAATAGATAAATAATTTACAGTTATCACAGATATGAACATATCACAACATATCACAGAATATCATCAAAGTCAATCAAACAGAATTATCAATGCATACCAAACAGCTTGGTTTATTTAACTTAATTGATTGCTTAAGAATAAACTATTTTATTCAACTTAATTAATTACTGATTAATTAACTTATAAATGATCAATTAATTACTTAGCTAATCATTAATTATCAATTTATTAATCATCTACTCTTTAATTAATAAATTAATTACTAAACTTTTATTCATTAACTGATACTTAATTACTCAGTTAATTAGTTAATTCTTTGTTAATTATTAACTTACTTATTAAAGATTAATTACTTATTTAAGATTACTTATTAAAGATTACTTATCACAAATTACTTTACTGATCAATTATTATCAATTTAATTAATTATATAATCTTCAAATATTTACTTAAGTTAATCACCAATAATTAACTTCAAATAATTAGCTAACGTTCTTAAGTTTTAAAATGATTTAACAGATGATAAATCTTTAAATTACAAAATTAATTTAAAGTTATCAATATAAAATTTCATGTATAAATTACTTAACATTCAAATTACTTATTTTTAATCAACTATTTTTACATCACTTAACTTATTAAACCTTTAAAACAAATATTAACTTAACTACTAATTGCTAACTTAACTTAGTTATTAACATACTGAACTAAATCATGTTATACGTTCAATTGGAGAAAGACCCGAGACACCACCCACCTTACTCGAGAGAAACATCGAGTTTTCCCTGTGCTTCCCCTGCGTTTCTCTCCCCATCTTCTTCTCCTCTTCCTATTTTTTCTTCTCACTTATTTTTTTTAAAGTAAAGTTAAAAACTACAGTAGCCACTCACGCACACGCGGGTCCTCACTCGAGCCAACCCACCCCTTTACCCGAGTACCCATTCGAGTATCACTCGATACGAAACCACCCACGACCTTACTGACACGCTCACGCCACCGTGCACGTGCACGGTGGTGCGCCTCTCCTCCGGTGGCTCGCGACATCATCCACGAACCCTAAATCGACCGTTCATACGAATTCATCACACAAAACAACTCGAATCGGTCGAAGGCAAAAATTTGCCTGAAGCTCGAACATGCGACGCAAACACCCACCGACAATCCCTACGTGCGGCCACCATCCATCACCGGAGGTGATGGAACTCCACCAGAACTTCGCTCACACCCCCCTAACTCTACCTAAAATCGCGATCAACTCGGTTTCATGATGATGCCGAAATCAATTGTTTTACAGAGCATTGAAAATGTAAGCAGTAAACCCTAGCATCCTTTCTTTGTTTTATGAGCATATATATATATATATATGTGTGTGTGTGTGTGTGTGTGTATAGCTTGTCTTATTTTCTTTGACAAATAGTCGTATTTTATTTGTTAATTAAATTTTCAAACATTTGATTTACAACATACTTGTATTTACACATTTCAAGTTATAATTTATATTTGTATATTTGTACTTCTAGCTACATCTTATATTATAATTTTGTTTTATACTTATGTTTATAATTATGATTTATACTTGTTTTGGATGTTTATGTTTATAATCAATTATATTGTTTTAAACCTTTGCATTAGATTTTCAGGTTTATGTTAATATTACTATGTTTGTTAATTTTTACACTTATCATTTAAAAACTAACATTGTGTCCATATGTGTATTATCAAATGATAAAATATGCAATCTTTGATTTTATTGTATAAGAGAGATTTTATTATAAATAATTTTAAAAGATTGCATTTTAAATCTTCAAATCCGAAATTCCTTTACAGGTCAAATATAACTGATAAATAATTAAAATCTCATCAGTTTATACAATTGAAAAGCTTGTATTTAATTTAATTTAATTTAGATTAAATATTCATTAAAATATGCTGTCAAAAATTCAGGGTTGTTACACCGACTTAGCCTTGCTGCACCTCCCCTGTTTTAGGAATTCCCAGTTGATGAGGCTTGAGGCTACGATTACCTTTAGAGAACACATCTCTTAGAATGCTCATCATCCACCTGACGATGTTCTCAAAGCATTCGATCCATACAAGTTCGTTCCGGGTTTGAACGAAACCGAAGGCATTATCTCTTTACACTCATTTTGGAATCACCCTCAGAGTTAACGATGATAACCCTTGCACTCTGAATCTTCATCTTCACTTGAGATTCACGACCTATCGTTAATTTGGATAGATGTGGTTTTCAGATATCCAAATATGGAAACCTGATCCTGGTCTCATCGAAATCCAAAACGTGTCTTTTAAGTCCAAATTGTTTTAAAGTTAAAACAATTCAATTCTATTATCTATATACACAGACAGATAATTCACAATAGATAATCAACATTGTCATCATAACATATAATCTATATTATCATCACAAACAGATAATTCATATTATCATCACAATGCAACCAAAGCATCCATATCACACACCTCACTTATCTCATATCTGAGATCTCAACTATTCAGGGCAAGCAATATCAATCAACATTCATAAGCAATGACTTATTAATCACCATTCTATAATTAATTTAAAATAAAATAAATTAATTATTTCTTCTCAAATTAATTTAAAGTAAATTAAATTAATTACTTCATCATTATAAATCTTTCTTACATAACCGTCAATTAATTACCAATCAATTAATTAATTACCCTCTAATTAATCACCCTTGATTAATTATCCTTTAATTGCATTCAAGTAATTAACCTCTAATTAATTTCACAAATTAATTATTCTAAACCAAATTCAGTAATTAACCTTTTATTACCTTATTAATTAATTAACTATAATTAATAACATTAATCCTTAATTAATTACATTAATTAATTCCAATATTGATTAATTGTTCTTATTAGTCAATTCTTAATTACATCATTATATTAATTAATGATCCCTAATTATTTTTATTTAAAATTACCCTATTTAAATTAATTACATTAAGTAATTAATTATCAATTAAACCATATTGATTAATCACTCTTGATTAAACGCATTCAATAATTAACTACCTCTAGTTACATCATTAGATAAATTAATTACTTCTTAATTAATTATCTTTAATAATTAATCTTTAGTTAATTATATTTATTAATCACCCTAGACTAATCTCATTAAGTAATTAATTATCCTTAATTAATTACATCTCTTAATTATCTTGAAATAACTTTATTAATCAAATCTTAATTAATTACACTGACAGGTTTAAAAAAAAAATAAACCTGTAACACTAATAGACCCGAGTTTCCCCTCCAGATACTTCGAGTCAATCTCCCCTCAACTTCGGGCAAAACACTCAAATTACTCGAACTACACACGAGTACCACTCTCTCCCCTTCAATCCAGGCATCAGCAGATACACAAATGCACCGTACACCCTGCACCATCCACAGCGAAGCTCCGACCATCGCATACGCTTCCCATACATCCACGAACAACATCGAACTCGAACTTGACCATCAGAACTTCACCATCCAATCATAATCAAAATTGAGCATACGAACTCAAACTGGAACCCACTTCCAAACCTGTAACATCCACGTTTTCCAAACTCCGATCACCAGAGCGGCAATGATTCCGGCCCCATCTTCTTCAACACCCACTCTTCCATTCCCCAAAGCCCGGTTACACTCGATCAACCAGAGCCATCACCTCGACCTAAAATATTCATCCTGTCTAAGCTAGGTTTACAAACTTCGATCCTCAACAACAGCTGCCATGATAAACAATACGCCTATCTGACAATTTTGCCGAAGTTCTAGATCACCTCGCTCGCCAGAAAACACCCCAAACACCATTTCGGGATAAATATGAACTGCTCCCATGACTCAATATTAAAAATTATGCTTTTGGTTTTAAAAATCATGTTTTCATATCAGGTTTCAGATCACAAATTTAAATTAATGAATTAGAGAATTTGAATTTTTACTTAAATAAAGTTTTCTGTGCTATTCTTGATTTCTAGAGCCAATACCAATTTATTTAACTTAAATAAAATTTAAGTCTTTAATCTATGAGACAACTAATGCATTTTATTTGAAATTTAAAACTTAACATGGATTTGATTATGAGATCATGATTTTTTTTCTTTTGATCAGAACTAAAGCCTGGGAACTAAGAACATGCAAGAATAAATCACCACAGTAA
The DNA here is from genome assembly GCA_030765085.1 of Allium cepa. Taxonomy (NCBI): domain Eukaryota; kingdom Viridiplantae; phylum Streptophyta; class Magnoliopsida; order Asparagales; family Amaryllidaceae; genus Allium; species Allium cepa. Next base: position 489,939,105 of record CM060941.1, on the reverse strand, counting down.
ACATGCATTCATACATTCATGAATATACACAGAGATTTTAATCAAATACATCCATACAAAACTACTTAATTTCTAGAAAAATCAAGCAACCAGATTCAACTAAAAACCTTAAAAGTGAAATGTTACTTACCTGTTTTCTCAGAAAATAGAGCCTCTTCATTTTTTTGAAAAGCTTTTGAATCCTTTAAAAATTAAGTTGTACCTTCGTTCTTGATTTTAAAAACTTGAGTTGCATGCTGTTGAAACTGAAATACTTTTGCTCTCTGACCAAAACTACATGCATGTAGGCTTGAGTTCTTGTTTTGAAAAATGCAGACATGATTTTGCAAGAATTGATTCCAGGTTTGAAAAGAAATGCAGGTTTGAATTTGAAAATCTTGTTACAGGCTCTTGATTTGCAATTTTAATTTGAGGAGTGAAATTTCAGATTTTCTTTTGAAAATGGAAATGAGATTACAGATTTTTGATTTGCTTTTGAAGTGGATTTGCAGATTAAATTTTCAGATATGATTTTGAGGTGGCTTTGAGTTTTCAGTTTTTTTTTTCTTTGATTCACTTAGCCTTTTATTTTGAAAGATAGAAAAGAAAAGAATGAAGGAGAAAATAGGTTTATAAAGGCTGAAATTAATTAACAAAATAATAAAAAGAAAATAGGAATTAAATGACACTTGTCATATTGTTTAATTCACTACTTAACACATGTTGTTTGATCATTTAATATGTTAACACTATTCTTGTTTAATTTTCTTTTTATTTTAAATGTTAATAAATGTTTTACTTAATTTATTTATACTTATGTAAATATATATGTGAATTACTTATGTAAAGAAAATGTAATAAAAACAAATTATAAATTAAAGCTTATCCAAATATTTTTTAAGAATCTATTATATTGAATTTCAAAATAAATTCCAAATTCAAATTAATCTTTTGAAATCCAAATTAAAGTCAACTTATTCAATTTAAAATGATAATTCCATTTTCTTATTTTAATTCTTTTTATATTTATATGGAGAAATAATACATTATTAATATGGTTTGAAAATAACAAATTTAACAATCTTAAATGATTTATAAAAGAGATTATAAATCACTTCTATTATTAAATGAATTAAGACCATATGCCATATTGTATTTTAGACTTCTATTTTTAATTCATATTTACCAAGTAATATTTAAAAAGAAATAAAACAAACCTTTTATTTAAATTTAAAAATTAAGCTGAGATAAATTCTTAAGTAATTTAACATTTATTTTAAGTATTTACAAAGCATATAGTTATTAATTAAATAAATTTAAAAAACTTAATATTAATTTAAATCAAAATTTCCAAATTATTAAATATATTATTAGAATTTGAAAACAAAACTTTATTTATTTATTAAATTTCAAATCAAAGATTATCTTTAATATATATACAAATACACACACACACACATCATAAATAGAAACATTTTATTAGCTTTTAAAAGATAAAATCACTAATTAAATATTTATTTAATTAGATTATTAAACCAATTCATATTTTATTAATCAATATTATCAAATCAATTTAATTTTAAATAAAGATTATTAAATTGATATTGCCGAAAATTCCGGGATATCACATTCCTTCACCCTTAAAAGAATTTCGTCCTCGAAATTTAAAACAAAGGTAATTTAATAATCTATCTAAGATTTTAATTTTAAAACACAAGCATATATTATCAACTATATGCTAACAACCATAGCAACCAATTCACCCAAACAAACAAATTTAAATATCCAGACAAAAACTTTGAATAGAATTTTCTCGAGTTTCCAAAGTATAAACTCCGGGATACTCGCTCTTCAGAATCCAGACAATCAACACTACTAAGCTACAGAGCTCCTACTCATCTAGATCTATCAAACTAAACAAAAAGTCAGACTACAGACAAGTCTGACTCAACAACCAAATCTCCCAGAACAGCTGATTCCACAATTCAGAGATAGATCATACAGGTACTCCCTCAGAGATACGTGCAACACATCGAATTCCAGTTGTCCAAACTGGCAATTCAATCCAGAAGACCAAACACTTATCTTACCAGAACACAGAAAAGATTCAAAAGACCTCGGAGCTAGCTTACCGGACTTACCAAAATTTATAGCTCCAAAATCCGGAGAAAACTTATCCAAAATCAGATCTCCGATTCAGATCCACAAAACTCTTCGAACGATCCTGGGCTGCCTACGTCCTTCCTGATCAGCTCAATCCTCGCTGATGTCTCAAGAAACAATGTAACAACCCTAGTTTTAGCCATTTATTTTATTTTAATTATTTAATTTTTAAAGATATTTTATATAATTTGTGTTTAAAAATATATAGTTTAATTAATTAATTTGGAAATATATTTTATAAAATTTGTTGTGTCAATAAAAATTTAATAATATCTGTGAAAATTTAATCTAAGATTGAACAGTTAAATTCGCGGTTGACAGACGCGTCAATTATAGGGTATAAAGCAACGTTATAAAACGTGTGTTTTAAAAATGCTATTTTTATGAATTTTTTTGCTGTTTTAGACTGCGTCTGTTTAACGTAGGGTAAAAATAATATTTTCAAATTTTTCTGAAGAAAAATATTGGTCCGTGATTTTAAGACGGACGTTATTTCATTTTAAAGGACCATTTGTTAATATCTTTGCATAAGTTTTTTTTTATCAAGCCTACCTAAAATTTTACCGTTTGTATTTAACAATAATCAAACTAAATCTAAGGGAAGACTTTAGCCAAGTGAATCACAACTTTTTAAAAAAAAAAAAAAAAAAAAAAATATAAAACGTTCAAGCATTTAGTGTTCTTTCACCCTGGCTGTCTCATTTGCAACTTATACACATTCTCTTCTCAACTGGAACGTGCAAATCATCTGCCCCTATCTCATTCATGGCCAAACAAATCGTAAACATACGTATACAAATGAATTAAAGAAATTCATGGAATTGATACTCGGAATTTAATATACACTTGGGAATAAAAACTGAAATATGTATCAAACCCCTCCTTTACTTCAGCCTTTAGTTATCAGAGCATCTCGCAAGCCTTTAATCCAGAAGTAACGTGTATATAAAGTTTGTTTTCACATCTGCTCATCTGTTATCAATCTATAATCACGCATCTATATTTATAACTGATGAGTAGGTCACGCGAATCATCCATTTGTCTCTGCCTTTTACAGATTTCGCATAACTGATCAAACTTTATAAATGGAAAATTTATTCTTTTGCAAAACTGAAAAGAATAAATCATGCCACATCCCTTGATCACTGACCCGATTCATTTAAATAGGCCAGAGATCTTCACCACCCTTCAAAGCATTTGCAAACTTTTCTCTGCATCTAAACCTCTTCACCTCCTTCTTTCGTTCAGAGCTTCGGACCAGGTAATGTCTTCTCCTCCCTTTCAGTGTTTCCCCAGTTTTCCTTCCTTTTATACCTTGCTCGGCCAGCCCCACCTTAAACTTTATGAGTCCATATCTCTATGTTTGAACATAAGTAGAAGATGGGGTAGGATAGGATTTGGATATGGTTGTTTAGTAGTATGTTTGGGTAAGGAACAGAGAGTTTGCTTTGAAATTTTTTTTTAAAAGAAGAAATTTTGCAGAGGAATAAATTATGACTTTGGAGAAAAATCTTATGTAAACCAATTGAAGATAAGAATATAGAAAATAGGATTGCTAAACCTGGAAAATAAATTCGAATGGGACTAGGTAAAGTAGTGTTGAAATTTGTTCATAAGTATTAGGCTACATGTTGTAATTTAGGGGTAGCTGTACATGTGTATCACTGTGTGCATGGTTAGGCTGATCTGAGATCTTGTGCTAGCTGAACTAAACATTTATAAATGATCCCATTTCCTGACCTGAGTTGACTGAGCATGAAGTACTGAAGTGGTAAGATACCTCTCTGAACATACCTTTAAGTTGAAGCCTGAGCACACATATATCAGAAGCATACAATTAGTTATAGACCGAGCCTAGCCTATAGATTTCACCACTGAACTGATTGTTTAGTGAAGAGTTGAGTTTGCTTGATGCTAATAAATAGAAGTAGCGGTTATGAGGAACTAGATAATATGGGTTCTGTCTGTTTGAATTATAAAGACTGGAGTGGGTGATGATAGGAATAGAAGGGAAGTTTAAAAATTTGAAGTTGAATAGCTTGGTCTGAGAAGTGGTAGAGAAGGCATACGTGAGTTTTTCAGTTTGCATTGGTATCATTAAAGTAAGTCTGCCTTTATACAAAATCTTGAGTAGCTGTGCATGTCAAGTATCATGGTGCATCATAGTGTACATGCAACACAGGCCCTTCTTTTTCGAAAGCTGTAATAAGTGCACAGCTAAGGCTTATATATTTGTTTCAGTTGATAAGTTGATAGAAATAGAAGTAGTGGCAAGTTTCAGTGTTGAGGTAGGTGAGGAGTGATTTTTCAGAAAGCAAGTTGTGTGGAAAATTTTACCCGAAGCATGCGCATATTTGTCTCGAAGCAGAGACACATGTGACTCGAAGCCTTGAATAATTTTTCTCGAAGTAAAGCAAGTGTGGCTCGGGTAGTTAGATAAGGCCTCTGAAATGCTTCAGTTTTAGCCTGGGAAGTTTGAATCTAAGAAAATCAATCTGTAAAGTAATGTTTTAAAACTAAGCCTAAAATTTAAGATTTGAAACTGAATACTAGAAATGGAGTCTAAATGATATAATTAGGCAACAAACTTTTCAGAACACATACCTGCAGTAATAGATGAAGATAGACTTGGGGTTAGGCATATTGGTTTCAGTCTGGAAAGTTAAATATCGGATGGGTTAAGATATAATGTAAAGCTAAGTTAAACAAAAATAGAAGTGGATAGGAATAGGCTGGGAATTTCATAGATATCTTTTGCACAGAGTATGATATGATGAATGATAACAGAAGAAGGGGGGCGTGCATATGTGCACGTCTGTACATGTTTTGCAGCGACTGATGGGAAACTAGGTAAGGATGAGATAGGAACTGATTTGTTTGAAGATGGATCTGAGAAAGTTGGAATAAAGGTTGGGAATATTAGTACAGGATTTTGGCTGCATATAGTGTTTTGGCGTGAGTCGAAAAATGCGTGCACGTGTACATGTGTATATATGTCCCGACATATAATAGGAAACCCACCATTTTGCCTTAGTTCGTCCTTAGGAATTTTGTTATAGATTTTAGTTTTAGCCCGGTTCACATTTTGGGTACACTTTGGTCATATTACACGGTGGAGTGGGCGAGCAAGCCAAACTGATTCTCGTTCTATTTTTAATTTTTCTTTGACCGTAAATTCTAAAGTCGCGTATTCTATATTTACTTTTGTTCTAGATTTGAATCTAGGCGACATCCGAGAAATCTGATAGTTACCCTTTGTCGTTCTTGTCCGGTGAATTGCCGTTTTGAAATTCAAATTGTCTGCAGTTCTCAGGTGAGTATTCCTCACCAGACATATGTACATATATTTTGTGAATTATCGCAAGTGTATGTGTAAATTTTTTTTTTAATATTATCTGTCTGTAGTATAACGTAGAATGATGAATCCCATTTAAATTGACACCTCATCAGTTATTATCTGTTGTATTATTTCTGCAGTTATATTATATTATTGTTTATTTACTGCTTAAATCACCACTGCAAGTTCCCTGTTAAATTTAGATTGTTGTGGGCTGAAATGATAGGCCTAAATGATGATTACTGTGCTATTATTATGTTAACTGTTTAACTGTTAACTTGGGATTGCGGGTTTGAAATGATAGAACCTGGGGTTTGTAAATTACGGATTGAAATGATATAAATCCGTATCACTTGACCTAGGCTAGAAAACTATATACAGGCCCGTGGTCCTTATAATATTTTCTGAAATATTTAAAATTATTTTGGAAGTTAAATATTTGATTTAATATCTTTAAAGGATTTTTATTTGATTTTGAATGAGTTATAAATGTTAATAAATAAATAAATAAATATTTGAATAAAATTTTGGAATATAACTTATTTTGGAAATTCTGGATTTTTGAAAGGATAAGATTTCAGTTAAGAAATATATATATAAGTTATATTTGGAAATATTTACTAAAGCATTTAAATGCTGTCTTTTGAAATTGGACTAGTTTTACCCGTAACTTTAGGTAGCATTTCCTAAATGCTATAGAATCTGGAATTTGATTGTTTGAAATTTAAGGAATTTGATAAATTATATTTATGTTTAAGTTTTGGAGACCTTTAAGATATGAGATTTATAACTGGATTTTTCTTAATAAATCTAAGATGAACATTCTAGTGTTAAGTAAATTTTGAAATTATTTAATGGCATAACTTTGGAGTTTTATCTATGGAATTTATGGGAATATTCAAGACGAAATAATAAACACTAATTTGTTGAAAGAAAAAAATATCCAACCTTAGTTTTGAATATTAATACTCCAATTGGATATATATATATAGGTATTGAAATGGTCTTGGGAACATGAAGTGATATTTAAATTATGGTTTAAAATAAAGAAATATATTTGTAAAGCTATGTAAATTATCTTCTTTACAAAGTAACCATAAAGTTAAACCATTTATATCCAAACCATTTGTGTTTTGGGAGTTATGTTTTTTTAAAGAAAAATTTCCAATATATTATGGTTTAAAGGTATAATTCAAATATTTGGTTTCCAGATATTATAAATTTTAAGCAGTATGGTTTTGGAAAAGAATTATATTTGAATATAACGATATCATGTTGTTTTGGGTTTTAAATGATATCGTATTTATAGTTTTGAAATGGAAATGTTTATACTGGTTTTAAAGTATAAATTGTTTTTAAATGACCACGGGTTATAATAACGATGGGTTGGCAAAGAGACCGGGATCGGATATGGACATACTCTCTGTCGATACCGAAAACCACTTTGACCAACCGTGTACGCGGTGGAGATTCCAGAATGAAGTAGGTCGGTGGTGGCGTTTCCTGTAAGGTAAATACGTGGACCCGACTCCCGTGAGTTGGTATAAGGTGGCTAAAACAGGAGCAATTCCAGGCCAATGAGGTCATTCCTCTGATCGGACGCTCCTCTTCGATATTATATTATGATTTTGGATTGATTCGGTGGCCACCTCTATATTTTGATTTTGGGGAGTTAGTACGAGGTGGGCGGTAACTGCGGCTACGCGTTTCCATCAGCCTGGATAGCAATTGGTATATCTACCCTGGCATTGCCTAGTTGTGCCGTGTCATCTACCATACCGAGCCTTGTACGAGTTTAGATTTCTCCCGTAGCCCGTGTGGTATCCTCTAGTTGCTTCCCGATCAGGAGGAGCTATGATATTGGATGGACTACTGGGACTATTACGTGTTAAGGTGGAAAATGTAAAGCCTTAATGCTATTTAAAAGTATGTTTATTTTATAAATAGACACTATTATAATAGCGCAATATACTACATAGTAAATAGTTTGACGGATCCTTAGAGGATGGGCGGTCCCAAGCATCCTTTAAGTTACTTGCTCTATATTACAGTACACTTGAATTAGCTTACATTATATAAGTATGTATGTCCTGACTCGAGTGTTATGTTTTATTTTTCGCTCGGGTCAGCCTGAGTTGCAGCTTCAATTTCTTCTCCGTAGCTAGGACACTCAGTAGATCATTCGCGCTGCTGGAAGTTGTTTCAGCCTTTATCTTTTCTGGAATTCAAGACTTTGAAGACTCTATCTCTATTTATGTCTTAAAATTTGTATTGAGGATTATAGACAATGTAAGTTCTGTTTTGTTGAAGTTATATCAGTGGCTTCATGAACCACTAAAATTTTAATTTCCGCTGCGAGATTCTGATATCTGTGTATGTGATTCTGTGATCTATTTATTGTATATTCTGAGTTTTGCCAAATTTATTCTACAACGCAGTATTTTGAACAATTCAAGTCCGACAATGTGCGGATGCGAATGGTTGAAAATATTGGGTCGTTACATTTGGTATCAGAGCTTTGGCTCTAGGCAAAACTTAGAATGTATGGTAAATTTGATTTATAGAATCACCTTCATTCAAACTTGAATCTCTTCCTTTTCGAATTTTGGAACATCCCCTGTGGTTCCAAAGTTCATTCGTGTCCCTCACTTTTCATCTACTTTAGATTCTGGAGTGTCCCATAACTCCACTTCGGATGATCTTTATAGTGAATTGGCGGTCTCGCCATTATTCTAATAAAGGGGTGAAACTCCTTTACCATTAGCATTGATTCACCAGAAATTTATATTTAACATCGGTTTAGATGCTAGTATCTTTGGTTATTCCGAACTCTCTCTCTTCGGATCGAATGGTAAATCTACATTTGAGCTGACTCTTTAAGTCACGGTTGGCCAGGTCTGGGTTGTCCGCGATTTATATAAACGTACCCAGTTCCTTATTTTGTTGTTTAATCATCAGATCTGCTGATTCCAACTTATCTTGAAATCTCTTTGATTTGAATTCATCAAATTTGAATTTCTATCCTTGTTTTGAAAATTTATTCCTATATTTGAAAGAAAATCTAAAATATATATAAGTATAATTTTCAGAATTTTTATAATTAATTTAACTAGTTGTCAAGAGATAATAGTTTTGATTTTTTTATGGTTTTGTAAACCATGTGTTTTGTCTAATAAATGATTGAATATAAGCAATGGTCATAAAATAATTTGGAAACAGAAATGAATTTAAAACAAGAACTTGAGAATTCAATTTCCGATGGTTTCAAACCTTGGGTTTAAAATTTTTAAAAGGATATATACTATTTAAAGTATTTTTGTATAGAAATTTGTTTCCAAAGAATTTTAAAAATATAGTGCTCTTCTTTTTGTCGCTGGAAAATAATTTCGGTGATGACTGCAGCATCATCGACATTCATTTTCGAGTTTCGAAGCGAAAAGACCATTCTGTAGTCTGGCTACAGTGTTACCTTGAAAATTAAATCGATTTGAATTTCTAAAATATGAATTAATATATATAGATATATAATTTAAATTGATTTGACATATTATGTATATATTTATCTACCTATAAATGGTTTGAAGGGAATCAGAAATTTAATTCTTAAAGTTTACCTTGAAAAAGAAAATAAAATTTTGAATAAGAAATTCCAACTGGAAATAATTGAATTTGAAAGTTTTAGTTGTATAATACTCAATTTCATTCAATATGACTTACTTTGATTTTCAGAAGTTAACAATGTAATTTGGATAATATACAATATTAAAGGGATTTTATAAATAAAATTTGAGTGGTTATACACTTAAATTTTAGTTATAAAAAGGCTAATAAAGGTAATATAGAAAAAAAAGGAATTTAAGGAACTTATTTGAATAACCTAATAATAAAAATTGATTTAATAAGGAAGCTTAAATCTAACCAAGAAATTTTAATAAAGGTTATTTCCTGAAATGAATAGGTTGTGTAATAAACATTGTATCTTTGAATAGAAAATAAAAGATAGTTGAAGAGATATTTTGTAGTAAGGATTATTATCTTAAATCATAGTTTAATTTATGTCTAAATGAGTAATGATGATTTAAATAGTTAAGACATATGTTAATATCGCTGAAATTGATAATTGAGAATTTGTTTTTAAATGAAAATTTCAAGTGACACTTATTTAAGGAATATCTTATTTGTGAAATAGGTATTTCAAACAAAGTGTTAGGTTAGTTGTTAAATCAAGAGTTAAGAAAATAATGAACTGATTAGGAATACTATCATATCTACTATAGCATATTTTAAGTGCTGTGGTTCTAGGAATAAAATGCTTTGGAAAACTTATAATTGAATAAATGAAGATATCTATAAATTTTAATGACTTTCAAAGTATTATGATTTCAAAGGCATTATGATTTCAAATTTATTTTCTTATTTTCAAACTATCTTTGAGTATCCTTGGTTGCCCTATTTGCTACAGATTGGGGAAGCTATTGCTTATACCAGTCTATTTAGAAATCTTTCTGTAATCTTTGAAATCTTTGTTACTCATCAGGACCTGAGCACCCTAGGCTGACGGTCAAACTGATGAGGGTAAACCGATTCTAGTGGATCTTCTTAGTACTGCAAATTCCGGAACTATCCGTTTAAGATTCTTGTTTATCTAGCTGACCTTCCTTTGTTCTCTTCCTTCGTTCCTTTTCGAGGACGAAAAGTTCTTAAGTGGGGGAGAGTGTAACAACCCTAGTTTTAGCCATTTATTTTATTTTAATTATTTAATTTTTAAAGATATTTTATATAATTTGTGTTTAAAAATATATAGTTTAATTAATTAATTTGGAAATATATTTTATAAAATTTGTTGTGTCAATAAAAATTTAATAATATCTGTGAAAATTTAATCTAAGATTGAACAGTTAAATTCGCGGTTGACAGACGCGTCAATTATAGGGTATAAAGCAACGTTATAAAACGTGTGTTTTAAAAATGCTATTTTTATGAAATTTTTTGCTGTTTTAGACTGCGTCTGTTTAACATAGGGTAAAAATAATATTTTCAAATTTTTCTGAAGAAAAATATTGGTCCGTGATTTTAAGACGGACGTTATTTCATTTTAAAGGACCATTTGTTAATATCTTTGCATAAGTTTTTTTTTATCAAGCCTACCTAAAATTTTACCGTTTGTATTTAACAATAATCAAACTAAATCTAAGGGAAGACTTTAGCCAAGTGAATCACAACTTTAAAAAAAAAAAAAAAAAAAAAATATAAAACGTTCAAGCATTTAGTGTTCTTTCACCCTGGCTGTCTCATTTGCAACTTATACACATTCTCTTCTCAACTGGAACGTGCAAATCATCTGCCCCTATCTCATTCATGGCCAAACAAATCGTAAACATACGTATACAAATGAATTAAAGAAATTCATGGAATTGATACTCGGAATTTAATATACACTTGGGAATAAAAACTGAAATATGTATCAAACCCCTCCTTTACTTCAGCCTTTAGTTATCAGAGCATCTCGCAAGCCTTTAATCCAGAAGTAACGTGTATATAAAGTTTGTTTTCACATCTGCTCATCTGTTATCAATCTATAATCACGCATCTATATTTATAACTGATGAGTAGGTCACGCGAATCATCCATTTGTCTCTGCCTTTTACAGATTTCGCATAACTGATCAAACTTTATAAATGGAAAATTTATTCTTTTGCAAAACTGAAAAGAATAAATCATGCCACATCCCTTGATCACTGACCCGATTCATTTAAATAGGCCAGAGATCTTCACCACCCTTCAAAGCATTTGCAAACTTTTCTCTGCATCTAAACCTCTTCACCTCCTTCTTTCGTTCAGAGCTTCGGACCAGGTAATGTCTTCTCCTCCCTTTCAGTGTTTCCCCAGTTTTCCTTCCTTTTATACCTTGCTCGGCCAGCCCCACCTTAAATTTTATGAGTCCATATCTCTATGTTTGAACATAAGTAGAAGATGGGGTAGGATAGGATTTGGATATGGTTGTTTAGTAGTATGTTTGGGTAAGGAACAGAGAGTTTGCTTTGAAAATTTTTTTTAAAAGAAGAAATTTTGCAGAGGAATAAATTATGACTTTGGAGAAAAATCTTATGTAAACCAATTGAAGATAAGAATATAGAAAATAGGATTGCTAAACCTGGAAAATAAATTCGAATGGGACTGGGTAAAGTAGTGTTGAAATTTGTTCATAAGTATTAGGCTACATGTTGTAATTTAGGGGTAGCTGTACATGTGTATCACTGTGTGCATGGTTAGGCTGATCTGAGATCTTGTGCTAGCTGAACTAAACATTTATAAATGATCCCATTTCCTGACCTGAGTTGACTGAGCATGAAGTACTGAAGTGGTAAGATACCTCTCTGAACATACCTTTAAGTTGAAGCCTGAGCACACATATATCAGAAGCATACAATTAGTTATAGACCGAGCCTAGCCTATAGATTTCACCACTGAACTGATTGTTTAGTGAAGAGTTGAGTTTGCTTGATGCTAATAAATAGAAGTAGCGGTTATGAGGAACTAGATAATATGGGTTCTGTCTGTTTGAATTATAAAGACTGGAGTGGGTGATGATAGGAATAGAAGGGAAGTTTAAAAATTTGAAGTTGAATAGCTTGGTCTGAGAAGTGGTAGAGAAGGCATACGTGAGTTTTTCAGTTTGCATTGGTATCATTAAAGTAAGTCTGCCTTTATACAAAATCTTGAGTAGCTGTGCATGTCAAGTATCATGGTGCATCATAGTGTACATGCAACACAGGCCCTTCTTTTTCGAAAGCTGTAATAAGTGCACAGCTAAGGCTTATATATTTGTTTCAGTTGATAAGTTGATAGAAATAGAAGTAGTGGCAAGTTTCAGTGTTGAGGTAGGTGAGGAGTGATTTTTCAGAAAGCAAGTTGTGTGGAAAATTTTACCCGAAGCATGCGCATATTTGTCTCGAAGCAGAGACACATGTGACTCGAAGCCTTGAATAATTTTTCTCGAAGTAAAGCAAGTGTGGCTCGGGTAGTTAGATAAGGCCTCTGAAATGCTTCAGTTTTAGCCTGGGAAGTTTGAATCTAAGAAAATCAATCTGTAAAGTAATGTTTTAAAACTAAGCCTAAAATTTAAGATTTGAAACTGAATACTAGAAATGGAGTCTAAATGATATAATTAGGCAACAAACTTTTCAGAACACATACCTGCAGTAATAGATGAAGATAGACTTGGGGTTAGGCATATTGGTTTCAGTCTGGAAAGTTAAATATAGGATGGGTTAAGATATAATGTAAAGCTAAGTTAAACAAAAATAGAAGTGGATAGGAATAGGCTGGGAATTTCATAGATATCTTTTGCACAGAGTATGATATGATGAATGATAACAGAAGAAGGGGGGCGTGCATATGTGCACGTCTGTACATGTTTTGCAGCGACTGATGGGAAACTAGGTAAGGATGAGATAGGAACTGATTTGTTTGAAGATGGATCTGAGAAAGTTGGAATAAAGGTTGGGAATATTAGTACAGGATTTTGGCTGCATATAGTGTTTTGGCGTGAGTCGAAAAATGCGTGCACGTGTACATGTGTATATATGTCCCGACATATAATAGGAAACCCACCATTTTGCCTTAGTTCGTCCTTAGGAATTTTGTTATAGATTTTAGTTTTAGCCCGGTTCACATTTTGGGTACACTTTGGTCATATTACACGGTGGAGTGGGCGAGCAAGCCAAACTGATTCTCGTTCTATTTTTAATTTTTCTTTGACCGTAAATTCTAAAGTCGCGTATTCTATATTTACTTTTGTTCTAGATTTGAATCTAGGCGACATCCGAGAAATCTGATAGTTACCCTTTGTCGTTCTTGTCCGGTGAATTGCCGTTTTGAAATTCAAATTGTCTGCAGTTCTCAGGTGAGTATTCCTCACCAGACATATGTACATATATTTTGTGAATTATCGCAAGTGTATGTGTAAATTTTTTTTTTTAATATTATCTGTCTGTAGTATAACGTAGAATGATGAATCCCATTTAAATTGACACCTCATCAGTTATTATCTGTTGTATTATTTCTGCAGTTATATTATATTATTGTTTATTTACTGCTTAAATCACCACTGCAAGTTCCCTGTTAAATTTAGATTGTTGTGGGCTGAAATGATAGGCCTAAATGATGATTACTGTGCTATTATTATGTTAACTGTTTAACTGTTAACTTGGGATTGCGGGTTTGAAATGATAGAACCCGGGGTTTGTAAATTACGGATTGAAATGATATAAATCCGTATCACTTGACCTAGGCTAGAAAACTATATACAGGCCCGTGGTCCTTATAATATTTTCTGAAATATTTAAAATTATTTTGGAAGTTAAATATTTGATTTAATATCTTTAAAGGATTTTTATTTGATTTTGAATGAGTTATAAATGTTAATAAATAAATAAATAAATATTTGAATAAAATTTTGGAATATAACTTATTTTGGAAATTCTGGATTTTTGAAAGGATAAGATTTCAGTTAAGAAATATATATATAAGTTATATTTGGAAATATTTACTAAAGCATTTAAATGCTGTCTTTTGAAATTGGACTAGTTTTACCCGTAACTTTAGGTAGCATTTCCTAAATGCTATAGAATCTGGAATTTGATTGTTTGAAATTTAAGGAATTTGATAAATTATATTTATGTTTAAGTTTTGGAGACCTTTAAGATATGAGATTTATAACTGGATTTTTCTTAATAAATCTAAGATGAACATTCTAGTGTTAAGTAAATTTTGAAATTATTTAATGGCATAACTTTGGAGTTTTATCTATGGAATTTATGGGAATATTCAAGACGAAATAATAAACACTAATTTGTTGAAAGAAAAAAATATCCAACCTTAGTTTTGAATATTAATACTCCAATTGGATATATATATAGGTATTGAAATGGTCTTGGGAACATGAAGTGATATTTAAATTATGGTTTAAAATAAAGAAATATATTTGTAAAGCTATGTAAATTATCTTCTTTACAAAGTAACCATAAAGTTAAACCATTTATATCCAAACCATTTGTGTTTTGGGAGTTATGTTTTTTTAAAGAAAAATTTCCAATATATTATGGTTTAAAGGTATAATTCAAATATTTGGTTTCCAGATATTATAAATTTTAAGCAGTATGGTTTTGGAAAAGAATTATATTTGAATATAACGATATCATGTTGTTTTGGGTTTTAAATGATATCGTATTTATAGTTTTGAAATGGAAATGTTTATACTGGTTTTAAAGTATAAATTGTTTTTAAATGACCACGGGTTATAATAACGATGGGTTGGCAAAGAGACCGGGATCGGATATGGACATACTCTCTGTCGATACCGAAAACCACTTTGACCAACCGTGTACGCGGTGGAGATTCCAGAATGAAGTAGGTCGGTGGTGGCGTTTCCTGTAAGGTAAATACGTGGACCCGACTCCCGTGAGTTGGTATAAGGTGGCTAAAACAGGAGCAATTCCAGGCCAATGAGGTCATTCCTCTGATCGGACGCTCCTCTTCGATATTATATTATGATTTTGGATTGATTCGGTGGCCACCTCTATATTTTGATTTTTGGGAGTTAGTACGAGGTGGGCGGTAACTGCGGCTACGCGTTTCCATCAGCCTGGATAGCAATTGGTATATCTACCCTGGCATTGCCTAGTTGTGCCGTGTCATCTACCATACCGAGCCTTGTACGAGTTTAGATTTCTCCCGTAGCCCGTGTGGTATCCTCTAGTTGCTTCCCGATCAGGAGGAGCTATGATATTGGATGGACTACTGGGACTATTACGTGTTAAGGTGGAAAATGTAAAGCCTTAATGCTATTTAAAAGTATGTTTATTTTATAAATAGACACTATTATAATAGCGCAATATACTACATAGTAAATAGTTTGACGGATCCTTAGAGGATGGGCGGTCCCAAGCATCCTTTAAGTTACTTGCTCTATATTACAGTACACTTGAATTAGCTTACATTATATAAGTATGTATGTCCTGACTCGAGTGTTATGTTTTATTTTTCGCTCGGGTCAGCCTGAGTTGCAGCTTCAATTTCTTCTCCGTAGCTAGGACACTCAGTAGATCATTCGCGCTGCTGGAAGTTGTTTCAGCCTTTATCTTTTCTGGAATTCAAGACTTTGAAGACTCTATCTCTATTTATGTCTTAAAATTTGTATTGAGGATTATAGACAATGTAAGTTCTGTTTTGTTGAAGTTATATCAGTGGCTTCATGAACCACTAAATTTTTAATTTCCGCTGCGAGATTCTGATATCTGTGTATGTGATTCTGTGATCTATTTATTGTATATTCTGAGTTTTGCCAAATTTATTCTACAACGCAGTATTTTGAACAATTCAAGTCCGACAATGTGCGGATGCGAATGGTTGAAAATATTGGGTCGTTACAAACAAACTGGACCAAACCGAATCCACCAGAATGATCCTCCAAGATCAACCAAGATCAAGAACAACCTCCACTCACAACCATCAGAATAAAACAAACTTCTCCTATCCGAAAAAGAAAAGCAGATGCACTCCCAAACTGCTTCCGCTGCACCACTCTGATCTGAAGTAGAAAAGAATGCTGATGAAGAACACAAGCACAAACTGGACAACACAACCCAAAAGATCTCTGATAACTAAGAGAAAACTCAGAAGTTCCTCCAATCCTGAGCTGCTTCACCAAACTCCATCTCAAGGAACCAACCTTCAACTAGTTGAACCACCGGTACCATTCTTGAAATCCTAGTCGATAAGAAAACTAAATCTCTAGATGCGGACAAACTCTGACTTCCCTGAAGACATCCAGAAAATCTCCAACAATCCAAGAGAACACTCAATCTATCGCAAGTCACTTTTGCGATCAACCCAGCCTAACATCCAAAGAAAACTGTTCTCTCTTTACCAATCAGAATAGCTTACGCTGTCTAGCCAATCCATCAAAGAAATGGATCCCACTCTACTACTTCTGAACTCCATCTCTCAGACACTGCTAAGCCAGAAGACCTTTAGCCGACACAGAACATTCCGAGCTGCATTGCTGACTCAAATGCCAAAGAATTCCTAATCCAAAGCTCTTCTAGAAACTCGGACTTCAAACCAAACAGAAACAACCTACTGAACTCAGCCACAACACCGAAGCAGACCTACTTCCTTAACTCGTTCCAAAGAAATATCTTTGGAAACATCCACAGTCGCTGTATCTCATCACGCAGCTACTATTTCCTGAGGTATTAAGATACCATCACTTGCTTCTGCCTAACTGACAGATCCAAACTCTACTCATCCAACTTTAAAGATCGACTCTAAACCTTAAGAGGTTTCCTTCAGAGATCGATGAAATCCATACACCATAGCAAAGCTTACTCAAGACGGTATTAGGTCTACAGTCTTGACAGATACGCTTCCAACCTCATCATTCAACCTCCAACCAATGGTAGTTTTCTTGTTACAAACACCACTACCTTATCTACCTTTATAACTTATATTGGAAAACCCGAACATGTAACCCAACAAATAGGTAGAAATAATATATATATATATATATATATATATATATAAATACAAGTACACTCTCTTAAGGAAGAAAACACTCCAAAGCCTGGGTATTCACTTAACCTAGCGCTCTGATACCAACTGTGACGACCTGACTTTTTCTCCACAGAAAGTCGTATCATCCTTAAGAAAGAAAGGGATAGAAAAGAGAAAAGAAAGAAGAGAAAGAAGAAACAACACCAGAATCTCAACAGCGGAATGAATAAATTATATTAATAACATAAGTATCACATAATATACATCTATCAGAGTTACACAACATATACAACAAATACTAGATAGTTATAAACACCTGTCTAACTATTACAACTCAATACAACTCAACAAAGAGATACCAACACAGAGAACACACAGCGGAAACTATATATCTAACACCGAAGCCTCCTGCTCCATTGCTCCTCCACAATTCGTTAAAGCTAACCTGAATCCTTTGGCTACTCGTAAAAATTTGAGTACCCAAGAGTTTAAGAAAACAGAAGATAAACTCCGGGTCAGAGATGGGTCTGGTGTGAGTAACAGGTTAAAGTTGCTTAACTTTAAAAATCCTTTGAAAACAAAGGTATCACGTAAGACTTCCCACACATAAACATGGAAAAGTTTTTACCTTACGCTAACCAAAACATTTGATAGGAAATCCGATGATATAATAATAGTGTCTAGGGTTTTTAAATAAATAAAAAATAGCCGAAATTGTTACATTATTAAATTCCAGCTACTAGCCACAAAAGTGGGTAATACAATCAAAACCGTTGGCACTCATTGGATTTTGGATTCCATACAATGGCAGGGCTACTGGGGTACCGCCCATCACAGTACGTGGTCTAGATCACCATACCGAGGAGCCACCCTAACTCCCCTACAACACAAGGCCGGAACCATTCCTTACTGAACAGTCCCGAACAAGACAACCCCGGCAGTTATTGCAATCAACTGCCCCACACAGCCGAATATAAATGGACTTCTGGACAGGGGTAAATCTCATCCTACTTGGGCATGACCCACTTAGCCTTGTTGCACCTTCCCTGTTTTAGCCATTCCCGGTTGATGAGGCTTGAGGCTACGATTACCTTTAGAGAACACATCTCTTAGAATGCTCATCGTCCACCTGACGATGTTCTGAAAGCATTCAATCCATACAAGTTCGTTCCGGGTTCGAACGAAACCAAAGGCATTATCTCGTTACACTCATTTTGGAATCACCCTCAGAGTTAATGACGATAACCCTTGCACTCTGAATCTTCATCTTCACTTGAGATTCACGACCTATCGTTAATTTGGATCGATGTGGTTTTCGGATACCTAAATATGGAAACCCGATCCCGGTCTCATCGAAATCCAAAACGTGTCTTTTAAGTCCAAGTTGTTTTAAAGTTAAAACAATTCAATTCTATTATCTATATACACAGATAGATAACTCACAATAGATAATCAACATTGTCATCATAACAGATAATCCATATTATAATCACAAACAGATAATTCATATTATCATCACAATGCAACCAAAGCATCCATATCACACAACCTCGCATCTCATAATTTAGATCTCAACTATTCAGGGCAATCAATATCAATCAACATTCATAACCAATGACTTATTAATCACCATTCTATAATTAATTTAAAATGAATTAAATTAATTATTTCTTCTCAAATTAATTTAAAGTAAATTAAATTAATTACTTCATCATTATAAATCTTACTTACATAACCGTTAATTAATTACAAATCAATTAATTAATTACCCTCTAATTAATCACCTTAATTAATCACCCTTGATTAATTATCCTTTAATTTCATTCAAGTAATTAACCTCTAATTAATTTCACAAGTAATTAACCTTTTATTAATTTATTAATTAATTAACTATAATTAATTACATTAATCCTTAATTAATTACATTAATTAATTCCAGCATTGATTAATTGTTCTTATTAGTCAATCCTTAATTACATCATTATATTAATTAATGATCCCTAATTATTTTTATTTAAAATTACCCTATTTAAATTAATTACATTAAGTAATTAATTATCAATTAAACCATATTGATTAATTACTCTTGATTAAACACATTCAATAATTAACTACCTCTAATTACATCATTAGATAAATTAATTACTTCTTAATTAATTGTCTTTAATAATTAATCTTTAGTTAATTATATTTATTAATCACCCTAGATTAATCTCATTAAGTAATTAATTATCCTTAATTAATTACATCTCTTAATTATCTTCAAATAACTTTATTAATCAAATCTTAAATTAATTACACTAAGCAATTAATTATTAATTACTTCCACTAAGTAATTATTCTTTATATGAATTACACAAAGTAATTAATCTCCAAAACTCTTCCATTACCTAATTATCCTTCAGTTTAATTACATCCAGTAATTATCTTCTTAATTACTTCACTAAGTAATTATTATTTATTAATTACATTGAGTAATTACTTCTTAAATTATCCATTGATTATTTTAAATTAATTAAACTTAATTAATTAACTTAAACTAATCAAAATAAACTTAATTAATTACACTTAGTAATTAATTTCTTAATTACTTCCATTAAGTAATTACATTTAAACAATTCACAATTGCTTATCTTTTAAATTAATTAATCTAATTAAGTATTAAAATTAATCACATTATTTCATTATTAAATAATCCTAAGTTAATGACCTTCATTAACCATTAACAAATCTTTAATTACTTCTCTAAAGTAGTTAACTGAGATTAATCATTATTAATTACAAATTAAATTATCTATAAAACCCATTAATTAATCTCTAATTATTTAATTAATCAAGTGTTAATCTATAACTTAATTAATTTTTAATTACTTGATTAATAAATTTCAAATCATTAATTTAAATCAAATCTTATCTAATTAACGATTTCTTAAATTAATTAATCCTAATTAACTTATTTAATCCTTTAATTAATTAAATAAAACCCTTAATTATTTAATTAATTAACCAAATCATTAATTAATTAAACTAATTAATTACAAATCTTAATTATCTTAATCATTTTAATGAATTATAAATCATTAAGTTCCAATTAACTTTAAGATAAACCTAAATCTTATTAATGATTTAATTATCATTAATAAAGTATTTTAAAACAATTTTCCCTTTTAAATTTTCCTTTAAATTCCATTTTAAATTTAAGATTTAAAATGAAAACAATTTTAACTTTAAGAAAGTTTTTAAAACAATTCAAAAACCCTTGTATTACATGTTAAAGAATCTATTTGTCTTATATAAGTAATTTAAAAGAATTTTAAAACCAAGTTCGTTTTCAACTTTCAAACCATATTTAAAACATTTAAAGTTGTTTTAAAACATTTAAATTCAAAATCTTTATTTATTTCAAACTAGAATTCAAACTAAGCTTTGAATTCAGATTTAAACTTAAATTTAAAATTCTGTTTAAATTTTATTTTCAGATTTTAAAACCACTTATAAAATACTTTATCATTCAAACTTAATTACAACATTTGAATTTATAACCTTTATATTTTTTTCAAAACCTAAGATTTAAATTAAATTTGAAATCAGATATAAAATTCAGATTTAAACTTGTTTTCAAAACCCTTGTGTTAAAACTTGCTTTATTTTTATTTTTAAAAAATTAGAATTCAAATCTGAATTGAAACCAAGCTTAAAAACTTGATTTAAAACTCTTCTTACATCTGGCTTTCAAATTTTAAAATTTCATTTTAAAATTTGATACATTGACAAGTTTTTTTTTAAAAATAAACCCGTAACACTAATTGACCCGAGTTTCCCCTCCAGATACTTCGAGTTAATCTTCCCTCAATTTCGAGCAGAACACTCAAATTACTCGAACTACACACGAGTACCACTCTCTCCCCTTCTATCCAGGCATCGGCAGATACACAAATGCACCGTACGCCCTGCACCATTCACGGCGAAGCTCCGACCATCGCCTATGCTTTCCACACATTCACGAACAACATCGAACTCGAACTCGACCATCAGAACTTCACCTCTACTCATAATCAAAATTGAGCATAAGAACTCAAACTGGAACCCACTTCCAAACCTATAACATCCACGTTTACCAAACTCCGATCACCATAGCAGCAATGATTCCGACCCCATCTTCTCATCACCCACTCTTCCATTCCCCAAATCCCGGTTACACTCGATCAACCATAGCCATCACCTCGACCAAAAATATTCATCCTGTCTAACCTAGGTTTACAAACTTCGATCCTCAACCACAACTGCCATGATGAACAATACGCCTATCTAACAATTTTGCCGAAGTTCTAGATCACTCACCTTCCTTTAATATGAACCCTGACCATCCAGATCACCTCGTTCGCCAGAAAACACCCCAAACACCATTTCCAGATAAATGTGAACTACTCCCATGATTCAATGTTAAAAATTATGCTTTTGGTTTTAAAAATCATGTTTTCATATCAGGTTTCAGATCACAAACTTAAATTAATGAATTAGAGAATTTGAATTTTTACTTATATAAAGTTTTCTCTGTTATTCTTGATTTCCAGAGTCAATACCAATTTATTTAACTTAAATAAAATTTAAGTCTTTAATCTATGAGACAACTAACGCATTTTATTTGAAATTTAAAACTAAACATGGATTTGATTATGAGATCATGATTTTTTTTCTTTTGATCAGAACTAAAGCCTGGGAACTAAGAACAGGCAAGAATAAATCACCACAGTAAACATGCATTCATACATTCATGAATATACACAGAGAATTTAATCAAATACATCCATACAAAACTACTTAATTTCCAAAAAAATCAAGCAACCAGATTCAACTAAAAACCTTAAAAGTGAAATATTACTCACCTGTTTTCTTAGAAAACAGAGCCTCTTCATTTTTTTGAAAAGCTTTTGAATCCTTTAAAAATTAAGATGCTCCTTTGTTCTTGATTTTAAAAACTTGAGTTGCATGCTGTTGAAACTGAAATACTTTTGCTCTCTGACCAAAACTACATGCATGCAGGCTTGAGTTCTTGTTTTGAAAAATGCAGACATGATTTTGCAAGAATTTATTCCAGGTTTGAAAAGAAATGCAGGTTTGAATTTGAAAATCTTGTTACAGGCCCTTGATTTGCAATTTTAATTTGAGGAGTGAAATTTCAGATTTTCTTTTGAAAATGGAAATGAGATTATAGATTTTTGATTTGCTTTTGAAGTGGATTTGCAGATTAAATTTTCAGATATGTTTTTGAGGTGGCTTTGAGTTTTCAGATTTTTTTATCTTTGAGTCACTTAGCCTTTTATTTTGAAAGATAGAAAAGAAAATAATGAAGGAGAAAATAGGTTTATAAAGGCTGAAATTAATTAACAAAAAGTAAAAAGAAAATAGGAATTAAATGACACTTGTCATATTGTTTAATTCACTACTTAACACATGTTATTTGATCATTTAATATGTTAACACTTGTCTTGTTTAATTTTCTTTTTATTTTAAATGTTAATAAAGGTTTTACTTAATTTATTTATAATTATGTATATATATGTGAATTACTTATGTAAAGAAAATGTAACAAAAACAAATTATAAATTAAAGCCTATCCAAATATTTTTTTAAGAATTTATTATTTTGAATTTCAAAGTAAATTCCATATTCAAATTAAACTTTTGAAATCCAAATTAAAGTCAACTTATTCAATTTAAAATGATAACTCCATTTTCTTATTTTAATTCTTTTTATATTTATATGGATAAATAATACATTATTAATGTGGCTTGAAAATAACAAATTTAACAATCTTAAATGATTTATAAAAGAGATTATAAATCTCTTCTATTATTAAATGAAGCAAGACCATATGCCATATTGTATTTTAGACGTCTATTTTCTATTCATATTTACCAAGTAATATTTAAAAAGAAATAAAACAAACCTTTTATTTAAATTTAAAAATTAAGCTAAGATAAATTCTTAAGCAATTTAACATTTATTTTAAGTATCTACAAACCATATAGTTATTAATTAAATAACTTTAAAAAACTTAATATTAGTTTAAATCAAAATTTCCAAATTATTAAATATATTATTAGAATTTGAAAACAAAACTTTATTTATTTATTAAATTCCAAACCAAAGATTATCTATAATATATATACAAATATATATATACATTATAGATAGAAACATTTTATTAGCTTTTAAAAGATAAAATCACTAATTAAATATTTATTTAATTAGATTATTAAACCAATTCATATTTTATTAATCAATATTATCAAATCAATTTAATTTTAAATAAAGATTATTAAATTGATATTGCCAAAAATTCCGGAATATCACAGAGACTGGATAAAATTTCAAAAATTTAGACATTTAGAATATAATTGATAAAAAATCTTTTGCAGATTTTTTTTTCTACTGTCGATACTTTGTTTTTCAATTTTATTCATATTCATATTTATATACATTTCTAATATAGATATTGTTTCATTTGTAGGTGAGAGAATGAAAAATTAGGGTATTTCTTCTTTTTGATGCAAAAAAGCTAGCTACTTGTTTTTTTGTGTAACACTGGCTACTATCTTGTCGTTTATGCTTATACATACAGTAGAATATTATGTAGTTAAAATTGTAGATGTTATGTAAATGTATATTTGATTATGTTTAATACAATATGTTATAACTTTATGTTTGATATTTGATATAATTTTCATTTTTTTAAATGGATTTATGTTTTAGAAATATTCTTAATGCAGAATTTTGACATGTATTGACTATCTTAATTTATAATGATGCAAAAGATTTCAAAAATGCAAACAAACAAACCATAACACTTAGAAAATGCTATAGAAAGCTTAAAAAAGTGTTATCGAAAGTAAAAAAAATGTATAGCGCTTTTTTGTATTATAAATAATTTAGTATCTATTATAACATGCATTTTTAAACCGCTAAAAATTTTAAACTAGCAGATAAAAAACGCTGTAAAAGATGATTTTTTATAGCACTTTATTTTGTGTTATAAATAATTTATTATTTTCATAACGAGTCCACATACAACATTTTCTAAACCATTATAGCTGTCTTTTATAGCATTTTTTGTCACTATTGATGACTCTTTTTGTAGTAATGGATTAATGATGTTGGTCCCGGATTTCCTCGGGTGGAACTAGATTTTACTGATGGTGAGGCTGAATGGTCGATCTGGGTTATAAATTCAAGTTGAGGCATGCATGATGAAGACATGGTTTTTGGAGATACAAGGAAGGGGATGTTTTCGTAAATCAAATCATAGAATTTCCAACAGGATTGAAACCTGCTCTGATACCATGTTAAAATTATTGAATAAAGCAAGACAAAATAGAAAAGAAGAAGATGATGAGAGTAGAAAAATAAATAACTATTAAAGGCTACATCTTCATTAATGACTTGATTAATAATTTAACAATACATGGCTAATTCTTATATCCACATTTCTTATAGCCTATGTAATTATGCAATAGAAAAACTATTATAATATTGAAAAGTGCATATGTTGAATTATCATTGATTTATTCCTCAACATATAATAATGTTCTCTTAATAGTTTTCAGATCCATTAAATGTTGTGTAACGAACATAGAACGGTTCCAAAAGTCCTTACTCCATCAGAATTCCAAGTACAGGATCATCCCTCATATCTTGGACTAAAAGTGCAATCGCTCTTTGGTTATTTTCCCAGTTTTGAGGTGAATACTTAGATTCCTAAAAGAACCGATACAAAAGCTTGTCTTTATGTAAATGATTTGGTATATCTGATTAGTGGCTACACCATAACAATTAGGCCAAAGAAACAATTCAATTTAATTGATGGGTAGAATTTCAATGGGTGAAAAGCTGAACACACTTGCTCTATTATTGACTGTAGCAATAATGTTGGTTCTACATGAAAATATAAAAGTTATAAAATATTAAATTGAAATAGTTTAAGCTAATTAAAAAGCAAGTACCATGCATAGTTGCTTTAAAGAGCGTGTGCATATAAAATATAAAAAGCAACATCAAAAAGAATTAAATACATGAACATAAAATGGATCATTTTAACATTGGGAATACCGAACTGTTAATTGTTGATACCATTTTCATTTGTTGTATTAAATTTAATGAAAGACACCATAAGCTTATTCATCAGTTTTTTTTGATAAATATCGACTCTTAAACTCTTAGAAGAATACACACGAGCTGTGTGAGTCTCTAATTTCCATATAAACCCAAAGAAGCAATATTTCTTTTGAACAAAATAATATTTAAAGAGTAATAGCACTAACATAATTCCATATCCAACACATTGAAATTATGTGGCCTAGAACAAACAATTAAGCTAAAATTCTCATGTCAAATGGATCATCATGAAAATGCAAAGCATTTAGCCAATGAAATAAAATGGTTAAAGTTAGAAATATTAAAATTACTTATATCTGCTGAGTAAAATCATAGTGAGGTGTCATAGCTTTTGATTGATAGTGACTACATGGCAACTGATGGTTGTGAGTCTTATGACGTGATCTCTAATTCATAGTGAAGACTGTGACTGGTGTATATGGTGATTGATTCTAAGGTTTTGAATTAGGTATCATGAATGATGGAATCTCGTTGAGGGTTTTAAATATTGGATTCGATTATCGAATTGCGGTTTTTTTACATTTATTAAAGTAAAAATCAAAAATTATAAAAGATATGTTTAGGATAAATTGGTAGATTTTAGAACAATAAAAATAATAATGGAAAATATGTATAAATATATTAGAGATATAAAGAGTTATTTACTTTAAACTATTTGATTTTTCAAACAGAAACAATAAAATAACTGAGCTTACAATTAGTTAAATCATCAAATCAAGAGAGAAATAATGGTGTTGGATCAAAATTTGGTTACAATCGATGTGTTTTAATCCAAGAAAATTAATGATACTTGAGTAAGTTAAGTCACTTAGCCAAGTATGCTTGGCTTAAGTCCATTTGAAGTCATCTATACAAATAGGGATTTGTTCAAGTCATTATTTGTAAAGTCACGATCTCATTTTGATCTAATAGTCATTAGTATCCCAATTTCAAGATTTTTTATCATGCTCAAGGGAAATGAAAAACGAGGGAGAATACAATTCAAAATTCTCCCCTTTCTAGTAGGAGGTACAAGCCTTTTTATATAGAATCTTGACATTTAGATTCATGATACGTGTCACTTATAAAAATGAACAGTCATGATTCGTCGACGTGGCACATGATTTGGATGATATCTGGCACAAATGTATCCTTTAATGTGCGATAGATTTGATTGTCAACATGCAATAACTTTATGTGACAACCCTTCTAATCATCAACATGTGACAACCCTTCTAATCATCAACATGTGACAGCTCTCTCCTATATCATCTTGTGACAGCTCTTCATATAACTGAAATACAATAGCTTCCTTTAACTGTCAACATGCATGGCTTCCTTCTTTATCAACTTGCGACAACTCTTCATTATGCGATTGTTATCCGGATTTTTAACACAGCAGATACCGATAGAAAATAAGACAATCTTAAGCAGGATGGATGACTCAAGGCTTAACTGGAGAAGCTAAGACTAGAAATCGACAAAGGACAAGCCTTACGGTTAAAGCGATGATTGGGATCAACGAAGCGAAGAGGACAACATTCCTGTAGCCCAACAAGTATTTGAACGTAAGCGGCTAGTGACTTGCCATCAACACATAATGACAACGATGAATGTCTATTAAAATATCTTCAATATTGCAATCCAAGATAGTCCTATGTGGTTAGATCGTCAGGAACCCATACACTTCCTCAAAACTTCAAATAGACGAGTTATGGAATATGAAAGAAGGAGGCAAAACTTGGCCCATGAAATGAACAAAGTCTATGGGTCACCGGAAAGCCATGAGCCATGGGTCGCCGTCGACCCATTGTGTTGGCTCATTTTGCAAGCCAGAGCCTCCTAGGTCGTCCGTAGTCCATCTATGAGCTGATGATGGCAGGCCTTGCCCCAAAACCCTCCAACCTCTATAAATACCGTGCCACCAACAACATAAAGAAGATCTTCTCCGGACTGGTTGCTGAAGTTCTGCTGAAATTATTCTTCACCCTCTAACTCCCTCACAACAATCTCCAAAGGTATTTACTATGATTCTCCATTGAATTCCAACTTAGGAGATTCAATCTAGATGGAAAACAAACAAAGCCTTGTAGTCAAACAACACATGTAACAGCAATCAGTCTATAGTAAAGCTATAAAGTGGATGTAGGCTTCATTAACAGCCGAATCACTATGAAAATTCTCTGTCTTCTCTTTTACTGTTCTTTTTCTTTATCTGTGATTTGTGATATTGCTCTATTGGAACAGGGTTGGTGCTTTCAAACTCTAACTAGGGTGTTTGTCCATTTTGTGGGTTACATTTTGATGCTTTCACTAAGAACTCCAACTCAGGGTTCAGATTTAGCTATCTACGTTGGATCCCATAGGTCCAGAAGTTAGATCCTCATTCTCTACTTAGACGGTTTGCTGTTGAGAATAGAAGAACTAACCGAGAAGGATCGTAGAAAAAGCAAGCAACACATACAAAGGTGATGGGTTGTTAGAGATCCATGATGTTTGCTCATGGGTCAATCAACTAGCGATCCATGATGTTCGCTCATGGGTCAATCAACTCTCTCGCACTATGATCCAATAGGCACCCCAGAAAATAGAGTACTGAAATCAGTTAGGTACATGGATCGCCAGTGATCCATGCACTATGGATCGCCAGCGATCCATACTATGGGTCGCTAGAAGCTACGGGTCGCTAGAAGCTATGGGTCGCTAGCGATCCATAACTTATGGAACGCTAGCGATCCATGAAGTTAGCTTGGTTCGTGATTATTTCTAACATGTACCGTGAACTTTAGGGGCGTTCAAAGGGGATGCAGTCGCAAGGAAGCAATGGGCGAAGCTCTAAGAATCATGATGGAAGAGAACATTAACAATCCACCTACTATACAAACACAGGCTACAAACCTAAACATGGGGGGTGAAAACCCACGGAAGGATATAAGGATAGCTCTCTCCTACACTAAAGCTAAAAGAATTCAAGAAAGACAATTGGGTGAAAATGTTAACACGCAGAACACCAGAAGAAGCTCTAAAATCTGTGCCATAGAACCATACCAAGCAATGGACGAGGAACTGTTACTCAAATGGTATTCGTAGAAGCAGAAGGACCAAGAAGATATGATATAAACCGAGATCAATTATAATGCCAAACTTTGATGGTATATTGTGACTACTCCTGACTGACCAGCTTCCAACCTGTCATGGAGCTCCTATCGTCGAACCACGAATGGTCAACGTCGAAAATCATCAAAAATCGTCAAAATGGTCATTGAAAAGCTAACTTCAGTCCTGACTCAAAGTCGAACTCGAGTAATCACCCATTTGACCAAAGAAAACCTAGAAAACTTTCGCCCAAAGCCAGACTCGGGTAAATCATGTTTTCCCAAGCAAGTGCCAAAGTGATTCCAAGCGTCGATCACCAGGCCTTTGAATTTAGTGAATCCAAGCGAACCAACAATTGACTCCAAGAAACTAGTAGATTTTCTTGAGTTTGACTCCAAGTAACTTACCATTGATCTGTCAATATCCGTCCACCTTGCTTTGCTCATATCTCGGGAATGCATACATCATTCACAAGCATAACAAGTAGCTGTAATTAAAAACGAACCGAACCGCCGATGACTAAAACATCTCTCCCGGTCGAAGCCTATTCGTTGAAGCAATTCAATGTGCAATACGTCCAAGGAGATTCAATGTATCAAATCATATTGGTTTACTCAGGGAAAACCAACCCTGTACCACATCTCGTGAATTCCTATACTCCTCGAAGGTGTATCAATCATGCGATTTATGCAATTATCGCACAAATCCATCTCCTCATTTAATCAACTAGATCAAAAGTTATAGTTTGGAATCCTTGTGACTCACACCAATGATGTGATGTCATTATTTAATCTATTCCAGATGCTAATTGAGCCACTTATAGACTTCTTATAGGGATTCAATGTCATTGTCACTAAAGTGAGCAATCCCAGTGAGGATATCATACCAATGGCGTCGATGAGGGGAATCAACCCCTAGACAGATTTTGACAGCTATTTAGCTTGAGAGCATCCTACGACCTTGGATCGTCTTTGTTACAAAGTGAATCAAAAGCTAAGAAAGGGTGAGGTAGAGCAGACTAGGAGAGAGAATAATACGGGCCCATTAACCAAGGACTCGGATTTCAGGAGATGACCCAGGATCTCAAGATCCAACTCATATACTCCTTTGAACGATTCAATTGATAACCACTACTTGGATACTCATGACTCAGAGCAATACTGAAAACCAGTTTTGAGAGAGTCTACCAAAGCCCAGATAAAACCCGAGGAATGTTGTATATTCCATGACGCATACGTTCCTAACACTGGAGATTACAAACACCTCCGAGATATGATCGGAAAGCCGATTCGTAAAGGAAAGCTTAAACAATTTTTGTTTTCCCTGTAGAATGGCGAGCAGGAAACATCCCATGTCTATCAATAAAGAACTATGATTATCAATTGGACCATTGACGGTCGGCATCTCGCTGAAAAGAGCTAGAGGCAAAGTGGAATAGCGAGCACAGGATGCTACTTCACTTATAAGTGAGACTTATTTCGATTTCTTTGATCTTTTTTTTTTAAATTTCAAGTTCAATTATGTTGTGAACTACGACGGAGTTGAACTAAACTACTTCCAAAATGGTGCAGATGATCAAGTACTTAGAGTTCGCCACTAGCCAATCTCTATAGACTATGATCGAACCTATGGAGTTTCATCAAGAGAACATGATTCGATCTTTCATCAGCTACCATATACCCCTGATTTGGGACGTCGAGGCATAAAATAAAGAACCCGACAAGTTCATAATCCAATAGAAAGTAGACATGACCGACTGTCCACTAAGCGATCATCATAGACTCGAAGTAATCGCGACTGGCTGCCTACTGATCAACCCTAGATTTCAACAAATAGTCACGATCATAGCCTAAAACAGATGCAACTTAATTGCCCTCTTAATAACTCATTATCTCTGCTTGCGAGAAAGAATACGAAGCAAATTGTGCAAGACTCGATCATCCGACCCCAGCATGGATGTGATCAAGTCATTCATCACCTCCTTTTTCCTGCCTTAATGGGAAGAGCCGCAACAAATAAGTGGACGTGAATCGACCGTCTGATTGCTAAGTTTCATCATGAATGCTGAGGGCAGAATCCCATTCCATGAACAAACGTGGTTCAACCGTTCATTCGAATCCTTGACACGGTAAATGAGGTACAAATCAAACGGGTGAAAATAGGATTGCTCTCAGTAAAAAACTCTAAGTCCCAAGAGCGTGGACTAGAGTACTCTTAAGTCCCTAGAGCACGGACTACAGTATAAACGATTCAACAAAAATCTCTAAGTCCCCGAAGCACGGACTAGAGCTCTCTAAGTTATCGGAATACGGTCTAGAGTATAAATGATTCAACAAAAATCTTTGATTCCCTGACCACGGGCTAGAGTACTCTTAATTCCTAGCTGCAGATTAGAGTATAAACGATTCGATGAAATTAGGAGCACATACCAAAGTATGAACACAAATTGAGCATGAATCGACCGCTCGTAGATTGACTCTAAGTTCCAGAATGCGGACTAGAATGCAAACTCCATGAACTGTTGAGTGGGTTTAAAACGTTACCTATTCCTGTAATTCCAACCTAAAATCAAAATAATAATTACAAACCGGTTCTAAAGACTAGAAGTAGTGCAATTAGAAGAAGGAAAACTCGGCGTTGTGCCAAAGAACACACCAAACGAGTTGTGGAGAGACCATAGATCCAATTCAAGTGCGCTAACATCCCTATGGCATGGGGTGCACCACACACACTTAAGTAGCCATAAGAAAGGTCGAGACTAATCATACCCCGGTTCTGTCATGCCCGACCAAATATCCTGGCATTCCGACAACTACGGACTTAATGACATAGCTAGTGCAATAAAAGAAATACTTGCATAGTACCTACCTACTTCTTTGCAGCTACTATTTTACCGCTCTGGGTGGCCAATTCATCTTACCCTTAGACCGTACGCTAGTCGAAAACTAACTCCTCGCATTGCCTGAAGATAGGCGACATCGATGAGCATGAAAAAACCAACTCCTCGTGTTGCCGGGAGAGAGCAACGCCGAGGAGCATCAAAAAACCAACTCCTCGCATTGACCAGAGATAGGCAATGCCAAGGAGCATAAAACAACTAACTCCTTGCATTGCCCGCAGATAGGAAACGCCGAGAAGCATAAAAAAAACTAACTCCTTGTGTTGCCCTGAGATAGGCAGTGCCGAGGAGCATCAAAAAATGAACTACTCGCATTGCTTGGAGATAGGCAACACCGAGGAGCATAAAAAAACCAACTCCTCATGTTGCCCGGAGATAGAAAACGCTAAGGAGTCTCAAAAAAGTAACTCCTTGTGTTGCCCGAAGATAGGCAACGCCGAGGAGCATAAAAAACCGACTCCCCGTGTTGCCCCGAGATAGGCAATGCCGAGAAGCATCAAAAAACCAACTCCCCGCACTGCCCGGAGATAGGCAACGCCGAGGAGCATAAAAACACCAACTCCTCACGCTGCCAGGAGATAGGAAACACCGAAGAGCATCAAGTAACCAACTCCCTGTGCTGCCCGAGGATAGGCAACGTAGAGGAGCATCAAAAAACCAACTCCTCGCTCTGCCCGAAGATAAGCAATGCCGAGAAGCATAAAAAACCAACTCTTGCGTTGCCCGAAGATGGGTAACACCGAGGAGCATCAAAAAAAGAACTACTGCATTGCTCGGAGATAGGTAATGCTGAGAAGCCTAAAAAACTAACTCCTCGTGTTGCGCGGAGATATGCAACGCTGAGGAGCATCAGAAAACTAACTCCTTGCACTGCCCGAAGGTAGGTAACGCCGAAGAGCATCAAAAAACCAACTCCTCGCGTTGCCTAAAGATAGGCAATGTAGAGGAGCATCAAAAAATCATCTCCTCGCGTTGCCTGGAGATAGGCAACGCCGAGGAGCATATAAACCAACTCCTCGTGTTGCCTGGAAATAGGCAACGCCGAGGAGCCTTAAAAAACTAACTCCTCGCGTTGCCCGGAGATAGGCAATGCCAAGGAGCATCAAAAAACTAACTCCTTGTGTTGCCCGGAGATGGGAAATGCCAAGGAGCATCAAAAGCTGCGCACCTCATAAGCCGCACACTTAAACTTAAATTCCTTGCGTTGTCCGGAGATAGGCAACGCCAAGAAGCCTCAAAAGCCATGCACCTCATAAGCCACGCACTCAAACTTAAACTCCTCGCAAAGGTAGGAAATGCCAAGGAGCCTCAAAAGCCATGCACCTCATAAGCCACACACTCAAAATTAAACTCCTCGTGTTGCCTGGAGATAGGCAACACCAAGAGCCACAAAAGCCGTGCACCCCATAAGCCGCCTACTCAAACTCAAGCTCCTCGCGCTGTCCAGAGATAGGCAACACTAAGAAGCCTCAAAAGCCATGCACTTCATAAGTCGCACACTCAAGCTGAGATCCCTCACGTTGCTGGAGATAGGAAACACCGAGGAGCTTCAGAAATGAACTCCTCACATTGCCCGGAGATAGACAACGCCGAGGATCATTAGAAATGAACTTCTCGTGTTGCCTAGAGATAGGCAACATTGAGGGTCGTCATGAACTCCTCGCGTTGCCCGGAGATAGGCAACATTGAAGAACATCGAAAATGAAATCCCCACGTTGCCCGGAGATAGGCAACGTTGAAGAACATCGAAAATGAAATCCTCGCGTTGCACGGAGATAGGCAACGCCAAGGAAAATCAAAATAAACTTCTTGCATTGTCCGGAGATAGGCAATGCCGATGAACATCAAAAACCAACTTCTCATGTGGCCCGGGGATAAACAACATCGAAAAGCATCCAAACAAACACTCCCTGCATCACTCGCAGATGGGCAACGTCAAAGAGCATCAAATGCCGTGCACTACACAAGCGGGGTGCTAAACCTAAAAAAACAATCAACGTCGAGGAGCGAGAGAAACCCCTACATATAGTCAAGAAGAATTGGTGCTAGAAGGAAGGCACTCAATGATTAACAATACACACCCATGCGTAAATTGCAACTTACTTGAATACTACTAGAAACTGAGAATACATGCTATGGTCGCAAGACTTCCAAAGAGGGGGAAATCATGTCATGACTTAGCTAAATTTTCAATAGAGGTTGTCTGAACCCTAAGCTACTGGATAGTTTAAAATTGTTTGAAGTAAACAACCCTGAGAACCGGGGAGGCATACACATGCACTAAGACAGACAGAATCACACAAACACAATAAGTTCCAAGTCCCATCACTCCAAATAACGATAAGTCCACAAGTTCTATCTCAAAGTGCTATTAATCTCCAAGTTCTGTTACTTCGAATAAAGGAATTTAATTATAATCACAGAACTAGAAATGATCAAAATGTGGGGGCGCACCCACACAACAATGACCAACGAAGAGAAAATACAGATTCTACAGTAAGGATACAAAGTGCAGACTCTGCGCTTGAACAAAATGACTCAAGAAGAACCAAAATCTGATCGGTCTCCACACAATCTCATCATAAGATCTCCCTTTGCTTTGCACTTTCGTGAATTGCAGGAGCTCTTCGAGGCTTTAATCGCTTCAACCTTCTCCTTCTTAAAAGCAACCAATTCATGTTGAGCTTATGAGGTGGCTCTATTTGAACTCCTGCTCCCTAACTTCTACCGCTATTACGTCACCATCGAAAGATACAGAAGGGTCATCCAAGCCATGAAGTATGGCTATCCTTTTGAACTCCGGCCCTGGTTGCGAGCTAGACATGGATATGGAAGAAGGAATGGGAACAGAAACGAGCACGAAGGCCATGGAAATAACAGAAAGTCCGGGCACTGAGTAAGCTGGCTCATCAACAGTAAATAACAGCAAGTCCGGGCACTGAGTATTGGTGTTATCTTTTCAACATTGGGAAATTTATTTATTTCAGGATTAAAAGGGACCGATCCCTACCACCCAAAAGGACCAAAATTGCTTCGGCAATGCCACAAAGTCCTCAAACCAAGATTTCAACAAAGATTTATAATCTTTGACCAAAATGTCTAAAGCTAAGAAATTCAAGTCATGAGCTCCCAAAGATAGGAGCTATGACACAACTATGATTGGGGGCATCCAGAGAACCGCCCAGAATGTTGAGTCTCGCATCAAGTGTTTGGAGTAATCAGCTCCGCGGACCGATGACTAGAGATAGATAATGATGGAAGGCGTTTCCAGAATCAAGCCATCGACCTAGCGGCTTCCAAAGACAGAAGCAGGTGCTCGAAAAATGTTTCAAACCCTAGCTTGCAAAAAACAAGCTGTTATCTGAAGACGGAGAACGACAAGGAGAGAACGCTCAAAATCTAGCAGCTAAACCATTGATTCTTGAAGGTTGGAACCAACGAATACGGTTGATATCCGCAATAATTCTATTAGTCTAGCATAATGCATGTGGCCTAAAACAAACAAGGAACAGTGTTACAGATTCAAGACGAACACTATCGAACTTTACCAATCCATGATCAGTACAGGGATGAACGCAGTCGTACCGGGGACAGTATAACAACTTGCCCCACGTCATCTAATCTTCTATAAGTTCTTGGAATTTAGCATTTGGGAATAACGGGTTTCGCAAGCGAAAGTCAGTTTGCAACAAAATTAGACCGATGAAAATTTGATTCTACACAAGAGTAACCATGGAATTGGTTAAATAATGACCCGATACTACCAAAGGGAATGCTTGACGGTTATAAACAAAGCAAAGTAACGGAGACGCCTGAGACTTATCCTTTCATAAAACGGCGTATCCCGGAGTTAAGAAACACTTAGAAAACAACCATATCGGGTTAAAAGGAATCTACTCAGCTCTACAGGATTGGATGAATGATTCAACCCTGATCAACGTGACTTTAACATTGCCCGAAAACAAGCAACTCTAAGAAAATACTTCTACAATGCAATCATCGAAGTGCTAGTTTTCGAAGATAGTTTTCGAATACCGAAATTAGTACCCAACTGGACTAGGAGCACCACCGAATTGACGGGGAAAATCGAACCCGAGCTCTTGACTATCAGTGTTTCCTCGACAATGCCAAAGCCTTCTTTTATCTTTCAAGTACGGTGCTGCAATGGCAATGCTAGGAAAATTTTCCATTTCCTAAGTATCGGTGTTGCCTCGACAACGTTGGGAAAATTTCTATTTCATAAGTACCGGCGTTGCCACGATAAATCCGAGAAACTTTCTACTCACTAAGTGCCAGTATTTCCCCGGCAATGCTAGGAAAACTGTAATCTATAGGGCTGATGAGAAGCACTCATCGTAGTGACCTACCGATGTAGTGGCTTTCGGAGATACATGTTGGACCTCAATTGATTTTCTACCTTCCCTTCAAAAAACTATTGTTTCTCAATGACAGACAACGACCGAAAGACATATCCTTTCATAGGTCAGCCGGACTGTTCGACCTCTCATCACAGAAATCGGCCATTACACAGGAATAGAGCAACGTTGATAGGAAATACCAGGATTGTATTGCCCACGTACTGATTTCTAAGGATGGAAGCTGGTGCACAACGAAATTTCCTAAATTCAACTTAGAAAGAATTTAGACACATCTAAAAAATAGGCGGCCTCAAGGAAATGTTGTTTGGAAGCAAGCAGCTAGATTATCAATTCTCAAAGACAGGATAGGACTTGACATATGAACAAAACTTCCATGGCAATGTCACAGCAACCGAGAAGAGAATGCATGGACAAGGAGCGGGAGCAATCATGGAAGGTCGGAAATAAAATCCCCCAACTTCCTTAAATCCAAAATGGGATTGGGAGTCAGACTGGGGGCAATTGAGCAATTCTCCTCAAAGATTTCCATCTCTCACAATAGCCCGAATACATGCATTCAAAATAGATAGTCCCTCAAGAAGGGATAAAAGCACAGATACTTGATCGAAAGAACTATTTCAAAAATCCAAACACGAATAATCACGAGTTTGGTTAGACAACGGTTCTGTATCACAAAACAGAGCATTTTAGCAACAAAATCACCAACAAAGAAAATAAAAGATCTAACGTTCAGAAATCAATCGTCGCTCCCAGTTTGGTGATGATGAGAAGGATCGATGACCCATTAACGGTCTAACTAGATCATTTGGTTCCAACTTGCAGGAATATGCCATTACCCGAAGTTTGGTGATGCTAGGAGGAAGTGCCAAAATAAAACTATCAATAATCGGCTTTCAGAAATAGAAGCAAGAGTTTGATTGAATCTTCAGCCCTACCTTTTGGCATCTCATGCCATCTGAAGATTCACAAAATGAAGGAAAAATCCACAGAGTTGATTCATCCGTGTATGAGTTTCCAAAGATAGAAGCCAACATATGATTTGGATCTTAATGTCAGACTCGGAAGAATTTGCTTTAGCAAAAGATGCCAGAAACACATCTTTCTAATACATACCGACATCATTAAAAAACTCAAATCTTGGGATCAAGCAACAAAGTCCAAAATTTCCGAAGATAGGAGCTATCATGTCAGTTAAACTGGGGAAATTGAATGTATTGCTTAGGAGACCTAGTCTCCCAAAACATGTTGGTACGATAGTCAAAGTAACCAGTCCTACGGACTTAGGCATTTACACCAACATTTTGTTGGAACGAACTCAATGGAGCATAAGAAGGGATTAGCTACAGAAGTGGCTAGACCAAGCTACCTCATAGGTCAATAAAAAGCAATTATCGAAGTCGAGAAATTAAGCCAATAGTCCCCTAAGATAGAAGCTAGCATGCAAATCGAATTCCAAAAACCACAAAAGAAAGATATTCGCAATCGAATAACTCATGCACTAGTTCCCAAAGACTGAAGCTATGCTTGATCAAACTTCAACTACAACTCTACAAGGCAAACTGTGCCTAGTAGTTTAACTATAATCAATCATTCCAATATGATAGGGATAATAAGTGAAGCCTAAGTTGTGAAGGACCCAGCTTCAGGAGGAATGGGAGTACCTCCGCCAGACTAAAAGATTGGATGACCAAAAAGTCATTTTCAAAAAAAAACCTAGCATTCAACCCTGTCAAGTATGTTTTACTTTAAATAATATCCTCGTATAACCAACGCCGAAATACAAGGAAAGTCGACGTATGTTGACCAATCAGGTATGATCGTTGATAGGAGCAGATGTAGTGTGTTATCAACATGAAAAGAGTCCAGTATCCCAAAAACTACGAACAAACAATCTGGTGTAGATAGCTTTCTTACATTTGAAATACAATCCATATCTCCCTTTGAAATTATCTCTTCCACACTTACCCGTTATCGATCAATAACCGATAACGGAGCCGCTTTTTGAAGCGACGCAACAAGCTTTTCTTTTCGGGATCATTGGAATATAGAATAGGAAGAGCGATACGATTGAATCATCCACTATATCTGATTTTGGAATAAATCATCGCATTGGAATTTAAAAACATCGATGGGATCTTAACCAAATTCTTGAATGGAAGAAGTTAAAGACCAAGAGCTAGACTTCATTCTAGAATGACATACAATCTTTCAACGCAAAACATAGCTTCACTGCCAGTCGAACTAAAACTATATAGGAAAACTTCAAACCTACATCATGCACCCACTTATCGACCTAAACCCTTGCGTAAACTGCAAAGCAAGGATTGCATCACCAATACCAGGAATTGAAATTCAGACTGAAGTCCAAAAAAAAAAAGAACGGCTATCAGAAGTCCGTCAATTGAGATCAACATCTTGAGGTGGACTCCAATGATCCATACTGAATATTCAACAAACGGATGAATAGTTAAAGCCAATTTTTCATAGCATCCTCGACACGATCAACTTGATTTCACAAAATAAAAACTCAAAAGAAGTTACTTCCAAAGCATGCATTGTTTACAACGAAAACATGCTCTGAGGGGCAAATGTTATCCGAGTTTTTGACCCAGCAGATAGCAACAGAAAATAAGACAACGTTAAGCAGGTAGGATGGTTCAGGACTTAACCATAGCAGCTAAGACTAGAAATCAAAAAGGGCCAAGCCATACGGTTAAGGCGATGATTGGGATAAACGAAGCCAAGAGACCAGTATTCTTGTAGCCCAACAAGTATTTGAACATAAGCGGCTAGTGACTTGCCATCAACACGTAATGACAATGATGAATGTCTATGAAAATATCTCTAATTTTGGAATCCAGGATAGTCCGATGTGGTCAGATTGTCAGCAACCTAAGCACTTCCTCAAAACTTCAAATAGGCGAGTTATGAAAAACGAAGGAAGGAGGCAAAACTTGACCCGCGAAATGAACCAAGTCTATGAGTCGCTAGCGACCCAGGGTGTTGGCTCATTTTACGAGCCAGAGCCTCCGTGGTCATCTATAGTCCATCTATGAGCTGATGATGGCAGGCCTGGCACAGAAACCCTCCAACCTCTATAAATACCGTGCCACTTGAAACATAAAGAAGATCTTCTCCGGACTGGTTATTGAAACTCTACTGGAATTATTCTTCATCCTCTAACTCCATCATAAAATCTCCAAAAGAATTCACTGTGATTCTCTAGTGAATTCCAGCTCAGGAGATTCAATTTACATAGAAACCAAACAAAGCATTTTAATCAAACAACTCTTGCAGCAATCGGTCTATAGTAAAGCTGTAAAGTGGACGTAGGCTTCATTAACAGCCGAACCGCTATAAAAAATCTCCGTCTTCTTTCTTTTACTGTTCTTTATCTTTATCTGTGATTCGTGATATTGCTCTGTCAGAACATGGCTGATGCTTTTAAACTCTAACCAGGGTGTTGGTCCCTTTTATAGATCAACAATGCTGGTCTTAAACTTGCAAAGGCTCCATGTTATTAACATATGATAGTTTGGCCTTCAACTTGGGATAGCTATATAACATCAACTTGCAACAACTTTTATCTTGTGCTAGCCTTTAATATGCGATGATTTTCAACTTAAGACAACCTCTCCTTTTACCTTAACATACAACAACTTTGTTTATACCTCTAGTTGTGATACCCTCCATATGTCAACTTGTGACAACTTTCTTTATTCTCTTTTACAATAGCTCTATGATATTACCTTGCAATACCTTATCCATATCAAATTTCGATAGCTTCATGGTGTCAACTTACGATGGACTTGGCCATATCGACTTTCTATAGTTTTATGGCGTCAAGTGCGATGGTCTTAACCATATCAACTTTCAACAACCCAGTTTCTTTGACTTGCGATAGCTCATTGCTATCAACGCTCCGACATTGTCAACTTTCGAAGGTTTCACACTTCATTTATCCTTGGAAATTTGAGATGTAATAACGAGGACTACCGTGAATTCTTCCCATTTTTTTTCATTTCTATTGTCCTTCTGTATTTTCTCCTCATCTGGTTGTTCTACCAATGTCCTTTTCCAAATCTACAATAATAAAATAGTGAAGTAAACTTTAGTAACAGTTAAGTCAAACAAAGTGAGGTTGAGACTAGGAAAAAATGGGGATGGATGGTCATATTTCATTCTTATTTATATAGGGGACGTAGTCATTTTCAACGCCCTTTTTTTTATTCATTTCCAAAGTTCAAATGCAAAATATTGTGTGTTGATTAACAAAGGCATTTCCAATAGTGGGATCAACGTACGTTTTCATTAAAAATTTGTAATGTTTTCCAGGAAAATGCTCCCTAGAAAAATATGGGACTTGGTGAAGAAGTATTGGATTAAAACTTGGACATATTGTAGTCATAAATCAAAAAAACCTGCTCACCTGTAAGTTTCAGTGCAAACTTACAACTAAAGTGAGCCTGCTTTCTAACCGATATGTAATTGTGGCCAAATCTTACATTCAAGCATTAAAACGAGACTTATCATCAAACTACCATTGAGAATATTACAATCTTATTATAGGGACAATAAACTGTGACTAAAATCAAGCAAGAAACACTTTAAAATGCTTGCAAATTGATATAATGTGAACATATTATAATGATTGTCCTGCAAGTCCTTCAGAATGTACATTAGCGAGTTTAGAATCAAGATTGAGTATGTAATAGATGAAGGAAAATGAAGCGTATAAAAAGTGTTTTAAAGTGTTAAGAGAACATAGAAATCACGTGTTCTAAGTTGTAGGAGATACATAGGTGTATTTGTAAAATGGCTAATTCTATTCTAACTCGAAATTTTGCTTTGTAGCCCCCCATTTTCTAATTTTTTTTGCATACCCCTTAGTTTAATTAGTAGCCCCCATATTTTCCAATACTACCCCTTCCACTTTCACGTACACAATTTTCCCCCTCTTCGTTTAGTTCAAGTCGCGATTTTTCCCTATTCAACTCGTGATTCTCCACCTCCTGTTCAAGTCGCGATTATCCTCCTCCTCAGCAAGTCCTCCTCCTCAGCAGCTAATGTACGCTACTCCTCCTCCTCCTCAATTTTCTATTCGAGTTTGGGTTTGAATGCGAGTTAGGGTTTAATTTGATGATTTATTTAAGTTTGGGTTTGAATGCGAATGGATGATTGAGTTTGAACTGTTTGTGGAGTTGAAATTGTACAGATAGTTGAATTGAAACGTGAATTATTTTTTTTGCTGTATACAGTTTACCACGCAGGGCAAATGCGTGGTAAAAATGCGTACCACGCAGGGCCAATGCGTGGTAAAAATGAAAACAACGCAGAATTACTACGGGATATTCATTTCTAACACGCATTAGCCATGCGTGGTACGCATTTTTACCACGCATTTGCCCTGCGTGGTAAACTGTATACAGAAAAAATATATATTTTGCTAACTAGTTCTAATATTTATTGTTTACGAATATGGTCATGCTAAATGGGTTTTCTAAACTTGTTTACAGATGGGTAGAGCACGAATGACTGCTTCAGAACGAAAACGGAGAATGATGCAAAGAGCCGGAGGTACTAGTGTGGACATGAACACTGATAAGTCCACCGTAGTTGAAGCTGGAGATGATATGGGAGAGAAGCAGCAAGATATAGATGCAACTGATTATGAAATTGTTGGCCAGGAGCAGAGTGATCAAGGAGATGAGGGAGATGGGGGAGGTGAGGGAGGAGAAGGTGGTTCAAACTCATCTGAAGACGATGGAGATGACACGGGGGATGATTCACATACCAGTAATGACAACGAGACAGATGACGAGTCCGAGAAAGAGGGTGAAGGCGAGGAAGATGTAAATGAGAAAGGTGGACCGAGAATTAATGATGTGATTAGAGAGTTCGATATTCACATTGCTTTAATGATACGGATTGGTCAGGTATGTACCTAATATTATTCTACAACATCGATATGGATAGTCTATATTTACTAATTCTAACGCTTATTCGTGTAGGAACGATCACCGCTCACTTGTGTTAACCATGCACAAAAGGTGTGCGAGTGGAAGATTCCAGATAATGCTGCAAGATTCAAGGCAATCATTGACGCGTCTGGCTTGTTTTCTGTTGTTAGCACTTGCTACAAGAGTGTTAACAAGAATTTGGTATCAGCTTTTGTAGAACGATGGTATCCTGAGGCAAATACCTTCCATTTACCATTCGGTGAGATGACTATAACTCTCGATGATGTTGCTTCTTTATTACATATACCAGTGGAAGGTAAGCCCATATAGAGCATAGGATATGAAATGGAA
Organism: Allium cepa; assembly: GCA_030765085.1. Taxonomy (NCBI): domain Eukaryota; kingdom Viridiplantae; phylum Streptophyta; class Magnoliopsida; order Asparagales; family Amaryllidaceae; genus Allium; species Allium cepa. The sequence continues at coordinate 489,897,231 of CM060941.1, read as the reverse complement.
CAAGCAGTCAATATTGTTTCGAAGTATCTTGGCATTACCAAAGCAGAAGCTAGGTTGGAAATGAATGAGAGGGTTGGGTATAAAATAAGTTTGTCTAAATTATAAGATATATTTGAAGATGTTAGTGATGATTGGACAGATCGAGCAGTTAGGCGCGCTGCTCGTGCTTATCTTCTATTCCTTCTCGGTAACGCATTGTTTGCAGATAAGAGCAAGTCTCATGTGCACATTTCACTGTTGGATCCACTAAAACGATTGGATGTTGTCAGTACTTATTCTTGGGGATTAGCAACACTCGCATTTCTATACAGGCAGCTTGGGTTAGCGACTCGCATGGGTGTGAAACAGATTGCAGGATTCCTTTGCTTACTAGAGTCATGGATATTTGAGCACTTTCCATGCTTTCATCCATCCGCTAATCTGTACTACGAGACTTTACCCCATGCAGCTCGGTGGAATCCATCTACAGACTGTGGTGCATCAATCATTGATTATCGCATATTCCTGGATACTATTCAGATTGAGCAGGTAATTATATCTATTTTTTTACGATGTATTAGGACTATAATGATGATGATGTTAACTATATCTTTGAACAGGTTATTTTTGATCCTTACATATTCGCACGACAGTATCATCCATTTCATCCTATAGCTTGGTATAGTGGCTGCATACTCTGCATCAATGTTGTGGAGTCTTATCATCCCGATAGAGTACTTAGACAGTTTGGCAGAGTTCAGAATATTCCAATGCCTCCTATTCCTCCAGTAGCAACAAATGCACGTCGAGGTTCAACTTCAACCACATACACTCGAGTGCGTTATCAATTTCTAGAAAGTATACCGGAGAATTGGTACAATCATGTGATTGCGGAGGCCCGTAGATCCATACCACTTCAACATTCTTTCATGAGTTGCACTGAGGACTATATGGAGTGGTATCGGGAGCATAGTGTTTTGCGTGTTCAAAATCTAGCAAGATTACCTGATGATGTACAGGTTGGAGCTCCACATTTTCAGCCGACCTATGACCAACTCTACGCGGTATGATTCATTTCATTTAAATTTATGACACTTAGTTTACAATAGTTTATTTTCAGTTTAATTTTTTTTTTGCACACCCTACATGATGTGCATGGTTTTTTGGATGGAGCTAACCCTCAAGATGATAGTGCCAGAGTCGCCGCATCACGCTACATTAGTCGTCAAGTTTAGTTACTTCTGGAAATGTTGTATGGTTAACTGAAATCACTTTTTGGAATGTATGGTTAAATGACTTTTTGGAATAGACTATGTATTATAACAATTGTTGTATGAAATGGTGTAAGGAATTGTTGTATGAAATGTATGTTGTTTGCATATTTTGAAATGTATGTTGTATAGTTTTTTGTATATTTCAAAATACAGTTTGCATATTATGAAATGTATAGTTTGCATATTTTGAAAGTGCATTGTGTAAACTGTATTTTTTTTCACTCTCTGTGTTTACCACGCACTGTAAGTACGTGGAACACAGAGAATCCAAGCAAAGAACCTACGGGGATTATGAAGAACAACGTAGAATATTAACGTGGTTTACGACCAACCACGTAGTGATCATACGAGGTTAAAGCACAAACCACGTTTAAGTTTCCCGTACTGGAACCATATTCTCGTAAGGGTAATACGTGGTTAGTTCAAACAGGGGAAAAAAATATTCTATCCAGAACAGTGAACCATTTCGAATGCAATTATACAACCATAATCTGTCCAGAACATAAAATATAATTCAATTTCATTCATTCAATGCAATTATACAACCATTCAGCATATTCAAATATGATTTCTTGACAAACCTGCTGTGATTGTGATAGAGTATCATCATTCTCTTCAAAATCCATCAATTATTTATTTGAAAATCAAACTTTTCCCAAGAAATTTGTAAATTAGGGTTTTTGGCACTGTTCTTTCAGAGTGCTGAACCCAACTTACGTTCTGAATAACAGTGGAGAAAGAAGAAAGTTTCTTAGGGATAATTTAGTCATAATAATTTTAATTATTTTAAGGGGGGCTACTAAGCAATAAATTGGGTTGGAGTAGAATTAGCCTTGTAAAATAAACCTGTTGCTCCTTTAAAATTAATGTCAAAGATTTTTATCCAAGGTTCTAGATTCCATCTTGCTGAAATTCCTGCCATTCTAGTCCGGCTCAGGCAGTGACTACTGGGACATAATTGGATGGATAATCTAGTTCTGGATTTTAGCAACAAAAAAATGTGTCAAAAAAAAGAACTAATCATAATCCAATAATCGCATACATGAAAATTGAAATAAATAAGCATAGACCTTGAAAATAAACATAAATAAAATAAAATCAATTATCCTCTTCACCCAAAAAGAGATGCAGTCGTCGAGCAAGGAAGCAGAACGAAGTGGCTCGAGGTTGAGTGATGGAGAAAGATCTGGCTTGGCCTGGTTTTTGGTCAGTATATTTTCACAGCCATCAGATTCTTAATTTGGAGTTATGAAGCTAGGTTGGGTTTGGTGATGGCAGTAAGAGTGACAGAGAACTAAAAAGGCCTTTGCTTCTAATATTCAAAAGGGGTGGGCTCTTTTGATTTAATAATTTATGTAGAATAAATTGCCTAGCTAATTTACGTAAAAAAATTTGATTTAATAAATTCTGTAAAGTAATTGTATAAACAAAGATTGTACATATTTCATTAAAACATGTTCGTATCTATTTATATCGAGAAAAAATATCGAAATTTTAAAATTTGAATAAAATATATATTTTGGTTATATTATAATTATATCATTATGAGACAAACACACTTCAGTTACATTAGGCTAAATCAAAAGCTAAATAAAACACGACAACTTTTTATTTGCAAGTATATCTACACTGAAGTTATTATCTAATATTTTGAAATTACAAGAAAAACGAGACAAGGGAGAAGTTGTAAAAAGATTTAGTTTTTGAGACAGCAAGTTTGCTTTTTAATTTGAAAAACATTTTTTAGTGTAAACTGAGAATGATAATTACAACTATCATTCTGTGATTTACACTAAAAAGTGTCATTCTGTCTAAAAAGAAATTTTTTATTTTTAATACTAAATTTTTATACAACTTTTTTTGAGCTTAAAAATCCCATTTGATTATATTATTTTGATTAATGCTAGACTTCAATATACTTGGACTTAACCGTTGAAACAAATTTCAGAATCCTTTACCTAATTGTTAATTTTAACCACAACAAGATGTATATTAAAAATTTTAATATACAACAAGAGGAGGCCACTTAATTTGACAAGATGTATTCAGTTAACTGCCGGTAGCAATATGTTTATTCATCAGTACTTCATAAATATTCAACAAATCCAACTTAAAAACTATCACTAGAACCTTTAATTCTAATGATGTTTCAGTTTATACATTGATTTTCTAAGCCATATAAACGTAAATTTCCAGAAGTTTCTAATTCATTGACAACATGGATCGTTTCAACTGCTGTTAAAGTTATACAAATGACCGTTTTATTTTCATAGGATATGGTATCTCTATATTCCATCATCATGCATGCTTGTCGTACGCCAGCTATGAGAAAAACCTATATGATTTTATGTAGGGAGAACCAAATAGTTGTCATGAAACAATGAAGCTATGTTTTCCAAAAGCTCGATTTTTGAAATTTTCCGAATGAGCTTTGTTGTAGCCCGTATTAGCATATGGTAATCAAATCGACCGTTAGGCAGGTTTGCTTACTGTCACTGACCAAAATCAATTTTTCTGAAGCCAAAAAAACATGGATCTTGTCTCATCGCGGTTTCCCTAAAAACGTGGATCTTGTCTCACCGCGGTTTCCCTAAACTTCCTCCTTTTACTTCGCGCATCAAAGATTCCAAATTCAAATCTATTATAATTTTCAAATTCTAAAATTTCAATTTCAAATCGACAATTTTAAATGCTTTGATTAATATTTAAATTTGAAATTCATATTTTCAGATTCAAATCTCAATTTATTCTTTTCCAATATATTATCACTTAATGTTTAAGTAACATTAACAAAAATTTTAAATGTATATTTCTTATCAAAGTTATACAATCAAACGGTCGGTTTCTCCACCGTTGTGCGGTTATACTAGTCTAATCGATAGATAGAGATGTTTGCTTAGTATTACTCATCCAAAAAAAATTCTCTGGATCCAAGTTTCACTCCACTTGTTTTTCTTGGTTGTGCTGTGCATATACCTATTAATCCCCCACTTCGTACTAAAATGGGTCCTCAACGACGATTGGGAATTTATGTGGGATTTGATTCCCCATCGATAATTCGTTACCGTGAACCTCTTATAGGTGATGTCTTCACTGCAAGATTTTCAGACTGTAAATTTGATGAGACAATCTTCCCGCCGTTAGGGGGAGAAAAGACCGTTCCAGTAGAACGGCGTGAAATATCATGGAATAATCCATCTATGTCTTATTTGGATCCACGTATTAAACAATGCCAATATGAGGTACAAAGAATTTTGCATATTCAAAATATTGCAAATCAACTGCCGGATGCATTTAGTGACACTGCAAAAATAACTAAATCTCACATTCCAGCAGCAAATGCACCAGCAAAAATTGATGTCCCTGAAGGATCAAAAATAAATATAGCAGCAAATGAATCTAAAGCAAGACAAAAACGTGGAAGGCCAATTGGTTCAAAAGATTTGGCGCCTAGAAAAAGAAAGTCTAATGAAAAATCATCAATTAAGGAACCTCCTAAAGAGGTTATAAATGACCAAAAGGATCACTCAAATGAAAATCCCAATTCTCCTAGAAGCGCGGAAGGAAAAATTATGTAACGTCCCGAAAATTTTCGACTTTCGAAAATTCAACATCGATACTCACTTTATCGACTGCCGAGAAATCGAAGGCCGGAAACCCGAAATGTTATGGTTTAAAGAAAAAGAAAGAGGTAGAAGAAGATAGAAAAAGATAGAACAGAACATAGAAAATAGAACGGGACAGAAAGGAAACAACAGAACAACATCAGAATCTCACAATTCGCAGCGGAACAACATATAATAATAAATGAATAATCTTTAAACAAAGAACTATATCAGTTATTACATTTCATCATATTACATTACATCATATCATCAGAGTGTACAACAACAACAACAAACAGCGGAAAAGAAATACTATATACTAGAAATACGCCATGCCATCCAGCTTGCCTCCAGCAATTCCTGAATTCCAGAATATCCTGATAAACCTTAACTCTTGACTGCCCGTGTGGAAAATTGGTGGGCACCCAGAGTTTAGGAAGGAAAACAATAAACTCCGAGTCAGTCATGTGACTGGTGTGAGAACTCAAAACAGTTTATTTATCTTTAAAAATCAAAATAGAGGAATATTTTTAAATTCAATTCGCAATGCTTTTAAAAATGAGACTACCATAAGGCCTCCCGCACACACACACATGCAAACGCAGAATCGGAGGAGATTTCTCCTTATGATAGTCAAAGATGCTTGATACGCATTTAAAATAACATTTGATATTATTACTAGTGCATAGTGTAGGGAAAATTTATTTCGAAAGTAGAATATAAATCTTAGCCAACATAGACATTTCGAACTATGCCTACTATAGCTACCATCCAAACAGTGTTGCGACACCATAAGTGAATGACAGGTTCTACAACTAATACCCTACAAGTTTCGTATTGGGAATTGGATTTCCAACAAATGATCAGGCCAAGGAACTTCCCATTGCCACATGAGAATGCCTCTGGATGGACATCCCCGAGAACCAAACCGGATCTCTACCAACACAAGGCCGGGTTACCCCTAACTGAGTAACAACTGACCGAATATGCCATCCCCCGGTCCTTTGGGACCTTTATCACCGAGCGCTCGCAATCAATTCACACAATCATAACAAAGTGTTTTCAACATGAGTAAGTATCTGGGCTCCATACCATGATACCACCCTTTTCCAGAAGGAAATGCACATATCCTAAAGGGCGCTACCCCTCATAACCTTGCTGCATCTTTCCTGTTTTGACCATTTCCGGGATGTGAGGCTCGACGAATTCACGTCCACAAAAACATACTTTATACAAAAGCCATGCTTTGGGTCAAAAAATGATCAACACAATGATCACTAAGATAGACGATCAAACAAATGATCCTATCATAAATAATCAACACAATGATCATTTCAGCATCACTCAGCATGTCACATTACCAAATTGGGAATATATCGCTGATAACTCAACTATATAACCTCTGAGCTCGTACGTCTCAGAGAAGGGTGTTAAGCTAAAAGAATAAATTCTCCGCCACCAACAGAAATATATTTGAAAGAAATCGGCTTTATATCTCAACTTGTAATGTCAGGCATACAATCCATACAAGTCTGTTCTGGGATCGAACAAAACCGAAGGCACTTACAAAGAAGTCCTTGCAATCCGGATATCCACAATCCTGATCGGATTCACCATCACATATGGAGAACTCAATACCGTAGCTACTCGGTGCAGAGTCAATCGATAGTTCATCCTATCGCTCTCGCAAATATCCGGTCTTCAACACCGATCTTCAAATGCAATTCACAACGACGTATCACATATTCGGAATGGGTTATACGACCCCATGGTCCTTTCCCGGTTAACCCGAATAGTGAGCGCTTATTCAAAAATAAGTGTGACATTCAAATTAAATCAAATCACATCCAATACCCATTCAAAGGGAAATATTGATAGTCGGTTATTGAACTATCAATGGATATGCACACATCACCAGATTCCAAATAATTTTCCAAATTATTTATTTTCCAAAATATCTTTACAAGATATATAATTTCAACACTTCAAAAATAAATCAATATTTATTTTTAACAAATTCCACCTTTCATTTATAAATTCCATAATGAATTTATATTTCAAAATATCCATGCATATACGATTTCAACTATCCATTTTCAATTTATCTTCAAAAAGATAAATTCTAAATATTCACTTCACATTGGAAAACATTTCCATACTTATTTCTTCATAAGTAATTCACAAGTCTTTTTATTTTCAACACTTGGAAAATATTCAATATACTTAAATCGAATTAAGTATATATTTCATTCTTTTAGGGAAATCATTCACTTAAACATATTTATTTGGGTCAAAACGAATGTTGCGTAAAACATCGTCACGACGTCCCAAAATCACTAGTATAGGGATTCGAAATTTAAATAGATATATAAATCCCAATACTATTTAAAACATTTCCTTTCGGAAATCATTTACTATAACAACAGTGTTATAGTCCACCATTTCCTTTTATTTCTCGAAAACATCTATTTCAACAATGAATGTTTAAATCTATGATTTCGAATCTCAACACATTTAAAACATCATTAGATCGTTTTAATTCTATTTAAAACATCACATTCAAACATGTTCTTTAACGTATTATTCACTATTCAAAAACGTGAATATACTTCGTTAACAATTCATCCTTTTATTCATTTCAATTCAAAGGATTATTCACTATTCAAAAATGTGAATATAACTCCATTTCTAAGTTATAACAATTAACTTATCAAAATAAGTCGTTTGCAAATTTATAAAACAACGTTTATAAATTTCATTTCTATTTATTTTTAAAAAAACTTCCTTTTTATAAATTCTTTTATTAACCTATTCCAGTTTATAACTTAATTATAAACTAAAAGTTCATATTATAAGTTAAGACTTATAATTTATTCGTTTACAAAAACGTTCCTTTGAACTTCATAATTATAAATCTTATAACTTATAAGATTTGTTTATTTATCAAAACTCCATTCTTTCACTAACTTTATAAATTTTATGAACCTACTGTTTATAAAATTTCATTTATAACTTCACTGTTTATAATCCTGTAAATTTCATTCATTTACTAAATTCATCTTCACTTCATTCAAACACTTATAAAAACTCGTTTTATAATGTCTATATTCCAATTTATAAATGTCCATTTATAAATCTCTTAATATAAATCGATTTATATTATTCTTTAAAAACATCTTTAAATTCCTTTATAATTTCACCATTCTGATTTATAAAATAATCAAATTTTATAAATCTTATATTCAAACTTTTATAATAAATTCAAAAATCCAATTTAACCTATTTTATAAAATCATTGGTTCATATTTCTCAAAAATCAGCTTTCGACTATATTTCTCAAAATCAGCTTTTTAACTATATTTCACAAAAACCATAATTTTTATAACATAAAAATTTATATCGTTTATTTATTTAAAATGGATCAATTCCAAAAATATTTAATATTTTCAAAGATCATTTTGAAAAATCATTTTAAAATCCCAAAATTTGGGTCCAATGATGCTACACATCAAATAGTCAATCACGACAACAACGATCCATCATATATCGATATGATAATCCATCAAATATCAAAATATCTGAAATCAAATAAAAACTGTTGAGGAATCCAGTTGGATCCCTCCAACCTGTTTTCCTGCATCCAAAAACATTAGCACAATACCAATTTCGTTCCAGTACGAAATTATCGCGGTATATGTTTTTAATAAATATTATCCGCTTAATAACGGCGCAATAGGGTCTCATCCGCTAAAAAAATACGGGAAATCAACAACTGCAATATATACATATGCCAATATATATATATTGATATTATATATAATACCAATTTCACTGTTTATGAAATATTCGCGGTATATGTTTTTATTAAATAACATCCGCTTACTAACGGCGTATAATGTCTATTTTAACAATCAATATATATCAATCATCATTCACACATGCATTCAAATATTTTAAATCTAACTATTTAAAATAAAATCGAAACCTATTCGATTGAGTGAGAAGTTCTCACCTTGATTTTAATTTCCGTTTTAGCGATTTATTTCGAATAAAATTAAACGCGCGTTTAATTTTACCCAAAATTCTCACTGACTCCAAACGACTCCAAACCAACTCCATCGCGTAGTGCTCGTCCATACGATTCCAACGCAATTGAGTTTGCATTTTTTCGACCTCGTATGAAAAAGTTATGATTTTTTAAAGATTGTACACGATTTTATAACTTAATTACAACATAAACTTAATAATTAAAACCCACACTTGCTTCTGGGCCGTAGGATCTTGCTCCAACCTGATCACAGCCCTTGCATGCAACTCCCTCTTCCACGTTCTCCTTCCCAGTAACAAAACACGCACACAAAACCCATTATACATGAGCTAGGGTTTAATAAGACGATCTCTTCGCTCAACTATACTTCATCACGTAGGCACCAAATCGAAGCCACCAACATTAGCTACACTCGGCCCCAACACCTTGGAGTTCGGCCCCCTAGGTAGCATGCATCACGAGAATGAACGGCCTACTGTCGGCCCCACTTTCCTCCCCCCTCGACGCTCCAAATTTGATCATCACCGTATGGAATCGAAGCTCTCGTCGAGCTCTTCGACTTTGTAGTTGAGCACTTTGGCTAATTCTTTGTAGATTGAGAGAGATTGAGGGATGAATGTAACTAATTTCTGGCCATTGGTTGTAAATGTGGCGGCTAGGGTTTTGTTAGGGTTTATTTTTTTTTATTTATGAAGAGGATGGTGGGCTATTTATAGAATTTCGATCGACACTATTCATCCGGAAATTCCGAACTCCGATTTACGCGCCAAAACTGACGTACCTAGGGTTTATCCCGCGTTTCGGACACAATGGAACAGGTTTCGAAAGCTAATTCGGACATCTGTGCGAGTTATGGCTATAAACGCTCAATTTAAATTAAACCGATTTAAATCGATTTTTAGGCGTTTTAATACGTACCGGACAAACGGTAAATCCAATTGACACGAAATTTGAAACCTTACAATAATATCACATTACGGATCCGATGAAACTGGTTTCGTCGAAATCCGAGACTTTTTGAAAAATGGCTATTTTGACTCGCCAAATTAAAATTAAAAATAAATCGATGCGTTTCGAGCTGCCACGACCAAACGATAGCTCCGATTGACACGAAAATTGAAATCCGGTAATAACTAACTATTACAGATCCAATGAAACTGGTTTCGTTCAATTCTGAGACTGTTCAAAAATTGGCTATTTTACAGTCGATTATTAAATATTAAAATATTCAATTTTCACAGATTAACTTTTAATTCAATTTTAAAAGTTCTAAAATATCATTCTAACTTCAACATGATAAAATAAAATTTTACAAATCATTTTCAATCATATTTAACTCAATTTTCAATTATTTCCATAATTTCACATATTAAATTATCAATTTAATTATCCAATTAAATCCAATAATTCAAATAAAATTTATTCGACTTATAAATTTCACTTATTAATATTTAAAATTAATTAAATATTCAAATTTTAATTAATAAAAATTCTGGGTCGTTACACATTATCCCAGAAGAGATAAAAGAAGATTCCAACGATAAAATGGTACCTAATAATAATGAGATCTCAATATTTTATACGAACTACGGAGAAATATGAGATCGAAGTAAAATAATAATTGATGATGTATTCTCATTCGCGGTAGCTACTGAAATAATTGAAAGTCATGACCATAATGAGAATAATGAGAATGATGATAATGAACCAAATAGCATAAATGAATGTCGAAAAAGACACGATTGGCCAAAATGGAAAGATGTTATCCAAGTGGAACTAGATTCACTTCAAAAACATGGTGTATTTGGACCAATAGAGAAAACACCAGAAAACGTTAAACCAGTAGGTTATAAATGGGTATTCGTTAGAAAACGAAATGATAAAAATGAAGTCGTGAGGTACAAGGCACGACTTGTCGCACAAGGTTTCCTGTAGAGACCCGGTTTTGACTTTAAGGAAACTTACTCCCCTGTCATGGATGTCATAACATTCCGATATTTGATAAGCCTTGTAGTTTCTGAAAAACTCGATATAAGATTAACGGATGTTGTGACAGCTTATCTTTATGGTGAATTAGATACCAAAATTTACATGAAAATTCCAGATGGATATAAATTGCCTGAAGCAAAATCAAAGTCCATGTACTCATTAAGACTAAGACGATCACTATATGGGTTGAAACAATCTGGAAGGATGTGTTATAACCGTCTTAGTAAATATTTGGTAAAAGAAGGATACGAAAACAATCTCATTTGTCCATGTGTCTTTATAAAGAAATCGGTAAAGGGATTTGCTATCTTAGCAGTTTATGTTGATGACATAAATTTGATTGGAACTCCAGAAGAGATTGATGAAACAATAAATTATTTAAAGAAGGAATTTGAAATTAAAGATCTTGGCAAAACTAAGCACTGTCTCGGTCTACAGATTGAGCATAGTACTAATGGCATATTAATCCATCAATCAAACTACATTGAGAAAATTCTAAAGCGTTTTCAAATGGATAAAGCATATCCACTTAGTACGCCAATGGTTGTTAGATCTTTAGATATTAAAAAGGAGCCTTACCGCCCAAAAGAAGAAGATGAGAATGTGCTTGGCCTGGAAGTGCCATATCTTAGTGCCATTGGTGCATTATTATATTTGGCCCAATGCACAAGACCAGATATTGCATTTTCAGTAAATCTTCTAGCAAGATACAGTTCAGAACCAACAAAAAGACACTGAAATGGTATAAAACATATCATGAGATATCTTCATGGAACGACAAATTTGGGTTTATTTTACTCTAACACAGGCAATAATCCAAATCTAGTTGGCTATGCTGATGCAGGTTATCTTTCTGACCCACATAAAGCAAGATCACAAACTGGATATGTATTCAATAACAGCAATGCAGCAATTTCATGGCGATCTACAAAACAAACATTGGTAGCAACATCATCCAATCACTCTGAAATACTAGCACTACATGAAGCAAGTAAAGAATGTATTTGGCACTGATTGAGCATATTCGAAAAAGCTGCCAACTTCCATCAGTAACGGAAAGGTCAACCATTTTTTGTGAACACAATGCAGCTTGTGTAGCTCAAATTCAAGCGGGTTACATTAAGGGTGATAGGACGAAACACATTTCTCCTAAATTTTTCTTCACACATTAGCTACAAAAGGATAATAAGATAGAAGTGAAACAAATCCGATCACAAGAAAATCCAGCGGACTTATTCACAAAGGCGCTTCCAAAATCAACATTTCAGAAGATGGTGTCGGCTGCATCAACAAACTAATTGAATAATGCGTTATAATCCAGAGGGGTGTTGTAATATACATTAATAATAGGGATGAATATGCTAAATATGAAAGGGCATTATTGTAATCTGCACTGCATAAGTAGTCTATAAATATGGAGCTTGATTGTATTGCAAATATATCTCTCAATTCAATAGAATTGTTCTCTCTCTAATTGCCTTCATTCTCTTTATTCTATAACACGTTATCAGCACGATCTATACAAAAAATAAATATGGATCTACAATTGTGATAATTCATGAAATCATATCTATTCTTTTCAGATGCATTTATAGATCTCATAACGGTAAGTGATTTTTCTGATGATTTAATCTTCCAAATCATTTTTTTATATCTCATTCCATTCTAGATCTACTTCTTCAGATCTGAATATGTTGTCTTATTTTTTTTTAAATTTTATTATATTAGTCTTATAATTTTAGATCTTATATAGATCTAAACTTTGAGATATGATTCTTATTTTGTTAGTTATTATATTTCAGATCTAATTTTTATTTTTTGCTATTTTTATGATCTTATTATATTGTAGATCTCAATATCATACTTATTTTTATGTTTTTTAGTTCATTTATTTTGGAATGCAAGTTTGAACTTGACAAAATTTGATATTGTTGATTAAAACAAATTTTTTGAATTTGATTGTATTTAGTTTGGACATGGATTTGAGAAATCAAACATGGTTGGTAAATGGGGTTTTCATTTTGAAAACCTTTTGATTTGATTTAGATTTGAATGAAGACTTTGGAAATTATTTTGATATATGATTTATATTTCCAGAAGAAATATTTTATTGTTTCTAAGAGAAACAAATATAAATGTAATACGTATCCAGAAGATCGTATTAAGTGAATGGAAACATTAGTAAAAGCTTACATGATAAGCTTAATATCTTCCAATGCTTCCTTAAAAAAAATGCAGTTTACACAAAATTTGAGAACCCGAAGTTCATAATAAATTAGTGAACTTGAAGTTCATGAATTAGAAGCCCGAAGCTCTATTGAAATTGTGTAAAATGATAAGGTTGTACTTCTTGAAGAAGTTAAAGGAAAATAATATATTATCATATGAGATAATAATGCTGCATTCAAGAGATTACAAAAATCTCCAAATGAGTTATACCTTACCTTATATCTTCATATTATATTATATTAACCAAATATCCTGAAGATATTATGTTATATGATATATCAAACATCATTGGATGTGTGTGTATTAATCTATTGAAAAGATGTTTTAGAGATTTATTTATATTTATATTGCAAAATATAACATCCCAGAAGAGATTTTATAGAAATTATATTTTTGTTACATTGCAATTCCTTAAAAGGAAATACTATATTCCCTGAAGGAATAATGACATAATTTTTTTTTGAGTAATAACAATAATTTATCGAGAAAAAAAATGATATTGTATACCAATGTTACACTCCAGAAGTAGTGGTTTTATATTTCACATCTAACTTTCATTTGGTGCATCTAATTTTGTTACTGTATTTAAAGTTTGATATGTCATTTCAAAGGCAATTACAACAAAAATTTCCAGCAGAGATATTTTACGCCACTGTAAAAGTTGTAATTATGTAAAAGAAATATTGTATATTGATATGGCATTCCAATAATGCATATATATATATATATATATATATATATATATATATATATAGAAGAGATAAGTTCACTCCAGAAGTGGTGATACTAAAATATCTCCAAAAGAGATTTATAAATTTGAAAATGATAACATATCTCTACAAGAGATTTGTTTATACATTTGATAATTTTATTAAACTAAATAAATGCATAGAAATTTGATATTTGGGATATAATTAAGGAATAAAACTTAACAACTTTAAGTTATGTGTATATTTTGTTCAAACCAGAAGTTCGATATGGTTCCAACCATATGTTTTGAACATTATCATGCGGTTTTGACGGATTCACATTGACATTGATCTATAAATAGAAATTAATAGTTTGAATCCTTGCAATACTTTGTTCTAAAAATCACTAATTCAAAAGAGAAGAATATGCAAATTTATAATATATATGCAATACGTGGACGCACGTATATATCCATACATGAAAATATTTAGCTAACAACCTGAAGTTTGTTATGAACTCATCATATATATGTATGGATATTATTTAGTGATTTAAAATTCAATCAACAGAAATGTTGAATAACCTGAAGTCATGTTTGTATTCAAATGATCTACATACGTTCTATTTCTTATTTCCTTTGAAACAGAAAGTATAGCCGACTGTTAAAGTGGCAAATCGAACAGAATTGTTCTTGCATTTCGTTATAAACCCGTTACTTTTCCTCTCTACAAGAAGGTATGGAACGTCATTTGAGTGATAATATATGCCTACTAGATAGGGCAACTGCTCATATGATTTTGAAAAACCAGAAGTTTTTCTCTGAAACTATCTGAAAATATTTTAGATAAAAAATTCAACCATAGCAAATCTGCTAATATAATTGAAGGGTCCAGAAGATCCCATATAGTATTACCAAATGGTACATATATCTTAAATCAAAATACATTATACTCAAGAAAGTTTAAAAGAAATTTGTGGAGTTTTGAGGATATATAAATGAATTGCTACTATATTGGAACTATAATGAAAACGTCAAAGAATATCTTTACGTTTTTCTAAAATTGAAAGCCAGAAGCTTATTTTAGAAAAGTTGGTACAATTTCAACTGGATTATATTTCATGAAATTTGGCATAATTGAATCCCATATTCAAAAATGAGCCAGAAGCTCACAAATATCACTTGAATGCATCTTATCATTTGATAAATGGATTATCCTCCTATTATTAGTATTTATGGTGTATTTTCTAGTAGCAATATGATAATGGATCAAAATGAGAATCCAAAAATGATTATTATTTAATGTGACAATGTTTGTCAACATTGAGGGGGAGGATAAAGAGATATAGGTTCATTTTGATCATTAGTGTCAAATATTTGTTAAAGTATACAATGATGCAATATTAAGTAGCTTGAATAAATTATCGATAATATCTCTAGTAGACTTTCTCCAATATAGATCTGAATCCCTGAAGGATCAAAATATGTAAACCACATCCGAAATATGGTTGAAAAGTCAGTTCAAAATACTTTTGGAGTAAGTAATAAAGATGCCAAATAAAAGAAAGTGTGTATTCTTGAAGAAACACTTAAGGGTGCTCTGAAAGAGATCCATGACATGATTCTCAAATAACCCTAGAAGTGGGTTAGGTACCTAAAACATAATTAAAGAGATCTCAATAAATCATGTCTAGAACTGACAAGAAATAATCATCGATGATAAATTTATAAATAATAAAGCGCTTATGTTTATAAATGGATTAAAGATCCTGGATTAGAGAAAAACATGATTGACCATCATGAAATTCTCCTTAATAAGAAATCTGAACTTGTAGTCCGCAAAGTACCAAAAGTACTTGAAATGCTTAATATACCCCGAAGGTATAAATGTGGTTTAAAATCATATTAAATAATGAAAGTATACAAATTCCTGAAGAATATAAATAACTTTCGTTGTTATAAAGAATGCAAAGAACAAGGGGAGTAAATTTCAATCTACTTTTAAGTATTGTTGTAATGAAAATCTTGATATAATTCATGATGAGTAGATTACTTCCTATTTTTAAGTATCGTTGTAATGAAACTCTTAATATCCATTGAAGTGATAGTTTCGATATGCAAGTACTTATTAAAGTATACAAACTTCTGAAGAATATATATAACTTTTTATAAAGAATGAAAAAGACATGAAGTGTAGATTACAAATTTCTTCTAAGTATTATTGTAATGAAAATCTTGATACATCAAGATGAGTAGATTACTTCCTGCTTTCTAGTAATGTTGTAATGAAATTTTTAATATTCATGAAAGATGTATAGTTGCAATGCGCAAAACTAATTTGAAGCATAAAAATGAAAGCACATGAAGTGTTTTTCATAAAAGTAGTATACAAATGCATAAAATGCAAACCATATTTGGAAGAAACAATCTTAGAAAATTTGATTTTATCAAAGAAAACTATTAATAAATTATATTATGAATGAGATACATATTTATGGATCCAGAAGTATCTATAACCAATTTAAGTTATCGAAAGACGAATATGAATTCAGAGGAAAAATTAAAATCAGGGGGAGAAATCATAAGTATTTTATAATGCACTCTTTTTCCTTAACTAAGATTTTTCCCACTGGGTTTTTATTAGTAAGGTTTTAACGAGGCATTATCTTGATCCAGAAGTATCAACTCCCTAGTAACATTTGAAATAAGCTATAATGTACTCTTTTTCCTTATTTAAGATTTTTCCCACTGGGTTTTTCTTATTAAGGTTTTAATGAGGCATTATCTTGATCTAGAAGAATCAAACGTCTTTTCAAGAAATAACATCTCAAATATGTTATTTAAGTTAAATTGTATTTTTATCCTTGACTAAGGTTTTCCCCATCGGGTTTTCCTTTGTAAGGTTTTTACTGACGTATTAAATTGATCCAGAAGTACCAAACTCTATCTGATGCAATAAATTATTGAAATATGACATACTATATTGTACTCTTTTTCCTTCACTAAGATTTTTCCCATAGGGTTTTACTTAGTAAGGTTTTAATGAGGCATTAGTTTGATCCAGAAGTATCAAGCTTCATTTAAAGAAATAAGAAAATAAAATATGTCATTGTACTCTCTTTCCTTCACGAAGATTTTTCCTATTGGGTTTTTCTTAGTAAGGGTTTAATGAGGCATTATTTTGATCCTGAAGTATCAAACTCTTAGAAGAATATCGTTTTTAGTATGATATCTATAATTTCACAAGTTTCACTCTTTTCCTCTTTCAAGGTTTTTTCCATTGGATTTTCCTTACAGAGGTTTTTAATGAGGCAACAGACAATATCTATATCGACTGAATGGATAAATGCAAGAAAGATAATAATGAGGGGGAGCAATCATCATACACGTTTCGAAACGGACAATTTCTAGTTATCAGAGGATTCAAGATTTTCAAGACGCATATTCAAGGGGGAGTGTTATAATATATGTAAATATAAATAGTGAATATGCTATATACTGTTTTGTATTTAGTCCCACATCGTGGGATTAGTTCTACCCCAAGCTCCTAGGCCTCTATATAAAGGTGCTAATGTAATGTAAATAGATAATCTATTCTCAGGAATAAATAATATGTCTTCTGCCTCTCTCTCTAATGGCTTCCTGTTTTCTTTATTCTATAACAAGTGTTATAATATATGTAAATATAAATAGTGAATATGCTATATACTGTTTTGTATTTAGTCCCACATAGTGGGATTAGTTCTACCCTCAAGCTCCTAGGCCTCTATATAAAGGTGCTAATGTAATATAAATAGATAATCTATTCTCAGGAATAAATAATATGTCTTCTTCCTCTCTCTCTAATGGCTTCCTATTTTCTTTATTCTATAACATGTTATCAGCACGATCTATACAATTTTTTTTATGGATCTACACTTGTGATAATTCATGAAATCATATCTATTCTTTTCCAGATGCAAATATAGATCTCATAACAGTAAGTCATTTTTCTGATGATTTAATCTTCCAAATCATTTTTTTATATCTCATTCCATTCTAGATCTACTTCTTCAGATCTGAATATGTTGTCTTATTTTTTTAAATTTTATTATATTAGTCTTATAATTTTAGATCTTATATAGATCTAAACTTTGAGATCTGATTCTTATTTTATTAGTTATTATATTTCAGATCTAATTTTTTTTTGCTATTTTTATGATCTTATTATACTGTAGATCTCAATATCATACTTATTTTTATGTTTTTTAGTTCATTCATTTTGGAATGCAAGTTTGAATTTGACAAAATTTGATATTGTTGATTAAAGAATTTTTTTTTGAATTTGATTGTATTTAGTTTGGACATGGATTTGAGAAATCAAACATGGTTGGTAAATTGGGTTTTCATTTTGAAAACCTTTTGATTTGATTTAGATTTGAACGAAGACTTTGGAAATTATTTTGATATATGATTTACATTTCCAGAAGAAATATTTTATTGTTTCTAAGAGAAACAAATATAAATATAATACGTATCTAGAAGATCATATTAAGTGAATGGAAACATTAGTAAAAGCTTACATGATGAGCTTAATATCTTCCAATGTTTCCTTCAAAAAAAAAAGGAAAAGGAAATAATAACCGAGAACCTGCAGTTTTCATAAATCAGTAAATTACAAGTTTCCTCAAAATAAAGAACCAGAAGTTCTAACTAAAAAAAAGGATTATATATCAAAACTCAAATATATAAATTTGAGATGTGAAGCATTGAATTATTAGAAATTCTAATTCAGATTATGGTAAATTTCAATTGCAATCAAACCTGAAGTTTGATAATGAAAATTAAGTTGTACCATTTAGGATCTAAAGTACTAAACAAAGACTTTTTTAAAGTAAAATTGGAACCTGAAGTTCTAAAAATATTTGCCAATGGTATTAACTACTAAATCAAATAAATGTATAGAAACTTGTTCATTCCAAAAGTAGTGATAATAATATATTAAAAAAAAGGTCTCAAGAAGAGATTTGTTGATATATTTGGTGCTTTTACTAAACCAAATAAATACGTAGAAATATATATACTCTCCTACTCTCTTTCTTTTTAATTAAAAATAAGCTGTTCTAATAGAAAGTTTATTTCTTAATTTTTTTTCCTTCTTGAATGCATCCAATAGCTTTTCAAAAGGTAAAATATAATAAATCAAATATAATAGATCTGAAATAATCTTAATTTCCTAAATTTCTAAAATAACTTGTGTTGATTTGAAGATTTACATGTTTGTTTTGATATATTTGGTAAAGAATTATGAAGTTAGTTTTCTTATGAAAATAATAATGATTTGGATCTGAGATTTATAGTTATTTATGATTATGAATAATATGGATAGATCTGAGATAATTTTGTTTATTTAGAAATTCTGATTATTGGGAAATAAAGTTTCGCTTTAAGATATTCATTTTAGTTTTATTATTGAGTAATATTGAACCTATATTTGAGATGAAATTGTGTTACTTTGAGTACTGTTTGTTCAATTAGTTCATATATTTATAATGAAATTATTTTGCTATGACAGTAGTTATATCCTGAACCACATAAAGGTTAATTGTAGTTATTTTTATCACAAATGAATTAATTGCAAGTGTTATGGTAATAAATTAAATCATTTATTGTCATAAATGCATTAAATGCATTGATTATTGTAAATTAAATGACGTTGTATGTTTGTGTTTGGGATAAGAATAGACGTATGATTTACTATTTGATGTATTTATTTTGACAAGTAATGTCTGTTGTAACGGAAAAAATAGGTTTAACAACAATTTGAAGTTGTGCAAAGGAATTATTTTAATAGAAGTTGTATAACTCAAAGTCCAAGGCCTGAAGTCTAGAATTATGAAAAGATTTTCTGACAAACTTTACAAGCTCGAATTCTTGTCAGTATTTTTTTTAATTTGTCAAAATGTACAAGCTTCTAAAAAAAAAGGAAGGGCAGTTTACACAAAATTTAAGAACCCGAAGTTCGTAATAAATTAGTGAACTTGAAGTTCATGAATTAGAAGCCCGAAGCTCTATTGAAATTGTGTAAAATGATAAGGTTGTACTTCTTGCAGAAGTTAAAGGAAAATAATATATTATCATATGAGATAATAATGCTGCATTCAAGAGATTACAAAAATCTCCAAATGAGTTATACCTTACCTTATATCTTCATATTTATATTATATTAACCAAGATATTATGTTATATGATATATCAAACATCATTGGATGTGTGTGTATTAATCTCTTGAAAAGATGTTTTAGAAATTTATTTATATTTATATTGCAATATTTAACATCCCAGAAGAGATGTTATAGAAATTTTATTTTTGTTACATTACAATTCCTTAAAAGGAAACACTATATTCCCCGAAGGAATAATGATATAAATATTTTTGAGTAATAGCAATAATTTATCGAGAAAAAAAAATGATATTGTATACCAATGTTACACTCCAGAAGTAGTGGTTTTATCTTTCGCATCTTACTTTCATTTGGTGCATCTAATTTTGTTACTGTATTTAAAGTCTGATATGTCATTTCAAAGATAGTTACAACAAAAAAAATTCCAGTAGGGATGTTTTATGTTATTGTGAAGGTAGTAATTATGTAATTTCTACAAATAGAAACATTGTACATTGATATGACATTCCAATAGTACATATATATCTCTAGAAGAGATAAATTCACTCCAGAAGTAGTGATAATAAAATATCCCTAAAAGAGACTAATAAATTAGGAAATGATAACATATCTCTAGAAGAGATTTGCTTATATGTTTGGTAATTTTATTAAACCAAATAAATGCATAGGAATTTGATTATAAAGGATCCTAATTTAGCTTAGATTAGATCCTAAAAGTTTGAGAGCTATACATACGGTCCTGAGGAGATCTGTATCTGTAACATTCCAAGTATCTAGAAGATACTATTATTATTTTTGCTGTATTTTTTTTTACAGAACTCTCAATAGAGATGTGTAGAAATGTCTATATTCAATTAAAAATTACTCCTTGATAAGTAATCATAATTAGTGTTCAAAACTGATATTTGAGATATAATTGAGGAATAAAACTTAACAACTTGAAGTTGTGTATATTTTGTTCGAACCAGAAGTTTGATATGATTTCAAACCAAATGTTTTGAACATTATCATGCGGTTTTGACAGGTTTGCATTGACATTGATTTATAAATAAAAATTAATATTTTTGATCCTTGTAACAGTTTGTTCTAAAAATCACTAATTCAAATGAGAAAGAATATGAAAATTTTATAATATATATGTGATACGTGGACGCACGTATACATCCATATATGTAAATATTTAGCTAACAACCTGGAGTTTGTTATAAGCTATTATTTAGTGATTATGCATAGATATTATTTAGTGATTTAAAATTCAATCAACATAAATGTTGAATGACCTGAAGTCATGTATGTATTCAAATGATCTACACAATAAGTAAATTCCTCCAATAGCTTAGATCAATGAATGAGAACAAACTCTAATAATCAATATCAATTTAATGCATCTTGTCAACGAATAAAAGTATTATCGTCCTGTTATTAATATGTATGATGTATTTGCTAGTAGCAATATCATAATGGATCAAAATAAGAATCCAAAGACGATAATTATTCAATGTTTGTCAACATTGAGGGGGAGGATAAAGGGATACAAGTTCATTTTGATCATCAGTGTTAAATATTTATTAAAATATACAATGATGCAAAATATTATCAATATTATCCCTAATAGACTTTCTCTAATATAGATCTGAATCCCTGAAGGATCAAAATATGTAAACCACATCCGAAATGTGGTTGAAAAGTCAGTTCAAAATACTTTTGGAGTAAGTAATAAAGATGCCAAATAAAGAAAGTGAGTGTTCTTGAAGAAACACTTAAGGGTGCTCTGAAAGAGATCCATGACATGATTCTCAAATAACCCTAGAAGTGGGTTAGGTACCTAAAACATAATTAAAGAGATCTCAATAAATCATGTCTAGAACTGACAAGAAATAATCATCGATGATAAATTTATAAATAATAAAGCGCTTATGTTTATAAATGGATTAAAGATCCTGGATTAGAGAAAAACATGATTGGCCATCATGAAATTCTCCTTAATAAGAAATCTGAACTTGTAGTCCGTAAAGTACCAAAAGTACTTGAAATGCTTAATATACCCCGAAGGTATAAATGTGGTTTAAAATCATATTAAATAATGAAAGTATACAAATTCCTGAAGAATATAAATAACTTTCATTGTTATAAAGAATGCAAAGAACAAGGAGAGTAAATTTCAACCTACTTTTAAGTATTGTTGTAATGAAAATCTTGATATAATTCATGATGAGTAGATTACTTCCTATTTTTAAGTATCATTGTAATGAAACTCTTAATATCCATTGAAGTGATGGTTTCGATATGCAAATACTTATTAAAGTATACAAACTTCTGAAGAATATATATAACTTTTGTAGTTATAAAGAATGAAAAAGACATGAAGTGTAGATTACAAATTTCTTCTAAGTATTGTTGTAATGAAAATCTTGATACATCAAGATGAGTAGATTACTTCCTGCTTTCTAGTAATGTTGTAATGAAATTTTTAATATTCATGAAAGATGTATAGTTGCAATGCGCAAAACTAATTTGAAGCATAAAAATGAAAGCACATGAAGTGCTTTTCATAAAAGTAGCGTACAAATGCATAAAATGCAAACCATATTTGGAAGAAACAACTTAGAAAATTTGATTGTATCAAAGAAAACTATTAATAAATTGTATTATGAATGAGATACATATTTATGGATCCAGAAGTATCTATAACCAATTTAAGTTATCGAAAGACGAATATGAATTCAGAGGAAAAATTAAAACCAGGGGAAGAATTCATAAGTATTTTATAATGCACTCTTTTTTCTTAACTAAGATTTTTCCCACTGGTTTTTTATTAGTAAGGTTTTAACGAGGCATTATCTTGATCCAGAAGTATCAACTCCCTAGTAACATTTGAAATAAGCTATAATGTACTCTTTTTCCTTATTTAAGATTTTTCCCACTGGGTTTTTCTTATTAAGGTTTTAATGAGGCATTATCTTGATCTAGAAGAATCAAACGTCTTTTCAAGAAATAACATCTCAAATATGTTATTTAAGTTAAATTATATTTTTATCCTTGACTAAGGTTTTCCCCATCGGGTTTTCCTCTGTAAGGTTTTTACTGACGTATTAAATTGATCCAGAAGTATCAAACTCCATCTGATGCAATAAATTATTGAAATATGACATACTATATTGTACTCTTTTTCCTTCACTAAGATTTTTCTCATAGGGTTTTACTTAGTAAGGTTTTAATGAGGCATTAGTTTGATCCAGAAGTATCAAGCTTCATTTAAAGAAATAAGAAAATAAAATATGTCATTGTACTCTCTTTCCTTCACGAAGATTTTTCCCATTGGGTTTTTCTTAGTATGGGTTTAATGATGCATTATTTTGATCCCGAAGTATCAAACTCTTAGAAGGAATATATTTTTTAGTATGATATCTATAATTTCACAAGTTGCACTCTTTTCCTCTTTCAAGGTTTTTCCCATTGGATTTTCCTTACAGAGGTTTTTAATGAGGCAACGGACAATACCTATATCGACTGAATGGATAAATGCAAGCAAGATAATAATGAGGGGGAGCAATCATCATACACGTTTCAAAACGGACAATTTCTAGTTATCAGAGGATTCAAGATTTTGAAGACGCATATTCAAGGGGGAGTGTTATAATATATGTAAATATAAATAGTGAATATGCTATATACTGTTTTGTATTTAGTCCCATATTGTGGGATTAGTTCTACCCCAAGCTCCTAGGCCTCTATATAAAGGTGCTAATGTAATGTAAATAGATAATCTATTCTCAGGAATAAATAATATGTCTTCTGTCTCTCTCTCTAATGACTTCCTATTTTCTTTATTCTATAACAATAGACAAATATCTTCCTTTACTTCTCCAATTTCTGATTCAAAATTCTTAATTTACAATCAACTCTCCAATAACACGGTAAATCAAGTGGACCAAAATCCTAAATTAGTGCATCTCAAACCGTAGTTCTCGCACAAGCGAACCCTAACTAATGAACCGCCTTTTCAAATTCCAAAACCTTCCCCGCCATCACCTTCCTCTCTGCTAAAATCCTCTGGCCCCAAAGGTGTGCACACCCTGAATTCTCCAGCATTACGGTCTAAACTAATCTTCTTGGATTGCAACTGTTTTGACCAAAGAAAGCCTTAATTAATTAGTTGGGTCATTGTCCATGTACGTTTTTCGATATCTTAATATTCAATGATACCATTTACCTTATTGTCTGATTTTAATTTTAATTTTAACATGTTAGAGGAAAACTTCAACACCTGAAAAGGTTAACTCCTTTCCAGGAGATGTGGATAAAAAGGTAAACTCCAGCAAAAAAGACTTTCTATCAAATGTGGTCGAAAGAGTCACTCGGATAAGAAAATGCAGGACATGGTGATAAATTTCAAAATGTCAGGACGGGACACTCAGTAATTTAGAATCAAGTACCGGAAGAAGTAATAATGAAGCATAAAGACTAAGAGTTTAAAGGAGATGAAGTATGTGCAGGCATGAGGCTGGGTAACTTGAAGCATGCGGAGAGGTACTTTAATACAAGCATCATTTTCTGTGCTTAGTTCAATGTAGTTTAGAGAATTTAGACTTTATATTATTTTAGTGTTGCTAAAACAATGTTTGTTTGTGAACTTAGTTTTTTCCTTTGTATATTGTGGATCTACAACTTTATAAATATTTTTCACTACTTAATTGTCAGTTGTTTTATACTGTATTTCATTTATACTTACTTCTATATATATTTCTAATAAGTAAATAATTTTATTTCTAACTCATCATCATTATGAATTTAAACGAAGTTAATGACAAATTGCAATGATATCTCTTTTTAAACTGCATACTATAATGGTGGGTTTCCCACCGTTGTACGGATGTACTAGTTATTTTTGATGCTATACGTGACAATGAGAAAAAGGACCCATCTTAACATTTCATGATGGGTGTGTTGTCTTTCTCTCTGTACGGTCAAACTGCCTTAAAGTTGTCAGGTATTATACCAAATTTTTATTTTCAAATTGAAATAAAGTGTTTAATTAATTAATTTATCGGGTGTCTTGTTTCTCGTGGTTTTTTTAGGTCATGAATAATTTTAAACCAAGCGATGTTGTAATACACAAAAACAGAGTACCCTTGTGTTTACGACAAATGAAGTTCAACGAATAACACGGTTCCTACATGAAATTTGAGTTTACCTTATGCATATGTGGACATATGTACATTAAAGAGGTTGGGAAGACTTCAACATATTTAGAGTTATATATATATATATATATATATATATATTTTGACAATGAATTAACTTGAGCATGATGGATAATTTTTTATTTTATAAAATGCATGGTTATACTATACTTTTACATGTTAAATCCAAGATCTTTAATTTTACATTCAAACATCTTATTAATTTAACTTTGTTTATTAGTATCTCAATAAACACTTTATAATTACGCTTGATAAGATTTATCATATAAAGTAAATGACAGATAGATGGAGTAACAAATAGATAAAACACTTTGTATAAAGTGAGAGAGAAATGTAATCAGACAATGTACAGCTGCATGCTTATGACTGAATTAAATACTCAACACTATAAATAACGAGAAAGTGTATTCATTTGTATCAGTTTGCAAAATAATAAAAAGTAAACAATATTACATATTCTCCATTCTTACTTGTATAATTCTTTCTGTCATTATCATTTTAATACGAAACTCAATTTTGGAATCAGAGCTTAACTATCAAACGAATAAATGCCATGCCAAGCTATCATCAGATTATAGATCATCATTTGAAGCTAACTCATTAGAACATATATTCATCATATGAGTTTAGGTCAAGATCAGAATTTTGAATCTGTTTAAATCAGTTTACCCATAGTAGATAACTGCCTCGCCAAAAGATTCATCAAGACATCATCTGAATCCTTGGCTGCACCTATCTGAATCCATATTAGATCCCATTAGAAATTTCTTGAACTTTTACCGCTCAAGGTTCATCAATCTCATCAATGACTCAAGAAGGCAACAATTCCGAAAATGCAACAGTTCTACAAAAACATCACCACGTCAAAGAGCAAATCAACAGCAGTAAGCATCTATATATGATTTGATTAAAACCATCATTAGTCTACAAAGTCAACTAATCATGATGCATTAAGATGAAAGTAACCATCTACTACAGAAATTTTAGATTGAAACTGGCATTCGAGGATGTGGCTTAGAAGAATTTGTTCTTTGGCACTAATATCACACCACCCAAATTCATCATTGATAATGAAGGCAAGTTAACTAGTAACAAACAATATGTTACTCATCAAAGACAAGATAATCTGCTAAGTTCTTGGCTACTTTCTTCAATAAGCATAGAGCTATTCCCTCAAATTATTGGATGCAAAATTGTAAATGAAATATGGACAAATAGTGGAACAAATTTTTAATTTTCAGTCTGCAGCAAAGATAATGCATTACAAAAGGAAAATGCAAACTCTAAGGAATGACAACATGTCAACAAGGGACTATCTAACCAAAATCAAGAATTACTACGATCTATTAGAGGCACCAGGACATAAAATATCAAACAAAAAGAATTTTCGGCTATCATGTATAGGCTAGACAGTGAACATGAGGCGGTGGTACCAGTTACTTCATCAAAGGAAGTAATACCATCAATACAGTATTTACATTCTACTTTACATGCTCATGAAGGTGGAATAGACTAGAAAAAATCTTTTGATTCAGAGTTTTCGATCAGTTATGCTGCTAACTCAAGAAATAGAAATCATGAAAGAAACTTCAGCAATAAAAATGTAACTGGAACAAGAAATGATGAAAACTACTCAAGAAATCAATTTGGAAGATTTAAAGGAAGATGATGCAGATGGAACAGCAACAAACCAAAGTGTCAGATATGTGAAAAACTAGGACATATTGCCAATAAATGTTACTTCAGATTTGACACAACTTATAATCCTACTCGGAACTCAAGTAATTTGTAACAACCCTAGTTTCAGCCAGTTATTTTATTTATTTTATTTAATTTATTTTCAATTTTAAATAATATATTTTATAAATTGGGTTTAACAATATAGTTAAATATTTAAAATTTGAGATATATTTTGAGAAATTTTATATGTCAATAAACTTAAATAATAACTGTAAAATTTTAAGCTAGAATTGAACCGTTAAATTTCGTGTTTGAAAGACGCGTGATTTATAGGGTAAAAAGTGACGTTATAAAACGTGTGTTTTCAAAATGTTATTTTTGTGAAAATTTTTGATATTTTAGTCTGCGTCCGTTTAACGCAGTGTAAAAATAATATTTTCAAATTTTTCTGAAGAAAATTTTTGGTCAGTGATTTTAAGACGGACGTTGGTTCGTTTTAAAAGGACCGTTGTTTTATATAATTTTTGACATACGTTAAATTTTAACTGACTACATAGAAACGTAACGTTAACATTTAAAAAAATTATCAATCTAAAATCAAGGAAAGATTTAACTAAATTTAATCACAACATCTTTCAAACCGTTCAAACTTTCCTCTTTATTTCTTTCTCTCGGCAGTTTCAAATTGCAGCTTGTACACGTTCTTTTCTAACTGAAACATGCACATCCATCTACCTCTATCTCAATTGTGGCCAAGCTGACATCATTCACGCATCAATGAATTAAAGAAACCCTGAAACAAATGCTCGAAGATATAAATATACGATTTAAATATAACTGAAATCTTGCATCAACCTTCCCCTTAACTTCAGCATTCAGTTATAAAAGCTTGTATCACGCAAGCTATTTAACACATGATCAATCTTCCCTTCATCAAAGTTTACATTTTTGAGAACTGATGAGAATGAATTCTCGGCCATTAATACAAATAAAACTGATACGTTTCTTTTAATTCCTCTGAATGATTCGAAGCATTTGCTTATAAATTCATTTTCTCCTCTGCCCAAACTTTTCCACTGTGTTTCATCCCATCTTTTCCTTGCTCGAGCTATCAGGTAAGCCATTTCATTTCATTTTGGTTTTACAAGTTCCTCTGCCTTTTTGTTTGCTCGGCCACTATACCCAAAATTCACTTGTTTCTCTAGAAGCTTTACCCTGAGCCTGTGGATGAAAGTATGGTCAGATATTGATCTGATGGTCTAGTTGTATTAAGTTAGGAAAAAACAATCTGGCATGTTTCCTTTGTCTGTGAACCACTGCAAGCCTTAGAGAATGGACACAAGCAGAGTCTAGTCGAGAAATAAATTTCAATGGTCATCCTTTCATCCACCACATCATAGCCCATCTCAGTTATTTCTCTGCATTTAAAAAAAACAATTAGTATAAGTATGCCTAGGTAGAAAAGGGGAGATTGGGTACATGTTTCAGTGCATCTGTGCACATTCATAGCATAGGGATGGTCAGTGGGGTTTGGGTAGCACTGGTTTAGAAGAGTTTCTGTTGCATTTACATAAATTAGTCTGCATACATGCTCATGAGAATCTGACTTGGGGTTTTGGGTAGTGTCTTGCATGTTTTTAGTTAAAAGGTGGACTCTGTACATGATCTGATTTCACCTGGAGTTGCTTTAGATTTATGACTGCAGTGGTGATGTGTAGTGATAAAAGGTGGGCAGTGTAGACATCTGGAGTAGTAGAGTGGAGGATGCCCCTGTGCATGTTGATGATATGTATGTGCACATGACAGTGATGAAACCTGGAAGTAGGTTGAAGGCTAGAAGTGTTGATGCATATTTGAAGTGAGGGATGGATACCAATAAAAGGTGAAAGGGTTAGTAGTTGGGAAGTCAGTGGTAGGAGGAAGGAATGGCAGTGAAGGCCAGAGAAGGTGGATTTCTGGAAATTGAAGTGTTTCAACACTTCCACATATGACTCGAAGCAGATACTTATTTAACCCGAAGCAGACTAAATTTTGACTCGAAGAAAACCCTGTTGTGACTCGAAGCAAAATGAGGGGAAACTCGGGTTGGAGACAAATATTGTAGAGTTGTTTGTGCAGTGGTGATCTGATATGTATTTGAGATTCTGGAAAAAAGAAAAGAAAAAAAAAAAAAAGAAGAAGAAAAAAAAAAAAGTGAAATTTGTGAATGAAGAAAGGGGTAGGCAGTGCATATGTATAGGGTAGGCATGAACAAGTTAGGGGTGCACTCGTATTCATTTTTGCAATCGGGTCTTAGAAAAATTTGGTCGAGCAAGTCAAATTTCTTTTCCTATCTTTAATTTTTCGTTGACTATAAAATCTAAGTCGCGTTCCTATATTTTTGAAATTTGTTCTAGATCTAAATCTAGGCGACGCCCGCAAAAATTTGACTGTTATTCTCTGTCAGTCTGTACCAGTAAATTTTCAATTTTGAACTCGAATTTGCTGCAACACCCAGGTGAGTATTTCTCACCAGACATACGTATTTATATTTCGTAAATTATTACAAGTGTATGTGTAAATTTGTATTTCACTATTATCTGTCTGTAGTGTAATATAGAATGATAAACCCCATTAAATTGACACCCATCAGTTATTTATATGTTATATGATATCTGCAGTTATATTATGTTATTATTTACTGTTTAAATCACACTGCAAGTTCCCTGTTATATATATATTGTTATGGCTGAAATGATAGGCCTAATTGATTATTATTGTTCACCTATTCTGTTAACTGTGTAAATTATCTTGGGATTTCGGGTTCGAAATGATAGAACCCGGAATTGTGTAAATATCGGATTGAAATGATATAGATCCGTTTCACTTGACCTAGGCTAGAAAATCTTATACAGGCCCGTGGTTTATACATATTATTTTCTGGAAATATTTTAAATTATTTTTAAGAAATTGAGGATATTCTAGTAAAATTTTTATAATGTTTTAAATGTTAAAAATAAATAAATATAGAATAAAATTTTAGTATAACTTGTTCCAAAAATTCTGGAGTTTTGAAAGAATAAGATTTAAATTTAGAGAATTATATATATATAACAAGTTATATTTAGAAATAGATTTTAAATCTAAAAATCTACAACCGCATTTAAATGCTATCTTTTGAAATTTGACTAGGTTAAACTCATAACTTTAGACAGCATTTCCTGAATGCTGTAGAAATTAAGATGGATTTATTTGAAAATCTATGGAAGATTTTTGAGAATAAGTTAAACTTTGGAATTTAAATATGTAATAAATAAAAGAATCTAGAAATTGAGTTTGGATAGATTTTAAAGGAAATATGATTTCTATTATAAAAGAAATAAATTCCAAATTTGATTGAATAAATTGAAATGGTATATTTTTAAAGAAAATGTTTAAATCAAGGATTTGAAAATTTAAGGTATTTGAAATATATATTGATTTGGAAAAATAAATACCATTTTTCAAACTATAACCACGGGTTATAATAACGGTTGGTTGGCAAAGAGACCGGGATCGGATATGGACATACTCTCTGTCGATACCGAAAACCACTTTGACAACCGTGTACGCGGTGGAGATTCCAGAATGAAGTAGGATGGTGGGGGCGGTTTCTTGAAAGGTATATACGTGGACCCGACTCCCGTGAGTTGGCATAAGGTGGCTAAAACAGGAGCGATTCTCGGATTAATGAGGTAGCTCCTCTGATCGAACGCACTTCTTCGTTTGCCATTCTATTACTTTTGTGATTGTTTGGTGCGCACCTTTGATTTGGGAGTGTTGTTCGAGGTGGGCGGTTGCTGCGGCTTCGCGTTACCACCGGTCCGGATAGCAATTGGTATATCTACCCTGGCATTGCCTAGTTGTGCCGTGTCACCTACCATATCGAGCCTTGTACGAGTTTGGTTTTCTCCCGTAGCCCGTATGGTATCCTCTAGTTGCTTCCCGATCAGGAGGAGCTATGATATTGGATGGACTACTGGGACTATTACGTGTTAAGGGCTATATGGGTAACCCCTTAACGCTATTAAAAAGTAAGTTTATTTTAATATAGACACTATTATAATAGCGCAATATACTATATAGTAAATAGTTTAACGGATCCTTAGAGGATGGGCGATCCCAAGCATCCTTTAAGTTACTTGCTCTTTACATTACAGTACATTTGATTTAGCTTACATTATATAAGTATGTATGTCCTGACTCGAGTGTTTTGTTTTATTGTACGCTCGGGTCAGCCTGAGTTGCAGATTCAGCTTTTTTCCTGGAGCTAGGACTAGATCACTCTTGCTAGTTGGAAGCTTCTTCGTCTTTATCTATTTTGTAATTCAAGACATTTTGGAAGACTATGTTTTATTATGGCTTAAAAATTTGTATTAGAGTTTTGAACAATGTATTTCTGTTTGTAAAAGTTTCCAGTGGCTTCATGAACCACTGTAGCATTTTATATTCCGCTGTGAGATTCTGATATCTGTGTCTGTGATTCTGTGTATTTGGTTTCATTTGTTCCTTAGCTATATTTACAATCTATTATTTTGAACTATTCCAGCTTGACATGTTCTATTATTGTCGAATTCGAATGGTACAAAATTAGTGGGTCGTTACAGTTGGTATCAGAGCCAGGTTTAAACCATAGCCTAAGGAAACAAAAAAACTCATTAGAGATAGAGTAGCAATACTCTAGAATGAGTGAAGTCAAATTCCAGAACCTTTCTTTGTGAGAGAACGTATTTTAAAAATATAAAACGATTTTCAAAGGAGATTTTTAAAGAAGTATTTTAGTATAAAAACTTCCTATCCTAAGTAAATTTCTAATTATCTTCTTCTTTCTCTTCATCGTATATTCGAACTTTTGTTAATTGCTTAGAATTTATCTTATCCTAGAATATCTTAATATTTTTCCTTTATCCTTAGTATCCATCCTTAATCTTTCAGGATGAATAGAAGAAACAATCGAGGTCGAGGGCAGGCTGCTCCTCCTCCTGCTGCCCCAGTTCGATTCACTAAATTGTGCAAGGATTATGTTGAGCTAGGTGGCACAAAATTTATGGGAACAGAAACCATCATAGAAACTCAACAATGGCTTCGGGACTTAGAGAGGATTTTCTCCTGCCTCGAGATTACTAATGCCCAGCAGAGGCAACTCGCGGCCTGGCAAATGAAGGGCGCTGCTTTAGATTGGTGGCTATCTATTACTGCTCAAACAAATGAGGCTGACCTCACTTGGGAGCAATTTAGGTATCTTTTTGGTTGTCCAAATTCGGATTTGAAATCCCATCTTGTATATATCTTTTAAACTCTTATCGTGCTTTAGGGAGGCCTTTCTGGCCAAGTGGATGCCCGAAGCGGGCAAGTCTCAACTCTATAGGGAATTCATGGATCTTAAGCAAGGCAATATGACCTTCACGGAGTATGAGAGGAAGTTTAATGAACTCTCACAGTATGGCCTGAACCTGATTGACACCCCGCTCAAGTTGAACGAGAAGTTTATCGCTGGAGCTCGACCCGAGTTCTACGATCGACTCATTACTCATGTGCATGGGTCATTCACGGCATTGATGGATATGGCTCTCCGGTATGAGAACCCTACATCTAAGGCCACTTTTGCTACCCCGTCTGCATCGGCCCAGTCTTCCGGTAATTCAAGAAAGAGGAAGTCAAATTTCTACCGCAATAAGAGGAACAAGACTCAAGGGCTAGGTTCATCATCATCTTCTGCTTCAGCAAGGCCACCAGTGGATTTGTCGACCATCACATGCCACAGATGCCACCAGAAAAGACATTTTGCTAACCGCTGTCCTACTTTGGGTGCTGCCATTCCACCACCAGCTCAGTTTGCTAGGAAAGATCTATGTCATATCTGCCTCCAGCCAGGACACTACAAGAAGGATTGTCCCACTCAAAAGAGAGGCACAACATCCGGAGTCTTTGCAGTAACTTCTGCATCTTCTACAGCTCCGCAGCCTGCACCTGCACCAGTATCAGATCCAGCCCCAGATGATTCTCAAGGTACTCTTCAAGGATCTTTTACTTTGTTCAAATTACCTGTTCGAGTTTTATTCGATACCGGAGCTTCCCACAGCTTCATTTCATCCGATCTCTGTAATAGATTTGAACATCGCCTTTCTCCTGAACTTTCTTCTATACCTTTATGTGTCTCAAACCCCATCGGTGGTCCTGCGAACCTTAGTAAAGTTTGTAGGGATGTGAAGCTCCTCCATTTCCAACAATGCTTCACTGGAGACTTTTATGTTTTGGGTTTCAACGCTTTCGACCTTTTACTCGGAGGCGATTGGTTAGATAGGCATGGTGCAGATATCTCTTGTAGTTCTCGTACTGTTGTTCTTAAAGATGATTTAGGGAATCCTTTAAAGATCCAGTGTAAGTGGCCTCAAGAGTTTGCTGGTAGTTTCATCTATTCTCTTGACACTTTCCCAGATGATATCCATTTGACCCCTGTAGTCAAACTATTTCCCGATGTGTTTGGTGAAGTCACTTCTTTGCCTCCAAAACGTGAAATTGATTTCCGTATCGATCTTATCCCTGGAGCACGACCTGTAGTCCTTCCACCTAGAAGAATGGCACCACGAGAGAAGAGCGAATTAAGGAATCAGATTCAAGACTTATCTTCTAAAGGACTGATTAGACCAAGCTTCTCAGAATGGGGAGCAGCTGTTGTATTTGTCACCAAATCTGATGGTTCTCTTCGGATGTGTGTTGATTATAGAGAACTCAACAAGCTTACCATGAAGAACAGATATCCTATGCCCCGCATAAATGATATGTTCGATCAACTTTATGGAGCAACTGTTTTCTCTCAGCTTGATTTGGCCACAGGTTTCCATCAGCTTAGAATTGCCGAGGAGAGCATCCCCAAAACTGCTTTCCGGACTGAGAATGGTTTCTTTGAATGGCTAGTGATGCCTTTTGGTTTGACTAATGCCCCTGCTTTCTTTGTAGACTTGATGAATCGCGTTTTCCGCGATGTACTTAATAAGTTTGTCCTTGTCTTTATTGATGACATCCTTGTTTTCTCCAAGTCTGAGGAAGAACATAGAGCTCATTTGAAGTATGTTTTAGAGACTCTCCGAAACCACCAATTGAAGGCTAAGTTCTCTAAATGCCATTTCTGGGAAGAAGAAGTCCGATTCCTTGGGCATATTGTCTCTAAAGAAGGAGTTTCTGTTGATCCAGTCAAGATCGCTGCAATCAAAGAGTGGGAAGAACCTAAGGTTCCTACCGATATCCGCAGTTTTCTAGGCCTTGCCGGCTACTATCGAAGGTTCATTGAGAACTTTGCTCGGATTTCGGCACCTCTGACTGCTCTAACTCGGAAGAATGTTAAGTTTGTGTGGAGCAGTAAGTGTAAAGCCGCTTTCCAAGAATTAAAGGATAAACTCACCTCCGCACCAGTACTTACTGTACCAAATGGAAGTGAAAGATTAGCGGTATTCACCGATGCTTGTCAAGAAGGTTTGGGAGCAGTGCTAATGCAGGATGGGAGAGTAATTGCATATGCTAGTCGTCAGCTGAAGACACATGAAGGTAATTACGCTGCTCATGATTTAGAATTGTTGGCTGTTGTCTTTGCCCTGAAGCTTTGGAGACACCATCTCTTGGGAGCTAAGTTTGATCTCTTTACTGATCACAAATCTCTGAAATATATCTTTACCCAGAAAGATTTAAATCAGAGACAAGTGCGATGGCTCGAGTTCCTTGCTGCATATGACCTCGACATCAACTATACTCCTGGGAAAGCCAATGTAGTGGCAGATGCGCTAAGCAGGAAGAAATCTTTGTTATGTCAGATTTTTGTATCTTCCCCTCTTTTGGATCGTATCGTGGCTAAACAAGATGAAGACGAGATGCTTAGGCGTATAAAGGGAAGTGTTCGTAGCAGAATTGGTGGTAATAGCTCTGATGGAAAGGGAGCTCAGATCGATGATAAAGGAGTTTTAAGGATAAATGGAAGGATTTGTGTCCCTAATGTTGACGGTTTAAGGCAGGAATTACTCCGGGAACATCATCAGTCCCGACTCTCCATTCATCCTGGCGTAGCTAAAATGTATCAGGATTTGAAGAAGCTATACTGGTGGAAGGGTATGAAGCGAGATGTCTCTATTTATGTGAGTAGATGTGCGATTTGTCAGCAAGTCAAAGCAGACCATCAAAAAACACCCGGTTTGTTACAGCCTTTGGAGATTCCAAACTGGAAGTGGGAACAGGTTTCTATGGACTTTATTGATGGTTTACCGAGATCCCGGAGAGGAAATGAAAGCATATGGGTTATTGTAGATAGACTGACTAAGTCCGCTCATTTTATTCCAGTCAGATCTACACGCACAGCTTCGAGTTTATCCGAAATCTATATGAGGGAGATTGTTCGCCTCCATGGCGTTCCTCTTAGCATTGTGTGCGATCGAGATCCTATTTTCACCAGTCAGTTTTG
Organism: Allium cepa; assembly: GCA_030765085.1. Classification (NCBI taxonomy): domain Eukaryota; kingdom Viridiplantae; phylum Streptophyta; class Magnoliopsida; order Asparagales; family Amaryllidaceae; genus Allium; species Allium cepa. The sequence continues at coordinate 489,861,904 of CM060941.1, read as the reverse complement.
GAAAGCATTCCAAGAATCCTTGGGTACTCGTTTGAACCTAAGCACCGCTTACCACCCACAAACTGACGGTCAGACGGAGAGGGTAAACCAGATTCTTGAAGATCTTCTTCGTGCTTGCATCTTAGACTATGGAGGATCTTGGGAAGATCATCTCCATCTTGTGGAATTCACCTATAACAACAGTTATCAGGTATAAATTCCAATCCTTTGTTCTTATTTTATCTTAGCTCTCTATCTATCTCATTCTATCTTTTCAGGTTAGTCTTAAGATGTCCCCTTTTGCTGCTCTATACGGGAAACCGTGTAGATCTCCTTCGTGTTGGATTGAGTCTGGTGACCGCTTAGTTCTTGGTCCCGAGATGATTCTAGAAGCTTCAGAGAAGGTAGAGGAGATTAAGAGGAGATTAAAAGTTGCTCAAGACAGACAAAAGAAGTACGCTGATCGGCGTAGAAGGAGGTTAGAATTTGATGTTGGTGATTTGGTGTTTCTGAAGATCTCTCCTTTAAAGAATGTAGTCCGGTTTGGTCGGAGAGGAAAGCTAGCACCTAGATTCATCGGTCCATTCCGTATCTTGGAGAGAATTGGATCTCTGGCATATAGACTGGATCTACCAGAGAAATTTGCCGGAATTCACAATGTCTTCCATGTATCTCACCTTCGCCGCTGTCTTCACGATCCATCTTTAGTCATCCAGCCTACTGCTCTCGATGGTCTGGACATCGAGCCTGATTTGACTATGGAAAGGAAGCCACTTCGTATCGTCGATCAAGGTACGAAACAGCTCAGAAGAAAATCAGTCCCATTGGTCAAAGTGCAGTGGAGCACTGATGGGCGAGATTGCACATGGGAAACGGAGGAGAGCATCCGTGCTTCAAATCCAGAACTATTCGTTTAAGGTACCTATCTACCTAGCTTATTCTTCCTTTGTTCTTTTTCTTTCGTTCCTTTTCGAGGACGAAAAAGTTCTTAAGTGGGGGAGAGTGTAACAACCCTAGTTTCAGCCAGTTATTTTATTTATTTTATTTAATTTATTTTCAATTTTAAATAATATATTTTATAAATTGGGTTTAACAATATAGTTAAATATTTAAAATTTGAGATATATTTTGAGAAATTTTATATGTCAATAAACTTAAATAATAACTGTAAAATTTTAAGCTAGAATTGAACCGTTAAATTTCGCGTTTGAAAGACGCGTGATTTATAGGGTAAAAAGTGACGTTATAAAACGTGTGTTTTCAAAATGTTATTTTTGTGAAAAATTTTGATATTTTAGTCTGCGTCCGTTTAACGCAGTGTAAAAATAATATTTTCAAATTTTTCTGAAGAAAATTTTTGGTCAGTGATTTTAAGACGGACGTTGGTTCGTTTTAAAAGGACCGTTGTTTTATATAATTTTTGACATACGTTAAATTTTAACTGACTACATAGAAACGTAACGTTAACATTTAAAAAAATTATCAATCTAAAATCAAGGAAAGATTTAACTAAATTTAATCACAACATCTTTCAAACCGTTCAAACTTTCCTCTTTATTTCTTTCTCTCGGCAGTTTCAAATTGCAGCTTGTACACGTTCTTTTCTAACTGAAACATGCACATCCATCTACCTCTATCTCAATTGTGGCCAAGCTGACATCATTCACGCATCAATGAATTAAAGAAACCCTGAAACAAATGCTCGAAGATATAAATATACGATTTAAATATAACTGAAATCTTGCATCAACCTTCCCCTTAACTTCAGCATTCAGTTATAAAAGCTTGTATCACGCAAGCTATTTAACACATGATCAATCTTCCCTTCATCAAAGTTTACATTTTTGAGAACTGATGAGAATGAATTCTCGGCCATTAATACAAATAAAACTGATACGTTTCTTTTAATTCCTCTGAATGATTCGAAGCATTTGCTTATAAATTCATTTTCTCCTCTGCCCAAACTTTTCCACTGTGTTTCATCCCATCTTTTCCTTGCTCGAGCTATCAGGTAAGCCATTTCATTTCATTTTGGTTTTACAAGTTCCTCTGCCTTTTTGTTTGCTCGGCCACTATACCCAAAATTCACTTGTTTCTCTAGAAGCTTTACCCTGAGCCTGTGGATGAAAGTATGGTCAGATATTGATCTGATGGTCTAGTTGTATTAAGTTAGGAAAAAACAATCTGGCATGTTTCCTTTGTCTGTGAACCACTGCAAGCCTTAGAGAATGGACACAAGCAGAGTCTAGTCGAGAAATAAATTTCAATGGTCATCCTTTCATCCACCACATCATAGCCCATCTCAGTTATTTCTCTGCATTTAAAAAAAACAATTAGTATAAGTATGCCTAGGTAGAAAAGGGGAGATTGGGTACATGTTTCAGTGCATCTGTGCACATTCATAGCATAGGGATGGTCAGTGGGGTTTGGGTAGCACTGGTTTAGAAGAGTTTCTGTTGCATTTACATAAATTAGTCTGCATACATGCTCATGAGAATCTGACTTGGGGTTTTGGGTAGTGTCTTGCATGTTTTTAGTTAAAAGGTGGACTCTGTACATGATCTGATTTCACCTGGAGTTGCTTTAGATTTATGACTGCAGTGGTGATGTGTAGTGATAAAAGGTGGGCAGTGTAGACATCTGGAGTAGTAGAGTGGAGGATGCCCCTGTGCATGTTGATGATATGTATGTGCACATGACAGTGATGAAACCTGGAAGTAGGTTGAAGGCTAGAAGTGTTGATGCATATTTGAAGTGAGGGATGGATACCAATAAAAGGTGAAAGGGTTAGTAGTTGGGAAGTCAGTGGTAGGAGGAAGGAATGGCAGTGAAGGCCAGAGAAGGTGGATTTCTGGAAATTGAAGTGTTTCAACACTTCCACATATGACTCGAAGCAGATACTTATTTAACCCGAAGCAGACTAAATTTTGACTCGAAGAAAACCCTGTTGTGACTCGAAGCAAAATGAGGGGAAACTCGGGTTGGAGACAAATATTGTAGAGTTGTTTGTGCAGTGGTGATCTGATATGTATTTGAGATTCTGGAAAAAAGAAAAGAAAAAAAAAAAAAAGAAGAAAAAAAAAAAAAGTGAAATTTGTGAATGAAGAAAGGGGTAGGCAGTGCATATGTATAGGGTAGGCATGAACAAGTTAGGGGTGCACTCGTATTCATTTTTGCAATCGGGTCTTAGAAAAATTTGGTCGAGCAAGTCAAATTTCTTTTCCTATCTTTAATTTTTCGTTGACTATAAAATCTAAGTCGCGTTCCTATATTTTTGAAATTTGTTCTAGATCTAAATCTAGGCGACGCCCGCAAAAATTTGACTGTTATTCTCTGTCAGTCTGTACCAGTAAATTTTCAATTTTGAACTCGAATTTGCTGCAACACCCAGGTGAGTATTTCTCACCAGACATACGTATTTATATTTCGTAAATTATTACAAGTGTATGTGTAAATTTGTATTTCACTATTATCTGTCTGTAGTGTAATATAGAATGATAAACCCCATTAAATTGACACCCATCAGTTATTTATATGTTATATGATATCTGCAGTTATATTATGTTATTATTTACTGTTTAAATCACACTGCAAGTTCCCTGTTATATATATATTGTTATGGCTGAAATGATAGGCCTAATTGATTATTATTGTTCACCTATTCTGTTAACTGTGTAAATTATCTTGGGATTTCGGGTTCGAAATGATAGAACCCGGAATTGTGTAAATATCGGATTGAAATGATATAGATCCGTTTCACTTGACCTAGGCTAGAAAATCTTATACAGGCCCGTGGTTTATACATATTATTTTCTGGAAATATTTTAAATTATTTTTAAGAAATTGAGGATATTCTAGTAAAATTTTTATAATGTTTTAAATGTTAAAAATAAATAAATATAGAATAAAATTTTAGTATAACTTGTTCCAAAAATTCTGGAGTTTTGAAAGAATAAGATTTAAATTTAGAGAATTATATATATATAACAAGTTATATTTAGAAATAGATTTTAAATCTAAAAATCTACAACCGCATTTAAATGCTATCTTTTGAAATTTGACTAGGTTAAACTCATAACTTTAGACAGCATTTCCTGAATGCTGTAGAAATTAAGATGGATTTATTTGAAAATCTATGGAAGATTTTTGAGAATAAGTTAAACTTTGGAATTTAAATATGTAATAAATAAAAGAATCTAGAAATTGAGTTTGGATAGATTTTAAAGGAAATATGATTTCTATTATAAAAGAAATAAATTCCAAATTTGATTGAATAAATTGAAATGGTATATTTTTAAAGAAAATGTTTAAATCAAGGATTTGAAAATTTAAGGTATTTGAAATATATATTGATTTGGAAAAATAAATACCATTTTTCAAACTATAACCACGGGTTATAATAACGGTTGGTTGGCAAAGAGACCGGGATCGGATATGGACATACTCTCTGTCGATACCGAAAACCACTTTGACAACCGTGTACGCGGTGGAGATTCCAGAATGAAGTAGGATGGTGGGGGCGGTTTCTTGAAAGGTATATACGTGGACCCGACTCCCGTGAGTTGGCATAAGGTGGCTAAAACAGGAGCGATTCTCGGATTAATGAGGTAGCTCCTCTGATCGAACGCACTTCTTCGTTTGCCATTCTATTACTTTTGTGATTGTTTGGTGCGCACCTTTGATTTGGGAGTGTTGTTCGAGGTGGGCGGTTGCTGCGGCTTCGCGTTACCACCGGTCCGGATAGCAATTGGTATATCTACCCTGGCATTGCCTAGTTGTGCCGTGTCACCTACCATATCGAGCCTTGTACGAGTTTGGTTTTCTCCCGTAGCCCGTATGGTATCCTCTAGTTGCTTCCCGATCAGGAGGAGCTATGATATTGGATGGACTACTGGGACTATTACGTGTTAAGGGCTATATGGGTAACCCCTTAACGCTATTAAAAAGTAAGTTTATTTTAATATAGACACTATTATAATAGCGCAATATACTATATAGTAAATAGTTTAACGGATCCTTAGAGGATGGGCGATCCCAAGCATCCTTTAAGTTACTTGCTCTTTACATTACAGTACATTTGATTTAGCTTACATTATATAAGTATGTATGTCCTGACTCGAGTGTTTTGTTTTATTGTACGCTCGGGTCAGCCTGAGTTGCAGATTCAGCTTTTTTCCTGGAGCTAGGACTAGATCACTCTTGCTAGTTGGAAGCTTCTTCGTCTTTATCTATTTTGTAATTCAAGACATTTTGGAAGACTATGTTTTATTATGGCTTAAAAATTTGTATTAGAGTTTTGAACAATGTATTTCTGTTTGTAAAAGTTTCCAGTGGCTTCATGAACCACTGTAGCATTTTATATTCCGCTGTGAGATTCTGATATCTGTGTCTGTGATTCTGTGTATTTGGTTTCATTTGTTCCTTAGCTATATTTACAATCTATTATTTTGAACTATTCCAGCTTGACATGTTCTATTATTGTCGAATTCGAATGGTACAAAATTAGTGGGTCGTTACATAATTAAAGAAACTGCTCTATGAATGCAAATATAGCAAGTATGCAACAAAGGTAAGAAACATATCAGAAGAAAAAAAATCACATAACCTGAACATATCAAATGTAGCAAGACCAGAAGATATTCAGAATGAATGTTGGTGTCCTAATTGAGGTATAACTCATCATGTAACCAACAACCTATAGAATATGCACATTGACAACAAGGAATGCAAGGGTAATCAATCTATTTGTATGGGTAATGATACTTGCATTAATATTATGCATATTGGAATTGCTGAAATTAGGGGTCAGAAAATGTTACATCTTAGTAACCTATCAGGAGTCCCTAAAATAAGAAAGAACCTCGCCAGTGTGTCACACTTTGCATAAGGCAGCGACATCTACCTAAAGTATTGTGTAGTTAGAGATATTCAGAGTAAACAAATTTACTATTGGGTGAAACTCTTAATGGATTATACAGATTCAGTCTATCAAATATTAGTCACTCAAACAATTCAAGAAAATACTGCAATTTAGAAAAATTCGGTTCAACACAACGTAGTGAAAGCATTTTTGATATTTGACACTATAAGTTGGGCCATCCAAGTGCAAAAGTTGTAAAGAAAGTATTAGCTGATAATAAAATAGCAGTTAAAGATATACCTTCTTCTTATATTTGCACTTACTGTCAAATGGGAAAAAGTTATAAGCCGACTTTTAGAATCATAATCTGAGTATGATAAGTCCCTACAACTCATTGAAACTGACTTATGGGGACCAACACCCATCAACTCAGATTATGGATTCAAGTACTATTTTTTTTTGTAGATGCATATTCCTAGTATACATGGATATTCTTACTGAAACCAAAGTTTGAAACATATAATGTTGTCACATATTTCATAAAGCAAGTAGAGAGGCAAACAAAACAGCAAGTAAAGATAATACAAACTGATGAAGGCACAAAATAAAAGCACTCAAAGAATCTTTCAAGGGAAAGGAACAATTCATGGAATGACTTGCCCTATACATTAGAACAAAATGGATTAGTGGAGAGAAAACCTAGACAAATAGAAGAAACTAGTCTTACATTGTTGGCACAAGCTTCACTTCTATTGAAATTTTGGCCAGATGCATTTGCAGTAGAAGTCTACCTGAAATAGATCGCCCACCAAAGTTTTACAAGGAAAAATTCCAATAGAAGCGCTACTCAATGAAAAACCAGATTATTAAAGCTTTAAACATTTCGGTGTCTATGTTTTCCTCACTTAAGGCCATACAACTCACATAAATTAAATTTTAGGTCTACACCATGCACCTTCTTGGGATATGGCTTAAATCAGAAGGGATATAAATGTCTGGATAGCAGTGGAAAACTATTCATATCAATGCATGTTGTATTCAAAGAGCACACATTTCCATTTTCAACTTCAAGTGTAAAGACTCCTCAGAAAATTTATAATCCACGAGCATCTATTCCACCCATACCAGTATACTCGAGCAATGAAAATTAAAGACATATGGAGGAAAGAAAAAGAAGTTTAGACACCAACAAACAATGTTCAATAATGAACCAGGTCAAGATGAGTCTGAACGTCAATTTATTCACACTCCAGCAAACACAAGCAGTCAACAACATAACAGTGATGAAGGCAGTCAAGAACAAAGTATAGAACAATTAGTTAATATAGAGATAGATCAAGTAATCAGAGGACATCCTATGATAATAAGGTCCAAGAGTGGCATATTTAAACCAAAATTATATACTAAGTGTACAATCAGTGATGAACCACAAACATTTGATCAAGCAGTCAGCAATGAAAACTGAAGAAATGCAATGGAAGAGGAGTATAATGCACTAATAAGAAACATGACATGGAGCCTTGTCACTTTGCCCAAACATAAAAGCACAATTGGCTGCAAATGGACTTACAAATTAAAGAAAAATCCTGATGGGATTGTTCAAAAATAGAAGGCAAGATTGGTTGCAAAAGGATATATTCAACAACATGGTTTTGATTTTATTGAAATCTTCTCTCTAGTGATCAAACCAACATCTATAAGAGTATTATTAATCATAGAATTACACAAAATTTAGGATATGGGACAATTAAATGTGAACAATGCATTTCTAAATGGTGAACTTTAAGAAGAAGTGTACATGGAACAGCCACAAGGATTCAAGCAATTAGAAAAGAATATAATGGTGTGTAAACTTCATAAAGCTATCTATGGTCTAAAACAGACACCAAGAGTATTGTTTGATAAGTTTAAGTCAACTCTCATCAGTTTAGGCTATCAACCAACAATGTTAGACAATTCACTCTTCACCAAGTTCAACAACAATACAACAAGATATATCTTAATGTACATAGATGACTTTATAATTACCGGAAACATTGAAGAGGAAAGCAATCATGTCATACAATACTTGGACAAGCAGCTCTTAATTAAAGACTTAATTATTTTTTTGGGAATAGAAGTTACCAAAATATCAAGCTCAGAAATGCACTTATGTCATAGGAAATATATAAAAGAACTACATGCTAAAGAAAAAATGGATCAAGTAAAGCGTTTACCAACACCTATGGCTAGCAATTTGCATCTTTCAAAACATAGAGGTGAACCAATTACGAATGAAAAAGAATACATGAGTATTGTTGGAGTTCTACAATATGCAACCATAACCATGACAAAGATAACATGTAGTGTCAACAAGGTATGCCAATTCATGAATCTTCCTCTAAATGAATTTGGAAAGCAGTAAAAACAATATTGAGATATTTGAATAGCGCACTAAATTATGGCCTAATACTAAAATCAAGCAAGAATCTCACAATTACAAGATTTGCTGACGCTGGCTGAGCATTCGATCTAGATGATCAAAGATAAACCATAAAGTACAGCATTTACTTGGGATGAACCCATATCATGGTGTTCTAAAAAGCAGCCCATGATATCCAGATCCAATACAAAATCTGAGTATCGAAGTCTAGCAAGTGCAACTGCTGAAATGATGTGGCTAGAATCACTGCTTAATCAACTTAAAATCAAGACAAGTAACAAATTAGTGATCCTGTGTGATAATTTAAGTGCGGTTTCATTATCAACAAAACCCTAAATAGTATCGAGGGAAAGAAATAAAGTAAATGACAGACAAATATAACAACAAATAGATATAACACTTTGTATAAAGAGGGGCAGAAATGTAATCAGATAATGTACAGTTGCATACATATGAATGAGTCAAAAACTTAGCATTATAAATAACGACAAAGCGTATTCATTTGTATTAGTTTGCAAAATAATAAAAGATAAACAATACTACATCTTCTTCATTCTTACTTATATAATTCTTTCCGTCTTTGTCAATTTAATACAAAAATCTATTTTTTTCTATAGGTCTACAACATAAAAGCCAAATCAAATTTTGATTAATTGCACATATAAACCACTGAATTAGCATTACTATATTTTTTTTATTAACACTAGACTTCATGGACTTTATGAAATTATAAAACCTCTATTAAGAAACCCACCAATTTCTTTACATCACCATTAAAATGAAACAAAAGTAGACCAAAATTACTCTTTATTGTTTGCTACAATAATGAAAAACATTATTCTTATCTTTCCTTTATAAATTGTATAAGGCTGAATGTTGTTGGTTCGAACAAACATTATAATTATGATTTACTGTTGATATCAGTAGTAGCAAATCTAATATTACTCAATTTGATTATAATACAAGAAACATTGAAGGTCTTTGCATATGGGAAGCAAAAGTAATCCATCTTTCTATCCCTAAAAATTTCCTTTTTAATCTAATAATTGCTAATATTTTTGTCATACTTTAATCAATTAGAATTTGAATAAAAGAATCTTTGAATTGATGAACTAAATCCAATCAAACATAATCCAATTTATATACTTCGTTAAAATTGAGTATGTGATAGACATTAGAGAATGAAGTGTATATAAACAGTTTTATTTTGAAGAGAACATAGAAATCATATGTTGTAAGTTGTAAGAGATATAAATGTGCATTTGTAAAACCAGTCCTCCTTTAAAATTCATAACAAAGAGTTTTATCTGTTGGAATATAGTGTGGATACCATTTCCATACTTCTAGCTTTGAGGATCTGTTACAGATTCTTTCAGAAATTAGTTCAGCCCTATAGGGCACAAAATACTATCGAATTATTCTCGTCAGAATTCAACAAAGCCTTCTAACGACATCACTTTGATTCATATTTTTGTACCACTTCGATCAAGCTAAGAACACAGTATAAAATTTCTGATAATCGCCAAGAGTGGAGAAATAGGAAAAGATTTGATTGTAAAATTTGATGATTTTAAAATGCGACTAGCATTGCTAATATAGATGATGGGGGATGTGAAGAGGAGTTGTTTCTCTTCATAAAAACTATTAAAAAGGGTACCAAACGAAGAGAAACATCCATTAGGAAGAATTTCACCTCTTCGAACGAATATGGCTGTTCACGGCCAACGTTCACTGGGCATTCATCAGTACCACCGATCGGTCGATGGTATCCCACCAGTCGACCAATGGCACCTACTGATGCATGGTAAACTTTTAAAAATACAACATTCTCCCCCTATTTTCAATGTTTAAAATTTTTGGAAAAATTACATCACTTGAGTGACTGCCTAGGTATCTAAGTGGAATCAAGTTGACATAGTTCAAGGACAAAAAACGGCATTATTGTTGTTACACCAAAATTTCCACAAGGTATAAATTATAAATATTTGAGAAGAAGATTCATTGGCTTGTTATTTCGAGACCCATTGTTTAGTTTCCTTGAGGCTTAAGCACGGGGCTCAATATCCGAGAGCATATATTCTAAGAGCTTAAGTAAAAGCAACAACTAAGATCGAGAACATTGTCCAACTATAACAACAAGCTTAGTCAAGAGCAGCAACCATCAAGAACAATGACATCTCAACAAGTCTCAACAACAAACAGCTCAGATAGCTCTAGATCGAGATCAATAGCCAAAATAAATGAAAGGAATTAAAGAAGCTATATATAAAAACACCACATCAGCAATCCATATTAAAATGCTTTCAAGAAGATGGTGAAAAGTGTTTGAATCCAAGCCATCTATAACAAGCGAGGTCATCAATCCAAACGAAAGCCCCTGCACCAGTTAGAGAGTCTTAAATTTGCTATAAATAGAGGACCACGTGCTATTGAAAATGGGTTGGTCGAAGATTTTCTGACATACTTCAATCATTCAATATTCCCGACTCCCTTAAAAGGCTTTAATCAAAAGCTCATTAATGGCGGATTTGTTCGTTGATGTACTTGTACACCAAATTGTGGAATAAAGTTAGAAGCAGAATCTTCATAATAGACGTAAGGATCTTGATCTCGAACGATTATAGATCTCGTGTCTCTTTTACCTTCCAGTACTTATTTTCTGCATAGACCCGGTATCCATTTAACTTTCTCATATCCTTTTGGAACAAGCTTTCGAAAGCTTTGGGGTGTTGGTCAGATGAAAAATCTATCTAACAGTTTTGGTTCTGAAAAGAGGGCCCGAACCTCCATTCTATTCTAATCTAGCAAACTCAAATCTTTCAATTAATCATACATTCGAAGTCATCCTTTCAAAAGATACCTTGTTCCTTTGCCCAGAATGAAGGATTCAAAGAATTGCATGTGAATGAAGGGAATCAAGTGGACGAAATAAATCAAACTGTTAATGAGGAAACCACTACTCCAGCCCCTATCAAAAATGAGTTCTAACAAATGATGTTGAAGTTTTTTTTGACATAGTACAACGCTTAGATAACTATCAGATTGAAGTTAAGAACACTTTTGCTGTATTGGAAAAAAGGTTTCGGCTATGCTTGAGGAAGACGAGAACCCTCTGACCTTCAGTCAAAATCCCGATAATCGGTGACTGATGAGGCCATAGAATCTAGATTCATGGAAGTAGCTAAAAGAACCATGACTGCGAAGCCGACAAGAATGGGATCTTTTGAGAGGCCATTGACTCTATGTCCCGAAAGGGTAACTTCGAAGGAAGGCAACAAAATAGGTCACAAACTCGAAATGCTGAAGCTTAAACTCTAAGATTCGATGGGGATCGTGCAATGGAAGCCTTGTTAATGAAATTACCAGAGTAGGTACAGAAGCTGCATGAGGATCAATCTAGTCTTAATGCTGAAATGAAGCTCCGAAAGGTTAATCCTTTTTCTCATGAAATCATAAAAGCTCCTATGCCTTCGGGGTTCAGGATCCTGAGACTTTCTTATGATGGAACATCCGATCCCAAAGATCACATCACTTTATACGAAATTCAGATGCAAGCAATCCAAGCTTCAAACGAGATCAAATGCAGGTTCTTGCCTATGACTTTCAGTGGACCCGCCTTGAAATGGTTCCAAAGCTATCTACCAAATTCTATTAGTTCTTGGGAATAGTCGACCATGAAATTTTTGACACAATTCTTTGCTTCAAAAGATACTAGAACATAACTAAGTTTACTCACCTTCTTTAGGTAAGGGAGAGGATAATCTCTAAAGGACTATTGCAAAAGATTCAATGACGTAGCGACTCGATGCAATGGCATGATAGATGAAACCAAGTTGGTTGCTATCACTTCAGGATTATGGAGGAATACCGCATTCTAGGATGATCTATTGAGACAGGAATGCAAATATTTGAACGAGTTCTTTTTCCAAGCTTGAGGAGAAATTCGAATTGAGGAATCAAAGGATACTGTTAAAAATATATTCAAAATGGAGTATTGGAAACAAAATTTCACTAGTGCTAAATGATTTAAGAAGGAACTCTAGGTAACAGAAGTCGATCGCCTAACTCGTTCACATGCTCAAATCTATGCCATGATTCAAGATCGAATTTCATATCCTTCAAGAAGAGGAAAGAAACTAAAAGGTAGAAGAGAAGGAAAATATTATAGCTACCATCGACAAAATGGACATAACATCGAATAATGTCGGTTTTTGAAGTCCATTGCTTATCAAAAACGGACAATTAAACGAGTTTTTGAAGACTGACAATACTCAAGGAGCCACCATTCCAGTAGGAAGTGAATGTGTTCAAACTCAAGCACAGGCTCTGAGGTCTTTATCAGCTCTTTGGAACATTATTGACATCATTATGGAAGGACCCCACATAGCTGGGGCGAGTAATGGTAATTGGAAAAGGTACATTAACGAATCCCGAAGTAAAGACGTCTCTATGTACGAGATGAAAAGAGTTAAGAAAAAGAAAAAGATTTTGCTGGAGATTACATTTGGCAATTCTAATAAGCGAGGTGTATGCTACTCCCATAATGACCCACTTGTAATTATGGCTCAAATTGAACTTTTGGGGGTGCAAAGATAAGGTCGACACTAGAGCTGCTATTAACGTAATTTTTAAACACGCTTTCAATAAGATGGGCTACCCAAAAGCATACTCAAATTCAGTCAAGTCCCTATATATGTGTTCAATAATGATGGAACCATGCCTTTCGGAGAGTGAAATTTGATGGTCAAAATTGGAAATAACCCTTTGCATAAGGTCTTCAAAAACTACGTTTGTTGTCATGGACATCCCTCGGTATACAACACTTTTTTTGGACGATCGACTCTCAATGCATTTACTCTTAAAGTTTTGTACCAAAATAGGAGAAGGACCTGTAAGGGAAGATTAGTGGATCTCTAGGAAACTATATTATGCAACCCAGAATATGATCAATAAAAGGAGAATATCATCTTAGGAGAACAATATCCGAATTAGCCAATCTACTCCCCTCGAAGTTAAGGAAATAGTTAATACCATGAGTTCTAAATTCAAGGAAAGACGTAGGAAATCCTTAAGAATTTTCCCATGGTAAGACGATTCTGTGGTTGAAGAATCAATCTACATTCAAGCTATCAAAGAGAATATAATAAGATAGAATGGAGGTAGAGTAGCAAGTCTTTTAGAAAGAAAAGATTGTTCACGCTATACAGGAAATTCCGAAGGAAGAAGAAATTGAGCATGGTCTCGAATGGAGATAAGAGAAGGAGACAACTTCAACAGTTGAAACTTTAGAAGAAGTGTGCCTTGATGAAAACGATAAGTCTAAGACAGTTAAGATAAGGATGTATTTTCATCCGTTTATCCGAGAATAATTAATTTCCTTCCTCAAACATAACAAAGATGTATTCTCCTGGACTCGTTATGATATGGTGGGAATTGACCCTTGGGAATTTCCCATTGCTTGAATGTAGTTCCAATTTTTACTCCCGTAAGGCAAGAAGGAGACCTTTAGACAAGGTCCGATATATGGCCCTACAAGAAGAATTCAAAAGGCCGCTAAAAAATAACTTCATCCAAGATGTTTATTATCCTAAGTGGATCATTAATCCAGTGTTAATAAAGAAACCAAATGGAAAGTGGAGGACTTGTATCGACTTCATCGATTTAAACAAAGCTTGTCCAAAGGATTGATTCCCTCTATCGAGAAACGTTCAGTTAGTAGATGCTATGAGTGGGCACCAATTGTTTTTGTTTATGGATGCCTATTTGAGATATAATCAAATTCCAATGTTTAAGCTAGTTGAGGAACATATGAGTTTCATCACCAATATGGGTTTGTTTTATTACAAGGTAACGCCTTTCGATCGTAAGAATGTAGGGTCAACATATTAAAGGTTAGTCAACCGAATGTTCACCAATCAGACAGGTCGAAATATGGAAGTGTATGTTAATGACATGTTGCTTAAATCTAAGCAATCATAGAATCATGTTTCGGATTTAGGCGAGGCATTCAAAGCTCTCTGGAAATATCAGATGAAGACGAACCCTCAAAAGTGTACCTTCGTAATACAATTTGGGAAGTTTCTAGGCTTTATAGTAAGTGCTAGAGGAATAGAGATAGACCCGGATCAAATAAAACCATAACAAACATGAAGGCTTTAACTAATGGGAAAGAGTTAATGAGCTTAAATGGAAAGATCGCTGCTTTGAACAGGTTCATAAGTCGATCAACTAACAAGTGTGTTCCCTTCTTCAATCTCTTAAAGAAGTGTGCTATTTTAAAATGGATGGATGAATGCTAGAAAGAATACAAAAACCTACAAAATCATTTAAGTTCTCCTCCAACATTGTCTAAACCAATCAGCATTGTCTAAACCAATAGATGGAGAAACCATGTTCCTCTATTTAGCCGCTTCAGAACAGGCCATAAGTTCATCCTTAGTAAGAGATGATGATAGGATCCAAAGACATGTGTATTATGTAAGCAAATAGCTAGGTCCAGCCGAGAATAATTACCCAATAATTGAAATACTTGCTTATAACTTCGTGTTCACAACAAGGAAGCTTCGCCCATATTTTCAGGCCTATCCTATTAAGGTCCTTACAGATCAACCACTTCGACAAGTCTTTAGTAAACCCAAAGACTGTAGGAAGGTTAATTAAATGGGCCATATAATTGAGCCAACACGAGATATTATATGAGCCTAGGACAACAATCAAGGGTCAAGCATCGGCTAGCTTCGTTACTGAATATACTAGTTTTGGAACCAAATCCGAAAAAGAAGAGAATGAAAATAGAAAAAACTCCCTTGGTAGCTCTATATTGACGCATCCCTAAATGAACATGGGGTAGGCTCTGGATATATCTTGGTGACCCCGGACAACCACTAAATTTATTTCACAATCTAGCTCACTTTCTTAGCAACCAACAATGTAGTCGAAAATGAATCCTTTATCGCTGGGTTAAGAATGGCTATTTCTATTAAGGTCTCAAAAATTAGGATATACAGTGACTCTCAATAGTGGTTAATCAAGTTCTTAGTCACTATCAGGCTCGAGACCTGAGGTTAGACCTCTATGCTAAATAGGTATAGCAGCTACTTGAAGCTTTCGGGAGTTATCATATAGAGAGCATTCCCAAAGACTGTAATGCTAGGGTTGATACCTTAGCAAAATATGCGAACTCAAGGGATGTAAGAGAGTTTGATTTCATTTCAACCGAGATCCTAGAGAAACCTAGCATACAGGTACCAAAGAAAGTGTTAGTTATAACACGGGCTCAAGCTGCTCGAAGCGAATCTACAACACCGGTAATGATTGAAGAAAATTAGATGTGGCCATTTATCCGATACTTTATTGAGGGATTTTGCCTTCAGAAGCTGCCGAAACAAGATGGATTAAAAATAATTCTCCAAAGTTCAAATTATAGATGGAGCGCTTTATAGGATGGGATTCTCAAACCCATACTCTTGGTGTGTAACAGCCTCGGAAGATCAATAATTATTGAAAGAAGTCCACAATTGAATTTGTGAAGACCATTATAGTGGCCAAAAATTAGTAAAAAAAGTACTCCGGCAAGGTTTCTATTGCCCAACACTAAATCAAGACGCACTAGAATATGAAAGAAAATGCTATAAGTGCTAATTCTATGCAAAAATGCCAAGAGCTCCTCCTAGCGAGCTCACCTAATGATGAGTCCATGGTCCTTTGATATCTGGGACATCGGTCTTATTGGTCCCCTTCCGACTGCTAAAGGAGGGGGCAAGATATGCATAGTGGTAATTGATTACTTTACAAAATGGGTCGAAGGAGAACCATTAACTACCATAACTTCTCTTGTGATGAGGAATATCATATGCAGATTCAGTCTTCCATATAAAATTATTACGGATAATGGCACTCAGTTCAAGAGACGAGAGTTTGCATTATATTGCTGAAATCGCTGTATCATCAAGAGTTTTTCTTCGTTAGCCCATCCACAGGAAAATAGGGCAGTGGAAGCAGCCAATAAAACCGTCAAGGTTTGTTTGAAGAAAAGATTGAATAAGGCAAAAAATAACTAGGCAGATCAATTGCCTTTCGCTTTGTAGGCTTATAGAGCAAGCTCCAAGACCTCGATGGGGCATACTCCTTTCTCTCTCATTTATGGTTTCGAAGCCATGCTCCCAGTTAAGTTAGAAATTGCATCTCACCAGAGGTATTATAATATGCAGCATAATGCAAAACTCCAAAAGGAGTCACTGGATTTGTTACCCGAACATAGGGACTAAGTTGCTTTGAGAATGACATAATATATTCGAAGGATGACCCGATACTACAACCAAAAAGTTCAAACCAAAAAATTTGAGAATGGGGACCTCGTTCTTCGAAAGATAATGCTAAATAAAAGGGATCCGGTGGATGGACCTCTCGGTCCGAATTGGGAAGGACCCCTAATAATCTATAACTTCATTCCTAAGGAATGCATAGATTAAAAAGGCCAGATGGAAATATAAAACCTTGGATTTGGAGCAGCTAAAACATTATCATAGCACAAGGTTGCTATCGAAACAAAAGTTTTATCGAAAGCTTAAAACAACAACCAATCTCTTAGCCATTATTCAAGTATATCATGCGGGATTTTAGCCTTCTTAAGTCTCATATATTTTAAATATTGCATCAAAATGTTTTAATCGTGATTATTGTTATGATTAAGTAATATCATGCAACTTCCAAAAAGTGCATCAAAATGTTTTAGTTGTGATTATTGTAAGATTAAGCAATATCATGCAACTTCGAAAAAATGCATCCAAATGTTTTAGTCATGATTATTGCCACGATCAAGTATTACCACGCAACTTTCAAAGGTACATTAAATTATTTTAGCCCCAATACTACTCTAATCAAGTAGCATCATACAAGTTTCATAGTCATGCTTTCCCCTTCAGGAGAGTAAATGATTTTGCCTCATGGTAATTACTTAGTTTCGCCAAGTAAATGATATCGCCTCACGTCAATTATTTAGTTTCGTGGTTGTTTGAATAATAAATTGATTCTATTAAAATAAAAATTTAATTATTAATGAATTCTTATTTATTTATTTATTTGATATTCAATAAACTTAATAAATCAACAATGATGAGGGATCAGGCCTAGGTCCCTTGGAAAGGGGTCCAGGGAGGGTGACAGCCCCGTCCGGCTTGAACCTTGCTACAACATGAGGCGTTGTATTAAAGATTAGAAAATTTGGTAGATTCCCAATATAGTGAGCCATGGTCAAATAGTGTCATGCATTGGGTAGATTCCCAAAGATTAGAAAATTGGATAGATACCCAATATAGTGAGCTTTGGTCAAGTAGTGTCATACAGTGGGTAGATTCCTAAAGAGATTAGAAAATTGGGTAGATTTCCAATATAGTGAGTCATGATCAAGAAAAACCATGCATTGGGTAGATCCTCAATAATAGTGAGCCACGGCTGATCGTATCATGCAAATAGTGAGTCATGGAAAGTCAACCATGCCTAATGCACCTAGTGAGCCACAACCAAAGTGTTGTGCAAAATAGTGAGCCATGAACGATTGTGTCTTGCAAAGAGTGAGCCATTGTCAAAAGTACTATACATGGTGCTGTATAGCGAGTCACGTTAGTAACGTGCAAAATATATGCATTAAACTGCCAATAGTAGTTTCAAAACCGATACCTACGTAAAACCAATTCTATATGACTAGAGTATAGTATCAGAATATTTTTTTCTCTACGCACTCATTTCAACTTATTTCCGAAACCCTCTAGATGAGGCCAGATTTTAAGTTATTTTTGAAATCCTCCAAATGAGGATTAGATTTCAAATTGTTTACAAAACCCTCTATATGAGGATTAGATTTCAAATTGCTTTTGAAACCCTCTAGATGAGGTCAGCTTTCATACTATTTCCAAAACCCTCTAGATGAAGTCATATTTCAAATTATTTCGGAAACCCTCTAGACAAGATTAGAATTTAAATTGTTTTCGAAAAGAGTTCAGATCTTCACAAGTTGTTTTGGTAAAGCGATACTTTAGAGAATTCTCAGGGTAACTACTTCGCCCGAAGGCTCTAAATCAACTTTATAATAGGAACGGAACAACAAACCAATTACTAAACATGATATGAAACCATTCTTTTCAAAGTCCACCTCATACCAACTGTATAAGGTGAACTTTGAGGGTGAATGTGTTACACCATAATTTCTACAAAGTATAAATTACAATCATTTGAGAACAAGATTCGTTGGCTTGTAATTTCAAGACCCATTGTTTAGTTTTTCTTGAGGGCTTAAGCATCGAGCTCAATATCCAAGAGCATATAGTTCGAGAGCTTGAGTAAAAGCAGCAACTAAGATCGAGATAATTTTCCAACTATAATAACAAGCTTAGTTAAGAGCAACAACAACCGAGAATAAAGACATCTTAACAAGTCTTAACAACCAACAACTCAGATAGTACCAGATCGAGATCAATGGTCAAGATAAATGAAAGGAATCAAAGAAGCTATATATAGAAATGTCACATCATCAATCCATGTCCAAATGCTTTCAAGAAGATAATGACAAGTGTTTGAATCCAAGCCGTCTATAACAAGCTAGGTCATCAATCCAAGTGAAAGCCCTTGCACCAATAGGAGAACCTTAAATTTGCTATAAATGGAGGACCACATGCTATTGAAAAAGGGCTAGCTGAAGATTTTATGACATTCTACAACCATTCAAAATTCCCAACTCCTTTTATAAATCTTTAATCAAAAAATCATTAATAGTGGATTTGGTTATTGATGTACTTGTACATCAATCTGTGGAATAAAGTTAGAAGAAGAATCTTCAAAGTGGACGTAGGGATGTCGTTCCCGAACCATTATAAATCTTGTGTCTCTATTACCTTTCGACACTTATTTTCTACGTAGTCTCAATATCCATTTAACTTTATCATATCCTTTCGGAACAAGCTTTTTAAATTTTTGGGGTGTTAGTAGACAAAAAAAATCTATCTAGCAATCTTGAAAACCAATATCTGGGTGATGAGTACCTTTTGTGTTTAAACTCTTCACTTAGTGTAAACTATTAAAAGCCATATCGAGGTTCTATGGTGAATGAATCTTGAACCAAGTACCTCTAGTGATATGATAGGAAGAATCACATATATTGATATTCATAGGTTACCATGTTCTGTATGCTCCGCACGTTAATGACCATATGGTCTAAACCTGAATTTTCATGAGTCTACTTAGAGAGCGGTCTTACTTTCTTAGAAAATGACCTGATTTTCACACTCACATAGGTAAGTCTTTAAGTGAATGTGTGATATATTTGTGAATAAACTGATTAAGGAATTTAATCCATCCTCATTCATGCAGAATACCCAATACTACCTTATGGGAAATTTGATGTAATGTTCCATAATCATTCCTTTTACTTGTTGATATCCATTGAACTTTTTCTATTTTTTCTCAAGATATAAGTTGGGTTGCCGTTGGTCGATGATCAATCTTCATTCACATACCTTAATCCCATTTCTCTTAATTTTATAAAAACACTCACTTTTGGAAGACTCTTTGTAAATAGGTTAGCCAAATTCTTCTTTATTTCTATGTAATCGATTGTAATTGCTCATTACTTGAGTAATTATCTTATCATCTGATGTCTTAGACTCACTTATCTAAACTTTCCATTATATGTCTTATTAGACGTATTATATATCGTAGCCTGATTATCATAATTAATCATGACTGCCAAAGATAGCTTAGTGCATACAGGAATGTCTCTTAAAAAATTCCTTAGCTGTTCCGTCTATTTACATGCATATACTAATGCGATAAATTTTGACAACATATTTGGGTCAAAAAACATAGGTCTGCTTCTTGGAACACTGAGACACAACAGCTCCTCCCAAAGGTAGGCATCCAACCAGTCGTAGATTTGAATTTAGATTCTACATTGTTTCAAATAGCATCACTGTATCCTTCAAATACAACAGGATATCCTTTATAAGAAAGTTCATAGTCGATGATACCTTTCAAACAAGTTAGAACTCATGAAATTGCTTTCCAATGTTCCATACCCGGATTACACGTTAATCGACAATACGCTAATAGTGTATGCTATGTCCGGTCTTGTGCAATGCATAACATACATAAGACTTCCAATAATACTGGAATATTCTAGTTGAGAAATAGTATGTCCAGTATTATTCTCTAATTTAATACTAAGATCTAAATGAGTTAGAGCCGGTTTTCATTATAATGACCGTATTTATTGAGAAAATTCTCAATATAATGAGATTGTGTTAACACAAACTCTTCCGGTTTTCTTAGAACCTTAATCCCTAAGATAGCATCTGCTTCTCTTAAACCTTTCGTATCAAATTTCAATGACATAAATTTCTTTGTTTCGTTGACACAAGAAATATTAGGCTAAAAAATTAGCATATCATCATTGTATAAGCATAATATAACATGATTATTCTCATCTGATTGCTATATATACATTTATTTGCATCATTGACTTTAAGTACATATGATAATGCTGCTTGATCAAACTTCTCATGTCATTGCATAGGAGCTTGCTTCAGACCATAAAGAGATTTGACTAATTTGCAAACTTTTCTTTCTTGGCCTGGTAATATGAAACCTTCAGGTTGTTCCATATATATCTCTTTATTTAAATTACCACTTAAAAATGCTGTCTTTGCATACATTTAATGTATAATTAAATTTTGTATGGATGATAGTGCTAAACAACATATAGAAGTAATGCGAGCAACATGAGCATATGTATCAAAATATTCTACCATTTGTCTTTGTTTATAATCCTTTGCAACTAATCTGGCTTTAAATTGTCAATGGATCCATCTGTATTCAATTTCCTCTTGAATACCAATTTACATCCTATTGGCTTAACATCAGGAAGTAAATCCATCAAAACCATGTTTGATTTGACAGGATTGAATTCATTTCACATTTATTGCCTCTTTTCCAGAAATTTGCATCTCTGGAACTCGTAGCATCAGAATAGTTTGTAGGATCATAATCGACATTTATTACGTATTTAATAATATTAGGGATTTCATCCTTAGTGCCTTCGATAAGATATGTAATAAAATTAAGGCCAAAATTCTTTTCTAGTCTTGCCTTTTTACTTTTTATCCGTTCAGTATCATCTTCAAATACTATGATTTCCTCTTTGTTTTTCTAGAGATATAATCATCATCAATATCATCATTAGTCTTAGCATATTCTGATCTAGATGATACTAATGGTTCATCACTATTTTAGTTTTGTAATGTTGTGACGCCCCACTCTATACCCATGCTAGCCAAGAACACTACGGAGTAATGTCGTCAACTAGCACGGAGAATAAGGCTGTTGAGGAGCGACCATCTATATAATTGCTTTGTGTGAGTACCGATATGCCAGATAATAATACAACTTTTCATCACAAGAGGAAATCCGACATACCGATGCAAACTCAAGGCTACTACACAGTGGCTATAATATCTTCGGAAACAAATATAGAAATAAGCATAACATAGATCAGTCATAGAAGTTCATATCTCAAATGCGGAAACAGATATGAATATTACACATAGAAGTGTACATGCGAGTAGTGGTCAAACAAGATCCACAATATCACAAAAGAATAGTTACAAGTGCTACACAAAAGAGTAAGTATACATCAATGAGTCTATATCTCAAATGTATACAACCAAAAACTAGAAATCTAAGTAGTTAGCCAAAAGTCAGGATAATAATCCTAGATGAGGAGTCAAGCAGAAGCACCTGTAACATCTCGGTCTGACCCGAGTATTATTTAGTAAGAAAATAATAAACGGTTCAGTCTAGCTATAAATATCAGATGAAATGATATAGAATAAGAGATATGAAAAAACGTATGATAACCACAATGCCATACTGTGATAAGTATGAAATTGAAAATCAACTAGAGATTAATCAATATCACAAGAATCTTATCAAAGATAAAAAAGAATGTCATACTCTTTATTTTTATTCACCAAACCATAAATATTGACAATTATATCAATGCCAATCACAAAAGTTAATGACACACAAATTCACCAATGCACAAATATTGATAAAACTTATCAATGAAATCACAAAAATTGGTGAAACACAAATTCTAGAAATCATCAATGGAAATCCAGAAATCACAAAAAGGGGGAGGCCTATCACAAAACGGGAGCATGAAAACTCACCAACACGTGTATCGCAAAACGGAACGCTATTCCATGGTTGCTAACCATTAATTTTGAGCCGAAGCTCCACAAAACGACACGAAGGCCATGGGTCGCTACCCCACCAAATTGAGCCGAAGCTCCACAGAAACGGGGTTTAGTCTCCCTCGCAGACAAAGAGACATCGCACATTTCTAGTCTAAATCACAAAATGATCATCATCTATCATCAAGAAGTATCAATTACACTAAGCTAGTAAATATATGAGTTTAGCCTCATGTCCCATAACCACTATCTTAACTTAAATATTTACGAACAAATTGTAGATCTTCACTCGAAAATTGTCACAAGAGATTCAATCGAACAAGTCCAAGAATTAACCGACGAAGTAAACGCAAGCGTTTCATACCACTTGTTTTACTAAGTCGTTTAACTAGATTTCTCATACTAGTGAGGTAAAGGTTTGTATATGCTAGTAGATTGGAAAACGGTTTAAGAAACGAGCTTTGTAATAAAATAGTGTTGAAATTATTTTGATGAAAGAGTTTTAATATTTACTACTAGTATAGAATACCTTTATGTTTTTAAAGTGACAAGTCACAAAAATGATTGTAGAAACAATCAATCATCGAAATTCACATTCGAAGACGTGAAAAAGATCCAAAGAAATCGATACCAAATCCATCAAAATGGATATTCCAAAAAAATACAGACAGAATGTCATCAAAGTCGATGATAAATGATAACAACAAAAGGGAAACATCACGAATCGATTAAATTTGGAAACTCAAGCTAAATAGGCAAAACAGGCAGATTCAGATGTCTGAAGTGTATGATTCAGACGTCTGAATCTGGAAAATAAAAATATTTTCCAGAACAGAATTCAGACGTCTGGAAATGCTAAATTTTAGCCTATTTCCTTTCCGGTTCAATTCGAACCAATTCAGACGTCTGGAAATATTGATTCAAACGTCTGAATCTGGGAATAGAAATTTTCCTAGTACAATATTCAGACGTTTGAAAAGGAGCATTCAGACGTCTGAAACCTGTTTCTCAGGCCTCTCTTGAACCTTGGCCAAAAATGGCCAAAACAAATATCGAAAGCAATCGGAAGAGCAACAAAGACTAAGGATTTATGCCAAGCGACAATCCAGCCTTAAAGGCTCTTTGATACGCCTCGAATGTCAATGTCTAAATATCCATATAAGTATTTTCATAAATTTGCTTTTAAAACACCAAAAATTTGAATATTCACCAAAGCAATCCAAACCAAAAGCAAATGCACATGAATAAGTGTTAGGAGTTCATACCTAACAACAAGGATATATATAGACATAGATGTGAGACAAAAATCTCACCTTTTTACACAAAACAAATGAAGAAGAAGTTATACAGCAATGGCAAGAACAATCACTCTTCAATTCCAACCCAAAGAGCTTGAATCTAAGCTTAAAAGATAAACATTTCCTAAATTCGGTTTAGGAATTTCTGAAATTGGTAAGAGAATGGGTTGGAGAAGAAGATGAGGCTTACCAAAGCTTCTTCTATAAATTTGGAGCTAGAACTTGATTTGCAAATGGAAACTAGGGCTTGGAGTTTTAATTTCCCATTCCTCTCTCCATTATTGCTAAAGCTTGAGTATTAGGAAATAGAAGTAAAGAAATGAAGAGAAGAGGGGTGAAGCTTGGGTCTAATGAGCTGAAACAAAACCAAAGCCCTAAGTGAAAAAGTTGCAAAGTTCTACTATTTCCAAACACATCGAAGTTTATACTCAAAAAGGTCAAAAACGTCATTTTGAACTCAATGGGGGTGGTCTCGAGTCCTAATTTGACTGTTTGCAAAAAGTAGCTTTTTCGGACGATAATCCGACTAACGATGAAATATTTAAATATTCAATCGTAAAATATGCGGGTTGTTATAGACTCCCCTCCTTAAAGAAATTGCGTCCACGCAATATTTAAGAAGGAAATAAAAGTAACAACCATAAAAGTATATCAACACAAAAGAAATTTGAAACCAAAAGTTCACCTCAAAGAGAACGAGAAAGTAAGTCTAGATGTGTTCGCTCGATGAATTCTCTAGATTCCCAAGAGCAAGCCTTAGGATTTGAGGACCATCGAACTTTCATAAGAGAAACATCTTTATTTTGAAGGCAGTTGACCTCTGGAGAAATAATACGAATAGGATGTTTCTCATAAGTTAAATTAGGCGAAACTTCACTTTCTTCCACAACACCGGGCTCAAGGATAGAATCGAGATCTCGAAGGCATTTCCGTAGTTGAGAAACCTGAAACACGTCATGAATAGCAGAAAACTGAGCCGGTAATGAAAGGCGATAAGCCACGGAATCGATACGTTTGGTGATGGGAAATGGACCAATATATCGAGGTTCTAATTTGCCCAATTGACTGAAACGCACAACACCCTTCATAGGTGAAACACGAATAAACACAAAATCTCCCACAGAAAATTCTAATTTCCTTCTTCGGTTATCGGCATAGGATTTTTTCCTACTTTGAGCTTCTTTCATCCTATGGCGAATAAGGTCAATCTTTTCTGTGGAATCAAAAATAAAATCTCGACCTAAAACCAGCTTCTCATCGGCCTCAAGCCAACTAGAAGGAGATCGGCATGGCCTTCCATAGAGTGCCTCGAAAGGTGCCATACCAATACTAGATTGGAATCTATTATTATAGGAAAACTCAACAAGATAAATATGATCTTCCCAACTTCCACCAAAATCAAGAACACATGCACGAAGAAGATCTTCAAGAGTTTGATTCACACGCTCGGTTTATCCATCGGACTGAGGGTGATAAGCGGTGCTAAAATTAAGCTTCGTTCCCAAAGCTTTTTGAAGACTCTTCCAAAATCCACTAGTAAACAATGGATCACGATCTCTAACAATAGAAGTGGGAACTCCATGCAATTTAACAATTTCTTTGATAAAGAGTTTGGCCAAAAGTGAAACGGTCCGATTAGACCGAACGGGAATAAAATGGGCGGATTTAGTAAGTCTATCAACTATCACCCACAAGCTATCATGACCCGAACGAGGACGGGGAAGGCCGTCGATAAAATCCATGGAAATATGATCCCACTTCCAAATCGGAATGTCTAACGGTTGCAATAACCCACCAGGCCTTTGATGCTCGGCCTTAATGATTTGGCATATCTAGTCTCGGCTGGCTTCAATTACCTAAAAGCATAAGCAATAACACGTTCTCTTTGCATAAGAACGGCTCCTAAACCAACACGAATAGCATCGGCATAAACAATAAAATTTTGATTCCCTTCGGGAATAACAAGAATAGGAGCATCGGAAAGGAGTTCTTTTAATTCCTGAAAAGAAGCTTCACATTTGTCCGACCAAATGTATTTAACTCCCTTCTTTGTCAAACTAGTAAGAGACACGGAAATTTTAGAATAGTCTTTTATGAAACGGCGGTAATAGCCCACCAATCCAAGAAACCTACGAATCTCCGTCACACTTTCCAATCTCTTCCAATTTTGAATCGCTTCAATCTTTGAAGGATCCACGGAAATTCCGGATTCGGAAATGATATGACCGAGAAACTTCACACGAGATTGCCAAAAGTGGAATTTAGAAAATTTTGCTTTCAATTGATTACTCCTAAGAGTTTCCAACACAATCCGAAGATGCTTTTCATGTTCCTCCTCGGTTTTTGAATACACAAGAATATCATCAATAAAGATGAGAACAAATCGATCGAGGAAGTCTTTGAAAACTCTATTCATAAGGTCAACGAAATAAGCCGGAGCATTCATTAGACCAAATGGCATAACAAGCCAATCATAAGATCCATAACGAGTATGGAAAGATGTCAAAGGAATGCTATCCTCTACAATACGAAACTGATGAAAATTGGTTGCCAAGTCCAATTGTGAAAAGACTCTAGCACCACTAAGTTGATCGAATAGATCATCAATCCGAGGTAAAGGGTATTTATTCTTAATAGTAAGATCATTAAGCTTGCGGTAGTCGACGCAAAGCCTAAGTGCACCACCGGATTTCTTCACAAAAATAGCCGAAGCTCCCCAAGGCGAGGAACTAGAGAGAATAAATTGCTTCGTCTCCAATGCGGATAGTTGTTTGCGCATCTCCTCATTTTCCTTATTGGACATGCGATAAGGAGAACGAGTGGTAGGTTGAGCTCCAAGAATTAGATTAATTCTGAATTCAATTGCTCGCTTAGGTGGTAATCCTTAAACGGGCTCAAATATGTCGAAAAATTCATGAACAACGTGAATAAGAGAGATGACATCTTCCTCATCATCATTATCGTCATCCTGAGGATTTAAAGAATATAAAGATGCAGCCAAGTTGGAATCCGAATCTTTAAGATCAATAGAAATCTAATTAATAGATCGAGGATGTCGAAGATTAATAGTCCGCTCAGGACATAAGATATGAGCTTCATAGCGGTTAAGCCAATCCATTTCCAAAATCATTCCAAAGCCTAAGTAGCGCATGACATGCAAATCGGCTAAGAAAGAAAAATCACATAAAATAATCTCCACATCTTTACAAAGCAAACTAACTGTTGCGGATCCACCAACCATATCCGTGATTCTCAAAGAAGTTATTAAAGCAACAACACTTAAAGAAAAAGTATCAACAAGTTCTTTTGATATAAAAGAATGGGATGCACCCGTATCAAAAAGAACTCGAATGGGATGATCACGAAACACAATAATGCCATCAAGGATAGAATGAGAAATACCTTGACCACGAGAAGTGTTACTAGGAGCTTGCGCCACATTAAGCTTTCCCTCCTTCTTGTTTTGGAGTTTGGGGCATGCAAATAAATAATGATCCGGGCTTTTGCAATAGCGACAAGCACGTGGCTTTGAACACTTGTTCGCATAATGGTTCGTAGAACCACAGTTGTAGCATTGCCCACCACTAGAGGCAGAAGTCTTTGACACCGGAGTTTCTTGCTTCCCTTTCTTTTTAGGATAAGGACCTTTGAACTTTTTAGGCCTTTTCTTGATGTTGTTGAAGTTTGGTTTGGCACCCACCACTTCAACATCACTCTCCCTATCCGCCTCTTCAAGTCGAAGAGCGATATCAATGAGTTGATCAAAAGAAACTTCTAATTTTAGAAGTAATGGCTTCTTGAGATTTTTGTTCAAGCCATAGACAAATCTCTGATTCTTCTTCAATGGGGTGTTTATGCATTCAACCCCGTATTTAGAAAGTGACTCGAAGAATGTGACATAATCTGCCACGGAGGATTCACCTTGAACAAGGTCAATGAAACGATGAGCCAATGTTACCTTCTCAGCTTCTGGCACAAACTTTAGTTCGAATCGTTCCATAATTTCTCCCAAGTAAGATCCGCTTCATTTATTTCAGAATTTAGAAGCTCGTACCAGTCTAATGCTCTTTCTTGGAGCATACTAGAGGCCACCTGAACTCGGTGAAGATCAATAAGATTCATGTGAGAAAAGATTCGATCGCATGTTCTTAACCAATCCTGGACTTCAATAATGGTTTCAGAACCATAGAATGGCTTCCCACCCAAATTGGTATAATCGTTGCACAAGCGTGCAAATCCAGACTTAGGGTGAGTAGGCTCCGGATTAGAACAAGTTACTTGAGCATTCTTTACTAGATCAAGAAGCTACTGGGCAGACATAAATACTCCATCCAGGGAGTAGCACTAGATTGACCGGCGCTGGGACGGCCAGGTCTAACCATTTCTCTTCTTTAAGAAAGAAAGAAAGAAGAATAAAAAGGTTATTCACAAAATGAATATCAAACAATAATGATTGATAAAACAAGGTATCATAAAAGAAAATAGGATGAGACGACACGAAGACTCGAATCAAATCCTAAGGCACGACTCCTAAGATGGACTTAGGACGATGATCCTTGTTAAATTATTCCACATTGTTCCGAAGTTTTTCTCTGATACCAAGTAGTGACGCCCCACCTCTATACCCATGCTATCCAAGAACACTACGGAGTAATGTCGTCAACTATCATGGAGAATAAAGTTGTTGAGGAGAGACCATCTGTATAATTGCTTTGTGCGAGTACCGATATGCCAGATAAAAATACAACTTTTCATCACAAGAGGAAATCCGACATACCAATGCAAACTCAAGGCTACTACACAATGGCTATAATATCTTCGAAAACAAATATAGAAATAAGCATAACACAGATCAGTCACAGAAGTTCATATCTCAAATGCGGAAACAGATATGAATATTACACATAGAAGTGTACATCAGAGTAGTGATCAAACAAAATCCACAATATCAGAAACGAATAGTTACAAGTGCTACACAAAAGAGTAAGTATACATCAAGGAGTCTATATCTCAAATGTATACAACCAAAAACTACAAATGTAAGTAGTTAGTCAAAAGTCAGGATAATAATCCTAGATGAGGAGTCAAGCAGAAGCACCTGTAACATCTTGGTCTGACCCGAGTATTATTTAATAAGAAAATAATAAACGGATCAGTCTAGCTATAAATATTAGATGAAATGATATAGAATAAGAGATATGACAAAACGTATGATAACCACAATGCCATATTATGATAAGTATGAAATTGAAAATCTACTAGAGATTAATCAGTATCACAAGAATCTTCTCAAAGATCAAAAAGAATGTCATACTCTTTATTTTTATTCACCAAACCATAAATATTGACAATTATATCAATGTCAATCAGAAAAGTCAATGACACAAAAATTCACCAATGCACAAATATTGATATAACTTATCAATGAAGCCACAAATTCTAGAAATCATCAATGGAAATCCAGAAATCACAAAAAGGGGGAGGCCTATCACAAAACGGGAGCATGAAAACTCACCAACACGTGTATCACAAAGACGGAACGCTATTCCATGGTTGCTAACCATTAATTTTGAGCAGAAGCTCCACAAAATAGCCAGAAGACCATGGGTCGCTATCCTACCAAATTGTGCCGAAGCTCCACAGAAACAAGTCCAAGAATTAACCGACAAAGTAAACGCAAGCGTTTCATACCACTTGTTTTACTAAGTCGTTTAACTAGATTTCTCATACGAGTGAGGTAAAGGTTTGTATATGCTAGTAGATTGGAAAACGGTTTAAGAAACGAGCTTTGTAATAGAATAGTGTTGAAGTCGTTTTGATGAAAGAGTCTTAAAATTTACTACTAGTATAGAAAACCTTTATGTTTTTAAAGTGACAAATCACAAAATGATCGTAGAAACAATCAATCATCGAAATTCACATTCGAAGACGTGAAAAAAATCCAAGAAATGGATATTCCAAAAAAAAATCACATAGAGAATGTCATCAAAGTCGATGATAAATGATAACAACAAAAGGGAAACATCACGAATCGATTAAATTTGGAAACTAAAGCTAAATAGGCAAAACAAGCAGATCCAGACGTCTGAAGTGTATGATTCGGACGTCTAAATCTGGAAAATAAAAGTATTTTCCAGAACAGAATTCAGACGTCTAAATCAATAAATTCAGACGTCTGGAAGTGCTAAATTTTAGCCTATTTCCTTTCTGGTTCAATTCGAACCAATTCAGACGTCTGGAAATATTGATTCAAACGTCTGAATCTGGGAATAGAAATTTTCCCAGTACAATATTCAGACGTTTGAAAAGGAGCATTCAGACGTCTGAAACCTGTTTCTCAGGCCTCTTGAACCTTGGCCAAAAATGGCCAAAACAAATATCGAAAGCGATCGGAAGAGCAACAATGACTAAGGATTTATGCCAAGCGACAACCCAGCCTTAAAGGCTCTTTGATACGCCTCGAATGTCAATGTCTAAATATCCATATAAGGATTTTCATAAATTTGCTTTCAAAACACCAAAAATTGGAATATTCACCAAAGCAATCCAAACCAAAAGCAAATGCACATTAATAAGTGTTAGGAGTTCATACCTAACAACAAGGATAGATATAGACATAGATGTGAGATAAAAATCTCACCTTTTTACACAAAACAAATGAAGAAGAAGCTATAGAGCAATGGAAAGAACAATCACTCTTCAATTCCAACCCAAAGAGCTTGAATCTAAGCTTAAAGGAGATTTCCTAAATTATGTTTAGGAATTTCTGAAATTGGTAAGAGAATGAGTTGGAGAAGAAGAGGAGGCTTACCAAAGCTTCTTCTATAAAATTGGAGCTAGAACTTGATTTGCAAATGGAAACTAGGGCTTGGAGTTTTAATTTTCCATTCCTCTCTCCATTGTTGCTAAAGCTTGAGTATTAGGAAATAGAAGTAAAGAAATGAAGAGAAGAGGGGTGAAGCTTGGGTCTAATGAGCTGAAACAAAACCAAAGCCCTAAGTGAAAAAGTAGCAAAATTCTACTATTTCCAAACATATCGAAGTTTATACTCAAAAAGGTCACAAACGTCATTTTGAACTCAATGGGGGTGGTTTCGAGTCCTAATTTGACTGTTTGCAAAAAGTAGCTTTTTCGGACGATAAACCGACTAACGATGAAATATTTAATAAAATATTTAAATATTCAATCGTAAAATATGCGGGTTGTTACAAGTATACTTAGTCTCAGAAAATTCTACATCTACAGATTTTATAACTTCTAAGATATCTAAAATAATGAATCTTCAATTGCTATTATTTTGATAATATTCTATAAAAGCACATTTATAAGCTCTGTTTCCTAAATTGGGTCTTTCGGGTTCTGGTATTCTGAATAAGCTAAACCACCCCAGACTTTAAGTTTTGATAAGCTTGGTTCTCGATTAAACCATAGTTCAAAAGGTGATACATCCTTTTGTTTCGAAGGAACTCTATTTGAAATGTAACAGGCTGATAGCATTGCATCATCCCATAATGAATTTAGTAATTTAGAACTAATAAGCATTACATTGACCATTTTTACCAATGTTCTATTTTTTCGTTTGGCAACACCATTTTATTATGGAGTATAAGGAGCTGTACAATGGTGAATCAAACCATGTTGTTTGCAAAATAAGGTGAATTCATTTGACAAATATTCATTGCCTTGGTTCGAATGCAACACTTTAATTTCCTCCATATGTTGTATGACTTTTAAGATAAACATCGTTATAAACTAAGTCAAGCAAACAAATGTTCCTTTTAATGGATTTAAAGGATTTTCAAT
Source organism: Allium cepa (assembly GCA_030765085.1). Classification (NCBI taxonomy): domain Eukaryota; kingdom Viridiplantae; phylum Streptophyta; class Magnoliopsida; order Asparagales; family Amaryllidaceae; genus Allium; species Allium cepa. The sequence goes on along the minus strand of CM060941.1, from coordinate 489,830,299 downwards.
GAATCTTTGCTTGAATAAATATCTTACGTTTATCAGTAGATTCAAAAATTGCAATCCAAAATTAATCTTAACTTATGCATAGATTTAAGGAAACTATAGTTAACATGTCCTAATCTAGCATGCCATAAATTGAAAGAGTCGACAATATAAACAATACTCAACTTAATCAAATCGTTACAAGAGTATCCATGACCCACAAGCTACAAATTTTTGATAAAACTAGCAAACCAGACTCATACACCATCTTGCATCTTGTCTTATTAAGGAGGTAACCAAATATAAGATTCTTACAAATATCCGATACATATAATACATTGATTAAAGCAAGAAATTTTCCCAAGATGAATGGAATTTCAATAGTGCATTTTCCAATCACTTTGCTACGAGCTTTGTTTGCCTTGGTAACTTCATTTTCTTCCCCGTTTGTTTCATCTTAGGTCTTAAAAGACTACGGTCTTTGCATGTATGTCTGGTTGCTCCAGTGTCGAGCCACCAATCATTTCTTTGCCACTAATGGAGTTTGCCTCTTGCACTCAACTGTAAGCTTTTCTTCGATCGTATTCACTTTTTATTTCTTTCGTTGACGACAATCATGAACGTAGTGGCCGGGCTTGTTACAAAAGAAACAAGAACCCTTATTTTTTTCATTCTTTGCTTTTATTTTCTTATTTTCATTCATTGGCTTTGATGGATGAATTTCTTCAACATTGTTGGCCTTAGTACGAAATTCAGTTTGCTGACTATCGATTTGTTTACGTTTACGCGAGTCTTCTTCCATGCGAAGATGACGTTGTAAAGCTTCTAAATCATAGTCCACTTGTTTTTGTTTTTTCTTCTAATCATTCCAAAACGAGGGAAGTTGGTATATAATAACCCTAACTATGGTTGATTCAGGAAGCTCTATATTGGTATCTTTAAGATGATTTACAATTACTAAAATCTCATTTACTTGTTCGATGATCATTTTATTGTCATTCGTCTTGAATTCCATAAAATTGCTAATAAGAAATTATTTGTTATTTGTCCCGAAAATGCAGCATTTGTTCTCCAATGCAGTCCGCAGCGCCTTCGTAATTTTAAAGAGATCGACATTGAAAGTGCATTCAATATGTGCGCTCTACACATGAAGTCATCATCTTATTGCTTTTGTCGTTTCGCATTTAATTCAACAGGTATCCATTGGAGTTTCAACTGGTAATTTTATAAAGCCATCTACTAGTATATAGAATAGTTCACATTAATGAGAAAGAACTTCATCGTCTCTTGCCAACTATAAAGTTTTCACCATCACAATGTTCTAGCATCGTTAAATATTAGTTCATGACTTGAAGTGCAGTATAGTTGCTTGAACCCTCCATTTGATAATATTATTTTCTAAAAATTATTGGAATATAGTGCGGATACCATGGCCATAATTATGACTTTGAGGATCTATTATAGATTCTTTCAGAAAATAGTTCAGTCTACATAGAAAATAGTTCATACTACAAGATTAACTGTCCTAAGTTTGATCCCTGAGATAGACATTTGTTGGCAATAAAGAACAATGTTAAAAGAAATTAGTTTAGCCCTATCGAGTACCAAAGGACCATCAAGCTATTCCCGTTAGGATTCAACAAAGTCTTCTAAGGACATCACCCGATTCAAAGTTTTGTGCCATTTTGATTAAGCCAAGAACATAATATTAATTTTTTTGATGACTGCTAAGAGTGGAGAAAGAAGAAAAGATTTAATCATAAATCCGATGATTGTAAAATACAGGGACTAACACTGCATATATAGATGATAGAGGATGCGAAGATGAGTTGTTTCTCTTTAGAAAAACTATTAGAAAAGGTACCAGACAAAGAGCAACATCTATCAGGAGAAATTGCACCTTTTCGAACGGACCAGGATTTTCGCAGCCAACGTCCACTCACTAAAATTCCTATTGACGAAAACATTACAAGAGTGGCAGCCTTCAACAACATTAAGCTAATAGTCCATTAAATGCATACTCTACAGTAATAGATGGACATATGTTAATATAGAAATACTGTTAGGAATTGGAGATAATGGTTTTGATGACAACAATTTTGTAACTTATTTTATTATAACTTATATACTAACACTATTGTATAGATATATATGAATGTTATTATGCAGGATATATATAAGGCATGTACTGATTACTGAAGACTGAACAGTATAAAGATCAAGAACGAAGAAACCAAGTTTAAAGACTCATGAGTATCAAGATCAAGATTCCAAGATTAGTGTCTAGTTTTTGTTAAAACTTCATTATAGCATGGAAATCTTCATTCCTAATTTCATTTGGGGCGGAACCCGGATCTGCCTTCTTTGTGGCTTACAAACCCACGACAAGTAGCTTACAAACCTACGGCAAGTGGCTTATAAACCCACGATTGTACAAGTTCTCGAGTCCTGATTTGATGAGATATTCTACAGGAAGAAGCTTGCAAAACTACTTCAAAATGGTTTTTCAAAATGATTTTCAAAACTGTTTTTCAAAATATTTCAAAAATTATCCTTTTCAAATGATTATCAAAAAGATGTTTTAGCCTTAAAATATTATTTGTTTTTGTTTTAAAATAAACTCTTGTTTTAAACTTCATTTTAAAAACAAATTTTACATTGTTATTTAACTAGGGATGTTGACATCATGGGATACCCCATGTCGACATGGTGACCATTGAATTCAAAAGTTTCAATTTTCAAAAGGAGTGTCTATTCGATTAGAACTCTTCACGAATGGTTATGACCGTTGGTGCTTTATAAATAGCCTTCACAAACGAATTTTTTCACTAACTATTTTCTTATTTTCTTCACTTCTTCTTCTCCACAAATCCATATTCTAAAATTTTTATATTTTTAAGATCGTGCCGAAATTCTACCGAATTCTTAAGTGAATCAAATTAGAATATAATTCTTGTTTGATTCTCTGTCCTCTCTCGAATATCAAGGTGCTATTCAGATTTATAGGATCAATTTGTAATCAAAAGTTTATCGAGTCTCTCTATAAGGTGTGGTTGTGCCTGGAAATCAATTGGGTGATCTCGAGTCGCATAAATCAAGAGAGTTTGCCCTGGACTCGTGAGACAGGAGGGTACCTCAGGGCCTTTTGAAATTGAGGATTATAATCTCGACATTGGTATAATAAAAATCTGTATGAGGTGGTTTGCCTTGGGACAGGACTGGTTGTAGGGTAACTCCGAACCAGTATAAAATCCAGTGTGTTCTTTCTCTTTACTGCTTTTTATTTACTTTCTGCATCTGTTTTTGATTCTGTGATTGTTGTGTAACTAAAGTTCTGCATTTGTTTATATCATAATTGTTAAATTAGTTCATATAAGTCTTGGAATCCATTAAACACTATTCATCCCCCCTTTAGTGTTAAATTAGCCTTAAGATCCTTAATCCACACTCCCTTTCAAATACTACTACTGATCTTCCTTCGTCAGATATAACTGTAGTCGGGTTTTATTATATAACTATATGTGATGTAAACGGAAAATCTTTCTTCATGTATTTGCTTAATCTATTCTGCTTCAAAGTTCAAACAAGTATTGACTCAGTCTGCTTCAAATAGCAGTCTGAAACATCTTGAATAGTCTTCTTTGGTGACTGTCCAGTGCAAGACAGCCAATTGAACAGTTAGTCAATTGATTGGTTCATGTAGCTAGTCGATTCAACTAGGCCAAAAATGGCCTAGTTCTTTTCTGCTTATATATGCTCGAATTTAAGGACTTCTGCAACGTGTCTTATATATGCTTAAATTTGGAATAGTTTGTCGAGCATGTACGTCTAAAGTATTATTGGACTCAATCTTAGTATACTTGCCTATGCGGTAGTAAGTTATGCATAGCATAACTTTAACCATTATGGTTTTTGTAAAGAAAATCTCATGTGTTAGAAACCAATGTCCAAAGCATTCAAACTTTAATCAACCACGTACCAGTAAATATACTAGATATAAACGAACTGATATTTAGATGAGAGAAGGAAGTGTAAAAAAGAAAGAGTAAATCATTAGAGGATTCTAGTGTAGACTAGAAAAGAGATGATCATGTTTGAACTTTGAAGTTTGAACCTCCAAGACTTCAAAAGTTGTACGAGAAAAAGTTTGTTACCAATATTTTGTCAAATAGTGGTTAGCAAGTTGGAGTGGGACATGCATTGAGATTCTTTTATTGTCATACGATCAGACCAACTTTATATATTATGTATCATTTGTATCTATCTGTAGGTCATGTCTATTTTAGGTCAGCATAGACTGTGAACAAAGATCATTTTAGTCAATATGCTATATGTAAATGAAATTCCTACAATAGAATAACTAGTTCTAAATAGCAAGCTAGTAGCTATTAACCAAGGCTTTGGTTGAATCTGTAATACATATATTTTTAATTTTGATGGTGTAATTCTATAGCCGATGGCTTATAACAGAGGAAGAAGACAACAAATAATGGAAGAAAAGTTCAGGAGAAGCACATTACGATTCTCATTCTTTAAAATGATTAACAAAACAAGGTTTAAATAAGCTGATAAATAAACTAAACTAAAGATCCACTAATCACATCTAACATCATGCCTAAGATAGTGGATGAATTCAAGCTAAATAATAGAAACTGCATTGGTTGATTCTCCTGAAAATTGGCATCATCTCTCATGCAACTGAATGGTTTGAATCACATTTCAACATCTCCCCTTGATTCAAAGTCGCATATTCCAACATTCTCCATGAAGAATTGATGTTTTGCTCGACTCAATGCCTTAGTGAACAAATCTGCATCCTGATCATTTGTTCCACAGAAATTCAGAACAATCTTCTCCTCAGACAGCAATTTCCTGATGAAATGATGTTGCACATCAATGTGCTTTGTTCTGGCATGAAAGGCTGGATTCTTGGTTATTGCAATTATTGATTTGTTGTCACACCACACCTCTATAGCTTCTTCTTGTGCACAACACAGATCCTTCAACAATTTCCTTAACAATAGTGCCTGTCTTGCGGCTGACCCTGCTGCAACATACTCAGCCTCAGAAGAAGACAATGCCACTATGTCTTGCTTCTTTGAACTCCATGTGATTGCACCCGAGCCAAGACCGAATACCGAGCCAGAAGTTCTTTTCCTGTCATCAATGCATCCTGCCCAATCATTATCAGTGTGGCCTATCAATCTGAAATCTTCAAAACTTTCATACCGGATTCCATGATTGATAGTTCCTGCTACATATTTGAGTATCCTCTTTGCAGCTCAAGATGTTGCTTGGTTGGACTTTGCATATACCTCGACATCGCACTTACACAATAGGCAATGGTAGACCTTGTATGTATAAGATAATTCAAGCCTCCCATCAAGCTTCTGAACATCTTCACTTCAGCCTTCTCTATGCCATCTTCTCCTTGTTGCTTCTCATCGGTATTCATTGGAGTAATTGCTTCATCGCATCCTTCCATGTGGAACTCCTTCAAAAAATCTTTGGCATATTTTCTTTGACACAAGAAAATGCAACTCTTTCTTTGCTTCACCTCCAAACCAAGGAAATATTGCAAAATTCCCAAGTCTGTCATCTCAAACTCCTTCGCCTTGAGAGCCTAAATTCATCTAGTAATTCCGGTGAAGAGCTAAAGTAGATAATGTCATCAACATAAAGACATACTATAATAAACTTTTGCATACCTTGCTCTTGATGTACATGGTTGGCTCATTCTCACTTCTTTCAAACTCATTCTTTAGGAAGAATGCATCAATCTTGCTATACTAAGCTTGTGGAGCATGCTTCAAGCCATAGAGAGCCTTTGTAGCCTATAAACTTTGCTCTCTTCTCTGTTATTGAAAAAACCTTGAGGTTGCTCAACAAACACTTCTTCCTGCAATACTCCATTGAGAAATGCTGACATTACATCAAGCTGAAACACTGGCAACTTCTGTTGTGCAGCCAAAGCAAGCACAACTCTCACTGTTTCAAATCTTTCAACTGGTGAGAATGTCTCTTCAAAATCAATTCCTTCATGTTGAGCATAACCTTAAGCCACAAGCCGGGACTTATGCTTCTGTATGCTCCCATCAGTGTTGTACTTGTTTGTTAAAACCCACTTCAAGCTAATCACATTCTTCCCTTTAGGAAGATCCACCAATCCAAGTCTTATTCTTCTTAATAGACTTCATTTCTTCCTCCATTGCAACTTGCCACTTAACTCATTCACAGCCCCATCAAAGCTTGTTAGTTCTATAGCAATCAAAATAAAATCATAGTTTTCATAGATTTTAGCTAAAGGCCTTAACCTTCTTGGTGGAGAACTACTTGATGAACTCGGGGGAAAGGAGTTGTGGTTGTTTGATAGTGTTGACGATGATCTTGGTAAAGCCTGATCATGATTTGTCATGGGTGGCGGCTCTACTGAACTATCAGTGGTGATAGTTTTCAGATTGCTCTCACCATTTTCTTTTTGCTTCCAGCTCCATTCTACATCCTCATTACACACCACGCTTCTACTAATAATAATCTTGCCACTAAGAGGATTATACAACCTATATGCTTTAGATTGAGTGGCATAGCCAATGAACACACATTTCTCAGACTTATCATCAAGCTTGGCTTTTAAATTGACTAAAGCATATGGTACACAACCAAAAATTCTTAAGTGACTTATATATGGCTTCTTTCCTCTCCAAGCTTCGAAAGGAGTCTTGTTCATGACAGCATTTGTTGGAGATATGTTGAGTACGTACACTGTTGTGACCACTGCCATACACCGAAACCCATTTGGTATCCCTTTGGCTTTCAACACGCTCCTTACCATTTCCACCACAGTTCGGTTATTCCTATCCGCAACACCATTTTCCTTTGGTGTGTAAGATGTTGTTAACTCCCTTCTTATGCCTTGCTCTTCATATAATTCAGTGAACTCATGTGATAAGAATTCTCCTCGTCCTCTAAGCCTTCACACACTTGCTATTTTGTTTCTCTACCATGGCGTTGAACTTCTTGAAGTTATCAAATGATTCTGACTTTTCTTTCTAAAAGTATACCTAACTCATCCTATTGTAATCATCTGTGATTAGCAAGAAGTACTTGCTTCCACCAAGTGATTCAGTTTGCATTGACCCATACAAATCTACATGTAACAGCTTGAGACATTCACTAGCTCTCCAAGCTTTACCACTTGGAAATGATCCCTTATATTGCTTCCCATACAGGCGTCCTTCACACAACTCAAAATCACTAATCTTTGGTAAACCTTTCACCATTTCTTTTGCATTCCACAGCCTTAAACCATGCAAAATGAAGTGGCCATAGCGCAGGTGTCGCAACTTTGCATCATCATCTCCATTGAGTGTCAAAGCTTTACTCACATTTCTAAACAACTCCAAAGGAAACATCCTATTTCTTCCCATGGAAAATTTCACCACAACTTCCTTGGATTTCTTATCACTTATCAAGCATGATTCATTCTCAAATAGCACAGAATAACCACAACTCAATAGTTGTTCCACACTTAACAAATTATGAGCCAAATGTCATACATACTGCACGTCATACAAAAGCTTGATGTTACCTTGCTTAGCCTGGATTGCAATGGTGCCTCTGCCCTTGACATCCAATTGCTTGCCATTACCGATTCTGACTTTGCTCTTTTTTGAATCTCCAGCTCCTTGAACATGGATCTTGTGCCTGACATGTGGTTAGAGCAACCATTGTCAATATACCACACACTCCCTGCATCATCGCCAAAAGCATTGTATGCCAAGAACAACTTTTCTTCTTGCTCCATAAAATTAGATCTCTGATCATTCTTTTGCTCAATCTTATCTTCCTTCTTCTTCCAGGCTTCTTGCAATAGTAGCACTTATTGGACTTTTATAGGATTAGAGATTTTGCTCCCTTCCTTTACTATGTCCTCTTCCTCTTGATCCACCTCTTCCTCTTCTATTGGATTGCGCTGATCTTTCTTTGTTGGAAGACGCATCTTTGAATTGAAAGGCCTTCTCCTCCTTCTTCTCACTTGATCTGCTAAGCCTTTCTTCATGAGCTTGCAGTGACCCCAACAACTCATCAAAGGTATACATAGACATATCCTTTTGATTCTTCTATGGCAGCCACGACATGATCAAACTATTCGGTAAGGCTTCTTAGAACCTTCCTAACTACTTGCTCATCTTTCATGCTTTCTCCATAGGACCTTATTTGATGCACCACACCAGATACATGTGATAAGTAGTCTTGTACAAACTCTTTGTCCTTCATAAGAGAAGTCTCAAACTCTCTTCTTAGTGATTGCAGCCTCACTGTAATCACCTTCTTGTTTTCAAGATACTTTTGTTTTTGAGTTTTCCATGCATCATTTGATGTGGAGGCTGATGCAATCCTTGAAAAGATCTTATCATCTAAAGCTTGTTGAATCATGAACAAAGCCTTAGAATCTTTCTTTCTCTTCTCTCTGAGTTGCTCATCAGACTCTTCAGTTTGATTATCCTCATAGCCATTCTCTACCAATCCCTAGAACTCTAGAGACTTGAACAATATTTTCATTTTCAAGCTCCAAAAATGGTAGTTTACCCTTTTAAAAATGGGCAATTGAGATAATCCATTGTTGCCTGATCCATTATTCTGCATTGTAAACAATACTTTCTTTAAATTTGTGTTTCCCTTATGTTTAAACACTCACTTTCGTCTCTCAATTCCAGGGATATGTACTTGGAAAAATATGTTTGCTCTAATACCAATTTGATGGCTTATAACAGAGGAAGAAGACAATAAATAATGGATGAAAAGCTCAGGAGAAGCACACCACGGTTCTTATTCTTTAAAATGATTAACAATACAAGGTTTAAATAAACTGAGAAATAAATTAAACTAAAGATGCACTAATCACGTCTAACATCATGCCTAAGATAGTGGATAAATGTAACAACCCTGAATTTTGTGATTTATTTTAATTGTTTATTTTGATTATTTTATTTGAAAACTTTATTATCGTTAAACGGCACCTTGGCCTGGCTACAAAACGACAGTTGAAGATATTATTATTAGCACTAGACAAGGTTCTGACCAAGAGGAGCCTGATAGCATACGAGTTTGATGCAGTCAACATGTTCGGCAAGCCTCGTTCGGCACAAGCCTCGTTCGGCACAAGCCTCGTTCGGCAATTTTCATTCGGCATCTGTGGCTTGGTGCACAGAAGTTACTTTCCACGGGCCGAAGTACATTGTTCCTAGGCCCATTAGGGAAGTCCAACCCATCCTCGTCTATAAATAGAGAGGCAGGGGCACAGTGAAAGGGACCTCTCTCCGGGAACACTAGGGAGACCCTGCCATTTTTTATACTCTCCTCTTTTTAATTTAAACTTGTATTCAAGTGATTGATTTACGGATTGTATCTATATTCAAGTAATTGAAAAAGCAATAAAGATTAAACTCAAAGTGGATGTAGGCAATTACACGGAACCACTATAAATCTAGTGTTCTCGTTTTTGTTGTTCTTTTTGCATTGAATTACACTATTTATCAGTTCTAATTTGCTTTCTTCATTAATCTCTCTACATAACTCTGCTCAAGGGTGTTAGTGACCAATTTTGGTGCTAACATTTTTGTGCTTTCACTGAGAATTGAATTCTCAGCTTGATTGGATCTCATCGTCTACTAGTGGATTTCCATATTCGCGAGATAGATCCAGTTGTCTACTAGAAAACTCCTATTCTACTCAGATTTGAAAGAAATCTAAAGGAAGCTGATAGCCATAAATTGGATTCACTGATGTACGCAAGATCCAGGGATTGGACGTTGAAGTTTAGATTCAAGTTGAATAAAGGCCGACCCTCCTTTGAAGGCGATTCGGCCGATCGTTCCAGAAAAGACGTATGTCGTCGCCCAAAAAAGGCATATGCCGATCGCCCCAGAAAAGAATTTAGGCCGAACGGAAAGAAGGCCGAACAGAATAAAGGCCGAACAGAATTTAAGCCGAATAGAAAGAAGGCTGAACAGAATTTAGGCCGAACATAATTTAGGCCGAACAGAAAGAAGGCCGAACAAAATTTAGGCCGAACAGAAAGAAGGCCGAACAGAAGTTAGGCCGAACAGAATTTAGGCCGAACAGAAAGAAGGCCTAATAGAATTTAGGGTGAACCGAATTTAGGCCGAACAGAAAGAAGGCTGAACAGAATTTAGGCCAAACAGAAAGAAGGCCGAACAGAATTTAGGCCGAACAGAATTTAGGCCGAACAGAAAGAAGGCCGAGCAGAATTTAGGCCGAACATAATTTAGACCGAACAGAAAGAAGGCCGAGCAGAATTAAGTCGAACAGAATTTAGGCCGAACAGAAAGAAGGCCGAACAGAATTTAGGCGGAACAGAAAGAAAGCCGAACAGAATTTAGGCCGAACATAATTTAGGCGGAACAGAAAGAAGGCCGAACAGAATTTAGGCCGAACACAAAGAAGGCCGAACAGAATGAAGGCCGAACAGAATTTAGGTCGAACAGAATTTAGGCTGAACAGAATTTAGGTCGAACAGAAAGAAGGCTGAACAGAATTTAGGCCGAATAGAATTTAGGCCGAATCGAAAGAAGGCCGAACAGAACAAATACCGAACGCTCTTGAGTGCCGAACGCTCTTGAGTGCCGAACGCTCTTGAGTGCCGAACGTTCTTGAATGCCGAATGATCTTGAGTGTCGAATGGTATGCAAATCCCTTACATTATATCCACTTCCCTTACATCCCATGATCGACCAGGGCATAGACGATCTAGTGACAGCTTTTGAACGACGACAAGGGAACAGACAAACAACCACTACTCAAACAATACTCTCAAAAGGATATTATACTGATCGAGTCTGAGGAAAGTCGACCTCCAGATATAATTTGGCAGCTAGTTAGCTAGAGAGCCTCCTACGACCATGGATCGTTTCTATGACAAAAATGAATCTAAACCAAAGTGTGGAGGAGCGGAACAAACTAAGAAAAATAACAATAGAGGCCCGTTGGCGAAGGATGCAGATCCCAGTAGCCAAAACAAGACCTCAAAATTCGGCTCATATGCTCTTTGAAAGATCCATTTGACAACCTCTACTTGAAGACTCGCGACTCGGACTGGTACTGGAAACCAACCTCAAGAGAGTACACCAAAGTCTAAAGAAAATCAGGGGAATGTTGTATATTCCCAGATGCTCACTGATCCTAACACGGGCGATAACAAACACCTCCGAGGCGTGATCGAAAAGCTGATCTGGAAAGGAAAGCTTCAATAGTATGTACAAGTCTTGCAGAATGGCGGGCAGCGAACATCCAATGCCTATTAATAAAGGGCTATGATTATCAATTGGACTGCTGATGGCCGACATCCCTTTGAAAGGAGCCAGGGGCAAAGTCGAATAGCGAGCACACGATGTTGCTTCACTTATAAATGAGATTTATCCTAATCTTCTTTGAATTATTTCCATTTCTATTTCAATTGTTCTATGAACTACGACTAGCTTGAACTAAACTACTTTCAAAACAATGCAGGTAACCAGGTACTCAGATATGGTCGCCTACCAATCCACGTAGACCATGATCGGACATAGTTGGTTCCTTACCCATAGTTGGTTCCTTACCCATATCCAAAGGTGGTGTGAAATACGCGATAATTGCGGTCGATTACTTCACTAAGTGGGCAGAAGCAGAGGCTTTGGCCACTATCACCACCAAAAAGGTCATTAATTTCGTTGTATGAAATATTACATGCAGTTTTGGCCTTCCATGAACTATCATTATAGACAATGGAACTCAATTCGAAAGCAAAGAGTTTAAGGAATTTTGCCAAAAATATGGCATTGAGAAAAAGTTTGCAGCAGTTGCTCATCCGAAAGCCATTGGACAAGTGGAAGCCGTGAATAAAATAATCAAATCCATATTGAAAAAGCATTTGGAAAATGCTAGAGGCAAGTGGGTGGATGAACTCCCAACAACACCATAGGCTTATAGAACTACCCATGGGTCCGTGACTGGTCGTACTCCATTCACCCTTGCTTACTGCTTTGAGAAAATACAAACAAGGAATCGCAATTGTATTGCAATTAAACTAGATGGAATTGGCGACGACTTATGAGCATATAAAACGCATCCGACAGCCAATGGCAAGAACATGTACCCGAACATGCATGTGTACATTCGAAAAAAGTTTGACTTCTTGAAATCAACAGGGAGGAAAGAAGGATACGAAAGTGAGTGTTTAAACAATTCCCTGTTGATTTCAAGAAGTCGAAAAACTGATCCGGAAAGGAAAGCTTCAATAGTATGTACAAGTCCTGCAGAATGGCGGGCAGCGAACATCCAATGCCTATTAATAAAGGGCTATGATTATCAATTGGACTGCTGACGGCCGACATCCCTTTGAAAGGAGCCAGGGCAAAGTCGAATAGCGAGCACACGATGTCGCTTCATTTATCAATGAGATTTATCCTAATCTTCTTTAAATTATTTCCACTTCTATTTCAATTGTTCTATGAACTACGACTAGCTTGAACTAAACTACTTTCAAAATAATGCAGGTGACCAGGTACTCAGATATGGTCGCCAACCAATCCACGCAGACCATGATCGAACGTATGGTGTTACATCTAGACGAGCATAATTCAATCGCCCATCATCAACCATATGCCTTTTGATTTGGGGATATGGACTAGATATTGAAAAGCTCATCATGATTAGAGCCCAAATACAAAGTCAACATGACTGACCATCCATTCATTGACCTCCACATTTGACTTGGAGACCTGAACAAGGCTTGGAATGAGTATGGCCCGATCGTCCACACAAATCAAGTCATAAAACAAAGTACGACAAAATACAGAGGCCTCTTCTGAAGCTCAGTGACGTCAGGATCTGTCTATAGTGGATGTGATTTGATCATCTACACATCAAATCCTACCTTCAACACAAAAGGTTGTTCGAAAGCCCGACTTGAAGTAGTTGTGGTGGACCGCCTACTCATTAACCATCGCTCTCAATACATAGGCACGACCACACCTTGGAACATATGCAACTTACTTTGTCTACTCAACGATCTATTATCCTTATTTTCTAGAAATACTAAGCAAATTGTAAGAGGTTTGGCTATCTAACCCAACATGGATGTGATCCAACCATCTGTCATATACCTCCTTCTTGACTTGATTGGAAGAGCTATAATCACCAAGCGGACGAGAATCGATTGTCCATTTTTCAAATTTCGTCCCTCATGCTGAGGGCAGAATCCTATTCCATGAGCAAACGTGGTTCGATTGTTCATTCGACAACATTAGCCTCGATACGGTAGATGAATACAAATTAAAGAGTGGAAATACGACTGCTCTTAACTTGAATCTCTAAGTCCTCAGTGTGCAGATTGGAGTACTCTAAGTCCCCATAATTCGGACTCGAGTATAAACGACTTGAATCTCCAAGTCCTTAGAGTGCGGATTGGAGTACTCTAAGTCCCCAGAGTGCGGACTCGATTATAAATGACTTGAATCTCCAAGTCCCTAGAGTGCGGACTGGAGTACTCTAAGTCCCCACAGTGCGGACTCGAATATAAATGGCTGAAATCTCTAAGTCCCCAGAGTGCAGACTGGAGTACTCTAAGTCCCCAGAGTGCGGACTCGAGTATAAACGATTTCATTCTCCAAGTCTCCAGAGTGCGGACTGGAGTACTCTAAGTCCCCAAAGTGCGGACTCGAGTATAAACGGCTGAAATCTCCAAGTCCCCAGAGTGCGGACTGGAGTACTCTAAGTCCCCAGAGTGCGGACTCGAGTATAAACGACTTCAATCTCTAAGTCCCCAAAGTGTGGACTGGAGTACTCTAAGTCCCCAGAGTGTGGACTGGAGTATAAACGACTTGAATCACCAAGTCTTTAGAGTGTAGATTAGAGTACTCTAAGTCCCCAAAGTGTGGGCTCGAGTATAAACGACTTAAGTCTCCAAGTCCCCAGAGTGCGGACTGGAGTACTCTAAGTCCCCAGAGTGTGGATTCGAGTAAAAACGACTTGAATCACCAAGTCCCCAGAGTGCGGACTAGAGTACTCTAAGTCCCTAGAGCAGACTCGAGTATAAACGGCTGAAATCTCCAAGTCCCCAGAGTGCGGACTGGAGTATTCTAAGTCCCCAGAGTGCGGACTCGAGTATAAATAACTTCAATCTCCAAGTCCCCTAAGTGAGGACTGGAGCGCTCTTAGTCACCTGAGTGTGGACTAGAGTATAAACAACTTAAATCTCTAGGTCACCAGAGTGTGGACTAGAGTACTCTCAATCCCGTGAGTGCGGACTAGAGTATAAACAACTTTAAAATCTCTATGTCCCCAGAGTGCGGACTAGAGTACTCTCAGTCCCCTGAGTGCGGACTAGAGTATAAATGACTTAAAAACCTCTAAGTCCCTGAAGCGAACTAGAGTACTCTAAGTCCTTGGAATGCGGACTGGAGTATAAACGAATTAACGATAATCTCTGTGTCTCTAGCTGTGGACTAAAGCATAAACCGTTCGACAAATCTCTAAGTCCCCGGAGCGTGGAACGAAGTATGAACACAAATTGGGCGCGAGTCGACTCTGGGAGAATAACATTAAGTCACCAGAATGTAGAGTGGTGTATAAATATCGATAAATAGACGAGTGGATTCCGACCGTTCTCTATTCCGCAAAAACCTGCCTGAAATCGACAGGAGGATTATTAACTCGCCAAGGATGGAATTCGACCGTCCAACTAGTTGCCTGGCCAAATCAATGCTGGGAGCAAGAGTACAAATCTCTAAAAGATAAATACGACAGCTTATTATAGCTCTAGCTTGGCGTTCTTTACAGCTTAAGTCAGTGACTACAGGGAGGCCTCAATACAAAATCAATTGAAACGACATCTAAAGCTATGGGCGACCGAATATATCATACTTTAGATCGAGGGTTAATACCGATCCGCACCAAGCATATATGAACGTGACTTGGATGTTCCTTGAATGACCTCCAGAGTGTGGTCAGGAGAATAAACCACGAAGACTTGGTTAAAAATTCTCCAGCACCCTCCTTCGATCCGTGAGGAGGAGTATGAAGCTGGATGATCATGACCCGACCACATTTACACCAACTTTACCCTGAGATCTGATTAACGAGCATGAACCAAAATGGACGTGGATGGCCGTCCAGTGTCCAAATTATTCCCTGAAACTTACGAGACATCGAAGTATTCATCTTGGAATGAAAAACCACAATACAATCTAGGATAGGAGAGACTTAGCCTCCCACCAACTGACCTGATCCCATGATTCAACAGGAAAGAGAGTAAAGCTAAAGTGGGTGTGGCTGGCGTTCCTACCAATCAGTATATGGCCCATACTTTGGGGCACGAGCGAGAAGCAAGATGAATGTGAACCGACTATTCACCGATCAACTCTATGTCTTTGGAGTTTAGATGAGAATATAAACATAGCTAGGACGAGACTCAACCATCCATGCAATACATTTATCAACCCAAGACTGGGAGCAGACGCGTGGTCATCCAAAGACTGGCTGCGATAGCTCAATATTGAAGCTTATATATAATGTTTACAACTACTCAAGGCTACGACCGAAAGAATGCCTAGGGATAGAATCATTAAATCGATACGTAAGCTAGTGGGCAACTAACTGTCACTCCAATCCAAGGCATGCGTGTCATGAATGTTGCTCAAATGTGGAACATGGAACCCCTGCAAAATAACAACGCATGATGACAGACGGTATAATATTCAGGAGTCAAGATGCATACAAGATGGACAACTCGGTCCGCATCCCAAACACTGACAATTGGCAAGTAGCGCTCGAGCCCTGGCTCGGGCAGCATTCTCGGATCTATAGAGACATAGATCCGAGAGATGATGATGGGGGACCCAGGAAAACAAATGCAGCCCCGGCTGACCTGACGATCAACATACCAGTCAGCCGGTATGACCCATACAGAGTCCTTAAGATTGGATTGCAACTCGACCCGTTATGTAATGCAAGATGGGGTAATATATCGGAGGGGATTCTCGACTCCCTTACTCCAATGCATTGCCCATGATGAGATAAAACGAGTCCTGAAGGAAGTCCATAAAGGAGAGTGAGGTGGCCATACTGGGGGCAGACGTTAGCAAAGAGAATCCTCCACTATGGATACCATTGGCCGACTGTAAATCGGGATGCCACAGACTATGTGAGGAGATGTGACAAATGCCAGAAATATGCAAAAGTCCCGAGAGCTTCGCCGACGGAACTCACACAAATGGTTAGTCCTGGCCGTTTGCAATGTGGGGGATCGACATAGTTGGTTCCTTACCCATATCCAAAGGTGGTGTGAAATAAGCGATAATTGCGGTCGATTACTTCACTAAGTGGGCAGAAGCAGAGGCTTTGGCCACTATCACCACCAAAAAGGTCATTAATTTCGTTGTATGAAATATTACATGCAGTTTTGGCCTTCCATGAACTATCATTATAGACAATGGAACTCAATTCGAAAGCAAAGAGTTTAAGGAATTTTGCCAAAAATATGGCATTGAGAAAAAGTTTGCAGCAGTTGCTCATCCGAAAGCCATTGGACAAGTGGAAGCCGTGAATAAAATAATCAAATCCATATTGAAAAAGCATTTGGAAAATGCTAGAGGCAAGTGGGTGGATGAACTCCCAACAACACCATAGGCTTATAGAACTACCCATGGGTCCGTGACTGGTCGTACTCCATTCACCCTTGCTTACTGCTTTGAGAAAATACAAACAAGGAATCGCAATTGTATTGCAATTAAACTAGATGGAATTGGCGACGACTTATGAGCATATAAAACGCATCCGACAGCCAATGGCAAGAACATGTACCCGAACATGCATGTGTACATTCGAAAAAAGTTTGACTTCTTGAAATCAACAGGGAGGAAAGAAGGATACGAAAGTGAGTGTTTAAACAATTCCCTGTTGATTTCAAGAAGTCGAAAAACTGATCCGGAAAGGAAAGCTTCAATAGTATGTACAAGTCCTGCAGAATGGCGGGCATCGAACATCCAATGCCTATTAATAAAGGGCTATGATTATCAATTGGACTGCTGACGGCCGACATCCCTTTGAAAGGAGCCAGCGCAAAGTCGAATAGCGAGCACACGATGTCGCTTCATTTATCAATGAGATTTATCCTAATCTTCTTTAAATTATTTCCACTTCTATTTCAATTGTTCTATGAACTACGACTAGCTTGAACTAAACTACTTTCAAAATAATGCAGGTGACCAGGTACTCAGATATGGTCGCCAACCAATCCACGCAGACCATGATCGAACGTATGGTGTTACATCTAGACGAGCATAATTCAATCGCCCATCATCAACCATATGCCTTTTGATTTGGGGATATGGACTAGATATTGAAAAGCTCATCATGATTAGAGCCCAAATACAAAGTCAACATGACTGACCATCCATTCATTGACCTCCACATTTGACTTGGAGACCTGAACAAGGCTTGGAATGAGTATGGCCCGATCATCCACTCAAATCAAGTCATAGAACAAAGTCCGACAAAATACAAAGGCCTCTTCTGAAGCTCAGTGACGCCAGGATCTATCTAGAGTGGATGTGATTTGATCATCTACACATCAAATCCTACCTTCAACGCAAAAGGTTGTTCGAAAGCCCGACTTGAAGTAGTTGTGGTGGACCGCCTACTCATTAACCATCGCTCTCAATACATAGGCACGACCACACCTTGGAACATATGCAACTTACTTTGTCTACTCAACGATCTATTATCCTTATTTTCTAGAAGGAGATATGAAGCAAATTGTAAGAGGTTTGGCTATCTAACCCAACATGGATGTGATCCAACCATCTGTCATATACCTCCTTCTTGACTTGATTGAAAGAGCTATAATCACCAAGCGGACGAGAATCAATTGTCTATTTTTCAAATTTCGTCCCTCATGCTGGGGGCAGAATCCCATTCCATGAGAAAACGTGGTTTGATTGTTCATTCGACAACATTAGCCTCGATGCGGTAGATGAATACAAATTAAAGAGTGGAAATATGACTGCTCTCAATTTGAATCTCCAAGTCCCCATAGTGCGGACTGGAGTACTCTAAGTCCCCAGAGTGCGGACTCGAGTATAAACGACTTGAATCTCCAAGTCTCCAGAGTGCGGATTGGAGTACTCTAAGTCCCCAGAATGCGGACTCGAGTATAAACGACTTGAATCTCCAAGTCCCCAGAGTGCAGACTGGAGTACTCTAAGTCCCCAGAGTGCGGTCTCGTGTATAAATGGCTGAAATCTCCAAGTCCCCAGGAGTGCGGACTGGAGTACTCTAAGACCCCAGAGTGCAGACTCGACTATAAATGATTTCATTCTCCAAGTCTCCAGAGTGCGGAATGGAGTACTCTAAGTCCCTAAAGTGTGGACTCGAGTATAAACGGCTGAAATCTCCAAGTCCCCAGAGTGCAGACTTGAGTACTCTAAGCCCCCAGAGTGCGGACTCGAGTATAAACGACTTTAATCTCTAAGTCCCATGAGTGCGGACTGGAGTACTCTAAGTCCCCAGAGTGCGGACTCGAGTATAAACAACTTGAATCTCCAAGTCCCCATAGTGTGGATTGGAGTACTCTAATTCTCCAGAGTGTGGACTCGAGTATAAACAACTTAAATCTCGAAGTCCCCAGAGTGTGGACTGGAGTACTCTAAGTCACCAGAGTGTGGAGTCGAGTATAAACGACTTGAATCACCAAGTCCCCAAAGTGCGGACTAGAGTACTCTAAGTCCCCAGAGTGCGGACTCGAGTATAAACGGCTAAAATCTCCAAGTCCCCAGAGTGCGGACTGAAGTACTCTAAGTCCCCAGAGTGCGGACTTGAGTATAAATAACTTCAATCTCCAAGTCCCCTAAGTGAGGACTGGAGTGCTCTTAGTCCCCTGAGTGCGGACTAGAGTATAAACGACTTAAATCTTCAGGTCACCAGAGTGTGAACTAGAGTACTTTCAGTACCATGAGTGCGGACTAGAGTATAAACAACTTTAAAATCTCTATGTCCCCAGAGTGTGGACTAGAGTACTCTCTGTCCCCTGAGTGCGGACTAGAGTATAAATGACTTAAAAACCTCTAAGTCCCTGAAGCAGACTAGAGTACTCTAAGTCCTCGGAATGCGGACTGGAGTATAAACGAATTAACGAAAATCTCTTGGTCTCGAGCTGTGGACTAAAGCATAAACCGTTCGACAAATCTCTAAGTCCCCGGAGCGTGGATCGAAGCATGAACACAAATTGGGCGCGAGTTGACCGTGGGAGAATAACACTCAGTAACCAGAATACAGAATGGTGTATGAACATCGATAAATAGACGAGTGGATTCCGACCGTTCTCTATTCCGCAAAAACCTGCCTGAAATCGACAGGAGGATTATTAACTCGCCAAGGATGGAGTTCGACCATCCAACTAGTGGTCTGGCCAAATTAATGCTGGGAGCAGGGGTACAAATCTCTAAAAGCCAAATACGACAGTTTACTATAGCTCTAGCTTGGCGTTCTTTACAGCTTAAGTCAGCGACTACAGGGAGGCCTCAATACAAAATCAATTGAAACGACATCCAAAGCTATGGGCAACTGACTATATCATACCTTAGATCGAGGGTTAATACCGATCCGCACCAAGCATATACGAATGTGACTTGGATGTTCCTTGAAAAAATATGACCTCCAGAGTGTGGTAAGGAGAATAAACCACGAAGACTTGGTCAAAAATTCTCTTACACCCTCCTTCGATCCGTCAGGAGGAGTATGAAGCTGAATGAGCATGACCCGACCGCATTTACACCAACTTTACCGTGAGATCTGATTACGGAGCATGAACCAAAATGGACGTGGCTAACCGTACAGTGTCCAAATTATGCCCTGAAACTTTCGAGACATCGAAGTATTCCTCTTGGAATGAAAAACCATAATACAATCTAGGATAGGAGAGACTTAGCCTCCCACCGACTGACCTGATCCCATGATTCAACGGGAAAGAGAGTAAAGCTAAAGTGGGCGTGTCTGGCCTTCCTACCAATCAGTATATGCCCCAGACTTGGGGGCACGAGCGAGAAGCAAGATGAATGTGAACCGTCTATTCAGCGATCAACTCTATGTCTTTGGAGTTTAGGTGAGAATATAAACATAGCTAGGACGAGACTCAACCGTCCATGCAATACATTTATCAACCCGAGACAGGGAGCAGACGCGTGGTCATCCAAAGACTGGATGCGATAGCTCAATATTGAAGCTTATATATAATGTTTATAACTACTCAAGGCTACGACCGAAAGAATGCCTAGGGATAGAATCATTAAATCGATACGTAAGCTAGTGGGAAACTAGCTGTCACTCCAACCCGAGGCATGCGGGTCATGAATGTTGCTCAAATGTGGAACATGGAACCCCTGCAAAACAACAATGCATGATGACAGACGATATAGGGTTCAGGAGTCGAGATGCATACAAGATGTACAGCTTTGTCGGCATCCAAATCACTGACAATTGACAAGTAGTGCCGAGCCCTGGCTCGGGCAGCATTCTCGGATCTATAGAGACATAGATCCGAGAGATGATGATGGGGGACCCAGGGAAACGAATGCAGCCCTGTCTAACCAGACTACCGACATACCAGTCAGTCGGTATGACCCGTCACGAGTCCTTAAGATTGGATCGCAACTCGACGCGTCATTGGCCGAAGATCTTACCGATTTCCTCCGAGCGAACTTAGACGTTTTCGCTTGGACACATTCTGATATGTGCGGGATTTCTCCCGCTATTGCGAGTCGTATTTTGAACATAAACCCGAAATACGTCCCTGTAAAACAAAAAGGAAGAGGCATGGACCCGAAGAGGTCCGCTGCGCTCAGAGAGGAAGCGGACAAACTCAAAGCCAATGGGTTCGTCCACGACTCCCTCTACCCTGAATGGGTTTCTAACCCTGTGCTTGTGAGGAAAGCAAACGGAAAGTGGAGAACTTGTGTTGATTACTCTGATCTGAATAAAGCATGCCCGAAGGATAGTTTCCCTTTACCAAGAATCGACCAGCTCGTCGACTCTACGTCCAGTCACGAGTTATTGTCTTATTCGGATACAATCAGATCCTGATGCACATTCCAGACCAAGAATACACCAGTTTTGTCACAGATGTGGGGCTATATTACTATGTAGTAATGTCTTTTGGATTGAAAAACGTGACAGCAACTTATCAGCGTTTGGTGAATCGAATGTTTAAAGATCAGATTGGTAGAACAATGGAAGTCTATGTGGATGACATGCTCATAAAGACATGGAAGTCAAACGACCACATCCGAGACCTAGAGGAGATGTTTGATATCCTCAGGCATTACAGAATGAAAATCAATCCTTTGAAGTGGTCATTTTTCTCAACGACGGGAAATTTTTCTGGTTTCATTGTGAATGCAAGAGGAATTGAAGCTAACCCGGAAAATATTCAAGCTATTCAAGGCATACAAGTGCCCAGAACTATAAAGCAGGTACAAACCTTGAATGGAAAGGTGGCTACGCTGAGTCGATTCATATCCAGAGCTACAGACAAGTGTATTCCTTTCTTCGATGTGATAAAGAAAGGAAAGAGGAATTTCGAGTGGACATCCGATTGTGAGGAAGCATTTCGAGCTCTGGTAAGGCATTTGGAAAGTCCCCCGGTGCTATCGAAACCAATAGACCAGGAAATGTTGTATGTGTACTTGGCAGTATCCCAGCATGCCATCAGTACGGCTTCGGTTCGCAAAGAGGACCTAGTTCAAAAGCCAGTTTACTATGTTAGTAAACGTCTGATGGGGGCAGAAAGAAATTATTCCAAGATCGATAAATTAGCCTAATGCTTGGTGATTGCATCACGCAAGCTTCGCCCATATTTTCAGGCACACTCAATCAGTGTTTACACTGATCAACCCTTGCGACTGGTACTCCAACGACCGAAAATTTCTGGAAGGATGTTACAATGGAATATCGAGTTGAGTCAGTTCGATATTACCTACCTGCAGCGAAGGGCCATATAGGGGAAAACACTAGCAGACTTCATTGTTGAATTCATTGTGTCAGACGACTCAAACGGCCACAATGTCATACCTCCCGTTTGATGGAAGATGTACACCGATGGGACATCGAGTGACCGTTGTTCAGGGCTGGCATATTTCTTGTGACTCCTGAAAACCGATCAGTTTGTTATGCTTTAAAGCTTGAATTTCCAGCAACAAATAACGAAGCCGAATATGAAGCATTGATTGCTGGCTTGAGACTTATCAAAGAACTGGGTGTAAAATCGGTTGACATCTTTTATGACTCACAGCTGGTGGTGTACCAAGTGCGGGGAGACTATCAAGAAAAGGGACAAACACTCGCCCTTTATCTTGCATGGCTTCAGGAGCTGCTAGTAAATCTGGAATATTATGATATCTCGCATGTCCCGCGTAAGCAAAACAGAGCAGCCGATTCGTTGGCAAAATTTGCAAGCACTGGCGATGTGCAGCAGATGGGATTGTTTCCCGTTGAAAACTTACATGTTCCGAGCATAAATATGATGGAGGTAGATTTCATGTTAGAAACAGAAATCGAGAAGGAATCATGGATGACCCCATTCAAGCAGTACTTGTTACACGGGGTCATGCCCGAAAGAAGGAGCGAAAGACGACAAGTCATTCGTAAGGCTTCGTGTTATGTAATGCAAGATGGGGTAATGTATCGGAGGGGATTCTCGACCCCCTTACTGCGGTGCATTGCCCATGGTGAGATAAAATGAATCCTGAAGGAAGTCCATGAAGGAGAGTGAGGTGGCCATACTGGGAGCAGACGTTAGCAAAGAAAATCCTCCGCTATGGATACCATTGGCCGACTGTAAATCAGGATGCCGCAGACTATGTGAGGAGATGTGACAAATGCCATAAATATACAAAAGTCCCGCGAGCTTCGCCGACGGAACACACACAAACGGTTAGTCCTGGCCGTTTGCAATATGGGGGATCGACATAGTTGATTCCTTACCCATATCCAAAGGTGGTGTGAAATACGCGATAATTACGGTCGTTTACTTCTAAGTGGGCAGAAGCAGTGGCTTCGGCCACTATCACCAACAAAAAGGTCATTAATTTCATTGTACGAAATATTGTATGCCGTTTTGGCCTTCCATGAACTATCATTATAGACAATGGAACTCAATTCGAAAGCAAGGAGTTCAAGGAATTTTGCCAAAAATATGGCATTGAGAAAAAGTTTACAACAGTTGCTCATCCGAAAGCCAATGGAAAAGTGGAAGCCATGAACAAGATAATCAAATCCATATTGTAAAAGCGTTTGCAAAAGGCTAAAGGCAAGTGGGTGGATGAACTTCCAACAACACTATGGGCTTATAGAACTACCCATGGGTCCGTGACTGGTCGTACTCCATTCACCCTTGCTTACTGCTTTGAGAAAATACAAACAAGGAATCGCAATTGAATTGCAATTAAACTAGATGGAATTGGCGATGACTTATGAGCATATAAAACACATCCGACAGCCAATGGCAAGAACATGTACCCGAACATGCATGTGTACATCCAAAAATGTTTTGACTACTTGAAATCAACAGGGAGGAAAGAAGGATACGAAAGTGAGTGTTTAAACAATTCCCGGTTGATTTCAAGAAGTCGAAAAGCTGATCTGGAAAGGAAAGCTTCAATAGTATGTACAAGTCCTACAGAATGGCGGGCAGCGAACATCCAATACCTATTAATAAAGGGCTATGATTATCAATTGGACTGCTGACGACCGACATCCCTTTGAAAGGAGCCATCGAATAGCGAGCACACGATGTTGCTTCACTTATCAATGAGATTTATCCTAATCTTCTTTGAATTATTTCCATTTCGTTTTCAATTGTTCTACGAACTACGACTAGCTTGAACTAAACTACTTTCAAAACAATGCAGGTGACCAGGTACTCAGATATGGTCGCCAACCAATCCACGTAGACCATGATCGGAAGTGTTGTGTTACATCTAGACGAGCATAATTCAATAGCCCAACATCAACCATATGCATTTGATTTGGGGCTATGGACTAGATATTGAAAAGCTCATCATGATTAGAGCCCAAATAAAAAGTCAACATGACTGACCATCCATTCATTGACCTCCACATTTGACTTGGAGACCTGAACAAGGCTTGGAATGAGTATGGCCCGATCGTCCACTCAAATTAAGTCATAGAACAAAGTCTGACAAAATGCAGAGGCCTCTTCTGAAGCTCAGTGACGCCAGGATCTGTCTAGAGTGGATGTGATTTGATCATCTACACATCAAATCCTACCTTCAACACAAAAGGTTGTTCGAAAGCCCGACTTGAAGTAGTTGTGGTGGACCGCCTACTCATTAACCATCGCTCTCAATGCATAGGCACGACCGCACCTTGTAACATATGCAACTTACTTTGTCTACTCAACAATCTATTTTCCTTATTTTCTAGAAGGAGATACGAAGCAAATTGTAATAGGTTTGGCTATCTAACCCAACATGGATGTGATCCAACCATCTGTCATATACCTCCTTCTTGACTTGATTGGAAGAGCTATAATCACCAAGTGGACGAGAATCGATTATCCATTTTTCAAATTTCATCCCTCATGCTGGGGGCAGAAACCCATTCCATGAGCAAACGTGGTTCGATTGTTCATTCGACAACATTAGCCTCGATACGGTAGATGAATACAAATTAAATAGTGGAAATACGACTGCTCTCAAATTGAATCTCCAAGTACTAGGAGTGCGGACAGGAGTAGTCTAAGTCCCCAGAGTGCGGACTCGAGTATAAACGACTTGAATCTCCAAGTCCCCAGAGTGCGGATTGGAGTAGTCTAAGTCCCCAGAGTGCGGACTCGAGTATAAACGACTTGAATCTCCAAGTCCCCAGAGTGCAGACTGGAGAACTCTAAGTCCCCAGAGTGCGGACTCGAGTATAAATGGCTGAAATCTCCAAGTCCCCAGAGTGCGGACTGGAGTACTCTAAGTCCCCAGAGTGCGGACTCGAGTATAAACGACTTTATTCTCCAAGTCTCCACAGTGCGGAATGGAGTGCTCTAAGTCCCCAAAGTGCGGACTCGAGTATGAACGACTGAAATCTCCAAGTCCCCAGAGTGCAGACTGGAGTACTCTAAGTCCCCGGAGTGCGGACTCGAGTATAAACGACTTCAATCTCCAAGTCCCCAGAGTGCGGACTGGAGTACTCTAAGTCCCTAGAGTGTGGACTCGAGTATAAACGACTTGAATCTCCAAGTCCCTAGAGTGCGGATTGGGGTACTCTAAGTCCCCTGAGTGTGGACTCGAGTATAAACGACTTAAATCTCCAAGTCCCCAGAGTGCGGACTGGAGTACTCTAAGTCCCCAGAGTGTGGATTCGAGTATAAACGACTTGAATCACCAAGTCCCCAGAGTGCGGACTAGAGTACTCTAAGTCCCCAGATTGCAGACTCGAGTATAAACGGCTGAAATCTCCAAGTCACCAGAGTACGGACTAGAGTACTCTAAGTCCCCAGAGTGCAGACTCGAGTATAAATAACTTCAATCTCCAAGTCCCCTAAGTGAGGAATGGAGTGCTCTTAGTCCCCTGAGTGCGGACTAGAGTAGAAACGACTTAAATCTCCAGGTCACCAGAGTGCGGACTAGAGTACTCTTAGTCCCGTGAGTGCGGACTAGGGTATAAACAACTTTAAAATCTCTATGTCCCCAGAGTGCGGACTAGAGTACTCTCAGTCCACTGAGTGCTGACTAGAATATAAATGACTTAAAAGCCTTTAAGTCCCTGAACCGTAGTAGAGTACTCTAAGTCCTCCGAATGCGGACTGGAGTATAAACGAATTAACGAAAATCTATATGTCTCGTGCTGTGGACTAAAGCATAATCTGTTCGACAAATCTCTAAGTCCCCAGAGCGTGGACCGAAGCATGAACACAAACTGGGCGCGAGTCGATCGTGGGAGAATAACACTAAGTCACCAGAATGCAGAGTGGTGTAAAAACATCGATAAATAGACGAGTGGATTCCGACCATTCTCTATTCTGCAAAAACCTGCCTGAAATCGACAGGAGGACTATTAACTCACCAAGGATGTAGTTCAACTGTCCAACTAGTGGCCTGGCCAAATCAATGCTAGGAGAAGGAGTACAAATCTCTAAAAGCTAAATACGACAGCTTACTATAGCTCTAGCTTGGCGTTCTTTACAGCTTAAGGCAGCGACTACAGGGAGGCCTCAATACAAAATCAATTGAAACGACATCCAAAGCTATGGGCGACCGACTATATCATACCTTAGATCGAGGGTTAATACCGATCCGCACCAAGCACATACGAATGTGACTTGGATGATCCTTGAAAAAATATGACCTCCAGAGTGTGGTAAGGAGAATAAACCACGAAGACTTGGTCAAAAATTCTCCAGCACCCTTCTTCGATCTGTCAGAAGGAGTATGAAGCTGGATGAGCATGACCTGACTGCATTTACACCAACTTTACCCAGAGATCTGATTACGGAGCATGAACCAAAATGGACGTGGCTGACCGTCCAGTGTCCAAATTATGCCCTGAAACTTATGCGACATCGAAGTATTCCTCTTGGAATGAAAAACCACAGTACAATCTAGGATAGGAGAGACTTAGCCTCCCACTGACTGACTTGATCCCACGATTCAACGGGAAAGAGAGTAAGGCTAAAGTGGGTGTGGCTGGCCTTCCTACCAATCAGTATATGCCCCAGACTTGGGGGCACGAGCGAGAAGCAAGATGAATGTGAACCAACTATTCACCGATCAACTCTATGTCTTTGGAGTTTAAGTGAGAATATAAACATAGCTAGGACGAGACTTAACCGTCCATGCAATACATTTATCAACCCGAGACTGGGAGCAGACGCGTGGTCATCCAAAGACTGGCTGCGATAGCTTAATATTGAAGCTTATATATAATGTTTACAACTACTCAAGGCTACGACCGAAAGAATGCCTAGGGATAGAATCATTAAATCGATACGTAAGTTAGTGGGCAACTAACTGTCACTCCAACCCGAGGCATGCGGGTCATGAATGATGCTCGAATGTGGAACATGGAACCCCTGCAAAACAACACTGCATGATGTCAGATGATATAGTGTTCAGGAGTCGAGATGCATACAAGATGGATAGCTCTGTCCGCATCCAAAACACCGACAATTGACAAGTAGTGCCCGAGCCCTGGCTCGGGCAGCATTCTCGGATCTATAGAGACATAGATCCGAGAGATGATGATGGGGGACCCAAGGAAATGATTGCAGCCCCGGCTGACCTGACGATCGACATACCAGTCAGCCGGTATGACCCGTCACGAGTCCTTAAGATTGGATTGCAACTCGACCTGTCATTGGCCGAAGATCTTACTGATTTCCTCCGAGCGAACCTAGACGTTTTCGCTTGGACACATTCTGATATGTGCGGGATTTCTCCCGCTATTGCGAGTCATATTTTGAACATAGACCCGAAATACGTCCCTGTAAAATAAAAAGGGAGAGGCATGGACCCGGAGAGGACCGCTACTCTCAGAGAGGAGGTAGACAAACTCAAAGCCAATGGGTTCGTCCACAATGCCCTCTACCCTGAATAGGTTTCTAACCCTGTGCTTGTGAGGAAAGCAAACAGAAAGTGGAGAACTTGTGTTGATTACTCTGATCTGAATAAAG
Organism: Allium cepa; assembly: GCA_030765085.1. NCBI lineage: Eukaryota > Viridiplantae > Streptophyta > Magnoliopsida > Asparagales > Amaryllidaceae > Allium > Allium cepa. The sequence goes on along the minus strand of CM060941.1, from coordinate 489,802,590 downwards.
CATGCCCGAAGGATAGTTTCTCTTTACCATGAATCGACCAGCTCGTCGACTCTACGGCCAGACACGAATTATTGTCTTCTATGGATGCGTATTCGGGATACAATCAGATCCCGATGCACATTCCAGACCAAGAACACACCAGTTTTGTCACAGATGTGGGACTATATTACTATGTAGTAATGTCTTTTGGATTGAAAATCGTGGGAGCAACTTATCAGCGTCTGGTGAATCGAATGTTTAAAAGCCAGATTAGTAGAACAATGGAAGTCTATGTGGATGACATGCTCGTAAAGTCACGACAGTCAAACGACCACATCCGAGACCTACCGAAGATGTTTGATGTACTTAGGTATTACAGAATGAAAATCAATCATTTGAAGTGTTCATTTGGCGTAGCGACGGGAAATTTTTCGGGTTTCATTGTGAATGCGTGAGGAATCGAAGCTAACCCAGAGAAGATTCAAGCTATCGGAGGCATACAAGTGCCCAGAACTATAAAGCAGGTACAAACCTTGAATGGAAAGATGGCTACACTGAGTCGATTCATATCCAGAGCTGCAGACAAGTGTAGTCCTTTCTTCGATGTGATAAAGAAAGGAAAGAGGAATTTCGAGTGGACATCGGATTGTGAGGAAGCGTTAACCAATAGACCACGAAATGTTGTATGTGTACTTGGCAGTATCCCAGCATGGCATCAGTATGGCTTTGGTTCGCAAAGAGGACTGAGTACAAAAGCCAGTTTACTATGTTAGTAAACATCTGACGGGGGCAGAAAGAAATTATTCCAAGATCGATAAATTAGCCTATTGCTTGGTGATTGCATCATGCAAGCTTTGCCCATATTTTCAGGCACACTCAATAAATGTTTACACTGATCAACCCTTGCGACTGGTACTCCAACGACCAAAAACTTCTGGAAGGATGTTACAATGGAATATCAAGTTGAGTCAGTTCGATATTACCTACACTCCAATGACCGTTGTTCGGGGCTGGCATATTTTTTGTGCCTCCTGAAAACCAATCAGTTTGTTATGCTTTAAAGCTTGAATTCCCAGCAACAAATAACGAAGCCGAGTATGAAGCATTGATTGCTGGCTTGAGACTTATCAAAGAACTGGGAGTAAAATCGGTTGAAATCTTTTGTGACTCACAACTAGTGGTATACCAAGTGCGGGGAGACTATCAAGAAAAGGGAAAAACACCCGCCCTGTATCTTGCATGGGTTCAGGAGCTGCTAGTAAATCTAGAATATTATGATATCTCGTATGTCCCGCGTGAGCAAAACAGAGCAGCCGATTCGTTGGCAAAATTTGCAAGCACTGGCGATGTGCAGCAGATGGGATTGTTTTCCGTTGAAAACTTACATGTTCCGAGCATAAATATGATAGAGGTAGATTTCATGTTAGAAACATAAATCGAGAAGGAATCATGGATGACCCCATTCAAGCAGTACTTGTTACACGGGGTCATGCCCGAAAGTAGGAGCGAAAGACGACAAGTCATTCGTAAGGCTTCACGTTATGTAATGCAAGATGGGGTAATGTATCGGAGGGGATTCTCGAGCCCTTACTCAGGTTCATTGTCCATGATGAGATAAAATGAGTCCTGAAGGAAGTCCATGAAGGAGAGTGAGGTGGCCATACTAGGGGCAGATGTTAGCAAAGAAAATCCTCCGCTATGGATACCATTGGCCGACTGTAAATCGGGATGCCGCAGACTATGTGAGGAGATGTGACAAATGCCAAAAATATGCAAAAGTCCCAAGAGCTTCGTCGACGGAACTCACACAAATGGTTAATCCTGGCCGTTTGCAATGTGGGGGATCGACATAGTTGGTTTCTTACCCATATCCAAAGGTGGTGTGAAATACGCGATAATTGCGGTGGATTACTTTACTAAGTGGGCAGAAGCAGAGCCTTTGGCCACTATCACCACCATAAGGTCATTAATTTCATTGTACGAAATATTATATGCCGTTTTGGCCTTCCATGAACTATCATTATAGACAATGGAACTCAATTCGAAAGCAAGGAGTTCAAGGAATTTTGCCAAAAATATGGCATTGAGAAAAAGTTTGCAGCAGTTGCTCATCCGAAAGCCAATGGACAAGTGGAAGCCGTGAACAAAATAGTCAAATCCATATTGAAAAAGCGTTTGGAAAAGGCTAGAGGCAAGTGGGTGGATGAACTCTCAACAACACTATGGGCTTATAGAACTACCCATGGGTCCGTGACTGGTCGTACTTCATTCGCCCTTGCTTACTGCTTTGAGAAAATACAAACAAGGAATCGCAATTGAATTGCAATTAAACTACATGGAATTGGCGACGACTTATGAGCATATAAAACGCATCCGACAGCCAATGGCAAGAACATGTACCCTAACATGCATGTGTACATCCGATAAAAGTTCGACTTCTTGAAATCCACAGGGAATTGTTTAAACACTCCCTTAGGAGGATAAAATTGAAGGATAATGACTATTCAAGAAACATGATGGATTTCTTTCTAGAGACATGGAATGCTCTTTTTGATTCAAATCATGTCGTGTTGCTTCATACGACACACTTTTGGGGGGAAAGTGTTGATCGGCACCTTGGCCCGGCTACAAAACGACAGTTGAAGATATTACTATTAGCACTAGACAAGGTTCTGACCAAGAGGAGCCTTGTAGCATACGGGTTTGATGCAGTCAACATGTTCGGCAAGCCTCGTTCGGCACAAGCCTCGTTCGGCAATTTCCGTTCGGCATCTATGGGTTGGTGCGCAGAATTACTTACCACGGGATGAAGTACATTGTTCCTAGGCCCATTAGGGAAGTCCAACCCATCCTCATCTATAAATAAAGAGGCAGGGGCCCGGTGAAAGGGACCTCTCTCCGGGAATACTAGGGAGACCCTGCCATTTTTTGTACTCTCCTCTTTTTAATTCAAACTTGTATTCAAGTGATTGATTTACGGATTGTATCTATATTCAAGTAATTGAAAAAGCAATAAAGATTAAACTCAAAGTGGATGTAGGAAATTATGCCGAACCACTATAAATCTAGTGTTCCCGTTTTTGTTGTTCTTTTTGCATTGAATTACACTATTTATCAGTTCTAATTTACTCTCTTCATTAATCTCTCTACATAACTCTACTCAAGGGTGTTAGTGACCAATTTTGGTGCTAACAATTATATTTATTAAAATGAATATTTTTTGTTATTTTAAATATATATTTTTATTTTTATATGAATTATAATTTCAAACCTGAATAAATAGAATATTTTCCAGAAAAGTGGATTTTTGGTTAATCTGGTCAAACTTTGACTTTTAAATTTAAATTTTAATATTTGAATTTATGAATTTTATATTTTATTATGAATATAGATTAAATTTTAAGAATACTGCTTTTCGTTTCGTTGAAATCCCATTTATATTGTGAAAGTTATGTTTTTTACAATATTGTATGTAAATTGATTTATTTAATAAATTTGTTTGTTTTAATTTATATAAATAATATTTTTATTTTGTCATATCATGTTATAATATGTGTTATATGACATGTTAGGTATATATTTTGTTTTAAAACATTTTTAAATTGATGTTATAATTTTTCCAAAACTTGTATTTATTTTCAATTTTTATAACCTAGTTTCTATTTTTAAGCTATTTTATTAATTTAGTTACATTTATCTAAAATTTATTAATTTATTTTTATTCATACATTATTTTGTTGCATTTTTATTTTATTTATATTCATTTTTCATATGTTTAAAAATGCAAAAAAATAAAGAAATATGAAGAGTTTTTGACCTTTTATATGCCTTAGACTTTGCACCTTCTTTACCCTTTCAATTTCAATCAACACATGCAACTAATTTTGGCTAACCATATCTCATTTCTTCAGCCGATTACCCCCTTCATTTTCATGCACAAAAATAGTTTCTCAACCCCAAAATTTTGGCCTTCACTTCTGAGAAAAAAATTTGGTAAATATTTCACTTTTTTTCACTTTTCTTCCTTGTTTTTGTATCGATCTTGCCTATGCTTCACCTTATATGCTCGTTCTCTAGCCTTCACCATCACCACCACCTCCATCACCACTCTTTCCAGCTACAATCACCTACATCTCCTCTGACCCAACTAGCCATCCTTGATGAAGAGCTCCACAAAAATTAGCAAAACATCACCTAAAACATCCAAGCCGATCTCCACATGACTCCACCACCTCATACAACCCCTTGGTCGACCTTTGCACCACCTTCTCCAGCCCTACCTGACTCAAACACCTCTGCCACATCAGTACCTGACCTCACCAGGCCTAGCCATGCCAATATATGCCTATGACCGAACCATATTTTCATAGAAAACCCACTTTGTTGCCTTGTACTTGTGTTGTACATGCGTATCCACTTCTACTCCTTCATATCCATGTTATGGCCGACCCTATTGAACCCAGACCTGATCCAAATTCACACCATGGCCGTGCATTTTTAACATATGGCTAAGCATAGGGTAGTTGAAAGCAAGTGCAAGTGATTTGGTTATTTGTTGTGCATGTATTTCTAGCTTGTTTAATGTTTAGCTTTGGTTGTATATTCATGTGTTTTATTTTGGTTTGTTTCATATGCACAAGACAAATAGCTTTGGCTCTTCCCTCACTTGAATCTTTAATCGTGCCTTCATGCTTTCTGGGTGTTTGTTGTGTGTCTGAATCTGTTATCTCCAGCTTGTAGAGGTAAGTTTCTCACCAGACATTCCATACTTATATAAGTAGTAAGTTGACATCTTGTGAATCTGTAGTTCATATTATAATCTTATACCTGCCTATGATATTATTTATATGATGATCACCCTTTTTATAAACCTGTCATATCATCTGTTACTGTTATATAATGTCATTCCGTTTATTTATATCAGTTTATCACACTGCAAGTTCCCTATAGATTTTAATCACTATGGGTTGAAATGATACGTACCCGAACGGACTTTAGAGTAGGGAAAAATCATTGTAGGATGAAAGGATAGGCCTGAACGGTTTTCATTTATTGGCATTTACTTGGGATTGCGGGTTTGAAATGATAGAACCCGGATTTTTCCTATGCAAATTACGGATTGAAATGATATTATCTGTATCACTTTATTTAGGTTAGAAAATTATGTACAGACCCGTGGTTAATATGTATATTTCTAAAATTTTGAAAGTATTTTAGAAATTTAAATATTATGATATTTTGATTTAAATTTAATTTAAAAATTATTTTTATAAAGTATTGTTGATTTTCTACAAATTAATAAGTGTAATAAATAAATGGTAAAGTAGAAATTTGAAGTATAAGTAAATTTTGGAATTTATGATTTTGTTTATAAATGGAATTTAAGTTAAGTAAGAAAATATGATAATTTGATTTTAATTTGAATTTAAATGATTTTATAAAGTGTTATTAATTTTCTATAAATTAAAAATAGTTAAATAAATAAATGTGCGTAATTGAAATTTAAAATATAACTTAACTTGGAAAATGGAAAATGTGTTTTAAAAATAAAAGTTAAGTTATGGAAATAAAATGAAATTTAAATTTAATTTATGAAATGGTAAATTAAATTTAAATGTAAAGTAAATGAAATGTTATAAAATTGTACATTGATTTTTATAAGTGAATTATTAAAATTTGATAATTATTTGTGAAATTTCACTTTATAAAATCATAAATTAAAAAGTATTTAAATGATCATTTTTAAAAGTGTGAAAATATGATTTTTATAAGTTAAAATTTGTTTAAATAAAAATTTAATTATTTTTGAAATTTTATTGAAAACTTAGAATATAATTAACAGCATTTTTGAAATGCTATCATTTCTGAAGTAAAAGATATTACAACATTTTGTAAATGATGTAATTGATATAAATGAACTAGAAGACTAAATTGAACTTGGGGCTATTATAGTAGTTTATAAGTTCTATAGTTGTAGAAATAAACTAAAAACTATTATACATATCTGTAAATGCTATCTTTGTTAAAATGATTTGTTTTCAAATATAAATTTACCGTAGCATTTTCCAAATGCTGCAAAAGTTGAAATTTTACTGTTTTAATAAATTGAAGTAAATAAATGAATTCTGAAAATGCTAAAATTTTGAAAATTGTATATTTGATTATTAAATATAATAACTTCACTTTTAAATGATGCAAATGGAATATTTAAATGATTTAATTAGAATATTTAATTGGTTTAATCGGAATATTTAATTGGTTTAATTGGAATAGTTGCTTTGATATATAAACCATTTTGAAATGTGATTTGAAATGGTATTGAAATTAAATAAATATGAATTTGGTTTTGGAAAATATGATATTTTGATATTAATATGAATTTGAAATGATATTGAATTTTTAAAGATTTTTGATTTACGAAGTATGAAATACCATTTTGGAATTTTAACCACGGGATGTGTTTAATTTATGGTTTAACTAATCCTTAGAGGATGGGCGATCCCAAGCATCCTTTAAGTCATGGTGCATTACTACTACAGTTCACATGAGTTGGTTTACATTATATAAGAATGTATGCCCTGACTCGAGTGTTTTGTGTTTTACTTTACACTCAGGTCAGCCTAAGTTTTATAGCTTAGCTTTGGATTTCTTTTCTGGAGCTAGGAATCGCTGGAGATTATGCTTGTCTAGTTATATATTCCCTTTCAGTTTCAGTTGTTCTATTTCAGCTCTGGTATTTATAAACATCTATGTGTTTGAGATTTCTATTGTATATGTTTTTCAAACTGATATTATGTATTTTTTTTGAGAGTTTGTTATAGTAGCTTCATAAACTACTATGGTATTTTAATTTCCGCTGCGAGTTATTCTGATATTTCTGTGTCTGTGATTCTGTGATTGTACTTCATTTGCTTCAAATTTATTTACAATGCGGTATTTTGAGCAATTCAAGTTCGACATGTGTGGATGCGAATGGCTGAAAATATCGGGTTGTTACATTTGGTATCAGAGCTTTGGTTTTTAGGCAAACCATAGCCTACGGAGCAAAAACTCATTAGAGATAGGGTAGAAATACTCTAAAATGAGTGAAATCAATCTCAGAATCATTTCCTTGTGAGAGAACATATTTTCAAAGTATAAAATGATTTCCAAATGATTTTTTAAAGGAGTTTCAAAGATTATTTTGGTATAAAATTTTCTTGTTTTGAAACCAAAATTTTCTAAACTTCGTTCCTTCTGTATCCACCTTGTTAGCAATCTCTTGGTTAGGATTCTTATCGATTAAGATTCCTTGAACTTTGGAACGCTCCCACTTGTTCTGAAATCTAGTCTTGTCTTTCCTATTTACCCTTTTGATTTTGGGGCATCCCATAACTCCACTTTGGAATGGCCTCTATAAAGATTGGTGATTTCGCAAATCCTTGAATAATTTGTAAAGGGGTGAAACTCTTTTACAGTTGGCATTGATTCACCGGAGATTTCTATATCCTCGGTTTGCGATGCTATCTATCTCCTGCTCTACCTGGATTCTATCTCTAGCGGTCGAATGCCGATGTGCCTTAGATTTCCGAATTGATTATATTCCTGAAGCCACGGTTGACCAGTTAAGGTCGCCCGCGATTTATATAGGCTTATCCATCTTCTATTTGGTAATAAAACTATCTCATCTTCGTTCGACCTTATCTTCGAACCAGAATTCTATTTGATTAAAGTTCCTCTAAATTTGAATCTCTGCTGTTTGAAATCCATCATTGAATCATCCCTTGGAAATTTGTGTCTAATTGTATTTTGAATTTGTGCATACATCGAAATTACTATTTTGATAAGGATGACCCTATTTTTCTATATAAAAACGAAATGTTTTCGATAAGGATTTTTTTATATCTTTTGAAAATAGAAATTTGAAACTTTGTAAGGATTTGAAATTTTGAAAATTTATAAGAAATCTGATTTAAATAAAGATGATTTATAATTGATGGGTTTTGAACTTGAATTTCGAGGAATCGAACTCCGGTGTTTTGAAATTGGTTTTAAGATTTTGGAAAATATATAATAATATGATTTTAAGATATTTTCCAAATAAGAAATGTTTCAAATGTATTCGAATGAATTCCAATGACATTGAAGAGATTTCAAAAAAGTTTCAAGAAAATAAAAGTCCAAAACCCACTTATGTCACTGGAAAATAATTTCAGTGATGAATGCATGCATCATCGACATTGATTTTCGAGCTTGTGAGTGGGGGAGAGGCCACTCTAGTAGCTTTGCTATGCGAAGGATTTTGTGAAACCAATTTTGATTTCAGATTTTGAAGGATGATTTGATTTTCGAAAGATATATGTATATATACATGAAATGATATAAAGTAAGCCGGTGTTCAGTCCTCGAGATTCATATTTGTTTTGGTATAACCTTATCTATTGGAATTGTTTTACCGATTTGTTAGTGATTTCCAACTTTTGAATTTTTAAATATGATTTCTTTGACAATTTTGAAAGTTCGAGCACTTCAAAATCAAGGATTAATTTTCAAAGCTAGGTAATCCTGGAAAAATATAAATCATTCGATTAGGTAAATGAGTTGAAACTATTTTGTTAAGTAAATGAATAGGACTATTTTGCATTATACTGATATGGAGTTTAGTTTTGGAATGTTTTGAATAAAATTTAGTTTTAAAAAGTTTGAAAAAGGTAAATTGATCTTTTGAATAGAAATAAATAGTTTAAAGATTTAATTTTTAAAGCTATGTAATTTTCAAAAGGTAAATTGGATTTTCCATATATGGAAATAAATATTTTAATGGTTTTAAAGGGATAGTTATAAACTTGGAAATCATTTCGGTTATAATTGATTTTTGAGAAAATATTTGGATTTGAAAATAGATTGGATAGTTAAACCCATTAGTTATATGATGGTTTTGGAAATGAATTTGTTCGACTTAAATTTTATTGATTTGGAAACCAGGATTATTTTCTAAACCTATTGTTTTAAGAAACTTTGAAACTGAATATATGTAATTTGGAAGAAATGATTTGGTGAAATCACATATGATTTTGAAACTGAACGTTATTGAACGAAATTGAAATTGAGAACCTTGTTTTATTAAATACTTTGATTTGGGAGTTATCGAACTTATATAAAATTGATTTGTATAAGTATGAAATTGATTTGGAAACTGTTGATTTGGAAAAGGTAATCAATTTGGAAAGAGAAATCTTATATAATCAAAGCCTATATAACTATGATTTGATGTACTATTGATTTTGGAAAGAATTTGATTTGATATTGGAATCTTATATATGATGGACTTTATATAAGTATGATATTTGAAAGCGATTTGAAAAGGTACTATATGATACATATTTTCGAAGTAAAGATATGGAAAGCGCCTTCTACTTGATATCCACTTTGTGGCCACACTATGGATTCATTCTATCGATATTATTCTCTCTGATTTGGGTTTTTCGGATATGATACTCGAGTGTCCGTCGAATCCCATGGCGATCTCCATGGTCTTACGAGCGCGACTGCATAGCGTAATTCGCAGGGGCTGCGAGAGCCTACGGGTACAGATGTTTCCTCGGGGATCCAGGCGTAACCATTGTGCATCTGTGCTCTACTGGGTCGCTTGGTAGCGTAATCCGCAGGGGATGCGAGAGCCTAAGGGTATGGATGTTTTTTGGGGTATCCAGGCATAACCATTGTGTATCTGCGGTACTACCAGTCTTCATGGCGTAATCGTAGGGCTGCCGTAGTCAGCCTAAGGTACGAATGTTTCATGGGGGATCCAGGCGTAACAATTGTGTATCCGCGATCCATGATCGACATGTTTTGGTTTGGTTGTTTTGTTTGGATTGTACTTTCTATATCTATTTTTAAAAGGTTTTTCAAGTATTTTCACTAGGTGTTGAAACAAGTCTACTAAGTACCTGGAGAATTCTAGCTTTGCGCCTGATCAACGCATGGCCAGAGTCTGTAGGAAGGAAAGTAAACTTGTTAAGACATCGAGTTATAAAAGTATTTTGATAAAGTATTATATAAAGGATATTTTGATCATTTATTTTATTTTTCTAAATAATTTAAAAATGTTTTAATATTGTTTACTTCGAACTAACAAATTTAGATCAAATGACTATTCATCATATTATAAAATGTTTAAAATGTTAAACATAAAATTTTAAATTGAAACTTATATAGTTTTAAATACGGTTCATCCTTTTTCTTTCAACCTATTCTCCCTTCTAGCTATTTCTACCTTCTTCTTCTTTGAGGGTCCTTTCTGTATTATGGAAAGAGTTGGTTCTTTGGCTTATCGCTTGGATTTGCCCGAGAAGCTTTCTGGAGTGCATGATGTATTCCACGTTTCACATCTTCTCTGGTATATTCATGACCCATCTCTTTTTGTTCAGCCTTCTGCTCTTGATAGTTTGGATATTTAGCCTAATCTGACTGTCGAGAGTAAGCCACTTCGTATTGTCGACGGAGATACGAAGAAGCTAAGAAGGAAATCTGTTAGTCTGGTCAAAGTACTGTGGGGTACTAATGATCGAGATTGTACCTGGGAGACGGAGGAGAGCATTCGTGCTTCGAATCCGAAATTTTTGTTTTCAGGTACTATTCGCTTTTTCTATCTTGCTTTTCCTTATTTTTGTTGCTCATTCCTTTTCGAGGACGAAAAGAATTGAGTGGGGGAGAGTATAACAACCCTGAGTTTTGTGATTTATTTTAATTGTTTATTTTGATTATTTTATTTGAAAACTTTATTATATTTATTAAAATGAATAATTTTTGTTATTTTAAATATATATTTTGATTTTTATGTGAATTATAATTTCAAACCTGAATAAATAGAATATTTTTCAAAAAGTGGATTTTTGGTTAATCTGGTCAAACTTTGACTTTTAAATTTAAATATTTGAATTTTATATTTTATATTTTATTATGAAAATAGATTAAATTTTAAGAATATTGCTTTTTGTCTCGTTGAAATCCGAATTATATTGTGAAAGTTATGCTTTTTACAATATTGTATGTAAATTGATTTATTTAATAAGATCGTTTGTTTTAATTTATATAAATGATAATTTTATTTTGTCATATCATGCTATAATATGTGTTATATGACATGTTAGGTATATATTTTATTTTAAAACATTTTTAAAGTGATGTTATAATTTTTCCAAAACTTATTGTATTTATTTTCAATTTTTATAACCTAGTTTCTATTTTTAAGCTATTTTCTTAATTTATTTATATTTATCTAAAATTTATTTATTTATTTTTGTTCATACATTATTTTGTTATTTTTTTATTTTATTTATTTTCATTTTTCATATGCTTAAAAATGCAAAAAGAAATAAAGAAATATGAAGAGTTTTTGACCTTTTATATGCCTTAGACTTTTCACCTTCTTTACCCTTTCAATTTTAATCAACACATGCAATTAATTTTGGCTGACCATATATTATTCCTTCAGCCGATTACCCCCTTCATTTTCATGCACACAAATAATTTCTCAACCTCAAAATTTTGGCTCTCACTCCTGAGAAAAAAATTTGGTAAAAATTTCACTTTTCTTCCTTGTTTTTGTATCGATCTTGCCTATGCTTCACCTTATATGCTCGGCCTCTAGCCTCCACCATCACCACCACCTCCATCACCACTTTGTCTAGCTGCAATCACCTACATCTCCTATGACCCACCTAGCCGCGACCATCCTTGATGAAGAGCTCCATAAAAATTAGCAAAACATCACCTAAAACATCCAAGCCGACCTCCACATGACTCCACCACCTCATACAACCCCTTAGCCGACCTTTTCACCACCTTCTCCAGCCCCTACCTGACTCAAAAACCTTTGCACATCAGTACCTGACCTCAGCAGGCCTGGCCATGCCAATATATGCCTATGGCCGAACCATATTTGCATAGAAAACCCACTTTGTTGCCTTATACTTATGTTGTACATGCATATCCACTTCTACTCCCTCATATCCATGTTATGGTCGACCCTATTAAATCCAGACCTGATCCAAATTCACACCATGGCCGTGCTTTTTAACCTATGGACGAGCATAAGGTATTTGAAAGCAAGTGCAAGTGATTTGGTTATTTGGTTTGCATGTATTTCTATCTTATTTATGTTTAACTTTGGTTGTATATTCATGTGTTTTATTTTGTTTTGTTTCGTATGCATAAGACAAATAGCTTTGTTCTCCCCTCAATTGAATCTGTAATCGTGCCTTCGTGCTTTCTGGGTGTTTGTTGTGCGTGTGAATCTGTTATCTCCAGCTTGTAGAGGTGAGTATTTCACACCAGACATTCCGTACTTATATAAGTAGTAAATTGGCATCGTATGAATCTGTAGTTCATATTATCATCTTATACCTGCCTATGATATTATTTATATGATGATCACCAAGTTTATACACCTGTATATCATCTTTACTGTTATATAATCTCATTCTGTTTATTTATATCAGTTTATCACACTGCAAGTTCCCTGTAGATTTTAATCACTATGGGTTGAAATGATACATACCCGAACAGACTTTAGAATAGGGAAAAATCATTATGGGCTGAAATGATAGGCCTGAACGATTTTTGTTTATTGGCATTTACGTGGGATTTCGGTTTTGAAATGATAGAACCCGGATTTTTTCTTTGTAAATTACGGATTGAAATGATATTATCCGTATTACTTGATTTAGGTTAGAAAATGATATACAAACCCATGGTTAATATGTATATTTCTAAAATATTGAAAGTATTTTAGAAATGTAAATATTATGATATTTTGATTTAAATTTAATTCAAAAATGATTTTTATAAAGTATTATTGATTTTATATAAATTAATAAGTGTAATAAATAAATGGTAAAGTAGAAATTTGAAATATAAGTAAATTTTGGAATTTATAATTTTGTTTATAAATGGAATTTAAGTTAAGTAAGGAAATATGATAATTTGATTTTAATTTGAATTTAAATGATTTTATAAAGTGTTATTAATTTTCTATAAATTAAAAGTAGTTAAAAAAATAAATGTTCATAACTGAAATTTAAAGTATAACTTAACTTGGAAAATGGAAAATGTGTTTTAAAAATAAAAGTTAAGTTAAGGAAATAAAATGGAATTTAAATTTAATTTATGAAATGGTAAATTAAATTAAAACGTAAAGTAAATGAAATGTTACAAAATTGTACATTGATTTTTATAAGCAAATTATTAAAATTTGATAATTATTTGTGAAATTTCACTTTATAAAATCATAAATTAAAAAGTATTTAAATGATCATTTTTAAAAGTGTGAAAATATGATTTTTATAAGTTAAAATTTGTTTAAATAAAAATTTAATTATTTATGAAATTTTATTGTAAACTTAGAATATAATTAACAGCATTTTTGAAATGCTATCATTTCAGAAGTAAAAGATATTACAGCATTTTGTAAATGCTGTAATTGATATAAATGAACTAAAAGACTAAATTGAACTAAGGGCTATTATAGCACTTTGTAAGTGCTGTAGTTGTAGAAACTAAACTAAAACCTATCATAGCATATCTTTAAATGTTATCTTTGTTAAAATGATTTGTTTTCAAATGTAAATTTCGTAGCATTTTCTAAATGCTGCAAAAGTTGAAATTTCACTGTTTTAATAAATTGAAGTAAATAAATGAATTCTGAAAATGGTAAAATTTTGAGAATTGTATATTTGATTATTAAATACAGTAACTTCACTTTTAAATGATTCAAATGGAATATTTAAATGATTTAATTGGAATATTTAATTGGTTTATTTGGAATATTTAATTGGTTTAATTGGAATAGTTGCTTTGATATATAAACCATTTTGAAATGTGATTTGAAATGGTATTGAAATTAAATAAAAATGAATGTGGTTTTGGAATAATATGATATTTTGATATTAATATGAATTTGAAATGATATTGAATTTTTAAATGATTTTTGATTTACGAAGTTCAAAATACCATTTTGGAATTTTAACCACGGGATGTATTTTTGAGTTGATTTACATCCCGTGGTTCAAAATACCATTTACAAAGTTCAAAATACCAAGCATCCTTTAAGTTATGGTGCATTACTACTACAGTTCACTTGAATTGATTTACATTATATAAGTATGTATGTCCTGACTCGAGTGTTTTGTGTTTTACTTTACGCTCGGGTCAGCCTGAGTATTTATAGCTTAGCTTTGGATTTCTTTTCTAGAGCTAGGAATCGCTGGAGATTCTGCTTGTCAAGTTATCTATTCCCTTTCAGTTTCAGTTGCTCTATTTCAGCTCTGGTATTTATAAACTTCTATGTATTTGAGATTTCTATTGTATATGTTTTTCAAACTGATATTATGTATATGTTTTGAGAGTTTGTTATAGTAGCTTCACGAACTACTATGGTATTTTAATTTCCGCTGCGAGTTATTCTAATACTTCTATGTCTGTGATTCTGTTTCATTTGCTCCAAATTTATTTACAATGCGATATTTCAAGCAATTCAAATCCGGCATGTGTGGATACGAATGGTTGAAAATATCAGGTTGTTACAATAAATCCAAAGTAAACAAATCATAAGCTAAATAATTGCAACTGTGTTGACTAATTCTCCTGAAAACTTGCATCATCTCTCGTACAACTGAATGGTTTGAATCACATTTCAACAATGGAAAAAAATCTGATTTAGAGTACCGATGACTTTGAGTTAGGTAGAACCCTTTCCTTTACTAGATTGTTGCCATGCATATATATATTGATCTGTTCTATATGTGTATTTTCAAAGTCATTTCCCCTTCCATTCAATGACAAATAGTGAACCGTGCTCAGAATAAATGCGTCGTATACCGGCCTTCCTATGTTTGCTTAATCTTGTTTGATGTTGCCAATTAAAGATCTTTGCTTTTTTCCATCCAATAGTATTTGTGCTGAAAATTATTAAATAAAAAAAATAGAAAAGGAAGAAGAGGACTAGAGATAAGAAGAATTGACTTCATTTTGATCGATGTCTTGATTGGTAATACATAACCTATATTTATATCTGTATTTCTTAAAACCTAAGTAATTATATAATAGAAAAATATTATAATTAAGGAAGCCTTAAAAATAGATGATAAGCAACAAATTCGAGAATTCTCTGGCAAAATTCTTTAAAATCCCATAAAATTCAAGATGCGTAACAAATAAAGTTTGCCAAAGCAGAAAGCAATTAGAGAAGAATCACCTAGGTGATAATTCATTTAAGCTACCCAAATTATGTGTAACTAGCGGTGGAGTAATGCAAGAGAGAGTAACTTCGACAATAATGAATCAAAAATCCAAAGTTGTAATTCTGAAAGAGAAAACTAGAATAATGAAATTTTTACAGGATCGGAATTGGAATTCCAATCGAGATTGGAAGAATAATTCCGATCAAAAATCCAAAGTTGGAACCCAAAACAAGAGAAAATAAGAATAAGAAGATTACCGAGTGAGATTAGAGGTTAAATTCCAATCGAGATTCATTATAGCCATTGCCAGAATATTGACACAAATCAGGAAAAGAAATCCAATTGAGATAAAGAAAATGAAGTATGCGTATAATAATTCTTTCTGGACCAAAAGACCAAGTAATGTAACGCAAAGGGCAATTAAGTAATAATACAATAGCAAGTGCCAGCTGTCTATATGCTGAATAGTTAAATATGTACACTATATAATACAAGTGCATCCTATTGTATATGTGTCAGTTGTGGTAAATGAAATAAAATAGATTTTAATTTTCTCCATTATAATTCTTGCAAATCGAATTTAGTTCAAATTTCGACTTGCTATCGGAGCTATAGTGCCTAACGGCCATCAGATCTTTGTGTCTTGCTGGAACTTCATTAGAGAACCGTCATCAATTAGAGTTGGCTCCATCTTGTCATCATTTGGAGTTGGCTACATCTCTGCCCTTCAGAGATAAGCTCATCATCAGGGGAGCCATACTTCTGCATATACCTAATGACCTACCAAGAACTTGGTTCTTGAAGTTGTGCCTTGCTAGAAAGTGAATCAAACTTTTGCATCATCTCCACCTTCGATTGCACCACCTATGGCCATTAAAAAGTGTGATAACCCTTAAAGTTTCACATCAGTATCATCAGTGACCAAAAATTCCCATATTTCTTTCCCAATCCTTGATCAGCCTCATATTACATTCAACAACCAATGGCAGAAGGAGATGAAACTTCAAACCTCACCGCCACAGCCAAGATCCGGTATCAACCAACAAAATTCAATGGAAGATCCATTAAAGTCCTTCATTAACCTCTAAAGCCAACTTACCACCATTCATCTCGATGAAGGCAACTATCTTCTTTGGAAGTTCCAGGTTGAAACAACCATAAAGGAGCTATGGGTTAGAAGATCACATTCTTGGAACAGTGATCATTCTAAAGAGATACTCTGTAGATAGTGAAGGAAAATTGATTAGAACCAAAGAATACATCGCTTATACAATACAACGTAGTCTATTGACTGCATGGTTGTTATCATCCATAAGTGTCAATCTTTTACCATAATTAGTAGGGTGCAAAAATGCCCAAGAGATTTGTTCAACAACAGAATAGATTTTCAGTTCTCCATCTTTGGCTAAAATCATGCATTACAAAAGACAAATGCAAAATCAAAGAAACGACAATTTGTCAATGAGAGAACACCTTACAAAAATGAAAACATATTGTGATCTTCTTGAAGCTATTGGTCACAAAGTATCAGACATAGAACACATGCCAAGCATTATGAATAGTCCGAATGAAGAATATGAAGCTGTTATTGTAGTTATCACATCACGAGAAGATACACAAACACTTCAACAAGTGCGTGCAACTCTTCTTGCTCACGAAGGAAGAATAGAGCAGAAAAAGTTACAAGATACAGATCTCTCATCAATTATGCTTTAAATTCAAGAAACGAAAATCAACTAAGAAATTTCAACAACAAGAATGACACTAGAAATCAAAATTTCACAAGAAATCAATCGGCCGTATTTAGAGGAAGAGGAAGGAGGTGGAATAATAACATACCAAAATTCCAAATTTGTAAAAAATAGGGCACACGGCAAGCATATGTTACTTTAGATTTGACACAAACTACAATCCATCCCAAACATAAGTGGTCAAAGAAATCAAAGCATGAATGCAAATTTAGCAAGTACGCAGGCGGGATCAAAAAACACAACAGAGGAACCACAGACACATAACTTGAATATGGGTGATACAACAAGACCAAAGGACATCTAGAGTAAATGCTAGTACCCGGATTCAGGTGCAACTCACCATGTTACCAACAATCTACAAAACCTGAACTTAGGCAATAAGGAGTATAGAGGTAAACATTCCATTTGTACGGGCAATGACACCTGTATTAACATTACATTGGAAATGCACAAATTAGAGGCCGAAGAACTATACATCTTATAATTTGTTAAGGGTCCCCAAAATTAGAAAAACATTAATAAGTGTATCACAGTTTGCACAAGACAATGACATTTTTTCTAATTCCACCCAAATCATTGTCTAGTTAAGGATATTTAGTGTAAATAAATTTTATTGTAGGGTGATACATACATAGGACTATATAGACTCAAATTATAAAATGTTAACCATCCAAGCATTTCAAGAAAGCAGTGTAATGTAGCAGAATCAAGTCTATGTGAATCTCTATCTGAATCTACTAGAACTTCTTTTAATGTATGGCATTACAAACTAGGGTATCCTAGTGTTAAAGGTTGTAAAGAAAATATTAGATGATAATAAAATTACTGTTGAAAACATACCTTCACATGATGTTTGCACTTATTGTCAAATGGGAAAGAACCACAAATTATCATTGCTAGAATCATAAACTGAGTGCTCCAAGCCACTGCAACTTGTTGTAACTAACTTGCGGGGACCAGCACCCATCAACTATGATTATGGTTTTAAATAATACATATCATTTGCAGATGGATATTCTAGGCATACATGGATATATTTTCTGAAGTCAAAATCTGAAACTTATAATGTAGTTATTCATTTTATTAATCAAGTTGAAAAGAAAATGAACGAATAGGTAAAAGTGATATAAACTGATGGGGTCATAGAATACAAGCCACTTAAACAGTTCTTTCAAGAGAAAGGAGCAGTAAAAGAATGACATGTCCATATACTTCTAAACATAATTGTATAGTTGAGAGAAAACACAAGCACATAGTAGAAACTGGTCTCACTTTACTTGCACAAGCATCACTTCCATTGAAATTCTGGCCAGATGCTTTTGCAACTACAGTTTATCTAATTAATAGATTGTCTACCAAATTTTTTACAAGGCAAGGTCCAATGAAAGTGTTGCATAATGTAAGACCAGATTATCAGAGTCTAAAAAACTTTGAGTGCTTGTGTTTTCATCATCGAAGGCCATACAACTCATATAAATTGAATTTTAGGTTCACATCATGCACCTTTTTGGGTTATGCCAAAAAACTAAAGAGATACAAATGTTTGGATAGCTATGGAAAATTATTCATCTTAGGCATATGTATTCAATGGGAATGTGTTTCCATTTGCGAAACTCAAACATGAAGACCACAAGCAAAGTTTACGATCCAAGGACATCCATTTCACCCATACCAATACTCACCAGCAATGAAGGCCAAAGGACTACTGAAAGGAAGCATAGTGATTCAGATGCTCAACACACTTTGTATCATGATGAACTAGGTCAAGACAACTCTGAATCACTTCAGTACCCTACACATGCTACACCAAACACAAGTAATCAACATACAAATAGTGAAAAGATTGATGAAGAACAAAGTGCAGAACAGTCATCTTAAATACAAGAGCAGCCAACAAGAGGGCATCATAAACAAGGTCCAAAAGTGGAATATTTAAACCAAAAGTATACACTACATCTGCAAACAATGAAGTACCAGAGACATTCGAGCAAGCCATCAACAACAAAAAAATAGAGAGAAACAATAAATAAAGAATACAATGCAATGATGAAAAACAAGACTTGGAGACTAGTGACACTGCCAAAACACAATAGGGTGCAAATGGACATATAAGATAAAGAGAAATCCATACGGCACAATCATGAAATACAAAGCAAGACTAGTTGCTAAAGGGCTACACAACAACATGGTTTTGATTTTAAAGAAACATTTTCTCTACTGATCAAGTCAACAGCCATAAGAGTCATACTAACTATAAAACTACATAAAAGATGGGACATTAGACAACTTGATGTGAACAATGCATTTCTAAATGGAGACCTCCAAGAGGAAGTATACACGGAATAAACACTAATATTTAGACAAAAAGACAAAAACAATAGTATAAAAGTTACACAAAACAATATATGGATTAAAACAATTTCCTACGGTATGGTTCGGTAAACTAAAAGCAACACTCTCAGCCTAAATCATCAAACATCAAAGTGAAATAACTCTATCTTCATCAAGTTCAAAAAGGATACTATAGTCTACATTCTAATATATGTAGATGAATCACAATAATAGGAAACAGTGAAGAAGAAATCAATAATGTTATATAACATCTGGACAAATAATTTTCAGTAAAGGATTTAGTTAAGATCAAGTATTTTCTAGGCATAGAGGTCAACGGAGTATCAAATTCAGAGGCACAGTTGTGCTCGAAAAAGTACATCAAAGACCTATTTTTCAAGGCAAAAATGCATTAAGCAAACCTCTGCCAACACCCATGATCAACAACTTACATTTAAATATAAAAGGGAACCAATCGCCAATGAAAAGGAGTACAGAAGTATAGTTGGAGCCTTACAGTATATGCTATTACTAGACCAGAAATATCATTAGCGTCAATAATGTATGTCAATTCATTCATCAACCTCTAAATAAACATTATAAAGTGGTAAAAAGGATACTTAGGTGCCTAAATGGAACACTAAACCATGGCCTCACCTTAAAGGGAAGCAAAAATTTCACAATAACTGGTTTTGCAGATGCTGACTGAGCATCAGATCCAGATGATCGTATGTAACGATCCGTAAATTTTGACAATTAAATTTGTTAATTTAATAGGATTTTTTAATTAAATTTTAGTAGAAAAAATAAAGGTGATAAATTAATATTGGAATGAAGCTAAATTAAAATATAGCAATGGTAATTAAAACCTATTAATAGTAATTTGAATAAATTCAAATGAATTAAGTAGCGAAAAGATTTCTACCTGGATATAAATTGAATATGAGAAAATTTAAGGAAAGTATTAGATTGGTTTAATAATAAAGGATTGTTGACAGTAATTGGAACAATTAGGGAATTATGTTAATTTGAGTTAATAATTTATAAACTTGAATGAACATTTCAATTTAATAAATAAATTCAAATATAAGACTTTGTTATAAGTGTAAATTTATGGGTATGATAACAAATTTGTATAAATTACCTAATTAGTTGGTCAATTAATTTATTAGAAATCAAATTCATTTAAATGGTAAGTAATTATAATGTGTTATTGATATAAACGTTACTAATTCTTAATATAGTAACGGAAGTGTAAATGGAATGCAACCATAGAAATTTAAGCTAAGTATTAACAATTGACTAAATGAAGTACTATAAATTGTCATACTAAGCTAAGAATTGAATATAAGGAAACAAAGGCAAATAGTTAATCAATCAATGAATTTATATAGATCGTAAAGTTATAATAATAAATAGTAATTGGATGTCTTGTACGAAGTTATAATATTGTGTGAATTATTAATAAAGAATAACTAGAATGGGATTTAAATTTGTATAATAATGGAAAGTGTTAATTGTTGCTCTTGAGCATAAAAATTTAAAACAAGTAATTTAAAGCAAACATTTAATTAACCAATGTAATAAGATTTTCTAATAGTAACTGTGTAAATTAAGGTAGTAGTGTAAATGGCAGGTGATGGATAACCAAATTCAATACAATCCAATTGATTGAAACGACTGTTAGGTTATAATTGAATATAAATTAAAATAGAAACGTAAACTTAATACAAGATAGTAATTTGGGAAATAAAAAGTATGAAATCAAGAAATAAGTTACAGAGAATATTTAATTGAAATTAATGTATCTATTTGGGAAAAATATAATAAGTGTAGCACAATCCAAATTAATGTAAGTAATTATAATATTGGTTTGCAAATAATGAACCTATAAAAGTGTGATTAAGAGTTAATGATAATAATTATTGTACGTTACTTATTTTATTAGTTTGATAAGTTTAATTTGAATTCAATTTCAATTAATTCACTAAATTATTGCAGTTAATGTGGAATAAATTGGTAAGTGAAGAATGTTGATTTCAATAAGATGTAACCAAGGTAAAATTCCATTCATAATATGATAATTAATATAATAAAAAGAATGAAACCAAGATGAAATAATTAATTGAGATTTTTAAATTTAACTAATGAGTAAAATTGACAAAATTTCCAATATAATTGAAATACAGTAATTAATGCAAATTAAAGATGAAAATTGGAAAATATTAATGTAATGAAATATAAAACAATGTTAACTATGTTAGTTGAGTAATAATTGATTGAATATTAAGTTGTAATCGAATAAAATCAAATTTATTGGAATTAATTTGCAATTAATTGGATTAATTGCAGTTGCATTTGAACACTGTATTTACTGGGATAATTGACACTAAATTGATATGTGAATTTTCTTTTAGTTATTATAAAAATCTAAGGGATTAAAAATGACAAAAATCTACTAGTTTATAAATATTGAATTTAAAGGTGGTAAATTTATTTATTAATTTATTTAAAAAGTGGAAAAAATAGCCATTTTGACCACTGACTCGGATTTCGACGAAACAAGTTTCATCGGATCCGTAACGGTGAATTATAATAGTGTTTCAAATTTCGTAGCGATCGGACTTGTCGTTTTATCGTACGGACTCGAAACGCCTTGAAATTTATGCAATTGAAATCAATTTGGAAAATATTGTTTTCAGCATAACTTCTTCATACGATGCCATTTGGACCTGAAACTTTTTCCATCGCGTTCAGAATATTTTGAAACATCTATTTTGATATATGGGTTGACCCAATTTCGTTCCGGAATCAGAACGGGCTTTTTGGCAAATTATCGACTAGCACGTTTATAATTCGGATCCATCTGTCTATTCCAACTTTATCTATAAATACCCTACTAAACCTCAGCCTTCGCCTATCATTATTTGTCTGCGCATAAAATTTTATCAGCTCCTCCTCTTCCTCAATGGATGCAAACCGTAGATCCAATTACAATCCAAAATTAAAGTCAAAAATTCAAAGTCCTCGGAAAAATTAAAAAAAAATATATGTTGAAGCTCTGGACTAGAGTAATTCACTGGTGGTGTTTGTTTCTCGATTCAGTTTGTCGTTTGACCAATAAAAATTGGAGAAGTTTCGGCCATCCATCAACGTCGAAATCAAAGTCGTCGGATTGGCGAACCCGTTCTGGGTTTTGGTGAGGAAGCCGAGGGAAGTCGATCTATATGGTTTGTTCGGCGTTTTGATGGTCGGATTTGCGGCAAAAATTCGACTTAGATTGTGAATTGAAGGTGGCGGCGCGTGGATACTGGGCGCGATTTGGGTGTCTGTTGCGTGAAGACCTATAGCATATTTAAGAGGTGATGACGTGGCTTTGAAATGTGTTCTCTTCTTTGGTTTATTTTTAATTAAAATTCAAACGCATTTATCGCTATATCTTCTACATACGAACTCCGATTTACACACGGTTTCTTTCGTTAGGATCGTATTAAAATTACGGACTTGATGACGCTGGTTTCGACGAATTCTGAGACGGTCAAATTTTTGGGTTTAAATTGGGATTTAAATTCAATTTAAATTCAAAAGGTGAGTGTTTTAACCCACTCACAATTTCTAAAATTTCATCTATTAAATTTATTTATGATGTATTTAGAAATTTATTTATAGCCGTTTGGCATGTATTTCATCATTTTCTCAGTTAATTTGCATTCACCTAATTTGCTTGTTATTTAATTCATTTTTGCATATAAACTGCCAGTTAAATTTATTTATTGCATTTAAAACTGCTAGTTAAATTTGTTATTTATTTATTGCATATAAACTACAGTTAAACAGTTATTTAATTCATTATTGAAAAATTAACTGTCTGTAATTAACTATTATTTATTGATGTGATTGTTTGAATTAGATGATAAATTGATAAATGTTTGATGATTGATATGCTGGATGAATGGATGCTGTATTTATATTGTATAAACTACAAGTTATTATGTGTTTTCATTTCATTCAGGATTGCAGTTTGAAATGATATACAACCGCATTTTTTATTTTTAAATTGCGGATTGAAATGATAAATATCCGTATCACTTGACCATAGGATAGAAAATTATATACAGGCACCGCGGTATATATATAAAATTATTTGTTTGAAATGATTTTCCATGGTTTTGGAAAGAATACGGTTTAATAAATAATAAATTTTGATATATATATATATATATGTATGTATATATAGTAAAAATTCTTGAATTTAGCTATGTACAAATTTGTTTCGAATTTTAAAATAAGCTAAATAATGAAGTTGATTTCGTTTATATAATATGGCTAAGAATATATTTGAAATTCTATTTTATATAGAGTTTATAATAACTCAAGTAAAATTAAGGTTGAAGATAAATGTGAATATGATTTGAATTAAAGTATTTAAGAATTATCTTCGAAAAATTTGTTTTGAAATATAAATAAATTAAGATTTAAAGGATATGATTTTATAACTTGATTTTGATTTCATAATTTAAATGAATATCCAATTGAATTAAAGAATATTATCAAGTTAATTTAATTAAAAAGAATATCCTGTTATTGAAGTTTAAGGGTTCTACTTAAATAATATTTGTTCTACTAAGATACATTTCAAATTTTTAAATAATAGGAATTGGATTTGATATGTATTAAATTATCAAAGAATCTATTTTGAAATAGTGGAATATTTAAAGATTTAAGTATATAAACTATATAGTTTTGAAATATAGAATATTTAAGCTTTGAAATATATGGGAATTAAAATGTTTATTTTTAGGTTCAAATTGATATTGGGAATTTATTGTGAAATTTAAAGAAGCTGTTTATTTTATAAAGTAATATAGTATTTGAACCATTGAGTATTAAAAGTTACGTTTCAAAGCTATGGTTTCAAGGTATATAGTTTTTGAAAGGCTATGATTTTTGGAAAAGATATATTTGAAATAAGAGGGATATCATTTTGATTTCCGTCTTTAAAATATAAATGATACCGTATTTATATAGTATTGAAATGAATATTTTATTCTGGTTTTTAAAGGTATAAATTATTTTGAAATAACCGCGGTGTTATAATAACGATTGGTTGTTGAAGAGACAGGGATTGGGAGTTGTCATACTCTCTGCCAACCCCGAAAACCACTTTAACAACCGTGTACGCGGTGGAGATTCCAGAATGAAGTAGGATGGTGGCGGCGTTTCCTTTGAGGTAAATACATGGACCCAACTTCCATGAGTTGGCATAAGGTGGCTAAAACAGGAGCGATTGACGGGCCAAGGTGGTTAGCGCCCTTTATCGGATACACATCTTCGATACTATACTTTGACTTTGGATTGATTCGGTGGCCACTTTTGATTTTTGATTTTAGGGGGGAGTTTGTCCGAGGTGGGCGGTAGCTGCGGCTACGCGTTACCACCAGCTCGGATGCATAATTGGTATATCTACCCTGGCATTGCCTAGTTATGCCGTGTCACCTACCCTAGCGCGCCTTGTACGAGTTTGGTTTTCTCCCGTAGCCCGTGTGGTATCCTCTGGTGGCTTCCCGATCAGGAGGGACTATGATATTGGATGGACTACTGGGACTATTACGTGTTAACGGCTATATGGGTAACCCCTTAATGCTAAGAAGAAAGTAAGTTTATTTTACAGTTAGACACTATTATAATAGCGAAATATACTACATAGTAAATAGTTTAACGGATCCTTAAGAGATGTGAATCCCGAGCATCTTTTAAGTTACTGCACTCATACTTATTTCAGTTGATTTAACTTACATAAGATCTTTTGGTTCTGACTCGAGTGTTTTTGTCTTTTCAAATTCGCTAGGGTCAGTCCGAGTATTTCAGGATTTCGATGACTTTAGCCCTGGAGGATGAAGAAGAATATTTCTATTATTATTATTTATTATAGTCCACTACACTCATATTTTTCCGCTGCATTATTATTGGTATGTGTAACTCTGATATATATTATATAAATATAATCAAATGTTTTTGTAAACAGCTTTATAAACTGTATATTTGATTATTATATTTTATCCTTCCGCTGTGAGATTCTGTTTTGTTTTTATTTTCTTCTTGTTTTTCTTATTTACCCCATAACAATCCGCCCTTCCGTATGGTTTGAATTGACACGTGTGTCGATTTAAAGTGTGCGAAAAGGTGGGATGTTACATCTTGTATCGGAGCCAGGTTTAGCGATAAAACCTTAGCTTTGTGGGGTCTGACTCTTTTTAATAGGGTAGTAATACCCTATGATGAGTCACTGAGTGTGTGTGTGTGTGTGTGAGAGAGAGAGAGCGTATGTGATAACCCGGAATTTGAACAACTGTTAGTTTGATAATTAACTGGGTAAATTGATAGAAATACTGATTGTTAAGAATGAGACAAATAAATTTGATAATTAATATTCATATCTGGGAAGATAATTATTTGATAATCTCCTGATATGATTATTTAAAATGGGAAAACTTATTATCTTCAACAAAGATTAATTTGTGTTTGTTTAATATAAATTGTTAAACATAAATTGATTAAAAAAAAAGAAAAAAAATGTGTTTATCTAAAATTGGAAATATAAAATTTTATTTGTATATATATACAACATTTAAAATGTGATACATGAAATTAGTCAATGCAAAATATAAATATTAAAATGTGTAATTGTATAAAGGTAATTTATATATGTATATAAACATTTAAAAGCTAAATTGATATAAACATTAAAACATGATAATATAAATAAGAAATCAATTTAAATACATTTATAAACAAATGAGTAATTATTTTAATATTGCAATGTAACATGTGTAAGGTTATTATACCATGAGAAAGACATTTGTAAGTATGCTAATAATCTTAAGAACAAGTGGCAAATCTTTATTCAAAAGAAAAATATTGTTTTAATTAATGTCTAAAAGAAAAGCTAAGAAAAAAAAATCTGAACTCAAACATTCCTTCAAAACAAAACTGAAATGCAACCCTGTAAATTAATTATCCTCAAACCTAAAGTCATTTTCAAAAGCTCAAACCCAAAGTTCAAAATCCTACATCCATTTTCTTTTTTTAAGATCAAGACTGTAACCATTTTATAAGTTAGACCAAAGCCTGCAACAATATGTATTGTCAAGTGCAACCTGAAGTAAATCAAAACTTACAAAGTTTCTAGTTTTTTTTCAAGCTCTGTTCAAATGCTTTAGCTTCCCTGCTCATCATATCGGTGAGTAAACTTTCACTCTTTGCCTAGATCTACCTATTTAAACAATGCATGTGGTGCATGCTTAAATTAGTGATGGTGAAATGTTTGTAGAAATGATTGAATAATGCTTATATATGTTAAGATGAGTACTGTGTGTTGACCAAACTTTCTAAAGCCTAAATCTGGTGGTATAATTCAATTGCATGTGATGGATCTTTATAGAAAGTTATGAAATAAAGTTAGTAGGAGTATATAGATGTGAATGTTTTAATAATAAGTAGAATTTTGCTTGTGCATAGCTGTGAATCTGCATATATAGAAGCCTTTGTTCATATTCACAAGCTCAAACTCACTAGGAAAAAAATAAATATCTTCCTATTCAATCGAATTCATGTTATGACCTCTAAAGAAGATATGTTTGTATCAATGCGGTATCATTTTTAAAAATGGAATCAGGTGTGTTTATCGAATTAATATTTCGAAAATTTAATATTACAGTAGAATCTCTTTATATAACAGAAAATTTATAAGCACTATTTCAAGTTTGGATTTTATAAACTGAATCACTTGAGTAAGTAATGAATTATGATATATGAATCAGAATTTCTAGGGTTGGGTACGTTGAGATTTATCGGGTGGAACGAATTTGGGGAAAATGGAAAATTCTAGAGGCTGGGTTGTTTTAGAGGTGTGTCACTCGATGGGAAGGGGGAGTAGGTCATGGGGAACTCGAAAAAAATTGGTGCTGGAATTTTTAAGTGATCGAGGAAGCAAGTTGTTTGGATTTTAGTGTTTAAGCATGCTTCGTTTGACCTTTGGTTTTGGGATGAACAGCGAAGCAAGAAGGATGTTTGAAGGCTGCGCACGTGGAGGAAATGATGCAGGAGGAGGAGGCGAGTATTCCGATGAAATTTAAGGGCATATGATGGTAAGGATGGTCGAAATATGGTGATTGATGGGTATCAGTTCGTTTCCAGCAGGTGATCGAAGAGTGTTTTTTTTCGAGCAAGGCCGTTCGTCGAGCCCTGGGTGGTTGGATGGAATGGGATGATCGGTGGGGGTTTGCATGGATGATCGGCGGCGTAGCGAAGGAACTGGATAGCGCGTGCATGGATACGTGTTCGTGCATGTATACATCATTCCAGGTGAATGATGGTGAAAGATAGATGACGGGTAGAAGCAATGAAGAGAGGAAAAGAAAGAAGACGGGCCAGAAAAAGTTGGGCCAGTGGAAGTTTGGGCCAAGAATTTAATAGGAATGAATTAACAAGTTTAAAAGTTTGACAAATTTTTTTAACTGTTACTCCTCAATAATAATGGGTCATTTAAGTGTTTGGCTAATTTAAAGAATGTAATTTATTTTAACTCTAATGTATCAAGTAAATTTTTGGTTGAATTAAGATTTAATTAATAATGAAATTAAGTAGTTATTTAAAATGATTTAAATTTATACGTTAATGGTAACTAAGAAATCAATAAAGATAAATGGGTTATCTTAAGGTTAGTTAAGGCCTTTGGTGATTAAAGATTAACTAAATGGATTAAAGAGAAATTCATTAATTAATTAATGATCAAGGTTAATTAATTGGGAATAATTAACCAATGGAGTAATTACTTGATGTAAGTAATTAAAGATTAATTAATCATTGTAAGTGATCATAGAATAATTAATTAATTGATTAAGGGTTAAAGTAATTAATTATAGTTAATTAATGAAGATGGTAAATAAAGAAAAGTTATTAAAGAATTAATAATAGTTAATGATGGTCATTAACTAAGGATTATTCAGTAATTAATTAATATGATTAATTTTAATAATTAACTAGATTAATTAAATTATGATAATCAATTGAGAAATTGTTAAGTTTAATTACTTAATAAAAGTAATTAAGAAATTAACTACTTAATGTAATTAATTGGGTTAAATATGATTAGTTTAGATTGATTAATTAAGTTTAATTAATTTAAGCACTTGATGATTGATGGATAATTACTTAATGTAATTAATGGAAGTGTAATTACATAAGGAAGTAATTAATGGTAGTTACTGGATGTAATTAAAGATGTTGACGATGAAAGTAATTTGGATTAAATTCCTATGTAATTAATCAGGGTGATTAATTGAGATAATTAATTAAGGATAATTAATTTTTGGAATAAAGTAATTAAGGATAGTTGATTACTGAATGAGATTTATCAAGGGATTAATTAGAGAATAAATTAAGGATTAATTTATTCAATGAAGTAATTAAGGATAGTTAATTACTGGATATTATTAATCAAGGGTGATTAATAATTATGGTTCATAATTAATTAATGAGGTAATTAAGGTTAATTATTGTATTTGGTTAAGAATAAATTAATTTAGGAAATTAATTTAAGGGATAAATAGAATGATATGGGAAGCCTTTGATTAATTGTTATCCCTAATATGTGTTCGAGATGCTATGTGATAAGATATGTTTAATTTAAACTGTGATGATGGGGTTTTCCATTGACGATGAATTACTGTGACATCCTGCATTTAAAAGTTGAATTGTGCTTTACTTGGATAATTTAAGTTAAGATGACATTGAGTTCGAAGAGACCGGAGTCGGGTATTCGTAAATACCCGAAACCACTTCGATTCATTATAGATTGATTTGTGAAATCAATAAGCTGGGTTGGATTGATTTAAGTGAATTGGACCATTTAATCTAACTTTTGACACTTACAAATTGATGTGTGATATAGGTGACGTTTATAACAGCTTCTTAAGTTGTAAATTGATAAGTTACCCCGGGTTTATATAAGTTGTATGTTTTGGGATATTCCTTGTTGGATGAGTTTACTCACGCTGGTTTCCAGCTTGACCCGGGTGTTACTTTGATGTAATGCTCGGGTCAGACCGAGTATTACAGATTTTCAGGTAAGGACGTTCTGAAGCACAGAAGGCGATCTGAATGGCTGGAACGTATGGAGCGTACCCGCTGCGATATATAGTTGTATATCTAGGACATGTTGATTTAGAACTGTCCTGTGTTGTGTAAATATTGTAACTCTGATATATAAAAATGTAAATGTACTGATACAGTTCTTTTTGTAAACTGTTATTATTTGCTATTATATTTTATCCATTGCGAATGTGAGATTTTGAGTTTGAGTTTTCTGTTTCTTCTTCTTTCTCTTTTCTTCTTTTCACTAACTATCTGGAAATTTCGGAATCGAAATTTTCGGGTCGTTACATTTGGTATCAGAGCTGAAGGTTAAGCGAGAACCTTGGCTCTGATGGGATTACTCATTAATGATTGGGTAAGTGGTACCCTAGAATGAGTTGAGTGAATATATATATGAGAGAGCGTGCTTGTTATTTTCTTATATAAAGGTTTTTAAATGATTTCAAAAGTAAATGAATCTTATATAAGAAATAGATTATCTGTTATATTAAGGAAATTGGTTGTAGTATTAATTAAACTAAAAGTAATAGTAAGAATTAAGTGGTAATAAAATTTCAACCAAATTGAAATTAAAATAAAGACAAGTTTGAAATGGATTCAAACTGGAATTAAATCTTGAAATTGGAAAAGGGTTCAGGATAATCAATTTATGTAATTAATTAAACTTTATTTAAGGAGATTAATTAATGGATAATAATTGGAATTGATAAATAAGAAGGAGTTACTTGATGAAGTAGCTAGAGGTAAGTAATTTAAGGGACAATTTCTTAATGAAGGTAATTAAGAAATAAGTTAATTACCGAATGTGATTAATTAATGATGTAATTAATTTAAAGAAATAACAAATAATATTATTTAATGCATTTGAAGAAATGGTCCTATTTCAAACAAGAGTTGTTTGAAAATTTAAAGGAAATTTGTTTTAAATAAAACCAAGGGTGGTTTAAAATTTTAAAGTATAACTTGGTATGTAAAAGAAATTAATAGGTATACATGTGGATATACATAATATCAAAGGAGATTGGAAATAAACTCTAAATGGTGAGTTTTGAATTTGGAATAAGATGTGATACCCAAAGTGATATGTTTTTGAACTTATAAATGGAAAGATTATTAATGTGAAGTTTAAAATATGAAAAGGAAGTTCAAATTGGGTAAGGTTGACTGGATTAAGTGAATTGAGTTTAACTTGGGAAAAAGTTAAATAAGTTGGAATGATCAACATGATTTGGGAATTTCAAGATGGAATTGGAACTTAATTTGGGGAGTTAAATGGTTAATCTGAATTGAGAGTTTGTGTGATCTCAAAATGAGTATGAGATCTGGAAATTGTAAATTGATGGATGTTTTAAGATGAATTAGATGATATCATCCTATTGTTGTTAAAAATCTTTAAGTTGTGAATTAAATTTGTTTAAATGAATGAGAAATGGAGTATGGTAATCCATTGTTGGGATAAAATGGTAAATTGATTTAAAGGAATTAAATCAACATTTGAAGTATTAACTCGAATTTATATAATTCGAGATAATTTGGATTTGAAATTTGAATCAGTACAAATTGAGTTTGATTTGAATTGATTGAAAGTGTGATTGAAGATGCATGAGTATAAGATTCAAATGGAACATTTGAAGTGGATTGATTTGAATAATTAGGAATTGTAATTAAAGTTTAATAGTTTTAAATTCAAATGGAATTTGAATTGAATTTGGGAGGAAATCAAGAATAATTCAACTTGATTTGGAAATGGAGTTCGAAATTGGGATTGATTCAAACTGGAGTTGAAATGAATTGAAATTAGAACTAGTTCAATTGAAATTTATTTGAATTAGTAGAATTTGAGATCAAGGTTGAATAAAGTTAAATTTGGAAAGAACTAAGGAATTCAGCTTGAATTGGGTTAAATAGATTTCAATGGAAATTGAAGTTATTTAAATTGGAATGGGGTCAATTTAAATGGAAGAGGAAATTTAAATTGAATTGATTGGGAATGAAGATTGGGGAATGAACAATTTTGACTCTGGACTATTTTCAATATAAACTGTTTTAATACAAACCTATTTTTCCAAGCTATTCATTATATATACAACCTTTCTTTTAAAAGCCAAACTATCTTATACTTGTTTTACAATTATTTTTGAAACTGTTTAACAATTTTCTAACTATTTTCTAAACTAATTACTATTTTCAACTATTAATTACTATTTTATAGCTATTTTGGAATTATTTAAAATTTCTATGACTATTTAACTATTTTCCAATTATTTTACAATTACTGAACTATTTTACAGCTATTTTACAAACTAGTAATTATTTTCCAACTACTTATCTATTTTCAAAAATAAAAATTTCAAGCTATTTTCTAAATAAACTGGTCGAAGTTCAAACTGTTATTGGTTAAATACTCAATCAAGATAAGAATAGAGGTGATAATCCAAAGGGATTAGAGCAATTGTGAGTAAGTGAATGAAAATCAAAGTGAATGTGTAGAAATGAAATTAATTTGGCTAATAACAAATAAGACAAATACGTAGGGTGTACGTATGTTATTCTATTCGCATAGTGATTTGATCCAGATTCGAGCACAGAATTTTGAGATAGTTATATTGATCCGAGCGGGATTTTTCACTCGATTTTCGACGGCGAATCTGGATATGGGTTGTTGATTGGTTCTGGATATTCCCTATCATAGTTATGACTATGCAAGGAGAATGACGGTTTCTGATCAAGAAACCAGATCTATGTCCGCACTAGGAAGTCGAGTGGACGATACTAGTTCGGAAGTGAAATTGTGTGATCGAGTGAGCGATCAGATTGGTATGGCGTATGAACGATATGTGTACATCGTACGGATTTGAATGAAATTGATATTAAAAGGAGTAATCAAATTTGAATATTTGATTTTGGATAAATAAAGTTATATATCTTGGGTATATAAGAAAAAAAAACTCCCCTTGATGAATCTTTTGCCAAAAAGAAAAGGGTTTTATTTTGGAAATGTTTGAAGTATAAAAGGAGTTTATACAAGTTTGAAATGATCCAAAGTTTTAAAAGATTTTATATATCTGAATATATATATATATATATATATATATATATAAAGGATCATATGAGGATTTTGGAAAAAGGGTTTTGGGAACTTATGGATTTGGAAAGGCTTTTGATTTTTGGGTAAAATCAATATGAGAATTTGAAAAGCCTAGTTTGAGAATTATCGATTTTGGAATAATCGATTTTGTGTAAAAGAGCTTTGTATGAGATCATACTAGGTGTATGATTTAAAGATACTATATATATATAGTATAAAATGTTTTGATGATGGCTCTGGGGAAAAAGACGCTCCCTTGAAATGAACTTCTCAGGAGTACCACCGGGTGGTGCTGCCTTGAGCCCCAAAGGGGGGTTCTAAAGTTGATCCTGTGAGGAGTCCGGACGAAACTAGTTCCTGGGGATTTTGAGTAGAGTATACCATAGCGAATGTCGTGTGTGCCGCTGAGAGCCAACAGTTACATGGACTTTTGCTGCGATGGCAACGTAACCCAGGATGTAACTGCGATCTATGGTATAACATAGCGAAAGTCGTGTGCGCCGCTGAGAGACAACAGTCTGAGTTTGATTTTATATCGGTAGACTGCGACCTATGTAGGAGTGGAGAAGTTTCATTTTGACAGCGAAAATCAAAGGCCGCTGAGAGCATGCAGTTACATGGACTTTTGCTGTGACGGCAACGTAACCCTGGGTGTAACTGTGATCTGTTGTGTGGGTTCCATGGCGTAATCGAGAGGCCGCGGAGAGCCTGCAGTTACATGGACTTTTGCTGCGATGGCAACGTAACCCTGGATTGTAACTGTGACCATGGATGGGGGTGATGATTTCCAGAGCATTCTCACCAAAGATATATCCTCTATTTTCAAAAATGTTTTTTATATTTTCAATAAAATTATTTTCTAAAATATTTTCACTGGTTGTTGAAAATGGGTCTGCTAAGTACTTATAGATTTTCAGTCCTACGCCTGATCAACATATGACCGAATTTCTGTGAGAACGAAGATGGACTTGTTGAAACATCAAGTTGTAGAATGATATTTTTATAAAACTACTTTGATAATACTATATATAGATTTTAAAGTGTTTTAAAAATGATCAAAGAATAATTTAACTGGGTTTTAAATATTTAATAAAATATGCTTCCTTTCCTTTTCGAGGACGAAAAGATTCAAAGGGGGAAGGAATGTGATAACCCGGAATTTGAACAACTGTTAGTTTGATAATTAACTGGGTAAATTGATAGAAATACTGATTGTTAAGAATGAGACAAATAAATTTGATAATTAATATTCATATCTGGGAAGATAATTATCTGATAATCTCCTGATATGATTATTTAAAATGGGAAAACTTATTATCTTCAACAAAGATTAATTTGTGTTTGTTTAATATAAAATTGTTAAACATAAATTGATTAAAAAAAAAAGAAAAAAAAATGTGTTTATCTAAAATTGGAAATATAAAATTTTATTTGTATATATATACAACATTTAAAATGTGATACATGAAATTAGTCAATGCAAAATATAAATATTAAAATGTGTAATTATATAAAAGTAATTTATATATATATATAAACATTTAAAAGCTAAATTGATATAAACATTAAAACATGATAATATAAATAAGAAATCAATTTAAATACATTTATAAACAAATGAGTAATTATTTTAATATTGCAATGTAACATGTGTAAGGTTATTATACCATGAGAAAGACATTTGTAAGTATGCTAACAATCTTAAGAACAAGTGGCAAATCTTTATTCAAAAGAAAATTATTGTTTTATTTAATGTCTAAAAGAAAAGCTAAGAAAAAAAATCTGAACTCAAACATTCCCTCAAAACAAATCTGAAATGCAACCCTGTAAATTAATTATCCTCAAACCTGAAGTCATTTTCAAAAGCTCAAACCCAAAGTTCAAAATCCTACATTCATTTTCTTTTTTTAAGATCAAGACTGTAACCATTTTATAAGTTAGACCAAAGCCTGCAACAATATGTATTGTCAAGTGTAACCTGAAGTAAATCAAAACTTACAAAGTTTCCAGTTTTTTTTCAAGCTCTGTTCAACTGCTTTAGCTTCCCTGCTCATCATATCGGTGAGTAAACTTTCACTCTTTGCCTAGATCTACCTATTTAAACAATGCATGTGGTGAATGTTTGAATTAGTGATGGTGAAATGTTTGTAGAAATGATTGAATAATGCTTATATATGTTAAGATGAGTACTGTGTGTAGACCAAACTTTCTAAAGCCTAAATCTGGTGGTATAATTCAATTGCATGTGATGGATCTTTATAGAAAGTTAGGAAATAAAGTTAATAGGAGTATATAGATGTGAATGTTTTAATAATAAGTAGAATTTTGCTTGTGCATAGCTGTGAATCTGCATATATAGAAGCCTCTGTTCATATTCACAAGCTCAAACTCACTAGGAAAAAAAT
Organism: Allium cepa; assembly: GCA_030765085.1. Lineage (NCBI taxonomy): Eukaryota > Viridiplantae > Streptophyta > Magnoliopsida > Asparagales > Amaryllidaceae > Allium > Allium cepa. Next base: position 489,767,660 of record CM060941.1, on the reverse strand, counting down.
AAATATCTTCCTATTCATTCGAATTCATGTTATGACCTCTAAAGAAGATATGTTTGTATCAATGTGGTATCATTTTTAAAAATGGAATCAGGTGTGTTTATCGAATTAATATTTCGAAAATTTAATATTACAGTAGAATCTCTTTATATAACAGAAAATTTATAAGCACTATTTCAAGTTTGGATTTTATAAACTGAATCACTTGAGTAAGTAATGAATTATGATATATGAATCAGAATTTCTAGGGTTGGGTACGTTAAGATTTATCGGGTGGAACGAATTTGGGGAAAATGGCAAATTTTAGAGGCTGGGTTTTTTTTGAGGTGTGTCACTCGATGGGAAGGGGGAGTAGGTCATGGGGAACTCGAAAAAAATTGGTGCTGGAATTTTTAAGTGATCGAGGAAGCAAGTTGTTTGGATTTTAGTGTTTAAGCATGCTTCGTTTGACCTTTGGTTTTGGGATGAACAGCGAAGCAAGGAGGATGTTTGAAGGCTGCGCACGTGGAGGAAATGATGCAGGAGGAGGAGGCGAGTATTCCGATGAAATTTAAGGGCACATGATGGTAAGGATGGTGGGAATATGGTGATTGATGGGTATCAGTTCGTTTCCAGCAGGTGATCGAAGAGTGTTTTTTTTCGAGCAAGGCCGTTCGTCGAGCCCTGGGTGGTTGGATGGAATGGGATGATCGGTGGGGGTTTGCATGGATGATCGGCGGCGTAGCGAAGGAACTGGATAGCGCGTGCATGGATACGTGTTCATGCATGTATACATCATTCCAGGTGAATGATGGTGAAAGATAGATGACGGGTAGAAGCAATGAAGAGAGGAAAAGAAAGAAGACGGGCCAGAAAAAGTTGGGCCAGTGGAAGTTTGGGCCAAGAATTTAATAGGAATGAATTAAAAAGTTTAAAAGTTTGACAAATTTTTTTAACTGTTACTCCTCAATAATAATGGGTCATTTAAGTGTTTGGCTAATTTAAAGAATGTAATTTATTTTAACTCTAATGTATCAAGTAATTTTTTGGTTGAATTAAGATTTAATTAATAATGAAATTAAGTAGTTATTTAAAATGATTTAAATTTATACGTTAATGGTAACTAAGAAATCAATAAAAATAAATGGGTTATCTTAAGGTTAGTTAAGGCCTTTGGTGATTAAAGATTAACTAAATGGATTAAAGAGAAATTAATTAATTAATTAATGATCAAGGTTAATTAATTGGGAATAATTAACCAATGGAGTAATTACTTGATGTAAGTAATTAAAGATTAATTAATCATTATAAGTGATCATAGAATAATTAATTAATTGATTAAGGGTTAAAGTAATTAATTATAGTTAATTAATTAAGATGGTAAATAAAGAAAAGTTATTAAAGAATTAATAATAGTTAATGATGGTCATTAACTAAGGATTATTCAGTAATTAATTAATATGATTAATTTTAATAATTAACTAGATTAATTAAATTATGATAATCAATTGAGAAATTGTTAAGTTTAATTACTTAATAAAAGTAATTAAGAAATTAACTACTTAATGTAATTAATTGGGTTTAATATGATTAGTTTAGAATGATTAATTAAGTTTAATTAATTTAAGCACTTGATGATTGATGGATAATTACTTAATGTAATTAATGGAAGTGTAATTACATAAGGAAGTAATTAATGGTAGTTATTGGATGTAATTAAAGATGTTGACGATGAAAGTAATTTGGATTAAATTCCTATGTAATTAATCAGGGTGATTAATTGAGATAATTAATTAAGGATAATTAATTTTTGGAATATAGTAATTAAGGATAGTTGATTACTGAATGAGATTTATCAAGGGATTAATTAGAGAATAAATTAAGGATTAATTTATTCAATGAAGTAATTAAGGGTAGTTAATTACTGGATATTATTAATCAAGGGTGATTAATAATTATGGTTAATAATTAATTAATGAGGTAATTAAGGTTAATTATTGTATTTGGTTAAGAATAAATTAATTTAGGAAATTAATTTAAGGGATAAATAGAATGATATGGGAAGCCTTTGATTAATTGTTATCCCTAATATATGTTCGAGATGCTATGTGATAAGATATGTTTAATTTAAACTGTGATGATGGGGTTTTCCATTGACGATGAATTACTGTGGCATCCTGTATTTAAAAGTTGAATTGTGCTTTACTTGGATAATTTAAGTTAAGATGACATTGAGTTCGAAGAGACCGGAGTCGGGTATTCGTAAATACCCGAAACCACTTCGATTCATTATAGATTGATTTGTGAAATCAATAAGCTAGGTTGGATTGATTTAAGTGAATTGGACCATTTAATCTAACTTTTGACACTTACAAATTGATGTGTGATATAGGTGACGTTTATAACAGCTTCTTAAGTTGTAAATTGATAAGTTACCCTGGGTTTATATAAGTTGCATGTTTTGGGATATTCCTTGTTGGATGAGTTTACTCACGCTGGTTTCCAGCTGACCTGGGTGTTACTTTGATGTAATGCTCGGGTCGGACCGAGTATTACAGATTTTCAGGTAAGGACGTTCTGAAGCACAGAAGGCGATCTGAATGGCTGGAACGTATGGAGCGTACCCGCTGCGATATATAGTTGTATATCAAGGACATGTTGATTTAGAACTGTCCTGTGTTGTGTAAATGTTGTAACTCTGATATATAAAAATGTAAATGTACTGATACAGTTCTTTTTGTAAACTGTTATTATTTGCTATTATATTTTATCCGTTGCGAATGTGAGATTTTGAGTTTGAGTTTTCTGTTTCTTCTTCTTTCTCTTTTCTTCTTTTCACTAACTATCTGGAAATTTCGGAATCGAAATTTTCGGGTCGTTACAGCGTATTTGTTAGAGTTATAAAAGGTTTTAATATTGTGTTAGTCTGTTTTGTTTTGTATTTATAAATTCTGGTTGGTTCATGGGACGCTGTGACATCAAAAGGAATTTCTAAACACTTAATAGGACAGACCGACATAATATTTGTTTTTATATAGGTGAATGAAATAATTTTTCCTATTATATTTTTCTATATATAAAACAAATTTTTATAAATATATATACTTGGGTGTAATATATTGGTTGTTTGGAATAAAATTTATAAAGAATAGGTAAAATAAGATTGAAAATAAAATCAATGAAAATCTGGAAATTTTAGAACTTAAGTTCGGGATTTTGAAAAATTGCTTTCAAAGGATTTTGAAATATAATAATAATATTTAGAAATATTTCTGATATAAATATTTCAATATAATTTGAAAGTATGCTTTTAAAGAAATTGTGGAAAGAAATAAGTTGTACTCCCCTCTCTGTCGTTGGAAAATAGTTTCGATGATGAGTGCACGCATTATCGACTTTCATTTTCGAGTTTCGAAGTGGGAAGGCCACTGTAGTAGTTTTACTACAGATTTATTTTTGATAAACAGAAGTAAAATTTCAATTTGTTTTAAATATACTTGGATATAGATGAGTTGTAAGTATATTTATCTATTATTTTAAAATAATTTGAAATTAAACCCGGTATTTAATTCTTAAGTTTCCATTTATTAATATTAATGTAGTGAAACAGAATTCAAATAATAGTTGAAACCCTAAATAAAATAAGAGATTTAATGCTAGGTCATTAATGGTATTAAAGGAAATTTGAAATTTGTAACATATGAAACAAAGAGTAATATTATTGAACATTAAATTTAATTAAAGGATGAGATAAAACTTGTATAAGTTCATTTGCATTTTCTTTAACATATATAACTTACCAAATATAAAAGGTTGAAATGTTTAATAAGAAATGTAATGGAAAGTGTACAAGTAAAAGTAGGTAATGAAGTATTAAATGAATTTGCTATTGTAAATAAGAATTTAATGTTATAAACTTAAGTTATAATTGAAATTTTACTATAAGTAAATATAGTTAAAGGTACGTATTACAAATAAATGATTATAAACTTAAGTAAATAAAATGGAAATGTTAAGAAATTGAATGGGACATGAATACCATTGATAAATGAATGTAAATAAATGAGGGCATGCAATAAATGAATAATTATAATGAAATAAAAGGAACTGGCATGACCTGAGTTAATGGAAATGAATAATTGTAAGTAATAAGTGAAAATAAATGAAACAAACATTGAATGAGTAAATGAAATTAAAAGTTTGTTAGAAATAAATGTAAGTTATAAAAGGAAAATTTACGTGGTATGAATAAATGAGAATAAATAATATTAACTTGATCTATTGTTGGATTTGTTATTTGTTTTGGTTTATGGTTGTTTGGGCAGGGATACTTCAAAATTGGTTGGATGAATGAATAATCTATTTAGCTTCATCAAAGACTATTGAGTAAATGGTGCGCTTAATAGTTTATTTTCATCCTGTACTATTTGAAGCTTTGAACCCGAACAACTATTTGTTTTGTTTGATATGAATGAATGGTTGATTATATTGATTCTATGTGATGGTTGTTTGCTGTGGTTGCAATTGGTTGTTGTTGTATTGGTTTGGTTGGTTGTAATTAAAACAACTTAAACATTTCATTTTATAAAATTATTAACTCTTTTGGATTTTATAAGTGAAATGCAGGTTATGGAAGCAATTGCTACTGCTTTTGGTTCCATGAATAAGCGTTAATTGCCCGACAAACAGGTGCGTTTTCAGAATTCGGTTTATAGCGTTATTGTGTTATTTTCCCGTCTTGGGATATATTATTTTGAAAAATATATGTGATATTTTGTTATATTCGATATTATATTTTCTCCCGAGTCTCTCCGTGCAAAGGAGACTCTGCCGAAATTTTTCGTAAATTTTGGACTTAGAAATATTTTGAAAATGTTTTCGAAACTTCAATAATTTAAGTATAAAAAGATATAATGATTGTGAATTTGTATATTCTAATTAATGTAACAAATTTTGTAAATTTAATTGCTTATAAAGTTAATGTTTTGAATAAGATATATAGATTTCTTAATTCTTCTTTACCCTTCTTTTTCCTTTTCGGGGACGAAAAGTTTTGAGTGAGGGAGAATGTAACGACCCGTAAATTTCAACAATTAAATTTGTTAATTTAATAGGATTTTGTAAGTAAATTATAGTAGAAATAATAAAGGTGATAAATTAATATTGGAATGAACACTAAATTAAAATATAGCAATGGTAATTAAAACCTATTTATAGTAATTTGAATAAATTAAATGAATTAAGTAGTGAAAAGATTTTTACCTGGATATAAATTGAATATGAGAAAATTTAAGGAAATTATTAGATTGATTTAATGTAATAAAGGATTGTTGACAGTAATTGGAACAAATTAGGGAAATATGTTAATGCGAGTTAATAATTTATAAACTTGAATGAACAGTTCAATTTAATAAATAAATTCAAATGTAAGACTTAGTTATAAACGTAAATTTATGGGATGATAACAAATTTGTATAAATTACCTAATTAATTGGTCAATTAATTTATTAGAAATCAAACTCATTTAAATGGTAAGTAATTATAATGCGTTATTGATATAAACGTTACTAATTCTTAATATAGTAACGGAAGTGTAAATGGAATGCAACCGTAGAAATTTAAGCTAAGTATTAACAATTGAAATAAATGTCGATTAAATGGAGTACTATAAATTGTCATACTAAGCTAAGAATTGAATATAAGGAAACAAAGGCAAATAGTAAATCAATCAATGAATTTATATAGATTGTAAAGTTATAATAATAAATAGTAATTGAATGTCTTGTACGAAGTTATAATATTGTGTAAATTATTAATAAAGAATAACTAGAATGGGATTCAAATTTGTATAATAATGGAAAGTGTTAATTGTTGCTCTTGAGCATAAAAATTTAAAATAAGTAATTTAAAGCAAACATTTAATTAACCAATGCAATAAGATTTTCTAATAGTAACTGTGTAAATTAAGGTAGTAGTGTAAATAGCAGTTGATGGATAACCAAATTCAATACAATCCAATTGATTGAAACGACTGTTAGGTTATAATTGAATATAAATTAAAATAGAAACATAAACTTAATACAAGATAGTAATTTGGGAAATAAAAAGTATGAAATCAAGAAATAAGTTACAGAGAATATTTAACTGAAATTAATATATCTATTTGACAAAAATATAATAAGTGTAGTACAATCCAAATTAATGTAAGTAATTATAATATTGGTTTGTAAATAATGAACCAATAAAAGTGTGATTAAGAGTTAATGACAATAATTTTTGTATGTTACTTATTTTATTAGTTTGATAAGTTTAATTTGAATTCAATTTCAATTAATTCACTAAATTATTGCAGTTAATGTGGAATAAATTGGTAAGTGAAGAATGTTGAATTCAATAAGATGTAAACAAGGTAAAATTCCATTCATAATATGATAATTAATGTAATAAAAAGAATGAAACCAAGATGAAATAATTAATTGAGGTTTTGAAATTTAATTAATGAGTAAAATTGACAAAATTTCCAATATAATTGAAATACAGTTGTAACAACCCATAATTTTGTAAATATTTTATTTAAGTTTTACTTGAAAACGTTGTTTTTTTTATTTAAAAGTAAAATTTTCAATAATTAAATTTTTAAGTTAATAAGTTTTGGAAAAAAAAGAGAAAAAAAAAACTTATTGTAATTTAAATTTAAGCCTTAATTAATGTAATATTTCTGTTATTGATTCAAATAGAAAACATATGTAGTTTATTAATGTTTGCATGTGTTCATTATTTAAATCCAATCTTTTGGTTTTTGCATACTTTTATTTAAGTTAAAAAAAGGGGGGCTTCTTTATAAAAATAACTTGAATTTATTACAAAATATCACGATTCCTTTTATTTCCTTTTAAATTAACGTTAGACCTTGATTTATTGCTTAATATTAAAGAATTTACTAAGTTATAAATTTTAACATAAAGATGTTGTATTAAGTTTAAGACATTATTTACAATGATTTGTACATACATATGTGTGTGCGTTAATTTGACTTAAGATTTATAAGATGGACTTGTATGCAAAGTCATAACTTTTTTTTATCTTAAACCCTTTTAATCTGGAGATTAGGTTCAAAATTGTTGTCTTTAATTTTAGGCTCATAAAATAGTGAAACTTAATTTTAACACATCTATATGTATAAGTCTATTATACATATATATACGTATACGTATATGTTTTTAATAATACTATGACCAATGAAGATATATATGAAGGAAACATCATCTTTGTACACAATCTAATATTGCACTTACATAATTTACTGTAGAATACATTTGGACATAGTTACATTCCATGCCATGAATAAATAGCTTGTTAATGACATTTCGTTAATCAATCAATTTGATTAAAGAAAGAATGAAAGGTTTCTCTCTCCATATACATAATTAAGCTCTAGATTAATTACCTATTCTTAGGGAAAGAAACGAAAGGTTGCCTTAATTCTTGCCTTTTTGTTTTCCTAACATATGTTCCTTTCTAGCCATTCATTCCTTTAGTTTAGCCGTATATTTTGTCTTGCAATTCACGTACAAGTTTCTCTTTTTCTCATCTTCTTTATTTTCTCATTTCCTAAGAGAGAGAAAAATATTACAAGCACTTTATTCTTTTATTTATAAAACCTTGGAATTTATTTTAATATAAATTTTTAATTTGAGTAAATCATTTCCCAAAATTCTATAACAAAAATGAAAGTTTCTGAAATTTTTAACTTTGTTAAGGATAACTCTAATTGGAATTTTAAATAAAGAAATGGATTATCTACTTTCTTTAAAAATGTGTGATATTTTTTGAATAATAAATTTCATTGGAAATGGTAATAAATCAGAATAATGTAAACATGTTAAGGAGTAACTTTTAAGAATTTTAGTGTATTAATAAACTGTTAAAATTACGCATTTATAAGGATAAGATATTTAAAGGAAAAAAACATATAAAATAGGAAAACGTATTAATAAAAATACGTTACTTTTGTATCAATTTGGGGGTATATTTTGCGTGGGTCCTACGCATTTTAAAATTCATACTGCAATTATATATGCATAAATAAATCAGTTAAAAATTTACTAGCCAAACATTACACTTTCCGTAACATTCATTTGTTTTAATTTGGTATAAAACTTTGAATAAAATAACGTTCAAATCCTCATTAATTTCTTGCCTATCTTTTACCACAATCAACGCACGTATATATTCTTTTCAAATTCCATTTCAAGTGAAAGCCGTTTCTTTTCTGATAAATTCCTTTCCCTCTACACCATCTTTCAACACATCTTTTACGGGTAATAAATCGCATGCGAAGAGAAATGGCGATAAAAATAATTTCGTTTCCTGACTAAACAAAAAAAATCGCATACCATAAATTACGCCTATTTTCGTTTCGTGTGTTCCAAGCAAATTTCCCCTATAAATACTAGACACGTCATAATATTTTCTATACATCTCATTTTAGCTTCAGCCTTTGTTCTTGCGCAAGCTTCTTCAGTATGACTGTTTTCCTTTCCTCATGCTTCTTCTTTTCTTTATATTCTTCTTGTATTTTTCTTTCTTTCTTTCTTTCGTGTTCCTCTGTTTTCTTCCACTGTTCCACCACCTTGTCACTGCCTCTTTTCCATACGTGACCAAGCACCCCCACATAGTGTAGCCGAGTCCTGCTTTTTGAGTCAAAATATTTTGCATGAGCATCACGAGAAGGGTAGATGGGTTATAGGTTGGAGTTCGTAGTCTGCAACGTGAGTATGTTTGCAAGAAAAAAAATAAAAAAAAGAGAGAAAAGAAGTGTTAATACGAAAGAAAGAAGAGAGGAAATGCATACGTAAGTTTATAACGCGTATGCGTTGGAAAATAAAATGAGAAATTTTTTTTAAAATAAATAAAAAATAAAGTTTGTACGTGAGTATATAAAAAGGGAGAAGGAAGAAATGCATGAGAAGATAGGATGGCCACCTGTACCTATAATAATCTTTAACCTTTACATATGATAATTTTCTCTCCTTATTTTCCATCTTTCCTCATCTTTACTCTCATCTAGATTACGTACTAAAACAAGTAATTTACAAATGCATTTATATTATATAGCAGTACTATTAATGTAGCAATTTACATTGATTTACTAAAGTACAATTTATAAAGACAAAAATGCAATTACGGATTGTATACCACTGGTCATAAAAATTCTTCAATCTTGTATGCATTTTCACCTACTAGTTACATTCATCGGCATCTGCATTTCATATTTCTTCTGTTTCAAATTTGTTCGGACAATACACAACATCTAGATGAGTCCCCATTTGAAATAAAATATATATAAATAAAGAAGAGGAATAATGATATGCAAGTGGAGAATATGGTTGGTCACCTGTACAAGTTAAGTCTAGGCCTGTGGTGGGTGCATCACTTTGCATTGTTGAACTAAAAACATATAGGGTGCGTGCGTACATTCATCTACTTAAGATTTGGGCAGGGCGAACTTCGTTGTTTTGGGTTGAGCCTGGTGGTTGAGTGGTCGAGTCAAATTTGATTCCATCCGTCCAGTTTATTTCGAAATTTCGTGTTAAATTTTTTTCTTAGTTTTGATTTTTTTAATTAATTCGTTTCCTTTTCAAAAATATAATCCGGTCGCAGCCTCCGCATCAGTTTGATCGTGCTTCCGTACATTTTCTTTTTTTAAGTGTGACCATCGTTTTAAATCAAATCTTCGACGACATTCAGGTGAGTATTCCTCACCAGACAAACATACTTGTATATTTGTGAATTAATCACATGTGAAATTGTAAACTTATTTTATTTAATTTTATTTGCCTGTGATATTAACTTATGATGTTAAACCCCATTATTTAATTGAAACATCATCATTTGTATTATCTATTGTTATATTTTGCAGTTATACTATTTATTACTGTTTGAATCACATTGCAAGTTCCATGTAGAATAGAAATCGTTACAGTTTGAAATGATAGGCCTGAACGATAATTATTTATTCATTTATTTAATTATTTAATTATTTAATTATTTATTATTTAACTTGGGATTACGGGTTTGAAATGATAGAACCCGGGTTTTCTTTGTAAGTTGCGGATTGAAATGATATATATCCGTATCACTTGACCTAGGTTAGAAAACTATATACAGACCCGTGGTTTATATGAAATTTTTCTAAAATGTTTTAAAAATATTTTAAATGGAAAATTTATAATATTCTGGTTTAAAATGTATCTAAATGATTTTTATAAAATTTATAATGATTTTTGAATGAGTCAAATGTTAAATAAATGAACGTTTAAGTAAAATTTTGAAATATAACTTATTTTAGGAAATTCTGAATTTTTGTTATGAGATTTTTGTTAAGTAAAATAATTGATAATAAGTTATATTCTGGGAATTTAAAACTTAATAATTTAATTAAAGAAATGGGAATTTAATACTTGGATTTAAATAAGAAATTCATAATAAAATTTGATTTTTTGTATGAAAATTTACTTATAAATTCATAAAAATATGAGTATTGAAATTATGACTTCATAATGTGAAAATATATGATTTGTAAGTTAAATATGATTTAAATAAAAATTTACTTAGTTATGAATTTTAGTTAAACCTTGAAATTTTAAATATAAAGGATATTACAGCATTTGTGAATGTTGTAGTTAAATTTAAATGAACTTAACGGCTAATTTGAACTAAAAGCTATTATAGCACTTTATAAGTGCTATAGTTGATAAAGACAACTAAAGTTTAGTTGTAAATAAAGAAATCTATTACAGCACTTAAATGCTGTCTTTTGTAAATGAACTGTTTTAACTTATAACTTTAGGTAGCATTTTATAAGTGCTCGGAAACGGAATTTTTGATTGTTTTAATAAAAATTTAATGGAAATAACCTTTGGGAAAAAGGCTTAAATTTTGAAATTTAATATGTAATTAACAAAAACAAGGAATTGACTTTAAATGGTTTTAAATGGAAGAATTTAACTTTTAAATGTGAGTTGAAAGGCAATTAATTCCTAAATAAATTGAATAGATTTAAATGGTATTTTATATTAAATAAAATGAATGATGTTTAAATAAATGATGTTTGAAATGATATTATGATATTGAAATGTATTTGAAATTTATTTTGATTTTTAAAGTATAAATACTATTTTTAAAAGTTGTAACCACGGGTTATAATAACTTTAGGTTGTTAAAGAGATCGAGATCGGATATCTGGCATACTCTCTGTCGATACCGAAACCACTTTGACAACCGTGTACGCGGTGGAGATTCCAGAATGAAGTTGGATGGTGGTGACGTTTCCTTTAAGGTAAATACGTGGACCCGACTCCCGTGAGTTGGCATAAGGTGGCTAAAACAGGAGCGATTCTCGGATTAATGAGGTAGCACCTCTGATCGGACGCACTTCTTCGTATGCTATTCTATTACTTTTGTGATTGTTTGGTGCGCACCTTTGATTTGGGAGTGTTGTTCGAGGTGGGCAGTAGTAGCAGCTACGCGTTACCACCGGTCCGGATGCGTAATTGGTATATCTACCGTGGCATTGCCTAGTTGTGCCGTGTCACCTACCATAGCGAGCCTTGTATGAGTTTGGTTTTCTTTCGTAGCCGTGTGGTATCCTCTGGTGGCTTCCCGATCAGGAGGGACTATGATATTGGATGGTTTAATGGGACTATTATTGTGTTAAGAGGAATATCGGGTCACTCCTTAACGCTATTTAAAAGTAAGTTTATTTTAATATAGACACTATTATAATAGCGAAAATATTACTATGTAGTAAATAGTTTAACGGATCCTTAGAGGATGGGCGGTCCCAAGCATCCTTTAAGTTACTTGCTTTATATTACAGTTCACTTGAATTAGCTTACACTGTATAAGTATGTATGTCCTGACTCGAGTGTTTATGTTTTATTTTATGCTCGGGTCAGCCTGAGTTGCAGTTCAGTTTCATCCCGGAGCTAGGATTTCTGTAGATCACTTTCAAGCTGCTGGCAAACTTCCCTTCCAGTTCTTTATCTAAATTTTTGAAATCAAGACTAGTGGACATTTGGATTGTTCTACTATGATTTAAAACTATATTTGAATTAAAGACTATGTAATTTTTATTTGATTGAGACTATTTATAGTGACTTCATGAACCACTAAGTATTTTTAGATTCCGCTGTGAGTTTTCTGATATCTGTGTCTGTGATTCTGTGATTATTTATTTACTGTATATTTTGAGATTTGTCAAATTTTATTTACAACGCGGTATTTTGAACAATTCAAGTCCGACATGTGCGGATGCAAATGGTTGAAAATATCGGGTCGTTACATTTGGTATTAGAGCTTTGGCTTTAGGCAAAACTTAGAATGTATGGTAAATTTGATTTACAGAATCACTTTCATTCGAGCTTGAATCTCTTCCTTTTCGAATTTTGGAACGTTCCCTGCGGTTCTGACGTTCATTCGTGTCCCTCACTATTCATTTTCTTTCGATTCTGGAGTATCCCATAACTCCACTTCGGATGATCTTTATAGTGAATTGGGGGTCTCGCCAATATTCTAATAAAGGGGTGAAACTCCTTTACAATTAGCATTGATTCACCAGAGATTTATATTTATCCTCGGTTTAGATGCTAGTATCTTTGGTTATTCTGAACTCTATCTCCTCAGATCGAATGTAGATTTACCCCAGAAAATCCACATCGATCTTACTCTTTAATTCACGGTTGACCAGGTTAAGGTAGCCCGCGATTTATATAAACTTATCCAGTTCCTTATTCTGTTATTTAATCATCGGATCTTCTGATTCCAAGTTATCTTTAAATCAAAATTCTCTTTGATTTGAGTCCATCAAATTTGAATCTTTATCCTTGTTTTGAAAAATTTATTCCTATATTTGGGAAAAATCTAATATTATATATATATAAGTATAATTTTCAGAATTTAACTAGTTGTTTAGAGATAATATTGTTTGATTTTATTTATGGTTTTGTCTTATATAAATAATTGAACTATAAAACATGGTTATAAATTTATTTGGAAACAGAAATGAATTTAAAACAAGAATTTAATTTCTGATAGTTTCAAACCTTGTGTTTAAAGTCTTAAAAGGATATATTATTATTTAAATTATTTTCGAATAGAAATTTTTTTCCAAAGAATTTTAAAGTTTTAAAAATCAGTGCTCTTCTCTTTGTCGCTGGAAAATAATTTCATCGATGACTGCAGCATCATCGATATTCATTTTCGAGTATCGAAGTGAAGAGACCATGCTGTAGTTTTGCTTCAAAAATTTAATTGATTTGAATTTCTAAAATATGACTTAATTTATAATATATATAGATATATGATTTAAATTTGATTTGACATATACTATATGTATGTATTTATTTATCTCTAAAGTGTTTGAAGTTAATTGGAAATTTAATTCATAAATTTATGTTAAAAGGTGATTCTGATGATAAAATAAAGTCAAATTTTGAATGAATATTTAAACTTGAATAACAGAATTGGAAATTTTTTTTACTTGTATAATATTAAATTGCATGCTAATATAACTTACCTAAATCATTCAGAAATTAACTATGTAACTGGATAATATACAATATAAAGGGATTTTATAAATAAAATTTGAGTGGTTATAATAAATGTTATACACTTAAAGTTTCAGTTACAAAAAGACAAATAGAGGTAAATAAAATAAAAAAATAATTGAATAATATACAATATCAAATGGTGTTAAAGGAAATTTAGAAATAAATTGGAATAGTTATAATAAATGTAATCTACTTAATATGTGCGATAAGATATATTAAGTAGAATATATTAAATAATAATCTGGAATAAAGACGAATTAAATTTGTTGAATAAAAGATGATTATTATAAATGACTATACAAATTTATGATTTTAGAAATTGTTAATTTCAAAATAATTGGATAATAAGATAATTAATATGGAAATAGTTAAGATTGATTTAACTTCAGTAAAAATCAAATGAATTAAATCAATTATTGAATATTAATTAATTTAAATTGAATTTAAATGGTTTAAATCAATGATTCCATTTTAAGTTTCAATTTAGTTTTCTTTCAGGGTGTTTCTATTCTCCTACCTCCTTCCTATTCGGAGACGAAAAGTTTTGAGTGGGGGAGAGTGTAACACCCATAATTTTGTAAATATTTTAATTAAGTTTTACTTGAAAACGTTGTTTTTATTTATTTAAAAGTAAAATTTTCAATAATTAAATTTTTAAGTTAATAATTTTTGGAAAAAAAAAGAGGAAAAAAAAACTTATTGATTTAAGCCTTAATTAATGTAATATTTCTGTTATTGATTCAAATAGAAAACATATGTAGTTTATTAATGTTTGCATGTGTTCATTATTTAAATCCAATCTTTTGGTTTTTGCATACTTTTGTTTAAAGTTAAAAAAAAGGGGGGGGGCTTCTTTATAAAAATAACTTGAATTTATTACAAAATATCACGATTCCATTTATTTCCTTTTAAATTAACGTCAGACCTTGATTTATTGCTTAATATTAAAGTATTTACTAAGTTATAAATTTTAACATAAAGATGTTGTATTAAGTTTAAGACATTATTTACAATGATTTGTATATACATATGTGTGTGCGTTAATTTGACTTAAGATTTATAAGATGGACTTGTATGCAGACTCATAACTTTTTTTAATCTTAAACCCTTTTAATCTGGAGATTAGGTTCAAAATTGTTGTCTTTAATTTTAGGCTCATAAAATAGTGAAACTTAATTTTAACACATCTATATGTATAAGTCTATTATATATATATATACACGTATACGTATATGTTTTTAATAATACTATGACCAATAAAGATATATATGAAGGAAAAATTATCTTTGTACACAATCTAATATTGCACTTACATAATTTACTGTAGAATACATTTGGACATAGTTACATTCCATGCCATGAATAAATAGCTTGTTAATGACATTTCGTTAATCAATCAATTTGATTAGAGAAAGAATGAAAGGTTTCTCTCTCCATATACATAATTAAGCTCTAGATTAATTACCTATTCTTAGGGAAAGAAACGAAAGGTTGCCTTAATTCTTGCCTTTTTGTTTTCCTAACATTTGTTCCTTTCTAGCCATTCATTCCTTTAGTTTAGCCGTATATTTTGTCTTGCAATTCACGTACAAGTTTCTCTTTTTCTCATCTTCTTTATTTTCTCATTTCCTAAGAGAGAGAAAAATATTACAAGCACTTTATTCTTTTATTTATAAAACATTGAAATTTATTTTAATATAAATTTTTAATTTGAGTAAATCATTTCCCAAAATTCTATAATAAAAATGAAAGTTTATAAAATTTTTAATTTTGTTAAGGATAACTCTAATTGGAATTTTAAATAAAGAAATGGATTATCTACTTTCTTTAAAAATGTGTAATATTTTTTGAATAATAAATTTCATTGGAAATGGTAAATAAATCAGAATAATGTAAACATGTTAAGGAGTAACTTTTAAGAATTCAGTGTATTAATAAACTGTTAAAATTACGCATTTATAAGGATACGATGTTTAATGGAATAAATAACATATAAAATAGGAAAACGTATTAATAAAAAAAATGTTACTTTTGTATCAATTTGGGGGTATATTTTGCGTGGGTCCTACGCATTTTAAAATTCATACCGCAATTATATATGCATAAATAAATCAGTTAAAAATTTACTAGCCAAACGTTACACTTTCCATAACATTCATTTTGTTTTAATTTGGTATAAAACTTTGAATAAAATAACGTTCAAATCCTCATTCATTTCTTGCCTATCTTTTACCACAATCAATGCACGGATATATTCTTTTCAAATTCCATTTCTAGTGAAAGCCGTTTCTTTTCTGATAAATTCCTTTCCCTCTACACCATTTTTCAACACATCTTCTAGGGGTAATAAATCGCATGCGAAGAGAAATGGTAATAAAAATAATTTTGTTTCCTGACTAAACAAAAAAAAACCGCATACCATAAATTACGCCTATTTTCATTTCGTGTGTTCCAAGCAAATTTCCCCTATAAATACTAGGCACATCACAATATTTTCTCTACATCTCATTTTAGCTTCAGCCTTTGTTCTTGCGCAAGCTTCTTCACGTATGGTTGTTTTCCTTTCCTCTTGCTTCTTCCTTTCTTTTTATTCTTCTTGCATTTTTTTCCTTTTCTTTCTTTCTTTCTTTCATGTTCCTCTGTTTTCTTCCACTGTTCCACCACCTTGTCACAGCCTCTTTTCCATACGTGACCAAGCACCCCCCACATAGTGTAGCCGAGTCCTGCTTTTGAGTCAAAATATTTTGCATGAGCATGACGAGAAGGGTAGATGGGTTATAGGTTGGAGTTCATAGGCTGCAACGTGAGTATGTTTGCAAGAAAAAAAAGAAAAAAGAAAAAAGAAGTGTTAATACGAAAGAAAGAAGAGAAGAAATGCGTACGTAAGTTTATAACGCGTATGCGTTGAAAAATAAAATGAGAAAAAAAAATTAAAATAAATAAAAAATAAAGTTTGTACGTGAGTAGATAAAAAGGGAGAAGGAAGAAATGCATGAGAAGATAGGATGGCCACCTGTACGTATAATAATCTTTAACCTTTACATATGATAATTTTCTCTCTTTATTTTCCATCTTTCCTCATCTTTACTCTCATCTTGATTACGTACTAAAACAAGTAATTTACAAATGCATTTATATTATATAGCAGTACTGTTAATGTAGCAATTTACATTGATTTACTAAAGTACAATTTATAAAGACAAAAATGCAACTACGGATTGTATATCACTGGTCATAAAAATTCTTCAATCTTGTATGCATTTTCATCTACTAGTTACATTCATCGGCATCTGCATTTCATATTTCTTCTGTTTCAAATTTGTTCGGACAATACAGAACATCTAGATGAGTCCCCATTTGAAATAAAATATATATAAATAAAGAAGAAGAATAATGATATGCAAGCGGCGAATATGGTTGGTCACCTATACAAATTAACTCTAGGACTGTGGAGGGTGCATCACTTTGCATTGTTGAAATAAAAACATATAGGATGCGTGCGTACATTCATCTACTTAAGATTTGGGTAGGGCGAACTTCGTTGTTTTGGGTTGAGCCAGATGGTGGAGTGGTCGAGTCAAATTTGATTCCATCCGTCCAGTTTATTTCGAAATTTCATGTTAAATTTTTCTTTTCTTAGTTTTGATTTTTTTTAATTAATTCGTTTCCTTTTCAAAAATATAAATCTGGTCGCAACCTCCGCATCAGTTTGATCGTGCTTCCGTACATTTTTTTTTTCAAGTGTGACCATCGTTTTAAATCAAATCTTCGATGGCATTCAGGTGAGTATTCCTCACCACACAAACATACTTGTATATTTGTGAATTAATCACAAGTGAAATTGTAAACTTATTTTATTTAATTATATCTGCCTGTGATATTAACTTATGATATTAAACCCCATTATTTAATTGACACATCATCAGTTGTATTATCTATTGTTATATTTTGCAGTTATACTATTTATTACTGTTTGAATCACACTGCAAGTTCCATGTAGAATAGAAATCGTTACAGGCTGAAATGATAGGCCTGAACGATAATTATTTATTCATTTATTTAGTTATTTAATTATTAAATTATTTATTATTTAACTTGGGATTACGGGTTTGAAATAATAAAACCCGGGTTTTCTTTGTAAATTGCGGATTGAAATGATATATATCTGTATCACTTGACCTAGGTTAGAAAACTATATACAGACCCGTGGTTTATATGATATTTTTCTGAAATGTTTTAAAAATATTTTAAATGGAAAATTTATAATATTCTGGTTTAAAATGTATGTAATGATTTTTATAAAATTTATAATAATTTTTGAATGAGTCAAATGTTAAATAAATGAATGTTTAAGTAAAATTTTGAAATATAACTTATTTTGGGAATTCTGAATTTTTGTTATGTGATTTTTGTTAAGTAAAATAATTGATAATAAGTTATATTCTGGGAATTTAAAACTTAATAATTTAATTAAAGAAACGGGAATTTAATACTTGGATTTAAATAAGAAATTCATAATAAAATTTGATTTTTTGTATGAAAATTTACTTATAAATTCATAAAAATATGAGTATTGAAATTATGACTTCATAATGTGAAAATATATGATTTGTAAGTTAAATATGATTTAAATAAAAATTTACTTAGTTATGAAATTTTAGTTAAACCTTGAAATTTTAAATATAAAGGATATTACAACATTTGTGAATGTTGTAGTTAAATTTAAATAAACTTAAAGGCTAATTTGAACTAAAAGCTATTATAGCACTTTGTAAGTGCTATAGTTGATAAAGATAACTAAAGTTTAGTTGGAAATAAAGAAATCTATTACAGCACTTAATTGTTGTATTTTGTAAATGTACTGTTTTAACCTATAACTGTATGTAGCATTTTATAAGTGCTCGGAAACTGAATTTTTGATTGTTTTAATAAAAATTTAATGAAAATAATCTTTGGGAAAAAGGATTAAATTTTGGAATTTAATATGTAATTAACAAAAATAAGGAATTGACTTTAAATGGTTTTAAATGAAAGAATTTAACTTTTAAATGTGAGTTGAAAGGCAATTAATTCCTAAATAAATTGAATAGATTTAAATGGTATTTTATATTAAATAAAATGACTGATGTTTAAATAAATGATGTTTGAAATGATATTATGATATTGAAATGTATCTGAAATTTATTTTGATTTTTAAAGTATAAATACCATTTTTAAAAGTTGTAACCACGGGTTATAATAACGTTTGGTTGTTAAAGAGACCGGGATCGGATATCTTGCACACTCTCTGTCGATACCGAAACCACTTTGACAACCGTGTACGCGGTGGAGATTCCAAAATGAAGTAGGATGGTGGTGACGTTTCCTTTAAGGTAAATACGTGGACCCGACTCCCGTGAGTTGGCATAAGGCGACTAAAACCGGAGCGATTCTCGGATTAATGAGGTAGCACCTCTGATCGGACGCACTTCTTCGTATGCCATTATATTACT
Organism: Allium cepa; assembly: GCA_030765085.1. Classification (NCBI taxonomy): domain Eukaryota; kingdom Viridiplantae; phylum Streptophyta; class Magnoliopsida; order Asparagales; family Amaryllidaceae; genus Allium; species Allium cepa. The sequence continues at coordinate 489,748,579 of CM060941.1, read as the reverse complement.
TTTATGATTGTTTGGTGCGCACCTTTGATTTGTGAGTGTTGTTCGAGGTGGGCGGTAGTAGCAGCTACGCGTTACCACCGGTCCGGATGCGTAATTGGTATATCTACCCTGGCATTGCCTAGTTGTGCCGTGTCACCTACCATAGCGAGCCTTGTACGAGTTTGGTTTTCTCCCGTAGCCGTGTGGTATCCTCTGGTGGCTTCCCGATCAGGAGGGACTATGATATTGGATGGACTACTGGGACTATTATTGTGTTAAGGGGAATATTGGGTCACTCCTTAACGCTATTTAAAAGTAAGTTTATTGTAATATAGACACTATTATAATAGCGAAAATATTACTATACAGTAAATAGTTTAACGGATCCTTAGAGGATGGGTTGGTCCCAAGCATCCTTTAAGTTACTTGCTTTATATTACAGTTCACTTGAATTAGCTTACACTGTATAAGTATGTATGTCCTGACTCAAGTGTTTATGTTTTATTTTACGCTCGGGTCAGCCTGAGTTGCAGTTCAGTTTCATCCCGGAGCTAGGATTTCTGTAGATCACTTTCAAGCTGCTGGCAAACTTCCCTTCCAGTTCTTTATCTAAAATTTTGAAATCAAGACTAGTGGACATTTGGATTGTTCTACTGATGATTTAAAACTATATTTGGATTAAAGACTATGTAATTTTTATTTGATTGAGACTATTTATAGTGGCTTCATGAACCACTAAGTATTTTTAAATTCCGCTGCGAGTTTTCTGATATCTGTGTCTGTGATTCTGTGATTATTTATTTACTGTATATTTTGAGATTTGCCAAATTTTGTTTACAACGCGGTATTTTGAACAATTCAAGCCCGACATGTGCGGATGCGAATGGTTGAAAATATCGGGTCGTTACAACAGTAATTAATGCAAATTAAAGATGAAAATTGGAAAATATTAATGTAATGAAATATAAAACAATGTTAACTATGTTAGTTGAGTAATAACTGATTGATTTTTAAGTTCTAATCGAATAAAATCAAATTTATTGGAATTAATTTGCAATTAATTGGATTAATTGCAGTTGACATTTGAACACTTTATTTACTGGGATAATTGACACTAAATTGATATGTGAATTTTCTTTTAGTTATTATAAATATCTAAGGGATTAAAAATGACAAAAATTTACTAGTTTATAAATATTGAATTTAAAGGCGGTAAATTTATTTATTAATTTATTTAAAAAGTGGAAAAAATAGCCATTTTGGCCATTGACTCGGATTTCGATGAAACAAGTTTCATCGGATCCGTAACGGTGAATTATAACAGGTTTTCAAGTTTCATGGCGATCGGACTTGTCGTTTGATCGTACGGACTCGAAACGCCTTGAAATTTATGCAATTGCAATCAATTGAAATCAATTTGGAAAATATTGTTTTCAGCATAACTTCTTCATACGATGCCATTTGGACCTAAAACTTTTTCCATCGCGTTCAGAATATTTTAAAACATGTATTTTGATATATGGGTTGACCCAATTTCGTTCCGGAGTCAGAATGGATTTTTTGGGCAAATTATCGGTTAACACGTTTATAATTCGAATCTATCTGTCTATTCCAACTTTATCTATAAATACCCTACTAAACCCTAGCCTCCGCCTATTCTCATTTGTCTGCGCATAAAATTTCATCAGCTCCTCCTCTTACTCAATGGATGCAAACCCTAAATCCAATTACAATCCAAAATCAAAGTCAAAAATTCAAAGTCCTCAAAAAAATTTGAAAAAATATATGTTGAAGCTCTCGACTAGAGTAATTCACTGGTGTTCGTTTTTCGATTCAGTTTGTCGTTTGACCGGTAAAAATCAGAGAAGTTTCGGCCGTTCATCATCGTCGAAATCAAAGTCGTCGGATCGGCGAACCCTTTCTGGGTTTTGTAGAGGAAGCCGAGGGGAGTCGATCTATATGATTTGTTCGACATTTTGATGGTCGGATTTGCGGCAAAAATTAAACCTAGATTGTGAATTGAAGGTGGCGGCGCGTGGATACTGGGCGCGATTTGGGTGTCTGTTGCGCGTGAAGACCTGTAGCATATTTAAGAGGTGATGACGTGGCTTTGAAATGTGTTCTCTTCTTTTGTTTATTTTTAATTAAAATTCAAACGCATTTATCGCTATATCTTCCACATACGAACTCCGATTTACACGCGCTTTCTTTTGTTAGAATCGTATTGAAATTCCGAATTTGATGACGCTGGTTTGGACGAATTCTAAGACGGTCAAATTTTTGGGTTTATATTGGGATTTAAATTCAATTTAAATTCAAAAGGTGAGTGTTTTAACCCACTCACAATTTCTAAAATGGTTTATGTTTGTTAAATTGATTTATGATGTGTTTAGAAATTTATTTATAGCTGTTTGGCATGTATTTCATCATTTTCTCAGTTAATTTGCATTCATATAATTTACTTGTTATTTAATTCATTTTTGCATATAAACTGCCAGTTAAAATTTTAGTTAAATTTATTTATTGCATTTAAAACTGCTAGTTAAATTTGTTATATATTTATTGCATATAAACTACAGTTAAACAGTTATTTAATTCATTATTGAAAAATTAACTGTCAGTAATTAACTATTATTTATTGATGTGATTGTTTGTATTGGATGATAAATTGATAAATGTTTGATGATTGATATGATGGATGAATGGATGCTGTATTTATATTGTATAAACTGCAAGTTATTATGCATTTTCATTTCATTCGGGATTGCGGTTTGAAATGATATACAACCGCATTTTTTATTTTTAAATTACGGATTGAAATAATAAATATCCGTATCACTTGACCATAGGATATAAAATTATATACGGGCACCGTGGTATATATATAAAATTATTTTTTTGAAATGATTTTCCATGGTTTTGGAAAGAATACGGTTTAATAAATATTAAATTTTGGTATATATATAATAAAAATTCTTGAATTTAGCTGTGTATAAATTTGTTTCGAATTTTAAAATAAGCTAAATAATGAAGTTGATTTCGTTTATATAATATGGTTAAGAATATATTTGAAATTCTATTTTATATAGAGTTTATAATTACTCAAATAAAAGTAAGGTTGAAGATAAATGTGAATGTGATTTGAATTAAAGTATTTAAGAATTATCTTCGAAAAATTTGTTTTGAAATGTAAATAAATTAAGATTTAAAGGATATGATTTTATAACTTGATTTTGATTTGAGAATTTAAATGAAAATCCAATTGATTTAAAGAATATTATCAAGTTAATTTAATTAAAAAGAATATCCTGTTATTGAAGTTTAAGGGTTCTACTTAAATAATATTTGTTCTATCAAGTATACATTTCAAATTTTTAAATAATAGGAATTGGATTTGATATATATTAAATTATCAAAGAACCCATTTTGAAATAGTGGAATATTTAAAGATTTAAATATATGAACTATAAAGTTTTGAAATATAGAATATTTAAGCTTTGAAATATATGGGAATTAAAATGGTTTATTTGGAGGTTCAAATTGATATTGGGAATTTATTGTGAAATTTAAAGAAGCTATTTATTTTGTAAAGTAATATAGTATTTAAACCATTAAGTATTAAAAGTTATGTTTCAAAGCTATAGTTTCAACGTATATAGTTTTGGAAAGGCTATGATTTTTGGAAAAGATATATTTGAAATAAGAGGGATATCATATTAATTTAGGTCTTTAAAATATAAATGATATCGTATTTTTATAGTTTTGAAATGAATATTTTATTATGTCTTTTAAAGGTATAAATTATTTTGAAATAACCGCGGTGTTATAATAACGATTGGTTGTTGAAGAGACCGAGATCGGGAGTTGTCATACTCACTGCCAACCCCGAAAACCACTTTAAAAACCATGTACGCGATGTAGATTCCAGAATGAAGTAGGATGGCGGCGGTGTTTGCTTTGAGGTAAGTACGCGGACCCAACTCCCGTGAGTTGGCATAAGGTGGCTAAAACAGGAGCGATTGACGGGCCAAGGGGGTTAGCACCCTTTATCGGATACTCCTCTTCGATACTATACTCTGAATTTGGATTGATTCGGTGGCCACTTTTGATTTTTGATTTTAGGGGGCAGTTTGTCCGAGGTGGACGGTAGCTGCGGCTACGCATTACCACCAGCCCGGATGCGTAATTGGTATATCTACCCTGACATTGCCTAGTTGTGCCGTGTCACCTACCATATCGCGCCTTGTACGAGTTTGGTTTTCTCCCGTAGCCCGTGTGGTATCCTCTGGTGGCTTCCCGATCAGGAGGGACTATGATATTGGATGGACTACTGGGTCTATTACGTGATAAGGGCTATATAGGTAACCCCTTAATGCTAAGAAAAAGTAAGTTTATTTTATAATTAGACGCTATTATAATAGCGAAATATACTACATAGTAAATAATTTAACGGATCCTTAAGAGATGTGAATCCCGAGCATCTTTTAAGTTGCTGCACTCATACTTATTTCAGTTGATTTAACTTACATAAGGTCTTTTAGTTCTGACTCGAGTGTTTTTGTCTTTTCAATTCGCTCGGATCAGTCCGGGTATTTCAGGATTTCGAAGACTTTAGCCCTGGAGGACGAAGACGAAGATTTCTATTATTATTTTTTATTATAGTCCACTACACTCATATTTTTCCGCTGCATTATTATTGGTATGTGTAACTATGATATGTATTATATAAATATAATCAAATGTTTTTGTAAACAACTTTATAAACTGTATATTTGATTATTATATTTTATCCTTCCACTGTGAGATTCTGTTTTGTTTTTATTTTCTTCTTGTTTTTCTTATTTACCCCATAACAATCCGCCCTTCCGTATGGTTTGAATTGGCACATGTGTCGATTCAAAGTGTGCGAAAAGGTGGGATGTTACATCGTAGATCAACCATAGGGTACTGCGTTTATCTATGTAAAAGTTCGGAATCATGTTGTTGGAGAAAACAACCCATAGTTTTAGATTCAACACCGAATCAGAATAAAGAAGTCTTGCAAGCACGACAGCTGAAATAATGTGGCTGGAATCGCTTCTTAGCAAACTCAGAATGAACATTAAGAGTAAATCGGTAATATGGTGTGGCAATTTAAGCATGGTTTCACTATCTTCCACCCAATCTTACACTCATGAATAAAACACATGGAAATTGACATGTATTTTGTTCGAGAACTAGTGAACAAGGGAAAACTCGGCATAAATCACATTCTTGCTTCATACCAACGAGTAGATATACTGACTAAAGCTTTGACAACAAAGAATTTCTATCGATTGAGAGAGGATTTGAAGATTAAATGTTTCAGCAGAGAATTTGGGGTAGAAAGTAAAACCTTAGCTGAAACTGAGGGAGAGAGATAAAGAAAATGAAGTATGTGCATGACAATTCTCTCTACACCATAAGACCAAGTCATATAATGCAAGAGGCAATTGAGTAATAATACAATAGCATATGCCAGCTGTCTGTATGCTAAACGGTAAAATATGTACAATATATAATACAAGTGCATCCTCTTGTATATGTATCAGTTTGTAACAAAGAAAATAAAATAGTTTTTAATTTTCTCCATCACAATTCTTGCAAATCAATCTCAATTCAAATTCTAGCTGAAAATATGAATAAGAAGATTACCGTGTGAGATTGGAGGTTAAATTCCAATCGAGATTCATTATAGCCATTGTCAGAATACTGGCGCAAATCAGGAAAAGAAATCCAAAATATAGCAACCATAGATTGTTTCGCTAGCGGTGGAAGCACGGTTTGAGCAATACCTCCAACAGGTTCCACATCTTCAAGTTTCAAATCGAAATGATATTAGTATGTAATTCCTGAATGAGCGTTAAATGAATGTTAATCTCAGTTGATTTGAATTGTGGTTCCTAAATTGAAATTGAACCACAAAATTATATTAATAGGATCGAAAAACACTCTGATACCATATTGAAAATTATTGAATAAAGTATAAAACGAAATAGAAAAGGAAGAAGATGTCGAGGGAGAAGTAAAAACAAATATTAAAAGACTACATTTGTATCCATGTCTTAATTGATGATACATGATCTATATCACTTAAAATTCCAATTTATCATACAGTAGGAAAATATTATAACTAAGAAACTACAAATATAATTGGTAGACAACAAATTGGGAAATCTCCTGTAATTCTTTAATAAACACCAATATAATGTACAATCATTTTTATCTTTATCACTATATGAAGGAAACACATTCATATACTACTGCATAACATTTCTGTATATACTATATTGTTTAACCGTTGCACACAAATTATAGCTTACTAGAAAAAAGAAAAGAAGATTACTTCCTAGCGTTTCTTTTCTCCAGGAAGAAGAAAAAAAGCAAAATCCCGATGGAAAAGGTAGAGAAGCAACCTGCATCAATATCAAGGGAAGCATGCCTACTAGTTATTACAAACGAGTTATTTTTCTTCTGCCTGTACCCCACCTCATTGTCATTAGAGTCTAGAATATAAGCTTTGTTAAAAATGGTCAGTTATTAAGTGAGAGAGGAAATTATGAGCTTTTCTTAATTCATTAACCAAATAACGTTTATATACAGGCAATATATCAACAGTTACTTGCAAAATATTAGACATTACACATCGTGCTAACAGTTCTTCCACTGACCAGGTAAACACAAAAACTAGGACATCTAAAACAATAAACCACTAATAACAATTATTCTATTGACTAGGACAACATCTAACTTAAGTAAATACTTCCAACAATCCCTTCCTTAAACTGATGTTCCATAAAAAACATATTAGTTTAATAGGAGTGTGATGTTGAAAAGCCTGCTACTTGAGTTGCTTCAGCTGAAGTACACACTCCAAGCTGCCTCCTAAAGCTCTCGAATGTAGAATATTTGAGCGGCTTCGTTAAAATTTCCGCAGTTTGGCCTTCACTTCTACAGTAAGTTAATTTAATAACTCCATCACCTACAATTTCTCTCAAATAATGATACTTCACATCTATGCGCTTAGTTCGTCCATGCAGAATAGGGTTTTTAGGGAGCTCGATTGCTGAACTACTGTCATGGTAAATTGCAGTTGCTCCTTCTTGCTTGCAGTGCAACTCCTCAAGAATTCTTCTCAACCAAATGGCTTGACATGCACACGAGGTTTCCATACCAAATTCAGCTTCAGTAGTAGTTATAGTGTTACTATTGGCTACTTTTTTCCTGTATAGTAAGCTGAACTCCATTGTTCCTTTCAGGTTGGTTAATATTCCCTTTGTCGCGAGAAGTTGCATCTTATTTGGATCCTCCATGTATCTACTTACGAGACACTGAATATGTTATATCTAGTCCCGTTGCTGTCAAATACATTAAAATTCCTACAATTTGTCTATAAATAGTACTATCAACCTTCTTTCCTTCCAGGTACTTGCTTAACTTCAATCCACGTTCTATTGGCATATTCACGAAATTATAATTCTTCATCCTAACCTATCTAAAATATCCTACACGTATTTCTTTTGGCAAAAAAAAATGTTAGTTACAGATTTCTCCACTTCAAGGCCAAGAAAATAACGCATTACTCCAAGATCAGACATATCAAATTTTTTCATCATATTTCTTAAAATCATCACACATGAAACTATCATTCTCATAAATATGAGATCATCTACATACAATCGTATGTTGATCATCTTTCCTTCATCTCCAATTTTGATACAAAGTGCATGCTCATATAGGCATTTTTTAAAACCTTTCTTTGAAAAATAAGCATCTATACGACTATACCAAGCTTATGGAGCTTGTTTAAGTCCATATAGTGACTTTTTTAATTTATATACTTTATTTTCACTTCCAAATCTAATGCAATCAGGAGGTTGGTTGACATATACATGTTCTTCCAAGTGACCATGTAGAAATGCTGATTTATCATCCAATTAAAAGTTAGACCATGAGTTTTGGCTGTTAATGCAATCACCATTTTGCTTGTGTCATGCCTTGCAATTGGAGCAAAGACCTCTCTGTAATCCACAGTCAAATTCTTGTTTATATCCTTTAGCCACTAAATGTGCCATATACTTTTCCACTTCACTATACTCCTTTAATTTTGTTTTGCAAATCTAGTTGACACCAATGGTTTTTTGCCCCTTTGGAAGATCTATCAGCTCCCAAGTATGATTTCTTTCTATTGCATCAATTTCATCATCCACAGCCTTGCACTATTTGATTCTTTCATAGCCATTTCAAATGTTGTGGGACCATAATCTGAAAAAAGAGCATAATGCATAGAGTTTTCAGACACATTCACACCAGTTGCCACATAGTCTTACATCCAAGCAGGCCTCTTTCAAACACATTGAGGCTGTGATCTTGCTGGAACATCAACAAGCTCATCAGATTCTGCTATTGGTGGTGAGATTTCAGCACCTGTAAAAGCTTTGTTGGGTGGATTTCCTAGTGCATCAGCTGCTGCAATTTGTTGATGTTAGCCCTGTTTTTTCTTCATTATGACATCAAAATCTGCAGAAATTTGCTGTTCCTTGATGCTGCAGCTCCAAATCCAAGCATTTTCTTCATCAAAATGACACATGACTAATTATAACCTTCTTAGTGATAGGATTATTAATTCATATGCTTTTGAATGGTAATTAACACCAAGAAAAATACATTTTTCTCCTTTGTCATTAAGTTTTATCCTCTTCACATCTAGGATATGAGCACAAGCAACACATCCAATTTTTTTGAAATGATCAACCGGTAGTTTACATTTGCTCCAAGCTTCTTCTAGTGTCATATATTGAACAACAAAGGTAGGATTTCTATTTAATAGATGAGAACTCCAATTGGATGCTTCAAGCCAGAAACTTCTTGGAACACCACTTTTTGTCAAAAGACTTTGCACCATATTCTTAATTGTGCGATTTTCTCTCTCGTAAACACTAGTCTGTTGTAGTGTATAGGCTGCAGTTAGTTGCCTTCGTATTTCTTGCTTGTCACAGAAATTGTGAAATTCTTCTGAATTATACTCTCCACCACAGTCACTACACAATACTTTTATTGGAGTATCTGTTTCCTACTTAACTAATGCTTTGAAAATTTTGAAAGCCGTGAGAGCTTCAGATTTTTCAAGAAGAAACTAAATCCAAATGTTATGACTATAATCATCAATAAATGATATAAATATCGTCAACCTTCATTTGACATTGGTGTGTTAGGCCAACATAAGTATGAATGCACTAGTTCTGGCACTTAGCTCTCTGTGATTTTCTTTTGGGAAATGGGTTGCAAGATTGTTTGCTAACGACAGATTCCTCACAAACTTGAGTAGGTGTAACAATTCATGGTAATCCATCCACCATATTCTTCTACTGCAATGCTGTTAATGAAAGTAATAGTCCCACATCGGGAAACATATAAATAAGATTCTAGATATATATAAAGAGACAAAAAGAAGTGGCTAACTGGTTTTGTGAATGACTCGGTAGCCAGCGTCTCGATTGAACATCTCTTTCATCGTCTTCCGAAATAGACACATGCACCATATTTCTTGCAATGCTAGACTTATCGTTTAACCCACGCACTCTTAAATGCGAGCCATATCTAACAGTTGGAACATGACGTGCATTAGGATTCTTTTAATGTCATACGACCAAAGCGACTTTTTCATTAACATGGGATGGGATTACATGAAGGGTCAGCTTTGGGCCCTTATATTTTTTGCCCTAATGATGGATGAAGTTACGAAGGGTATGCAATGTGAGATTACTTGGTGTATGTTTTTTTTTTGCTGACGACGTTGTGCTAATTGATGGAAGTATGACATGGGTTTAATAGAATGTGCAATTTGTATTGAACGAATATTAACTGATGTTGATTTTCATACATTCTATGATACATATTACTCAGTATGTATACAGTTTTGGTTAGTACAAAACAAACTACCGAAAATAACCCTGTAACCTTATTACATCTTGTATAAAAGCATTTTCGCTATTGGACTCATTCTTTATTCCCCCGGTCAAATGTAACTAGGGTTTCCTCTTTTCTTCTGAAACTTCGGCTGCTTCTTTAATTTTCAGATTTGACTTCAATCTCACAAAATTATTCTTCGAGAGTGGTTTTGTGAGAATATCTACATTCCGATGGCTTGCTGGTAAATCTAAATTTCCCTTAACAACTTGTTCATGAACGAAGAACAAATCTATTTCTATATGCTTCATTCGTGAATGAAGGATGGGATTAGCGGAGAGATACTACGCTTTCGGTTGTCGCACCAGATTATCGACTTCCTTGTGAGATGAACTCCAATTTTGCTGATGAGCGATTCAAGCCACATATTTTCTATAGTTGCACTTGCAACGCTTCGATATTCTACTTTGGCACTTGAGCGAGATACCGTTGATTGCTTCTTGGAGCACCAAGATATTGGATTATCATCTAAATAAATGCAGTAGCCTGTTGTGGATCTTCGGTCATCAGAATCCGATGCCCAATCTGCATCAGCATATCCTTGAATACTCAATGTTTCACATGCTTTTAAGCATTTTCCTTGATTTATTGTACTTTTCAAGTATCAAAAGATTTGTTTTACTGCTTTCTAATGATCTTCTGATGGTATTTGCATATATTCACATACTTTGTTGACGCTGAATGTTATATTTGGTCTTGTAACAGTAACATATTGTAATGCATCCACAATACTTCTCTAGTGCTTTTCATTTTCCACAGCTTCTCCTCTATATTTGGATAGATCTAAGTTAATTACCATTGGTGTTGGCATAGGTTTAGCTTTACATATTTTCGCCCTGGTTAGAATATCCAGTATGTATTTTCTTTGTCATAACACAAGTTCAGTTGCTGACTTTTCGATGGCTTCGATTCCTAAGAAATAGCTTAGATCTCCCAAGTCTTTGATTGAAAATGCCTTATTTAGATAACTTATGACCCTTTTGATTTCCTAATTATTGTTTCCAGTAATCTTAAAGTCTTGATACTTATTTTAACATAGAGGGAGTTGTCAAACCTGGTTGGTTTGTAGTCTAAATTTGTAACAACCCGGATTTTTCGATTTCGAAAATTTCAAATAATTAGGAAAAGAAGAAAAGAGATAGAATAAGAAGAAGAAACAGAAACACCAAATCATAGAATTCTCACGTTCGTAGCGGATCAAAATATAATATCATATAAAATAGCAGTTGTACAAAGGAAAAACTGAATCGATTAATTTACTTCAATACATCAGAGTTATAATATACACACAAACACTGGACAGATACAATCATGTCCCAGATAAACTACAATATATCACAGCGGATTACACTCCATACATTCCTGCCATCCAGCTCGCCTCATGAGCCCCAGAACGTCCTTACCTGAAAATCTGTAATACTCGGTCTGACCCGAGCATTATATCAAAGTAACACCTTGGTCAGGCTGAAAACCAGCGTGGATAAACCCATATAACATGATATTCTGATGCACCAAATTATTTAAAACCCAGGGTAACTTGTGCTTCACTACAAGTTCACAACTTGTTATAGTCAACATTTATATTCACAAATCAGTCCCTTAAGTACCTTTACTTAGATTCAAAGACCTACTTCTCTTACATAGTTTCATTCGAGCCTATTGATTACACATCTCACATTTTAAAAGAATTAGTAGATTTCAAATCAAAGTGGTTTTGGGTACTGACACCGGTCTCTTCGAATTCATTGTCATCTTAAACCCAGTTTGTTAAAGTGGATACAAATCAATTTCAAATATAGGTTCTCATATTCTAATAAATCAATTACTGATAGATAACTCACATATCACAGTCCAACCCATCATACCATATTTCAATACATCACAATCTCAATATCAGAGAGATTCAGACAACCTAAGGTAATCAATTCAAGTCATCATCTATAGGCAAGATAAATCAAACAATTCTTAATTAATTTAATTTAATCACCCATTATAAATTAAATTAATTATATTTAATCTTGCTTAATTAACTTTGGTTAATTATAAACCATTGCTTAAATTAATTACCTTGATTAATTAATCTTAGTTAATCACATTAACCTTAATTAAATAAATCACATCCAATGATTAACTACCCTTTAATTACTTACATTAATTAATTACACTTAAATTAATCACATCAATTAATCCTTTAATTAATTACCCTAAGCAATTAATCCTTTAATTAATTACCCTAAGCAATTAATCCTTAATTGCTTCCATTAAGTAATTATTTCCCAATTACTTCATTGAGTGATTTTCACTACTTAATTACATTCAGTAATTATCCAATAATTACTTCACTAAGTAATTATACTGAATCAGTTACATTTAGTGACTATCTTTAATTAATTAACTAATTAACTTAAATTAATTATATTAATTAATTATCACTTAGTTTAATGATTCTTCCCTTAATTACTTTCATTAACTATCCACTAATTACTTTATTAAGTAATTACCCTTTATTAATCAATCCTTACTTTCACTAATTAATTAACCTTAATTAATTACATTGGTTAATTTACCTTCTGTCAATCTCATTAATTAATCACATTAACATATTAACCAATAATTAATCGCATTAATTATCCTAATCTAATTAAACAAAGACAAACAATTCAATTCCAAAACATTTTATTTTAATCAAATTTTGGAAACTTTTTAAAAAAAAATTAGCTTGAACCTGTTATGAATATTTTGTTTCCAAAATAGGTCAACTTAGTTTTCTTGCTTCTAAAACCTGATCATCATTTATACTTATTTCTTAAACTGATATTAACATGCCAAAACCCACTCGAATATACCCGATGCCACACTAGAATTCTCCCCCTCATTTTCTCGAGCACGTCCCGAGCCATTACATCCTCACGAGCTTCAACATCACAGCAATGGTCATTGATACATCAGGTACTCGTGTACGAACACGAAATACTCGAGCCCAACTGTCAATACTTCGAGTAACAACCCGGGTCAAAACTCAAAATCCCGACCCTAACTTCTTCTTCTCCCCTTCCTATCTTCCTCTTCCCTCTGATGCCTGTGCAGATGCACATCCCCATGCCGCCGCTCTGAACACCACTACTATCCCCAGCATATCATTGACGACAAGTTCATCAGCTTCGACCACGAAGAACTAGCTCTGGTCCCCTGAATCAAAATTGAACAATTTCGAATCCCAAAAGGAAGAACCTATCACCCAAAAACATCTGATTGCCGACGAACTCGTCCATGCGAACAATCGCCGTCTTCACCAAAGTCACATCGACCTCTAATCTTTGATTTTCCTCCATGCGAATAGTTTCGATGCATGACCATTGCCGCACCAAGCTCAGATATCATCTCGACCAACTCGAGTCACCGAACCCTAGTTCACTACATCCTGGCCACAATGGCCAATAATAAATTACTCCACCAATTTTCCTGGGTTCGTCGACATCCCAGCAACCTCCAATGGCAACCACGAGGTCCTACCTCCCTCTGGCCGACAGAAAATGCCTAAAACAAAAAAAGGATGAACTCCGAAATGCTCACCCAAAACACATCTAATTTTTTTTATTTTCATCTTAAAAATCATAATTTTTAAATTCGATTCAGGTTATATACTTGGGTCAGCAATTTACAACATTTGATTTCGACATATTTAAAAAAATTCTACTGCATTTTTAATTTTACAGATAGTTTCATACTTTATCATGCTTAACTATATTTTTTATATTTAGCTTAGGTAAAAACAAACACATTTTGTTCAGATGTCACAACTAATATGTGAATGATTGAAGAGCACTTGACCTTTGATCAAGAATTTTGACCTGTCAGTTATAAAAACAGGAATATACACAGGTTTTCAGACATTCACACATATACAACTACATATTTATAGCATGCAAACTAAAATTACACATATGTAACAATTTTCACATCACCTATTTTACTAACTACATCACAAACCACAAATTAAATCAAAGGTTAGATGTTTACTCACTTGTTGTTTTAAAATTTTTAGAGAACATGCTTCCTCTTATAATCTGCTACTTGAAATTGAATTTTGATTTTCTTTTAAACTGGAAAATTCTTATATACATATTTACATTCATTCATCTTAGAATTATCAGGCAAACATTTATGTTAACATTCATCAAATATTACCTCAACATTTACTACCTGAACCAAGTTTAAATTGTTTGGATTTAAGTTTATCCACTGTTCCAGCCATGTATATAATTATTGACAGACATATATACTACAATCATTTTAAAACAACATGCACAACATAGTTCACATTATATATCAAAGATCATCACATGCAACCTTAAGATATACCAGAAGTTTTAGAGTTCCCACAATTTTTTTTTGGAAATCAGAGAAAACTTTAAACTGGAAATGACTCTTGCATATGAGACTAGAAGAATTTGAATCATGGTTGAATTCTTAAATTTTTGAAATTGCACATTTGTGCTGGCAGATCCGATCCTTGTTTTGGTTTGTGTTGGCTTGATTTTTGGTTTTTTGATTCAGGTTTGAGTTTTCTGTTTGAAATTTCTGGTTTTATAGTTGTTAGCAGGCTTGCTTTTGATCTTCTCATGTTTGAGAAATGTTTGATCACATGTTTGTTTTAACTTACCTCAGATCTGATTTTCTACTATGGTTTTGTTTCTTTGTTTTGAAAGTGGGAAGATAGAAAAAAGAATAAAGAGAAGAGTTAGATGTTTATATTGGGTTAATTAAGATTCATATAAAGTGAAAGAAAATAAAAATATCATGATGACACTTGTTAACATATGTCATTTGCACTTGTTTATCATCATACATCTGTTACTAACGTTATTTCAAAATTTAACACTTGTATTTTTGCATGCGTTTATTTTTCAATGTCATAAACCATATTTCTTAAATTAACATATGTATTATATTTTATAAATTATATATATTTATCTATTATGTTTTTTCATTAAATGATGTTCCTTTAAATATACAACTATTTATTGCAAGTAATATTTTCAACATATTTGAATTTCAAACCCAAATTCAAATTACATTTTAAAATCAACTCAAATATATATATATATATATATATATATATATATATATATATAATCAAACACATATTTAATTTGTTTGAAACTAATACTTTTCTACCTACAATATATACCATCATTATTATTATTTTTGAAATAAATGACGATTTTACCCATTTTAAATAATTTATATTAAGAGATTATCATACTTGAATTTGCTTGAAAATTTTCTAGGATATCACAGATATCCTTTAATATATTTCCAATTTATTTACTTATCCAGATATCTTTTATTATCAAAATTATATCTGTTTAACATACAAATTAATATTTGAATAAATTTTAATCATGTTAATTACCAATTAACTAATGTCCGAAAATTCCGGGTTATCACAAAATTGATTAGAGTAGCTTTAAGTTTCTCATACCAGACCTTTGGTGCTTGTTTGAACCCATAGATTGCCTTGTGTAGTTTGCAGACCAATTCTTTGTTATCACCATGAATGTAGCCTTGGGGTTGATACTTAAGGAACTGGGCCAGCCCGCAATGGAAGAAATTGGTGAATTTCAAAAAATTTAGCCATTTTGAATCTTTAATAGGCCTTTGAAGTCTAAATTCATTTGGAACTTTTTCAGATTTCTTTTAAATAAAATCATTATTTTATTTAACTTCATAAATAAAGTTTCACTTTAATTTAAAGTGTATGTAAGTTAGAGTGTATCAAATATACTCTTATATACTAATTTGTGTGTAACGTTTACTTTTAAAATTTATTCAGAAGGAAATGTTTCATTACATTTCTCGTAACTTATTCAGTTAATGAGGGGGCATAAATTTATTTAGAGAAAGAAAATTTTCATTTCCTTTCTCTTAAATTATTCAATTAATGAGGGATAATAAATTTATTTAGAGAATAAAACTTTTCATTTCTTTTCTCTTAAATTATTCAATTAATGAGGGATCATAAATTTAGCAAAGAATAAAACTTTTTCAAATTTATACGACGAAGGAAATATTTTGTTTCCTTTCTCATAACTTATTCTATTAATAAGGGGGCATAAATTTATGGGTACTTTTGACACAGGTCCTTATTAAGTTTAAAAATTCACGAAAAGTCCCTCACTAAATTTCAGTGTAAATTGGGTCCCTGTTTTTTATTCACGATTATTGCAGAGCATGATGCAACTTTTCATAAAAGTTGCTAACATTTCCACAACTTTTCTGTACACTGTGAACATAGTGTATGAAAGTTGCTGAAATATCAGCACTTATTTATAAAAGTTGCTGACATTTCAGCAATAATTTTTCTTCGTTTCCAGAAAACAGAGATCCGCTTTACAATGAAACTTTGACAGGGAAATTTGCTGAAATATCAGCACTTATTCATAAAAGTTGCTGACATTTCAGCAATAATTTTTCTTAGTTTCCAGAAAACAGGGGCCCGTTTTCAATGAAACTTTGACAGGGACCCGCTTTACAATATGAAAGTATGATAGGGATGACTTCCTAATTTCCACTAAATTCATTTAGAGAATAAATTTTTTTCTTTTCCTTTCTCTTAAATTATTCAATTAATAAGGGATAATAAATTCAGTTAGAGAAGGAAACCTTTCGTTTCCTTCTTCTAATTAAATTAAATAATTGATTAATAAAATAACATTAATGACTAATCTAAATAGGACATGAATTGTAAATATATTAATAGTAAATATTATGCAAGTGCAACATATAAGGAGTGTGCATAGTTAGTGGTAATTGATATGTATACATCAAATAAACAAAAACAATTTGAATGGTTATTACATAGGAATTGAAATGAAAATAAGGGATGACAAGGGTGATTGGTACAGTTTCCCTTAGAGTAGACTTAATTAATGCAACATATTAATGACAACCAATAGGTACAAAATTGTAAGAATATAGAAGGTAAATAATGAATTATATGCATACATTATTGTCTTAATTAAAAAAGAGAAATGATTTGATTCTATTACAATATTTGTTAAGAAAAATAAATTTTATATGAACACATACAAGTAGATCCAAATATGTACATATGGAATTCTGTCAAATCTTTCTAACAATATAAATTAGATAGTTATTACGGTCAATTTCAAAACTTTGATTTGCTGTTAAAATTTCTTTTATTCGTAGGAAAATATATAATGCAATAAAAAGTGTAAGTAATACATGCATACTATACATATATCAACATTCAAAACTAAAACAGTTTGTTATGAAAGATTAAAACAGATCTACAATTGAAACTTGTATTGATTCCACATAAATTTCACTTCTAACTTTAAATATAATTCAGTCAATCAACATGAAGTTGTAAATTTCTAGATTTAAAGAAATGGAATTTAAATTAAATGTTAAAACATAGAATTAAAATAAAACATTATATTTTAAAATATATAGATTTAGTTTCAATTTAACAGAGTAAAGAAAACCAGCTAAACAATTCAAACATGTAAACATTCAGATCTGAAGAATTATGCTTTAATTAAAATGTTTAGAAACATAGATCTACACTTAAATATTATTTTAAAATGTAATCGAATATAATTTTAATCTATCGAATGAAAACTAAATCATGTCATTCAACAAATAATTCAATCTTCATAAACAATTTTTTAATCAAGCAAGATAGTAAGACATAATCCAAATTATGAAAGTCAAATTAAATTTCCATCAAATATTGCAAAATCACTATGTATATATAGAAATGACATACCTTGCTACCCAATCCTTAAACAACACTTCGTTGATGTTGTCTTTGATTTGCAACTTGAATGAAAAATGCTTCTAGATCCGATTAAATCACCTTAGGATGTTGCCTAGAAATCACACACTGAATGATGATATCTCCTTGGACTTCAAGATCCACATCCTATCCTTGTAAGAAATGGATGAACAATTTTGTTTTATTTTATTTGATCTTTTTATTTGGAATTGAAAATTTGTTTTACTTTTTTGTTTCTGTCATGAAAAGTTGGGGGGAGAGAGAGAGAAAGAATGAATGGGAAAGAAATAATTGTAGATTATGTTTTATTTGAAAGATTAAAACCTTTTCCGCTCTTTAATTAAAACTTCCCTAATTAATTCCTTTGGTGGTTTCTCTCTCTACAATCCTTTCTTTATATGTTTGTCATCAAATGATATAAAATTTCCACAAATCATGTCATCAAATGACATAAAATTTCCATGAATCGTTTCATGCAATTATCTTTAAATTAAGTCAACATCGTATATCAGTGCATGCAAATATAAATTTTGTAAGTGCATCAAAATAATTACAAAAAAGATCCAAAAATCAAATAAATAATAATTAATATTTCTCAAATATCAATAATTTAATCAATTTACAACATTTTATAAATTAATTATGTGGTTTTTCAAAGAATTCATCATTACGGTTGTGCAACTCAAACGTGTAAATCCAGTTAGCGATTAAAACCAAACTATTCGAATATTAACGTTCACACGTCACTTAGCAGGTGGTGTGACATTTTGGCCGAATTTATTGGTTACACGTATTTTGATAAAATCCAATTTTACTTATTATAAGCGGTACCTAATAGTGACAATTATTTACACCAATTCTCTTCGTCAAAACTATATCACTTTGGATTTATGGAATTTGGTAATGGTCAAAATTTTAATATCATCCACATTCAATTTGCAGTCCAAACACAACATCCTTAGTTCAATAATAACAACTATTATTGATCGAAATGCTCTACACAGAAACTTTGACATTGAGTTGACTTCATTTGATCGTGATACTAACCTCATATAATTGAGAAGACGAATCTTTTTTGAATAGTGTTTCACTTCCAATGCTTCTACTCGATCCAACTATAGCTATTCGATCGACGCCATGCCACGATTTAAATATAATCAAAGCAGAACTTCCAAATTGAAGATCAACGGTATTCTTAAGTCGAGAGAATTATGTAAATTAGTCACATCGATATTCTCTGCTTAACCTTAGTTATATTAACCAACAGAAAATTATCGAATGAGTTATTCCATAGTTATCCAATAACTATCAGTACATAACCCCTTAGTGCCCGCAGCAGTCATAAGTAATACACTGCACAACATTTGGAGAGCGTTACGTACTCTAGTCTCAACGGATACATCGATATCCAGTCTCGATACATCTTGACTAGGAACATTTAAAATGATACATTTGTTTCATTGTGATAAATTACTCACGGTTACAACACTTTGTAACTACTATCATAAAACATATCATTTATGGATTTTTTTATTAAATATACTTTTAATTAAATTAATTAATACAACCATATTATATCAAGTATATAATAGAAAGAAAATACCTTTATTTCCAACAAGATTGGTCAACGAGTTAGATATATGTAATAAATTACATTTCCCATAGGACACCCCCCTAACTCTATTAGATACATATATACCTCTTCCTGAAGTTCACCATTTAGAAAAGCATTATTGACATCTCCTTGTTTGATTTTCCGCCTATTATGCAGTGCCACGGTAATACTTCTGAGTATTGTTGGTTTTACTGCAGCGTAATTTTTTTAATTGAAATGTATATTTTTGAGAATATCCCTTTGCAACCAGTCTTGCTTTGTATTTTGCTATTCTGCCGTGTAGATTTCTTTTAAGCTTGTATGTCCATTTATAGCCTATGATGTTTTTGTTCCTTGGTACTATAACAATACTCCAGGTTTTGTTTTTTATCACGGCATTGTATTCTTCATCCATAGTTATTTTCCATCTTTTATTTTTTTTCCGCCTCTCCATAACTGATTGGTTCATCATGATTTAACATAGAAGTATAGACTTTAGGCTTAAAGACTCCATGTTTGGATCTTGTGATGTCCATCTCTTGCAAGTATTTGAGCTTGACTGGTACTTGATTCCCTGACTTGATGCAGACAAGATGATGATTCTTCAGGATGATCTAAGCTTTAATTTGCTTGATTGTTGAGCTCATATTTGTTTGGGTTTTCAGTTGTATTCTAACCTGGTCCTCTACTGCACATAATGTGTTGGAATCCTAAATTCTCTTGAGTGTCAGCTTGAGTTCTTTCATGTTGCCCATCTGAGTAAATTAGGATATGAGGTAGAGATGCTTTAGCATTGTACAATTTTTGAGTGGTTTTTATTTCAGTATTGGAAAATTGAAAGACATGCATATTGAATGCAATATATCTTGATATGATCACCATTCCCTCACTAGTTAGAAGCTTGTATCTTTTTTTATTTGTTCCATAGCCAATGAAAGTGGGCGGTAAGGATTTGAAACTTAAATTGTGAGAAATGTATGGTCTTATGTATGGAAAGCATAGACATCCAAATGTTTTAAATCTGGTATAATCTGGTGATATATTGAATAATATTTCTATTGGTGCCTTGTTTTGCGGAACTTTGTTTGGCATCTTATTGATAAGAAACACTGCTGGGTTAAATGAGTCTGGCCATAATTTCAGTGGCAATAATGCTTGTGCTAGTATAGTAAGCCCTGCATCAGCAATGTCTCTGTGCTTTCTTTCAACTAAGCCATTCTGTTCAAAAGTATGTAGGCGGGTGATTCTATGTATTATTCCCTTCTTTAAAAAATATTCCTTCAAAGGTTTGAATTCAGCTCCTCCATCTCTTTGAATTATCTTTAATTGATGGTTTGTTTGCTTTTCTGCTTGAGTGATAAATTAAACCACTGCTCTCTGTGTTTCTGCTATTGAATTAAGAAAATACATCCAAGTATATTTAGAAATAGAATCTACAAATGAGACGTATTAATTAAAACCATAATCAGTGTTAATTGGGGCAGGACCCTATAAATCAGTTGCTACCATCTCTAAAGGTTTCTTATATTTAGTTGTTTGTTCAAGAAATTGTAGCTTATGACTTTTTCCCACTTGATAAGAAGTACATATCTATGACAATGATACGTTTTCAAATTTAACATTGTTATTCTTGAATACATGTCTTACAACTACATTGGGGAAGAACCAGTTTATAGTGCCACAAATCAAATATCTTTTTACCGTCAACACTAGTATTACATTTAGAGTAATCGCACCATTTTCTTCCATTTGTTGGCTTACAGTTCTACACCAGATTGAAAATGTATGGTCTATTTAGCACATTACCCTATAGTAAGATTTCTCCACTAAGTCCTTAACTAAGCAGTATTCTGGGTAAAATTCAAAGTAAACTGGATTATCATTGGCAATTGAGAAACACTCATTAAATTTTTCTTGAATTGTTAGATTATTGAGGTGTAATTCTCTTTCGTCACTGATCTTGGTGTTACCGATATGAGTGATAGACTGTGTACCTTTTTGTTGACTTAACATTAACCATGAAAATAGACCGTCTACCTTTGTATTCCTTGTTTCCATAGTTGATATTATCCAAATTGTTAGTGATGTGATTTGTTGCCCTTGAATCAGGGTACTAGTCTTCATATTATATGTCATCCAATTTTGTTTACCGCTCCATTTCACCTTGACTTCTTGAGTTGCTGCCTTGACTTCTTGAGTCTAAATTTGAGTGTACCAGATTGACATTTGGATTGAAGCCTCTTTGACTGTTATTTTTTTTGATTCACTACAAAGTTCTTATTAAACCTGAAGTAGCATTTGGCTGTAGTATGTCCATATTTTTTTTTACAACTTTGGCGACCTATTTGAGTTATTGAACCTTCCTCTACCTCTGCCTCTGCAATTCTAGCCACTCCTTTGACTGTTTTGTTGAAATTTGTTATTCGTTGGTCTTTCTTAATTCTTGTTTTTAACATTTGATGCATAATTCACTGATAGATCTGAATTCAATGGATTCTTTTGTTCTACTCTTCCCTTGTTTGCTAGAAGAGTTGAGTGAACATATAGTATATTTGGTAGTCTCTTTTGATGATATGATAACCATAACTGTTTCATATTCATCATCCAGACCGCTTAAAATTGCCATAATCTACTATGTTTTTGAAACTTTATGACTAGTAGTATCAAGTAAATCACAATAAGTGTTGACTTTGGCTAAGCACTCTCTCATTGACATATTGTCTTTCCTTAAGCCTTGAAGCTGTCTCTTATAATGCATGATTCTTGCTGCTGATAGTGAATTAAAAATTTGTTCTACTGTTGTCCATATTTCTTGAGATGTTTTGCAGCTAACAATTTGAGATAAAAGGCTAACACTGATTGATGAAATGAGTCAAGAAGCTAATAAACTATCTTTCCTTTGATAGTTTATGTATTCCTTATTAGTTGTTAACTTGCCTTCACCATCTGCTATCATCTTTGGTTGAATAGCAAGTGCACCATTAATGTATTCTTCAAGACCATAGCCTCTTATTACAGTCTCCGTTTGGTATTCCCAAAGTAGATAGTTGTTCTCATCAAGGTGAACTGCTAACTGACTTTTGGGTTTTATTATTGACAGTGTGGAAGATTCACTACTTGAGTTATTGGTATTTCTTCTAGTAGGTGATGTAATGGCTGAGTTGTCATCTTTATCTCTGGCCATGATGGAAGTTTGGATCAGAGTAGCCGATTAAAGATGAAGTTCTTGGCGATGCAAACTAATATATATGCAGCCAATAAAAGAATTGCAGAAAGAAATCTTGGATTTGCCTAAATGCAATCAAGAATATGATTCTTGATTGTATTTTGAGAGTAAGACTAGTGAAACTGCCTTCTTTGATGAAGATAATATTCTAAGGAGAGGTCAAATGTAGCCTATCTCATATGATGAGGCTTCTCTGATGAGATAGAGGCGAAGCACAATGATCAGAATCAATATATGCTGATAAACAGTTATTCTGATGATCTAGCAATAGATACTTGTCGAATCTTGGTCAAGAAATGAGTAAAACTCTGATGATGAGGCCGACTCTAAGGAGAGTGAAGCACAACTTCCTTCAGATGATGAGACTGATCTGATGAGGTTGTGATGATCTTCTAATACAATTTGGCCTATTGCCGCTCTGATACCATAATAGAACGTGTAGTTTATATTGAATGAATATTAATTGACGTTATTTTTCTATAATACATATTACTCGGTATATGTACAGTTTTGGTTTGTACAAAGCAAACTAATGAAATAACCCTGTAACCCTATTACATCTTGTATAAGAGCATTTTTGTTGTTGGACTCATTCTTTATTGGGTTGATAGACAACTGGAGTTGTGGAGGCAGACTTTAGAATCAAAGGGTTTTAGGCTTCGCAGAACTAAAACATAGTATATGAAGTGTGCGTTCAGCAATGTCAGGTCAGAGGATGAAGATGTCACCCTTGTCGACAAGTAGTCCTCATGAAGGAATCCTTTCGATATTCAATGTTGTAGTATGATGATGAGAGTGGTAGACTTCAGCAACGTTAAGCTAATAGTCCACTAAATATACACTCTAAAAGCATAGATGAATATGTGGTAATATAGAAATACAACTATTGATCTTTGTCAAATATAATCGTACACGTGATGTAAACCTGCCTTCATGTATTTGGTTAATTTTGTCCGCGTCAAATTAGTAGTGACTCGGTATGCTTCAAATAACAGTATGACACATTTACTTTTCTTTAGAATTTAGTGACTGTGATGTCTCGGAATTTTGGGCAATAGCAATTTGATAATCTTCATTAATAATTGTTAAAATTTGACAATATTGATTTATAATCTAATTATTTAAATTAACAAATTTATCTTTTTAAAACTAATAATATTTAATTGGTAAATTTATATTTCAAAGACAATATAAATATGTTGTCTAATTATAATATATATATACACATATGTGTATATATATTGTAATTGGAAGATTTGTTTTAAAATTCAATATAATAATTTTCAAAGCCAATAAATTGTATTCTATTTATAATGTATATATATGTACATACATTGTAAATAGGAAGTCTTTGATTTTAATTTAATAAAAATATGTCTTCAAATTATAATATATATATATATATATATATATATATATGTATGTATGTATATATTGTGATTTGAAACTATGTTTTAAATTTCAAGTTAATAATTTTTAAAGCTAGTTAAAATTAATTCTATATTTTCAAAACCAATATATGTGTTAAGTAAAAGTATTTTAGCTTGAGTTAAAATAAGATTTAAATTTTGGTTCATTTCTTTGCTTTTAAAATTCTTTCTTTAAATTACACATGAACATGGTTTATAAATATATGTATAAGTTTATGCCTTAAACAAAGAATAATATATACATAACATATTAATATAAAAACTTGAGTAATTAATTTAAAAATGGATTTAAACATTTGTAAATATATAAGACAAGCTTTAGACATTTGTAGATAAATGGACTCATGCAAAATACATTTGCAACTAAGATGGCATGCAATAAAACAAGTGGCATTCTTCTTTTTAATTAAAACTAAAATTATAAATAATCATGTATTAGTAGAGAAACCTGATTTATTTTTTCTTTCATTTCAAAAACTTTCCTAAAATTTATCTTCTTTCACCCTCAAAACTAAATCAAAAGAGAAATCAACTTTAACTTTCAAACTAACGACAAAATCTATTGCTGATACAGCCTGATCTGAAGAAAGTTAACATCAGCTTTACAATTCTACAACAAGCAAGAATTCAGTTTCAACTCAACTTAAAACAAAAGAGATTTCCAGATCATTTCAAAAAGCAAGATTCTAGAACCTAAAAATACAAACTGCTCTCTACTTTATAAATTCCTGGTAAGTAAACTTTTATTTTAAAAACAGATTTCAAGTCTGAGATTTAACTTTGATGCATGCAATGAGATCTTGAAGTGATGTAGCATGAAATGTTTGCATGTATTTGAATGTATGTATGTATATATATGTGGTAAGTCTCTGTATAGGAAGATGTTCACTTCTCTGTTGTAGTACAGAGGTAACTTCATCAACAAAAATTGATATCTTCCAAATAAATGAATTTTAGATTAAGATCTTTAAAGTAAAAAGGTTTGTAACATAGTAACATTAATTTTAAAAATGGTTTCAAGATTTTACATTCAGTAAATATTGCAAAAAAAAAAAATACAGTAGTGATCAGAAATATGTCAATAATCGATGATATTATTTTCAAGATTTGATTTTAGGACCTGATTTGTAGTGCTAAATCATGAATTTAAGTGTAGAAATTGTGATTTTTAGATAAGTGATTGTTGTGATAATTTGTGTTGTTCGAATTTGGGTATTTTCGTGTTTGCCGATGATCGGCGTTGAAGTGGGTGTCAGGGTTAGGCCTGGAGGTGGCCGGGGTGTTGACGATCATTGGAAAAATGGTCGTTAGATTTATCATTGGCCGTGGTGGCCAGGGAAGGGCGAGTAGGGTTTCGTTGCATGTTTGGGTAGGCCGTGAATTTGAGGCGAATGCGGTGATGGTGGTGCACCGGAGGCAATCGCATATGGAGGAAACGTTGTTGAAGGTCGTGGTGCAGCTGTGGCCGGAAGGACGTGGGCTCCGATGGTCGAATTCATCGTCGGCGAGAGGTTTTGGTCGAATTTGTTTTGGTTTCAGGTTCGATCGTCGTGTTCGATTTTGATTTGTGGTGGGATCGTAGGATCTGGGTGGTCGTGTGTGACGGTGAGGTGGACGTCGACTTGAGGAGGATCGCGGCATTGATCGATGATAGCCGAAATGTTTATGCACGTGCATGTGTGCATGGTTGTTTCTGACGTGTTCGATAGGTTTGGGAAGAAGCAGGAGAACTCGCGATGAACTCGAGTTTGTAGAGTGTTGGTCTCAAAGCAGAGGAGGGTCGTGAGTTACTCGAGTGTGATCACGTGGATTCCTAGTGTTAGGCTCGAGTTTTTTTTACCCTGAAGTAATACTGGTTTCCAAATTTAAAATATGAAACTTGAATAAGTTTTCAATCGAGTTTTTAAGTATGTAAGATGAATAAGTTTTCAAACAATTTAAATTTACCAAAATTTTAATATGTGTGAAAGGATTCCAAAACAAATTTTGTAATATGGTTTTGGAAAAAAAATAAAGTTTCATAAAAACAAAATGTTTTAAACAAGTTCAAAGATTTGAAGAGAATAAGTTTTCCAAGTAAAATGTTTAAACAAGTTTTTTCCAAAGATATAAATGATAAAGTAACTTTTAAATTTGTTTTGTTTTTTAAAAGTAATTACATGTTAGGTTATTGCAAAGTATTTTCAAATGTAATAAAGTGTTTTAATTAAGGAATAATTAAGGTAGGTGTATAAAATTTTAATCAATAAAAAAGTTCCAAATTAATTTTTATGTTAATAATAAATTAATTTCGAGTATTTAATTTAATAAGATTTAAATGAGTAATTAATTAAGATAATTAATTAAAGATTACTTAACGAATTAATAAGGATAAATTAATTTGTGATAATAATCAAAGTATAATTACTTAATGAAGTAATTAATGGATAACTAATGAATGCAATTAATTTAAGGATCATTAAGTAGTGATTAAGTGATAATTAATAAATTGTAATTAATTGGTTAATTAATTAGGATAGTTAATTACTGATTAACTAAGGGTTAATTAATCTAAGTAATTAAAGGTCAATTAATTTAAGAATGATTAATTAATGAAAGTAATTGAAGAGATTAATTACTCAATGTAATTAATTAAATCAATTAATGTGATTAATTTAAGATAATTAATTATTTTAATTAATTAAGGATAATTACTTAATGAAATTGATTAAGTAAAATTAGTTGCTGTAATTTATAAAGTGTAATTACTTAGTGTAAGTAATTAATGGATAATTACTTAATGTAATTAGTTAAAGGATAATTACTTAATGGAGTAATTAAGGTTTAATTACTTTGTGTAATTAATAAGAAGGGTAATTACTTAGTGGAAGTAATTAAGGATTATTACTCAGTGTAATTAATTAAAGGATTAATTATGATTAATTAAGGAGTTGATTAATTAATGTAAGTAATTACAGGATAGTTAATTACTGTTTGTGATTAATTAAGGTTGATTAATGGAAGTGATTAATTAAAGTATAATTACTTAATGTAATAAATTAATAAAAGTAATTAGAGGATCATTAATTAATGTAATAAGTGAGAGTAATTAAAGGTTAACTATTGTAAATAGTTAAAGGATAATTAATTCGAGGTTAACAACTTAATTAATCAAGGATGATTAATTATGATATATGAAATTAAAGGATGATTAATTAATTGGGTTGTAATTAATTAATGTTAAGTAAGCAGGATTTTAAAAGTAATGAAAATAATTAATTTACTTGATGGTTGATTAAATTAATTAGAGATGGTGTGACAATTAATCTTGCTTATGAATGGTTGAATGATGTTGAATGCCTTGGATTTTGTGATATCTCTAATATGTGATATATGCTATTTGTGGTATGAGATGCTTTGGTTGAATTGTGGTAATATGTGGATTATCTATCTATGATAATGTGAATCATTTGTCTGTGTGAATATGATATCCCAAATGATAGTATACATTGTTTAAACTCTTAAACCGCTTGGACATTAAAATGGCGTTTTGGATTTCGGTGAGGCCATGATCGGATTTCTAAATTTGGATATCCGAAAACCACATCAATCCAGATTAAACGTTAGGTCGTGAATTCAAGAGAAGATCAAGATGAAGACTTGAAGTGTAAGAACTATTCATTATTAAAACTCTGAGGTGATTCCAAGATGAGTTTGATGGAGACATTGCTTTAAGATTCGAGATGAAGATTCGGAGTGCAAGGGCTATTATCGTTAACTCCAAGGGTGATTCCAAAATGAGTGTAGCGAGATAGTGCCGTCGGTTTCGTTCGAACCCGGAACGAACTTGTACGGATTGAATGCTTTCGGAACATCGTCATTGGAGGATGATGAGCATTCTAAAAGGTAATCGCCGCCTCAAGCCTCATCAACTGGGAATGGCTAAAATAGGGGAGGTGTAGCAAGGCTAAGTGGGTCGCGTCCAAATAGGACGAGATTTTCCCCTGTCTAGAGGTCCCTTTTATTTCAGCTTTGTGTGTTGTTGGTCGCGCCAACTATGGGGTTGTCTTGTTCAGGATTATCCAGTAAGGATGGTTTCGGCCTTGTGTTGCAGGAGATAAGGGTGGATTCTCGGTACTCTGATCTAGACCAGGTACTGTGACGGACGGTACCCCAGTAGCCCTGCCATTGATGGAAACCTATTTTCCCTATGTGCCTTTACAATTTTGATTGTAGAACCCACTTTGTGGCTAGTATGATGGAATTTAATAATGTAACAATTTCAGCTATTTTCTATTTATTTGAAAACCCTAGACATTATTATAGTACCACTGGATTTCCTATCAAATGTTTTGGTTATCGTAAGGTAAATTTTTTTCCATGTTTATGTGTGGGAAGTCTTACGAGATACCTTTCTTTCCAAATGGTTTTCAAAGTTAAACAACTTTAACCCGTTTACTTACGCCAGACCCATGTCGCACCCAGAGTTTATTTTCTATTTTATTAAACTCTTGGGTACTCAAATTTTTACGAGTAGCCAAGGGATTTAGGTTAACTTTGACGATTTTATGGAGGAGAAATAGAGCAGGAGGCTTCAGCGTATAGTTATTACGGTTCCGCTGTGCTAGTGTTTGTGTCTGTATCTTGTGATGTACTTGAGTTGTAATGATTACATAGGTCCTTATAACTGTTTTAGATGTGAGGTATAAGCTGTGTAACTCTGATGTATTTGATATTATGTAATATATTATGCGATGTAATATAATTTATTCATTCCGCTGAGAGATTCTGATTTTGTTTTGTTCTTTTTTTCCTATCTTTTCTCTTCTCTATCCCTTTCTTTCTTAATCATGATGCGTCTTTCTGCGAGATGAAAGGCAGGTTGTGACAGGTGGTATCAGAGCACTAGTTTGAGAGAATACCTAGGCTTTGGAGTGATATCTTTCTTGAGAGAGTGTACTTGTGTGTGTATATATATATATATATATTTATATTTATATATCTACCTATTTTGTTTGGTTACCTGTTCGGGTTTGCCAACATGAGTTCTTTGGTTGAGGGTAGTGGTGTGTAGCATGAATACCGATGGAAGAAGTCTGAGTGTTGAGGTTGGAAGAATATCTGCCGAGGCTGTAGACCCAATACCGCCTCGAGTAAGCTATGCAGCATGGTGTAAGGATTTCATTAATCTCGAAGGAAAGCCTTTTCAACGTTCGGAGTCTATCATTGAAGTGCAAGCTTGGTAGCGCTCGTGTGAGCGGATTTTCTAGAGTTTGGATATGTCGGATGAGCATAAGCAAGGAAGTTTGTCTGTATGAGACTAAGGTCTATGAGTTGCCTCGCTACGAACATGGTCACATTTTCACCCCCTTAGAAGAGTGAGATGTTTTGTGCCGGGTTTGAGGCCCGAGTTTCTCAAGGAGATGACTTCCATCCCGAAGGCTCTTTTGTGGAATTGGTTGATTTGGCTTTGAGGTTCAAAGAGCTTATGGATAAGAAGCTTTTGGCATCTGTGGCAGCAGTGCAGCTTGGAGGTATTTTGTGTGCCAGCAGAAAGATCTTTAGGCTAAGCAGTGTTTTAGAGGTGGAGATCAGAAGCAGCATAATGGACCCATTTCTTTGGTAGATTGGTTAAATAAGCATAAGTTGTTCTGATTTGTGAAGAGAGAACAGTTTCTTTGGAACTGAACTGGGTAGGATCGCAAAAGTGACTTGCGATAATTTGAGTGTTCTCTTGGGCAATCTTTTGCATGGGATGAGGCATCTTAAGAGGGAGTGTGAGATATCAAAGTGATTAGAGATTTTTTTTTGGATATCATCGAAGTAGTCAAGGTTTGTGTTTGCTTTAGCATCTGGAGATTGGGTTTTCGTATCAACTTAGTTCTTGGAGCATTAACGATGGTTCAGCGTAGTAGAGGGATGGCTCATAGAGAGAGGATTTGGTGAAGCAACTCAGGATTTCAAAGAACTTCTGTGTTTTCTCCTTTGTGGATCTGATGAATCGTATCTTATGGGATGTATTGATCAAGTTTTTGCTTATGTTCATCGACGACATTCTTATCATCTCTAGATCAGAATTACGTAGTTGGAGTTCGCATTTGTTTTGGATTAGAGGGTTTCTACAGGAAGTTCAAGTGGACCTTTGAATGCGAAGAAGCTTTTCAAAATCTGAAGGCGAGATTGGTAAGTGCACTTGTTTTGGCAACCAGATGAGAAAAGTTAGTTCAAAGTCTATTGATGCTTATGGAGTAGAGCTTGTGTTCTGATTTCGGGGGTCTTGGGAGGACCATCCGGCTGAGTAGGATCCAAAGTTTTTCTTGTTCATGGTCCAGATATATTCAAGAGGCATTAGTGAAGGTTGAGCTGACCAGATAAGGATATAGGCAGCCTAGGATCGTCAAATGAGTTTTGTGGATAAGAGACAATAAAATTTGGAATTCGAAGTTGAAGATTTGGTTTTTGATAGGAGTTTCTCCGATCAAAGGAGCAATGAAATTTGATAAGATTTGAAAGCTAGCTCCGAAGTACATTGGGCATTTATGTGTTCTCGAAGGATAAATACTTTGGTCTACAGGCTTGAATTGCCAATTCGGATGGCCGGGATTCATATTGTATTTCACGTACCTCTGAAGGAGTACGTGTTTGATCCAATACTGGTTGTAGAATCAGCAGTTCAGGAAGGATTTGGAGTTGAGCAGGATTTGACTTTGATCTGATATCCTGTTCAGATTGTAGATCGAGATGAGAAGGAGTTCAGGATCAGAATGCTGTAGCTAGTTTAGATTCAGTAGAGCGTGCATCCCAGTGTTTGTACCTGGGAAACTCTGGATAGTATTAGGAAGGCCCATCCTGAATTGTGTTAGGATAACTAGGTTTGTTTGTTTAAATAAATTAGGTGCTATAGTTGTTAGTGTATGGATGATATGTATGCTTTGATGTTTGAAAATAAAACCTTTGTTGGAATATTAAATTATCTTTGCTTTTAAATTTTGGGGATGAAATTCTTTTAAGGAGGAAGAATGTGATGTCCCGGAATTTTAGGCAATAGCAATTTGATAACCTTCACTAATAATTGTTTAAATTTGACAATACTGATTTATAATCTAATTATTTAAATTAACAAATTTATCTTTTTAAAACTATTAATATTTAATTGGTAAATTTATCTTTCAAAGCTAATATAAATATGTTGTCTAATTATACTATATATGTGTATGTGTGTGTGTATTGCGATTGGGAGATTTGTTTTAAAATTCCATTCAATAATTTTCAAAGCTAATGAATTGTACTCTGTTTATAATGTATATATATGTACATACATTGTAAATAGGAAGTCTTTGATTTTAATTTAATAAAATATATGTTTTCAAATTATAATATATATATATGTGTGTGTGTGTGTGTGTACATATTGCGATTTGAAAATATGTTTTAAATTTCAAGTTAATAAATTTTAAAGCTAGTAAAATTAATTCTATATTTTGAAAACCAATATATGTGTTAATTAAAAGTATTTTAGCTTGAGTTAAAATAAGATTAAAATTTTGGTTCATTTCTTTGCTTTTAAAATTCTTTCTTTAAATTACATATGAACATGGTTTATAAATATATATAAGCTTAAACCAAAAACATAAAATAATATATACATAACTAATAATATAAAAACTTGAGTAATTAATTTAAAAATGGATTTAAACATTTGTAAATATATAAGACAAGCTTTAGACATTTGTAGATAAATGGACTCATGCAAAATGCATTTGTAACTAAGATGGCATGCAATAAAACAAGTGGCATTCTTTTTTTTAATTAAAAAATTAAAATTATAAATAATCATGTATTAGTAGAGAAACTTGATTTATTTTTTTTCTTTCATTTCAAAAACTTTCCTAAAATTTATCTTCTTTCACCCTCAAAACTAAATTCAAAAGAGAAATCAACTGTAACTTTCAAATTAATAACAAAATCAATTGCTGATCCAACCTGATCTGAAGCAAGTCAACAACAGCTTTACAATTCTACAACAAGCAAGAATTCAGTTTCAACTCAACTTAAAACAAAAGAGAATTTCAGATCATTTCATAAAGCAAGATTCCAGAACCCAAAAATACAAACTGCTCTTTGTCTTATAAATTCCTGGTGAGTAAACTTTTATTTTAAAAATAGTTTTCAAGTTTGAGATTTAACTTTGATGCATGTAATGAGACCTTGAAGTGATGTAGCATGAAATGTTTGCATGTATTTGAATGTATGTGTGTGTATATATATGTGATATATCTGTGTATAGAAAGATGTTCACTTCTCTGTTATAGTACAGGGGTAACTTCATCAACAACAAAAAATTGATATCTTCCAAACAAATGATTTTAGATTAAGGTCTTTAAAGTAAAAAGGTTTGTAACATAGTAACATTAATTTTAAAAATAGTTTCAAGATTCTACATTTAGTAAATATTGAAAAATATAGATATACAGTAGTGACCAGAGATATGTCAATAATCGATGATGTTATTTTCAAGATTTGATTTTAGGATCTGATTTGTAGTGCTAAATCTTGAATTTAAGTATAGAAATTGTGATTTTTAGATAAGTGATTGTTGTGATAACTTGAGTTGTTTGAATTTGGGTATTTTCGTGTTTGCCGATGATCGGCATTAAAGTGGGTGTTGAGGTTAGGTCTGGAGGTGGGAGGGGTGTTGACGATCACCGGTAAAATGGTCGTCAGATTTATCATTAGTCGTGGTGGCCAGGGAAGGTCGGAGTCGGGTTTCGTCGCCTGTTTGGGTAGGACGTGTATTCAAGGCGAACGAGGTGACGGTGGTGCACCGGAGGCGGTCGCATGTGGGGGGAAACGTTGCTGGAGTTCGTGGCGCAGCTGTGGTTGTAAGGATGTGGGCTCCGGTGGTTGAATTCATCGTCGACGAGAGGTTTTGGTCGAATTTGTTTTGGTTTCAGGTTCGATCATCGTGTTTGATTTTGATCATGGTGGAATCGTAGGATCTGGGTGTTCGTGCATGACGGCGAGGTGGATGTCGACTTGAGGATGATCGCGGCGTTGATCGATGATGGCCGAAACATTTGTGCACGTGCATGTGTGCATGGTTTTTCTGATGTGTTCGATATGTTTGGGAAGAAGCAGGAGAACTCGGGACGAACCCGAGTTTATAGCGTGTTGGTGTCGAATCAGTGGAGGATTGTGAGTTAATCGAGTGTGATCTCGGGGATCCCTAGTGTTAGGCTCGCGGTTTTTTTTATTGTGGAGTAAAAATGGTTTCCAAATTTAAAATATGAAACGTGAATAAGTTTTCAATTGAGTTTTTAAGTATGTAAGATGAATAAGTTTACAAACAATTTTGTTTTAGCAAAATTTTAATATGTATGAGAGGGTTTCCAAAATAAATTTTGTAATATGGTTTTGGAAAAAAATAAAGTTTTATAAAAACAAATGTTTTAAACAAGTTTAAAGATCTGAAGGGAATTAGTTTTCCAATTAAAATGTTTAAACATGTTTTAAACAAGTTTTTTTCCAAAGATATAAATGATGAAGTAACGTTTAAATTAGTTTTGTTTTTTAAAAGTAATTACTTGTTAGGTTATTCCTAAGTATTTTCAAATGTAATAAATTGTTTTAATTAAGGAATAACTAAGGTAGGTGTATAAAATTTTAATCAATCAAAAAGATCCAAATTGATTTTTATGTTAAAAATAAATCAATTTTGAGTATTTAATTTAATAAGATTTAAATGAGTAATTAATTAAGATAATTAATTAAAGATTAATTACTTAACGAATTAAGAAGGGTAAATTAATCTGTGATAATAATCAAAGTATAATTACTTAATGAAGTAATTAATGGATAGTTAATGAATGCAATTAATTTAAGGATCATTAACTAGTAATTAAGAGATAATTAATAAAATGTAATTAATTGGGTTAATTAATTAAGGATAGTATAATTACTCGATTAATTGAGGGTTAATTAATCTAAGTAATTAAAGGTTAATTAATTTAAGAATGATTAATTAATGGAAGTAATTAAAAAGATTAATTACTTAATGTAATTAATTAAATTAATTACCGTGAATAATTTAAGATAATTAATTATTTTAATTAATTAAGGATAATTACATAATTAAATTGATTAAGTAAAATTACTTGATGTAATTTATAAAGTGCAATTACTTAGTGTAAGCAATTAATGGATAATTACTGAATGTAATTAGTTAAAAGGATAATTACTTAATGGAGTAAATAAGGTTTAATTACTTTGTGTAATTAATAAGAAGGGTAATTACTTAGTGGAAGCAATTAAGGATTATTACTCAGTGTAATTAATTAAAGGATTAATTAATATGATTAATTAAGGAGTTAATTAATTAACGTAAGTAATTACAGGATAGTTAATTACTATTTGTAATTAATTAAGGTTGATTAATGGAAGTGATTAATTAAAGCATAATTAATTAATGTAATTAATTAAGGATCGATGTAATTAATTACATTTAATTAATTAATGAAAGTAATTAGATGATCATTAATTAATGCAATAAGTAAGAGTAATTAAAGGTTAATTACTGTAAATAGTTAAAGGATAACTAATTCGAGGTTAATTACTTAATTAATCAAGGATGATTAATTAAGATAGATGAAATTAAAGGATGATCAATTAATTGGGTTGTAACTAATTAATTCTAAGTAAGCAGAATTTTAAAAGTAATGAAAATTATTAATTTAATTGGTGGTAGATTAAATTAATTAGAGATGGTGTGACAATTAATCTTGCTTATGAATGGTTGAATGATGTTGAATGCCTTGGATTTTGTGATATCTCTAATATGTGATATGTGTTATTTATGATATGAGATGCTTTGGTTGAATTATGGTAATATGTGGATTATCTATTTATGATAATGTGAATCATCTGTCTGTGTGAATATGATATCCTAAATGATAGATTATATTGTTTAAATCCTTAAACCACTTGGACATTAAAATGGCGTTTTGGATTACGGTGATACCGAGATCGGATTTCCAAATTTTGATATCCGAAAACGACATCAATCCAAATTAAACGTTAGGTCGTGAATTCAAGAGAAGATAAAGATGAAGACTCGAAGTGTAAGAACTATTCGTCGTTAAAACTTTAAGGTTGATTCCAAGTTGAGCTTGACGAAGATAGTGCTTTCAGATTCGAGGTAAAGATTCAGAGTGCAAGGGCTATTGTCGTTAACTCTGAGGGTGATTCCAAAATGAGTGTGGCGAGATAGTGCCTTCGGTTTCGTTCGAACCCGGAACGAACTTATATGGATTGAATGCTTTTAAAACATCGTCATTGAAGGACGATGAGCATTCTAAGATAGATATGTTCTAAAAGGTAATCGCAGCCTCAATCCTCATTAACCGAGAATTGCTAAAACAGGGAAGGTGTAGCAAGGCTAAGTGGGTCGCGCCTAAGTAGGATGAGATTTTCCCATGTCTAGAGGTCTCTTTTATTTCGGCTTAGTGTGTGGTTGGTCGCGCCAACTGCGGGGTTGTCTTGTTCGGGATTATCCAGTAAGGGATGGTTCCGGCCTTGTGTTGCAGGGGATTAGTGTGGATCCTCGGTACTCTGATCTAGGCTAGGTACCGTGACGGGCGGTACCCCAGTAGCTCTTCCATTGATGGAAACCCATTTTTCCCTACGTGCCTTTACGGTTTTGATTGTAGAACCCACTTTGTGGCTAATATGCTAGTTATTTTCTATTTACTTGAAAACCCTAGACACTATTATAATAGCACTAGATTTCCTATCAAATGTTTTGGTTGTCGTAAGGTAAAAACTTTTCCATATTTATATGTGGAAAGTCTTACGAGATACCTTTCTTTCCAAATGGTTTTCAAAGTTAAACAACTTTAACCTGTTTACTCATACCAGACCCATGTTTGGTCCAGAGTTTATTTTCTGTTTTATTAAACTCTTGGATACTCAAATTTTTATGAGTAGCCAAGGGATTCGGGT
This sequence comes from Allium cepa, assembly GCA_030765085.1. Lineage (NCBI taxonomy): Eukaryota > Viridiplantae > Streptophyta > Magnoliopsida > Asparagales > Amaryllidaceae > Allium > Allium cepa. Next base: position 489,712,583 of record CM060941.1, on the reverse strand, counting down.
TAGCTTTGACGATTTTATGGAGGAGAGTTGGAGCAGGAGGCTTCAGCGTATAATTATTATGGTTCCGCTGTGCTAGTGTTTATGTCTGTATCTTTGTGATGTACTTGAGTTGTAATTATTAAACAGGTCCTTATAACTGTCTAACATGTGATGTATAAGCTGCGTAACTCTATTGTATTTGATACCATGTAATAACTTATGTGATGTAATATAATTTATTCGTTCTGCCGAGAGATTCTGATTTTTTTCTTTCTTTCTTTCCTATCTTTTCTCTTTTCTATCTCTTTCTTTCTTAATCATAATGCGTCTTTCTGTTAGATGAAAGGCGGGTTGTGAAGATGACTGTCCAGGGCTAGGTAGTCGGCTGAACTGTTGTCAATCGATTGGTTGATATAGCCAGTCGATTAAACATGGCCAAATACGGCCTAGTTCTTTCTTACCTTATATATACACACTTGATTTTAAGGTTTTCAGCAACTATGCCTTATATATGCTCAAATTCAGAATAGTTTGTTGAACATGCATGTTTAATGTATTACTGGACCCAATCTCAGAATACTTTCCCACGCAGCAGTAAGTTATCGATTTCATTAACTTGACCATTAAGAGTGTTGTAAAGAAAATTCCATGTGTTTGAAACCGATGTCCAAAACGTTCAAAGTTCAAACTTCAATCAACCATGTAATAGTAAATATACTAGATATAAACGAAGTGGCATATAGATGAGAGAAGAAAGTGTAGAAAAGAAAGAGTAAATCATTGGAGGATTCTTGTGTATTGGAGAATGAATATAATGCAGCTATTCACAGTATAAATTATCTCATCAAACTCAAGAGAAGATCACAGCCATTCATTTGCGATCCAGTGGTCTACAATAATTCTTCTTTACAGATGCGGGTCTGGGCCTACTATCCGAAGCCCAACATTCAAACATTATATATATAAACAGCGTATCATGTACAAAGTGTATTGTATTGTATCATTCATTAAAAACATTTGTATCTTATCATTCAATAAAGATTAGAGTCATTTTCTTTCAAAATTTTAAATCTTCTACAAATCATCTGTAATTTTCTATATGGTATCAGAGCAAAATGGACTTCTTGAACGAAGGCACATGCAAATTGTGGAAATTAGGCTTATCCTTTTGACCCAAGCATTTACGCCACAAAAATTTCGCCAGATGCTTTTGCCACGGCAGTTTATTTAATTAACAGACTGCCATCAAAATTTTTAAATTTAAAATGTCCATTAGAAATACTATTTAACACCCAGACCAAACTATCACAGTCTCAAAGTGTTTGGGTATTTATGTTTTTCATGTGTTAGACCCTATAATGCTCGTAAATTAAATTTTAGGTCATCCCCTTGTACCTTTCTAGATTATGCTACTAATAAAAAGAGGCACAAATGCTTAGACAAAAATAAAAGAATATTTATCCCTAGACATGTGGTATTCAATGAAACAATCTTTCCATTTAGAGAAACAAATATCGAAGTTAATAGTGAAGTGTATAATGTAAAAGAATCTTTACCACCAATACCTATTCCACCAGTAGAGATGATACAGACTTAAGGAAAACCTGTTCAAAGCATCATCAATCAAAGAGCAACTCATTCTGACTCATAGAGTACAAAATCAAGAGTTGATTTAGCAGATGATCAAAAAGAATCATCTAGTGTACCTGATCAATTATCTCAAGAAAGAGCAACAGAGCAACTTACTACTCATCAAGTACAAGACAACATACAAAACATAGATTTAAACATGCAATCAGAAATTGAGAGAGCTAGTCAACAACAGACCATAAATAGAATTAGCCATCACATGGTAACCAGATCAAAAAGTGGCATATTCAAACAAAAGATCTTTAATGTTGCCTTAGATACAGAGGAGCCAATCACACAAGAACAAGCCATGCAAAATAAAAATTGGAAAACTATAATGATTGAAGAATATGAGGCGTTAATGAAGAACAAGACATGAAATCTTTTTCTCAAGCCAAAAAATAAAAAAATTGTGAGATGCAAGTGGACTTATAAATTAAAAGGAAATGCAAATGGTTCAATTTCCTAAATATAAGGCAAGACTAATAGCTAAAGGCTATTCAGAACAAAGTGGATTTGATTTTAATAAAACTTTTTCACCAGTTGTGAAGTCTACTACTATTAGAATTGTTATTATAATTGCCTTATATAGAAATTGGAGCATCAAATAATTAGATCTTAAATGGTTTTTACAGGAAGAGGTATATATGGTGCAGCTACATGGTTTAATTCAGACAGAAAGGGAAGGAAGAGCATGTGTGCAAACTACATAAAGCAATTTATGGATTAAAACAAGCACCAAGAATGTGGTCTGAAAAACTAAAGGAAACAATGTTCAGATTTGGCTTCTATCCAGAAAAATCTGATAACTCTCTATTTACAAAGTTTAGTATAGATATAATAATATATGTACTAATATATGTCGATGACTTTATTATTACAGACAACTGTGAGCAGGAAATCAACAGCCTAATAAAGCATCTTAATCAAGAATTCACTATCAAGGACCTTGACAACCTAAGCTATTTCCTGGGCATAGAAGTCAAAAGAGTATGCAATACAATAATTCAACTGAATCAAAGAAATTACATAAAAGAAATTCTACACAAAACAAAAATGCATGAAGCTAATCCAATTTCTACTCCAATGGTCAGTAACATACACTTGTCTAAAAACAAAGGGGAAGCTATATCTAATGATAGTCAATATAGAAGCATTGTTGGTGCACTTCATTATGTTACTATGACAAGATCTGACATCACTTATAGTGTAAATAAAGCAAGCCAATATATGCAAAATCCCACGGATGTTCATTGAAAAGCAGTGAAAAGGATACAAAGGTATTTTAAGGGGACTTTAAGTTTTGGTTTAACTCTAGAAGAAAATAAGACAAACAGTATCAATAGTCACACTGATGCAGACTGGGCTACAGACCTATATGATAGGAGGTCAACAACAAAGTATTATATATACTTAGAAAACAATCCTATTTCTTGGTGCTAAAAAAGCAGCCTATAATATCTACATCTAGTACTGAGGCTGAATTTAGAAGCATAGCAAATGCTACTGCAGAAGTTATGCGGATAGAATCATTACTTGGTAACTACCAGTCAAAACTGAGTACAAGACAAAAACATTTTGATCAATGACAATGAGCTTCAACAAATAGAAAGAGAATGCAAAAGCTAGAAGAAGATCGATGAAGACCAAAGTATAAACATTAGTATGATTTTCTATGGGTCTTAGTCTAGATTATTTGTTAAAATCTATCCTCAAGAGATTTGCACGAACATTAGAACACATTCATAAAAACTTCATTCACATGTTCACTGTGCATACTTTTATACTTCAGTCGACTGAACAGACATGGCCAGTCGACTGAAACTGTACACATATATAAAATTGCACAGTTTCAGTCGACTGAATTACCTGTGCAGTCGACTGAAATTTTTTCTGAAAATTTTTCTTCATATTTTCAGTCAACTGAATCTCCTGCTCAGTCGACTGAATTTTAACCTGCGAATTTTCTCTGAAAAGACACTTTCTTCTTCCCAAGAGTCGCAACCATTCATCAATGGAAATGGAAACATCTCTTGTTTGCAACCTTTGACAACTTATGCATCTCTTCTACAAGTATATATACATGATTCTAACATCATTTAATTCACCGAATTCTCTTGCTTTAATCTTACTATTCTCTTGTTCATATTCTCTAGATATTCTCAAAGCAATCACCAATCTATTGCTTGAATCACTGTTTTTGTTTATAACATTCTTTTGATTCATAGCAACTCACATTTCCTAAATCTTCACAAACACATTGCATACTCTCGAGGATAAGATTATAGGAATATTGTACTACATTAGACCCATCAGTGTTGACAAGAACACAACAAGTCGAATATTGTATTTTAGTAATTGAGTTGAAGTCCTCTTCGGTAGTTGAGGCAAGAAATCTCGTTCGGTTGTTCGGGTAAGTTATAAACCTATTCCTCCGGGTGAAGTGAGGGTGTTAGTTAGTGAAATTCCTTAGAGAAGCTTAGGGACTGGACGTGGGACGAGAGGTCCGAACCAGTATAAAAGTCTTGGTGTCTCCTTGCATTTACCTACTTTATCTACCTAGACTATTTCATTATTCCATATTACACGATCCTACCGCATAGCCTCTTTCAATTGGTATCAGAGCAAGGTCGTCCTATAACCATAACACCGTTATTAGACATATTGATAATATGAAAAATAACGCAAGTACAAGCACAACATCTGCCTATAGTTCTACATTTGTGGAAGGACAATCTACCCAAAGACCTCCTCTATTCAATGGACTAAACTATAACTATTGGGCTATAAGGATGAGGATTTATATGCAAGCAACAAGTTTCGAAGCCTGGAATGCTACTCAAGCAGAGTTCGTTGTACCTACAACCGATTATCCTACATGGACAAAAATTCAAAAGAATGAAGCTAGTGCAAATGCCAAAGCTATGAATATGCTATTTTGCGCCCTGGAGAGAAATGAATTCAACCGTGTTAGCATATTACTACTGCATATCAGATATTGGAAACTCTTAAAGTCATACATGAAGGGACAAACAAGGTTAAACAAACAAAGATATCCATGCTGAAGAATCAATTCCAAAACTTTAGAATGCGACAAAATGAATCCATCAATGACATGTACTCAAGATTTCAAGACATTCATCATGCTCTAATCAGACTAGGAGAAAGATACACGGACTTTGACATTGTGTCTAAAGTTCTAAATTCACTCACTGATGAATGGGAGAGAAAAGTACTAGCAATCGAGGAAGCAAATGATTTATCTACAATGAAACCAGAAGAATTGATTGGAAATCTTATGTCGTATGAAGTAAATATGCAAGCTAAAAAGGATCAAGTTCAAGAAAGAAAGAATATTGCTTTTCATGCGGAAAAGGAAGAATCAGAGTCTGAAGATGAGGATCTAGCATTTATACCCAAAAATTTCAAGAAATTCCTAAAGTATAGAAAAGGAAACAAAAACAGATTCAAAAAGAATTTCTTGAACAAACCATCATCCTCAAATATAGAATGCTTCAATTGTCATAAGAAAGGACATATGCAAAAATATTGTCAAGAATAAATGAAGGAAAATCAGAAAAACTTCAAAAACAAGAAGGATAAATTCAAAAAGAAGGCATTTTCTGTAACATGGGACGATTCAGATTCATCATCATCCGAAAATGATAGTGATAGCGACAGTGAACAGGCAAATGTACACTTCATGGCTCAAGAATCTGAGGTAAATAATTTAACTTTCGACGATTTAATTGAAGTAAACACTGAACTTTTGAACACAATAAAAATTCTTAAAAAGAAACTCAAAGAAACTCGTGAAAATCAAAACAAAGCTGAATTTGAAAGAGATATGTTAAATGATGAAAAGAAAATTCTTGAAGAAGAACTTGAAAAAGTTCAAGAATCTTATTCAAATTCAGAAACTCAATTATCACTTTTAAGTCAAGAAATTGAAACTCAAAAGATAAAGAATGATATGATTGTTTCTGAAAATCATGAGTTAAAAACTAAGATTAAACAAGTTGAGTTAGAAAATAATAGTCTTCAAGCTAGATTATATAACATCACAAAAAATGTTTCTAACTTCAACAAAGGAAGAGAAAATTTATCTAAGATTTTAGAAAGTTCTCAATCCTCTTCAAGTAAACACGGATTAGGATATAAAAAGAAGTCAAAAATTCCTAAAAAGAAAAATACACATTTTAAGTGGAATATGGATTCAAAACAACAAATATTAATAAAGAAACCTATTAAAACGAAAGTAGAAAACAAGGTAGTTACAATTTGGGTACCAAAAACTAATAATGTATTAATTAGAAATAAATATATTAAAACATTTATGGATAATGTTCATCATAATAAAAACAATATTTATAAAAAGGACACTAAACCAAATTGGGTTTGGTTTCCTAAAACTCTAACTTCTTAGGACCCTATTAAAAAGTGGGTACCAATAATTTCATATCTATTTTTCAGGTCCCACTAAAAAAGAAGAAATGGATATTAGACAGTGGTTGTTCAAAACACATGACCGGAGACAAAGATATGCTTATAAACATCACATACTTTGATGGTGGCTCGGTTACCTTCGGAGACAATTCAAAAGGCTATATCATTGGCAAAGGAGATGTGAACAATTACGGTACATCAAATTTACCTTTTATAACAAATGTTTCATTAGTTGAAAATTTAAAACATAATCTACTAAGCATAAGTCAATTGTGTGACAAAGGTTTTAAAATTACTTTCTCGAATAATAAATGTAGTATTTTTGATCAAAACCAAAATCTTATTTTTGAAGGAAATAGAGATAGAAATATTTATGTTTTAAATATGAATATTAATCATAATTTAAGTATGTGTTTACTTGCCAAAGATAATGATTCTTGGTTATGGCACAAAAGATTTTGTCATATAAATTACAATACTATTAGAAAACTTTCTAAAAATGAATTAGTAAGAGGATTACCCAAAATAAATTTTAAAATAAATAATTTTTGTGATGATTGTCAAAAAGGAAAATCAATGAAATCATCTTTTAAATCTAAGAAAAATATTTCAACTTTACAACCATTAGAATTACTACATATGGATTTATTCGGACCAACACAAGTTCAATTCATTAATCTTAGTCGATACGTATTTGTAATTGTTGATGATTTTTCAAGATATACATGGACTATTTTTATGAAAAATAAAAGCGACACTTTTGAGCATTTTAAAACATTTTTCAAAAGAATTCAAAACATTAAACATTTGAAAATTAAAAATATTCGAAGTGATCATGGAGGCGAATTCGAAAATGAAGTTTTTGAAACATTTTGTAAAAAGAAAGGAATTAATCATAATTTTTCTTTTCCTAGAACTCCTCAACAAAATGGAGTTGTAGAAAGAAAGAATAGAACATTACAAGAATGTGCAAGAACGTTGTTAAATGGGTGTTCTCTACCAAAACATTTTTGGACAGAAGCCGTTGCTACTGCATGTTATGTATTAAATAGAATTTCAATTAGACCTTTAACTAAAAATACTTCTTATGAACTATTCAATAATAAAAAACCAAATATATCTTAGTTTAAAATATTTGGATCAAAATGTTTTATTTTAAATACAAAAGATCAACTAGGAAAATTCGATTCAAAAGCTGATGAAGGAATTTTTGTAGGATATTCTGAACGAAGTAAAGCATATCGAGTATTTAATAAACGAACAAACTTAATTGAAGAAACTTTGCATATATCTTTTTATGAAAATTTTAATAAAAATGTAAATATAAAAGATGATGAAGAATTGATAAATATAGAAGAAATAAACCTTGAAAATAATAATGAACTAAGATCTCCTCCTAGAATATTACGAGATCATCCAACTCAAAATATAATAGAAGAAATAAATTCTCAAGTTAGAACAAAAAATCAACTAAATCAAATGGGTCATGTAGCTTTCATTTCATCTATAGAACCTAAAAATCCAAAAGAAGCATCAACAGATGATTATTGGATTATCGCAATGCAAGAAGAATTAAATCAATTTGAACGTAACAATGTTTGGGAATTAGTTCCCCGTCCTAATAATCAATCAGTAATTGGAAAAAAAATGGATTTACAAAAATAAAGTAGATGAACAAGGTAATATAACAAGGAATAAAGCAAGACTAATAGCACAAGGGTATAATCAAGAAGAAGGTATTGATTTTGAAGAAACATTTGCTCCCGTTGCAAGATTGGAAGCAATACGTATATTATTAGCCTTTGCTTGTTTTCACAATTTTAAACTTTATCAAATGGATGTTAAAAGTGCATTTTTAAATGGTTTTATTAAAGAAAATGTATATGTAGAACAACCTCCGTTATTTATACATGAAAAATATCCGGATCATGTATTTAAATTAAAGAAAGCACTATATGGTCTTAAACAATCTCCTCGTGCTTGGTATGAAAGACTTAAAAGTTATTTATTAAACTCAGGATTTAAAATTGGAAAAGTAGATCAAACACTTTTTATTAAAAATACTGCCAAAGATATTTTAATAATTCAAATATATGTAGACGATATTATTTTTGGTTCAACAAATGAAAATTTGTGTAAAGAATTTTCAAATATAATGACTAATGAGTTCGAAATGTCTCATATGGGAGAACTATCATATTTTCTCGAACTTCAAATCAAACAATTAACAAATGGAATTTTTATAAACCAAGAAAAATATTGTGATAATTGAATAAAACGATTTGGTATGGAAAACACTTCTGCTAAACCTACTCCTATGAGTACCACTACACATCTCGATCGAGATGAAAATGGCAAAAGTGTAGATCAAAAATTATTTAGAAGTATGATAGGTTCTTTGCTCTATTTAACCGCTAGTAGACCTGACATAATGATGAGTGCTTGTTTATGTGCACGTTTTCAATCCGATCCTAAAGATTCACACTTAAGAGCAGTAAAACGAATAATGCGATATCTTAACCAAACTAAAGATTTCGGTCTTTTCTATCCAAAGGAATGTTCGTTTGAGTTAGTGTCATTCAGTGATGCTGATTTTGGTGGATCCCGAACGGATAGAAAAAGTATAAGTGGTACTTGCCATTTCATTGGAAAATCACTTGTATCTTGGTTTAGTAAGAAACAAAATTGTGTCTCGCTTTCCACATGCGAAGCAGAGTATATATCAGCTGCTTTAGCTTGCACTCAAGTTATATACATGCAACAAACACTTAAAGATTTTAATATAAATTTAACAAATTCTACAATATATTGTGATAATACAAGTACAATAAACTTATCTAAAAATCTGGTTAATCGCTCTCGTACAAAACATATAGATATTCGTCACCATTTTTTACGTGACAATATCGAAAAAGGAATAATTAATTTAGAACATATTTCTACCGAAAATCAAATTGCCGATATATTTACTAAACCTCTATTAGAAAACTACTTTATAAAACTTCGACGAGAATTAGGTATAATATCCTTTAAAGATATCAATTAGAGATGCATTTTAAATATTCACTCATTTCAGTCGACTAAAACAATCTGTTCAGTCGACTGAATGAACATATCAAATATTTTTCGAAAATGTTATATGCTACATTATATAATTTATAGACCACACATTTTTTAAAACTGAATATTTAAGAACCATACTTTTCTAACAAAATTCTCCTAACCATTAAATCATTATGTGGTTAAAAATCTAAATAAATTATAACCATTAGTTGTTTAGTAAAATTCTACTATAAATAAATTCTAAATTTTTTTTATTTTCACATCTCGATTTTACGATTAAAAGCTTAAACAATTTCAATATAAAATGTCGTCGAACAACTCCTTCTCTCCGATCAATATCACCTCGTCAGTTGATAACACTCCAACATCGTCAAAACTTCCCACACCAACACCAGCACATGAGCCGGTCTACAAATGGGAAAATTATCGTACTGGTTTCACACCACAATCGAAAAAAGCAAAAAGTGGGCTCTTTATTTCACCTGACACAAAAAGAAAGATTGATGAAATTCATCACGTTCAACAACAACAGATAGATCTTCAACGAGAGCTATACTTCGAGCAAAAAGTTACGGCTAGAAGGTTAAGCTTTCTAGAGCAAATTGGTTTACTCTTCTGTGGATCAAAGAAGAACGAAGTGGCTGAACCTCTACCTCGCCCTGTTAGCTCACTTGATCCGTCTTCATCTTATCGTACACCAGTTGATCCTGTGAATCCTTGGATGTCTCCTAAGACTCCTCAATATAGTCCGAATTCATGGGATATAAATTACACGAAGAATGAAGGAAAGAAGACTCCAAGTCCATCCCCAAAGAAATAGTTGAATTTTGAAATATTTATATCAACATTTTTGTAACTATTCCTCTAAATAAATTATTTAAATTTCAAATGGCTTATATAAATAGCCATTTTATGCTTGTTTGTCATAACAATTTTCTTTCTCTTAATTCATGCTTATGCAAATATTCTCTATGATTCAGTGATTGTTTTGATATATTATTACTGCTGTTAGTTCTTTCTTTTTGTCGATGACAAAGGGGGAGAAAATCTATGGTACTAACTTTGTTATGTAGGAAAGATAGTGCATACATTCAGGGGGAGAAAGTAAAACATCTCTAGAATAAATCAGTATTGTCATCAATCAAAAAGAGGGAGAATGTTGATACACGAAGATTTTGATCAATGACAATGAGCTTCAACAAATAGGAAGATAATGCAAAAGCTATAAGAAGATCGACGAAGACCAAAGTATAAACATTAGTATGATTTTCTATGGGTTTTAGTCTAGATTATTTGTTAAAATCTATCCTCAAGAGATTTGCACGAACATTAGAACACATTCGTAAAAACTTCATTCACATGTTCACTGTGCATACTTTTATACTTCAGTCGACTGAACAGACATGGCCAGTCGACTGAAACTGTACACATATACAAAATTGCACAGTTTCAGTCGACTGAATTACCTGTGCAGTCGACTGAAATTTTTCCTGAAAATTTTTCTTCATATTTTCAGTCAATTGAATCTCCTGCTCAGTCGAGTGAATTTAAATCTGCGAATTTTCTCTGAAAAGACACTCTATAATACATCTTTCAAATCTAAGTACAATACATCTCATTGCCAACCCAGTATTACACTCTATAATAAAGCATGTCTAATTAGACCTCTATTTTGTTCGTGAACAAGTAACAAGAGGGAAACTGAAAGTAAATCGCATACCTTCCACTTACCAGATCGCCGACATATTGACTAAGCCACTTTCAAAAAACAACTTCACTTGATTCTGAGAAAGACTGAAAGTCAAAAGTCTCGATGACAGTTCACATTCTAGAAAGCATATGGACAGGAAAGATGACAACTTTCGAGATGATCTCAAGCTCGCAAGCCAGAACTATTGAAGTAATAAAGAATATGTTGTAGTTTCTCTAATCGATTGCCATCTTCGAATGACAATCGACCAAAGTTTTGGTATTTGCACTCAGTATTCCTTGATCCGCTCTCTTTTTGTGATTCACCCAACTAAATTTCATCAGACCTTTACGCAACAAACCTTAGCCGAAATAGGGTTTGGAGGGGAGTATCGGAGAATGAATATAATGCAGCTATTCACGATATAAATTATCTCATCAAACTCAAGAGAAGATCGCAGCCATTCATTTGCAATACAGCGGTCTACAATATTTCTGCTTCACAGATGCGGGTCTGGGCCTACTATTTGAAGCCCAACATACAAATGTTACATATATAAGCAGCGTATCATGTACAAAGTGTATTGTATTGTATCATTCATTCAAAACATTCGTATATGACCATTCAATAAAGATTAGAGTCATTTTCTTTCAAAATTTTAAATCTTCTGCGGATCATCTGTAATTTTCTATATTGTGTAGTCTGGAAAAGAGATGGGCATGTTTGAACTTTGAAGTTTGAACCTCCAAGACTTCAAAAGTCGTATGAGCAAAAGTCTATTACCAACATTTTGTCAAATAGTGGTTAGCAAGTTGGAATGGGACATGCATTGGGATTCTTTTAATGTCATACGACCAAAGCAACTTTGTATATTCCGTATCATTTGTATCTAGCTGCAGGTCATGTATGTTTTAGGTCAGCATAGGCTGCATTGTAAGATCATTTTAGTCAATATGCTGTATGTAAATGAAATTTCTACAACAGAATAACTTGTTCAAAACAGTAAGCTAGTAGGCATTTAACGGGCTTTGGTTGAATCTGTAATACATACATGTTTAATCTTGACTGCGTAATTCTACGGCAAAATATATGGTTCAGAGTAGTGGAGACTTTGCGTTGGATAGAATCCCTTCCATTACTAGATTCGGTTGCATGCATATATAATTATATATTGATCTGTTCTATATGTATATTTTCAAAGCAAGAAGCAGTTTCATTTCCCTTCCATTCAGTGACATGTACTGAACCGTGCTCAGCATAAATGTGTTGTATACCAGCCTTAGTAGGTTTGCTTAATCTTGTTTGATTTCATGCATTGTCAATTAGTGATCAAACATTTTTTTCTTTCCATCCAGTGGTATTTGACACCAATATAATGTACATTCTTTTTTAATCTTTATAATTATATGAAGGAAACACGTTCACATATTACTGCATAACACTTGTGTATATACCATTTAGCTTTAACTGTTGCACACAAATTATAGCCTACTGCGGGAAAAAAAGAAACAAGATTACTTCCTGGACTTTCTCTTCTCCAGGAAAAAGAAGAAAAACAAAGACCCAACGGAAAACGCGGAGAAGCAACCTGCAGCAATATCAAGGGATGCATGCCTACCAGTGATTCCAGTTATCACAAACAAGTTGGTTTTCTTCTCTGCATTTGTAGTTTGCCCATATCCAACCTCACTGTCGTTCGAGTCCAGAATATAAACTCTTACAAAGTACGTAGCGCTAGGTACGTCTTTCTTCACCTTGTATTCAAATGTTGTATTTGATTTTCCTGAGAATGGTTTTGTAATGATTTCGAATTGGCATGTTTTGTCCTTTTTAAGATCATCCACTGTCTTTCTCCATCCTCTGTCTTTTTGGCTTATCGGAGCGTAGCATAACATTGCCTTAACGTTCTTGAATTTGGTGTTGTTGCTGTTTTGAATTGTCTGGTTCCATTCCCATGTAACTGTAAACTTGTCTTCTCCAGCTTTCAGTTCTGCAAGTTTGAATGAGATCAGATGCACATTTTAGATTACTTATCTTCAAAATAGACAAAATTTAATTTAATTTGAGAACATATGGCAGCAATTTTAAATTGAAATAAATCCATGTGCCTACCTTTGCCTTGAATGGGGGAGGTTGTGACTATGAGATTCCAGTCAAGTTTGGAAAACTCGACGGCTTCAGCAACAGTCCATATGAAGACAATGATGTAAAGAAGGATGAGAGTGGAAAAGAAAGAAGAAGCCATTAATATTCTTGCCAAGCAGCCTTCCTTTACGTTGCTTTATTATGAGTTTATTGCGTTGGAGAAGACGGCAACGCTCATTTATGTACTCATACAAGGCAAGCCTATTACAATAGCTGAAAAGACGATTTAGCTTAAGAATAAGCCAAGGGATACAGATCACGATTTCTGAGTAGGATTGAAGTGTGCTAAATAGTCAACTAAGCAAGATTGCATGTAGAAAATAATAAACAGTTCCATTTTTATTAGCCTTATATATTTTAAATTGAGATGCTAAGCAGGCTGAAGTGTAGCTAGAATGAGTCAAAGGCGTCTCCATGATGTTTTTAAAAGCCAAGAAAGAATTTTGGTAGACTTGCATGAGATTTCACACAGTGTTTTGTGTTTCATGTATGCTATCTTGTCTATGGACATTGTTTATTTATGATCCAAATGATCAAAGTACATAGAAAATATTGTTTTGGTTAACACTTGATTTCACGTATTTGGACTTCCCTGACTTCACAATCATTTTAAAGATCCTTCGTTTGATATTTGTTTTGAACCAGAACATGATGTGCTTATGAGACTAGGCCACTTGATTTGACAAGCTGTAATTATCCAGCTGTTATCAACACTCAGAATTCATTCATCGATGCTTCTAATCTACGAAACCAATCCAAATTAAGACATCATCGCTGGATCTTTTTGTTTCAAGGATGTTCCCGTTTATAATCTCGGTGACATCATAACACACGCAAAAAAAGAAAATTATGAATAAAGCGTTATGAAAATTATGTATAAAGCGTTAATGGAGCATATCAACTTGGATATATGAAATGTTACTTGTGTAAGATTTGAGAGTTCAGCTTGTGCATTACGGGGAGCAAAGAGTGTAGACTAAAGTGGTTGGGTTGACTACACCTTATTCACAATCTTAAATTATGTTGGTAACGAATTAATTCCACGGGTCTTAATAAATGTTTCTTTTTGTTTAAACCTCCTTTGTTTAGCTTTTAATTTCAACCACAGTGAGATAGACCTGTCAAAATATGACCAAACCTATTAACCTAACTCATTTACCATAATTATAAATGGTAAGGATGAGCGCGGATCAGTTTTGTGCGGTTTGAAGTCCAAACCGTTTTTGCACCGCATCAAACGGTTAATCAAAAATACAAACCATTATACTAATCTTTTAAACGGTATGGTTTTGGTTCGGTTTGAATGCAACACGGTTCTGTTTTGGTCCGGTTCGGTTTGGACCCACATTAAATATAAAATAAGATAATTACTTCCATCAACAATCAATTTACGAAGACAACTATGTGAAGCTTGTTATATTGAAATGAAAGATTAGTTCTTAACTGTTTGAATATTTCAATTTGACATTTAGCAACAAGTGAGATTTTTTTAGTAGATTAACCAAACATGAACATTAATCACTACATAATCATCAAGGAAAATGACCAGAATAAGATTATAATTAGCATTTACCCAAAAAAAAAGATGAAAAATATTATACCAAAACTATAACTTCTTCCTTTATGACATCAAATATTATTAATAAAACAACAAACGCTAAAGATAGAATATACATCATTAGAATCTAAAATACAATAGGAGTTGCTTATATTTTTATCATAAGATTACTAGTGTAAATATTCGGTTCGTTCCGCTTTAATATGGTTGGTTCAATCATCCAAACCGCAATCGAATCGTATCGATGCGAGTCTGTTCGGTTTGAGGTATTTGCTTTGGTTAGAAGATTCGGTGCGGGTTTCCGCACCATTTTTGCGGTTCGGTTCGGGCGGTTTCCGTATAGCGGCGTGGTTTATGCACACCCCTAATAAATGGGTTGGGTCAATCCATTTATGAATATCATTAAATGGGTTATGGGTTGGGTTGACCCATTTTTAAAAGAGTTATAAATGGTTAACCCATTTACTCATTTATTAAAAACATTCAATTTTAATATAAATTTGTAAAATAAGAATTTTGAACATACAATATAGTTTTTCATGGAGACTGCAATAGTACTGACAATTATACTTAGAAAATAACAGGCTACCGCATCCCTATATTTGAATTCCGCATAGTGCAGAAGCTGCTATTTTTTTTGTTCAGACTGCAATACCTTTTTCATTTTAACTCGGAATTAGGCGAGACTTCGACCGACAAACTTTCACCTAAATTACGGACAGTATGGAACACTCGGATACTTTATCGTGTGAATGCACACAGTAGTTCTCCAAGGGGACTGACAGTTATACTTTGAGAATAACAGGCTATCACATCTTCGTATTTGAACTTCGTTTATTGTAGAAGCCGCTATTTTTTTGTTCGGATTACGATAACTCTTTTGTTCTAACTCGAAATCAGGTGAGACTTCGAGCAATTATCTTCTACCTAAATTACGGACAGTATGGAACACTCAGACACTTCTTCGAGTGAACGCACACCGTAGTTCTGACTAACAGTTGCACTTAGAAAATAATAGACTACCACATCTCCATATTTGATCTCCGCCTAGTGCAGAAGCCGCTATTTTTTTTGTTCAGACTGCAATAACTACTTCTTTCTAGATCAGAATCAAGCGAGACTTCGACCTGTTAACTCCCACCTAAATTACGGACAGTATGGAACACTCACATGCTTTATCGTGTGAACGCCCACTGTAGTTCTCCATGGGAACTAACAGTTGTACTTAGAAAATGAAATGCTACCACATCCATATATATGAACTCTGCCTAGTAGAAGCCGCTATTTTTTTTGTTCAGCAACTCCTTCGTTCTAGCTTGGAATAAGGTGAAACTTCGACCGATTAACTCCCATCTAAATTACGGGTAGTATGGAGCACTCGGATACTTTATCATGTGAACGTACATTGTAGTTCTCCTAGGTGATTGACAGTTGTACTTAGAAAATAATAAGCTACCACATCCCCGTATTTGAATTTTGATGAAAACTAGAATTAAATTTTAAATTTTTATCGAAACACAAAACATAAAAGTTATAATTATACTTTTTTATATTTATTTGTTTTTTATTGGTCAAACTTAATCTAAATCTTTAAATGAGTTAAATGGGTAACCTGCTTATTAAGTGCGTTGGGTCATAAATGGGTTGGATCGTAAATGGATAACTCGATCCAACCCATTTTGACCCGATCCAACCCGTTTAACAGGCCTGTAGTGAGATATGAATCGAAAGTTTAATAGATAAGAGAAACCACTTAATCTGACAATGTGCAATTAGCTAGCCCTTCATTATTACATGAATTTATTCAATCAATTGTTTGTACTTATTCAGTGAGTTAAAATAAAGAGAAGCAGCTAGATCTTTTATTTTTATGAAAGTTAAGAGAAGCGGATAGATCTTTTATTTTTATGAAAGTTTTAGTTCAAAGTTCAAACTAAAAATTTTTAGATAAGAAAAAAAGCTCAATTTTTTCCTTGTTAAATAGTTTTAAAGTCAGTATGATTGGTGCAAGTAGCAAAGTCAAATGGTATCCTTAAATAAAGGAGATTCTACTTATATTTTTGTTTTGTTTTGTTCTATGTTCCTTTGTTAGTCGCAAATATAATTATGTGTTAATACAAAAATGGCAAAGGTTAATTATAAACCAAGTGATATTATAACATACAAAAAACTATGACCACTATACTGTTTATACGACAAACCAATTTCTACATATGACATATTCCCTTGCACTGGATTTGGAATATATGCATGTACGTTAAAGAGATTGAGTTGATTTTACTATATTTAACATTTATATATGTGGATGATAAGTTTATTCGAGTGGGCATATCTTAGCTTTATATTTCTTATTTTTCAACACTCTACTTCGATTATATTATATTTTACTAGCATAATGAATAATCGAATTCACATTAAGTTGATAATCAAATTTTTGTAATCGACACATATGAATACCAAAAAAATTACTCTTAGCATTAACATCATGAAATAAGCAGCAATGCTATAGGTTTATCAAAATTTACATGTTAAGAGAAGGTTCAACGATAACAATAATAGATTTTAATATGTAAGATAATTCAAAAAAGATTTTTCAAAACTTATAGACTAATTTTTCGACCACGAATAATTGCTAATTGTCATTGCTTTTCATCAGTAGATTACTTGCTTTATGGTCCTTATCAATCTCACAACATGTTCCTTACCATACTCAATTTTGGTTTTTGGAATCTTCTATTTTTAGCGCTTGATTCCAAAATATAAGTTTCACTTCTTTCCATTACAATGGAAAAAAGAAAGATCCGTAAGATGTATCCATTCTTAAATAATGAACTAAGTTGTTTTCGCTTCAAATAATTCGAACATATACCATATTCACACTACCAAACAATGACAAATAAGAGAATCACAAGTTTTCACTAAACGAATTGGTGATAGGCAAAGCGATCTCTTGTAATTAATGTTTGGAAAGATGATGTTGAAGAAAAGCATTGTTAACATCCAACCATGGAACCTGTTGAATATGTGATTATATAATTTTTTTTGATGATAATAAACATACATATATATATATATATATTCATTTAAATGTATTTGTTAATGTACTATTTTATTTTTAATAGATTAAATAAATATTTGCTGCATAAAATAAATAACACAGAATTTGAATTCAAACAGAAATTTTATTCAAACAAATATTTATTAGAATTTTGAATAGTACAAATTTCAAACTCTCACTATATACAATTTCAGTTACAATACAAATTTGATTAAATTACAGTTCACATTTACATTACACCTCACTACATATCACTCATTCACTCAACTCGTTCTTATCTTCAACTTCATTCCAATGTGAATCCAGCATCTGAGTAATCTGCAAAAATATACATTGACGCAGTAAAATTGAAAATAAAATATTTTTCAGTATAAAATAAAATGTGGATTTTGAAAATAATATTTGCCTCATTTATTTGGAGTGTTCATCGTCATTTAATTTTGAATTCATCATTCACGAACAGCTTGTGACATACATAGTGTATCACTCTATATGCCACAAGGTCGTGCACACCGATATATACACTTGACAAAATTATAGAGACAAGTGAGCACAGGTCAAACCCAAAACGCCGGGTTCAACTCAAATGCAATAAAAATAATGTCACAATATTCAGCACAAGATCAAACCCGAGCTACAAGCTGGATTCAACTCAGGTGTAATTCGAAAATCAAATCCAAATGTAATAAAATGGTTGGGAGTAACCTCACAGCACACTTGTATACATTTATGTGAACCAGACAAGTACGAATGCACAACTGAAAACATGAATAACACATCACACATACACAGTGCAAAAGTGATGAGCTATAACTCAGTACAGCACAACCAAACTGCCCAGGCTCAAAGACACAAATGAACAGTACATGTCGACCACGCAGAATCAAAGTGGCAACACATCAAAATTCAGTGTTGACCAAAACTGCATCAAGAAAACATAACCAAAAAACAATGCAGACTCAAATATCAAATGCACAAGTGTAGTCTCAACGATGAAGGCCACAAATCCAGACCAGGCAATACATATATATATATATATATATATATATATATATATATATATATATATATATATATATATATGCACAATAAAGCCAGAGGCAACAGGCATAGTCACACTGCATCAGACCAGAAAATAAAGACCAGGAAAATATACATGAAGACAACATGAAACAAGATCAAGTTCAACTACCACATAAAGGAATAAACACATGAACTACATAACTCAAGCTAGCATATCATATATACAACAAGCTTCAGATGGTATACAAGTGGTGTAGAATAATGAACAGTGAAGTAAATGCATGCACACTTGTATACATATATACAAAAAACAATGCAAGTGTAGACTCAAGTGGTACAAGACCGAACCAAACACAATACAACAATGCAAACCGACTCGAAGCAACGCAACAACGACTTCAACATAGTAATATACCGAGCACAATGCCACTGCAGTTGCAAATAAGGTACAGACCACACTCGTGTACACATAAAAGCAACTCAACCTCAAGCATCAGGTCGAAATCAATCAATGACCTGTATGCATACACACATTAGAACCAGAAAACAAGGACCAAAATCAAATGCAACCTGAATAGTTTTTACCATAGTCGAAGTCAGTAATGTCAAGTGACCGAAGTCAAATGCGAGTATTAGTTTTGAACAAGACAAGGAAGCAGAAGTTAACAAGCACAAAGAACAAAACAAGTCAAGTATGCTACAGCAATGAATTCAATCAGCGCCGAAGTCAAGTAAATGACAAGGTTAAAGTCAAGACCAATGTCAACAGTTAATGGCCAAAGTCGAGCACAAAAATAAAATCAACATCATCGTCAAAGAATTCAACAGGAAAGCAAAATCAGAGCCTTTAAAATCAAGGAATCAGCAAATTCACAAAACCGTGATGACCAAGGCAAATATATACGGATTGACAAAATCAGAAATCATCGTCAACATTCAATCAATATCGAATGGACGAGGAGAATTACAGACGAATTCAAACAAATATATACGAACGAAAATCAAGGGGTTCGAACCCTATATAAAAACCCAATCATCAACGGCTACAATATCATCGAGTTCAAGTAAACCAAAACCAGAAAAGAAAAGGGAGTAAATTACATACCGAAATCAGATTCGAACTCGACGCAAATAGAAGCAGCCGTGAGCAACTCAAAGAGATAGTCGGTCGACAAAGCAAGGACCTAAATCATCATTCGATCGAGCAACTGTTGTCGGCAGCCTCTAATTAGAAGCCTTAATTTGCAAGCAAAGGAAAAAGGAACGAGCCACCATTATATAGAGCAAAGAGGAAAGAACGGGCCTACATAATAATAAAAAGAAGAAAATGGCCGACCTTGTTTTTAGTTGGGATTTAATAGTTTAAATTAGGGTTTTGTTAGAATTTTTTTATTTGTTTTTAATTTGTATTTTCTTTTGAAAATTGTTTAATTACTAGTCATGTGACTAGGGGACAAATTACGAAGCGTAGTTTGAGAATTCGCAACTCAATGGCTGAGTTGTGGCAAAGTTTTGAGCGTAGAGTTAGGTTAGTCAGTAGCAGGTGTCGCGAGTTTACGTGTGTAAGCGTGTGACTACTTAATTTCTAGTAGAAACCTTGGGGGCAGCACGTAGGCAGGTTTTTGCCGAAGCTGGGTAAATTCTGTGTCGTTCTATTTCTACATTTATTATTCTGCTACTATCTGTGCTGCTATTTTGATATATCCATGTTGAAATAATTTTATAAGCTTCCACAATAATTTTTATAATTAATAGCATCACCCTATTCACCCCACCCCCCTACGGTTAAATCGATCCTACAAGTGGTATCAGAGCTATGAATAGAAGTCAACTTTTGTTTTTAAAAAATTCATTTTTCAAAAACCACTTTTGTTTTAAAAATTTGAATTTTTAAAATGGCTTCTTTTAATAATGCTTTTGTTGAGGGTCAGTCCATAGTTAGACCACCAATGTTCAATGGTGAATACGCCTACTAAAAAAATAGAACGGAATTTTTTTTGAAAACCATTGACGCTTGGAATATTTTTGAGACAGGTTATAGAGCACCAACTATAATTGTAGATAATCAGGAAATAGATAAACCAAAGGATCAATGAACAGAATTAGAAAATAAATTACAAAATGCTAATGCTAAAGATATGAATTCTATTATCTGTTCATTGGATCAATTTGAATTTAATCGTGTCTCACATTGTCTAACTGTGCAGGAAATATGGCACACACTAGAAGTGACTCACGAAGGAACATTTCAAGTCAAAGAATCTTGCCTTGCCATGCTAAGCAGCGAATACGAGAACATCACAATGGCAAAGGAAGAAAATGTTAAAGAAATGTATGACGACTTTCCAATATCGTATACAAATCAAAAGCTCTTGGAAAATCATACACAGAGTTGAAGATAGTCTGAAAAATCCTCAGAGTCCTTCCACGAAGTTTTAAAGCCAAAGTGACTGCCATTCAAGAATCAAAAGATTTAAAAAAGATGAAAGTTGAACAAATCATCGAAAATCTCACCACTTATGAGCTATAAATGAAATTCAAGGAAGAGCGTGAAGGAGGCGACACTAGAAAGAAATCAATAGCTCTTAAAGGAACAACATAAAGTGACGGTGGTAATGATGATGATGGAGCAGCAGAATTGGAGCTGATAATAAAGAAATTCAAAAGGTGGAAATACAAATACGGAAATCCATCTCGAAATCAAAAATTGAAAAGCAGAATAGCCAAAGCACTAGACTACTCAGAAGAACAGAAAATCATCTGTCATTAGTGCAACCAACCCGGACACATCAAGCCCAATTGTCCTCAAAATCGACGTGACTTTGAAAAGAAATCAAAAAGGAGAAGTTTTGCAGCCACTTGGAATACAAGTGATGAAGATAATCAAAGTACTAGCAGTGAGAGTGAGAAAGCAGATATGTGCCTTCAAGGAAATATAACTCATAGCGACGATGACGAGCCAAGCGAGGTATCAAAACTCACTAACTCAGAACTACTTATATATTTCCACGTAGTAAATGGTTGTTTTGAACGACTTAGGGAAAAGTATGCTAAAATTGAATCACAAAGAGATAGTTTGATAGAATTAAATGAACAACTTGACCAATTAGTTAAAATCTATCAAAGTAGGATCCCTAAGTGTGATATGTGTCCAACATTCGAAGAAAAAATTAAAAGATCAGAAATAAATATAAAATCACTTGAAAATGAAATTATGATTTTAAAAGAGAGTGAAAATACTAGGAGAGAAAATTCTATTAAAAAGTGCACACAATTGTTAAACGAAAATGAATCCCTCAAAACACAAGTCCAACAATTGTCAACGACTTTAGATAAATTTTCAAAAAGTGAACAATGGTTGAATATGCTATTATGGAAGCAAACTGTTAATACAATTAGACAAGGACTTGGATATAATCAATCTGAAAAGGTTAAAAGCAAAATTAATCAAGTCAATTCTATGTGCACAATTTGTAGAAAATATGGACACAATCACAATAATTGTTGGTATAGACCCAAATACGTGAAAACTATACCAATTTGGGTTCCAAAAGGCACAAATATAAAATCTCTCAAAGTTAAACAAATCTGGATGTCGAAAGGAACATATATATATATATATATATATATATATATATATATATATATATATATATATATAGTTTTGGGTCTCCACAAAATTATTTTTCAAAATATTATGCCACTAACAATCATGGACCTATAAAAACAAATAGGTCACAAAAATCTTTTATCGTGTAGAAGTGGTGGCAGGCAAAGGAACAACAACAGTATTATCTGGATTCTGGCTATTCCAGAAACACAACGGGCGACAAATCAAAGTTCCTTAGCCTACTATAAAGGTGACAGAATCACAATGGACAACAACGAAAAATATCGTAAAGATAAAACAGGTAATGGTATATTTATTTGAATAATATATTAAATGTGATAATCTGCACCGTAATCTGAGTTAAATCAGCCAATAATGTGATGATGAAATAATGTTGATTTTGATTCTGACTTATTCAAAATTGTTGGCCAATTATATTCTTATGCCAAGAACACTTTAAAAATTTATAGAGTCTTTGAATTACTTCATATATATTAGTTTGGATTAATAATAGTGTTTTATTGGATGATAATATATTTGGTTATCTTACGGCTGACTCTATATTCACGGTTTTTGATTATTTACACGGCTTCAATTCAAATTCAAGAGAATGTCGTTTAAAAAGTTGTTAAAATTGATTTTGAGTTTTTTCGTTGCACACTTCATGGTCTGGTCTATCAAATGTGAGTGAAAGAGAAATTCAAATGCAGATTACACTGGTAATCTAGTTGATAGAAAAATTACTAGTTGAACTTAATTTTTATTGAGACATTTAATAACTGCATCGTTTTTCAAAGAAAATATCTGCATATTTTTCATTTCAAATAATTTTCAAATAGAAGATATTTTTCTCATATAACCCCTTCGAGAAAATCATTTTCGACCATGTTTTCCGACCAGTCATTTTGAAAAATTGATTTTATAATTATTTTTGGATTTGATTTTAAATGACTATTTTGACTAATCTGACTCCCTAATAATTATCGAAAAGATAAATAGTGATTGAAAAAGTGATGAATGCTGATATTTATCACATATTATGACTCGATATGGTATAATTAGTAAATTTCTTTAGAAATTTAAACAAGAGTTATAAAACTTTTTGTTGGTAAAAATTCCATGACCATCTCTATTTCTATCATATTTCTAACGACCATCACTCATCAAAATTCTATATAGTTTTTCAATATGTGGTACTTTAAACAGGAATCATTCGTTTTTTCATTTTACATTTTAATAATAATAATAATAATAAAATTAAATTAAAATAAAATCCAAAGTATTCACTCTCATTTAAAAGTCCTCATGGTTATGCACAGGTGAATTACTTGGAATTTGTTATGTGCTTCCATGCTCATTTAAAAGTCCTCACGGTTATGCATGTATGGAACGCATATCAAAATTGATTTTTTAATAATAAACAAGTTGATTCTAATCCCATTTAAAATTCCTTATGGTTATGCGTGGTTAGAAGATACTTGAATTCATTTTTTAAAAATAAAATTGGAATACTACTAATCTCATTTAAAAGTCCTAACGGTTATGCATGGTTGGTAGATATTCAAATTCGTGATATAAATATACCAGAAATAGACACAACTGTATGGTTTTATATGATGACATCATTCCCATCATTCTAAAAGTGGAATATGCGCCTAACAAAATATTTATGATTTTTGTTTTATTTTTATTAAATTTAATATTTATATTCAATTGAGTTTTAATGTTGGATTAATATCTATCACTTTATCTCCATATTTCTAACTCTATTACACTTTTGCTGATAACAGAAGGGGGAGAGAAAAGTTAAGATTTTGTCAAAGAAAATCAAGCAAAGGTCAAATATTTTCTATTTGCATCTAGGCTCATTTGCATATTTTTAATTGTATGCATGTATGAAGGGGGAGCTTTGTGTAGAGAGGAAGCATTTAAATAGGGGGAGCAATTAGAGTATATCAATGATGAAATACATTTAACATATTCAAAATCTTAAATATATGTTTGTTATCATCAAAAGGGAAGATTGTTGAATATGCGATTATATGATTTTTGTTTGATGATAATAAACAAATATATATTCATTTAAATGTATTTGTTAATGTACTATTTTATTTTTCATAGATTAAATAAATATTTGCTGAATAAAATAAATAACACAGAATTTGATTACAAACAGAAATTTTATTGAAACAAATATTTATTACAATTTTGAATAGTACAAATTTCAAACCCTCACTATATACAATTTCAATTACAATACAGATTTGATTAAATTACAATTCACATTTGCATTGCACCTCACTACATATCACTCATTCACTCAACTCGTACTGATCTTCAACTTCATTCCAATGTGAATCCAGCATCTGAGTAATCCACAAAAATATATATTGATGTAGTAAAATTGAAAATAAAATATTTTTACAGTATAAAATAAAATGTGGGTTTTGAAAATAATATTTGCCTCAGTTATTTGGGTTGTTCGTCATCATTTAATTTTGAATTCATCATTCACGAACAGCTTGTGACATACACAGTGTATCATTGTATAGGCCACAAGGCCGTGCACACCGATATATACACTTGATAAAATTACAAGGACAAGTGAGCATAGGTCAAGCCCAAAAAGTCGGGTTCAACTCAAGTGCAATAAAAATAATGTCACAATATTCAGCACAAGGTCAAACCCGAGCTACAAGCTGGATTCAACTCAGGTGTAATTCGAAAAACAAATCCAAATGTAATAAAATGGTCGGGAGCAACCTCACAGCACACTTGTATACATTTATGTAAACCAGACAAGTACGAATGCACAACTGAAAACATGAATAACACATCACACATACACAGTGCAAAAGTGATGAGCTACAACTCAGTACAGCACAACCAAACTTCCCAGGTTCAAAGACACAAATGACATAGTAAATGTCGACCAGGTAGAATCAAAGTGGCAACACATAAAAATTCAGTGTTGACCAAAACTGCATCAAGAAAACATAACGAAAAAACAATGCAGACTCAAATATCAAATGCACAAGTGTAGTCTCAACGATGAAGGCCACAAATCTAGACCAGGCAACACACACACACACACAGATATATATATATATATATATATATATATATATATATGCACAATGAAGCCAGAGGCAACAGGCATGGTCACACTGCATCAGACCAGAAAACAAAGACCATGCAACTATACATGAAGCCAACATGAAACAAGATCAAGTACAACTACCACATGAAGGAATAAACACATGAACTACATAACTCAAGCTAGCATATCATATATACAACAAGCTTCAGATGGTATACAAGTGGTGCAGAATAATGAACAGCGAAGTAAATGCATGCACACTTGTATACATATATACAAAAAACAACGCAAGTGCAGACTCAAATGGTACAAGACCGAGCTAAACACAATACAACAATGCAAACCGACTCGAAGCAACGCAATAATGACTTCAACATAGTAATATACAGAGCACAATGCCACTTTAGTTGCAAATAAGGTACTGACCACACTCGAGTACACATAAAAGAAACTCAACCTCAAGCATCAGGTCGAAATCAATCAGTGACATGTATTCATACGCACATTAGAACCAAAAAACAAGGACCAAAATCAAATGCAACCTGAACAGTTTTTACCATAGTCGAAGTCAGTAATGTCAAGTGACCGAAGTCAAATGCAAGTATCATTTTTGAACAAGACAGAGAAGCAGAAGTTAACAAGCACAAAGAACAAAACAGGTCAAGTATGCTACAGCAATGAATTCAATCAGTGCTGAAGTCAAGTAAATGACATGATTAAAGTCAAGGCCAATGTCAACAGTTAATGGCCAAAGTCGAGCACAAAAACAAAATCAACATCATCGTCAAAGAATTCAACGGGCAAGCAAAGTCAGAGTCTTGGAAATCAAGGAATCAGCAAATTCACAAAAACCATGATGACCAAGGCAAAAATATACGAATTGACAAAGTCAGAAATCATCGTCAACATTCAATCAATATCGAACGGCTGAGGAGAATTACAGACGAATTCAAACAAATATATACGAACAAAAATCAAGGGGTTCGAACCCTATATAAAAACCAATCATCATCGGCTACAATATCATAGAGTTCAAGTAAGCCAAAACTAGAAAAGCAAAAGGAGTAAATTACATACCGAAATCAGATTCCAACTCGACGCAAATAGAAGCAGCCGTGAGCAACTCAAAAAGATAGTCAATCGACAAAGCAAGGACCTAAATCATCATTCGATCGAGCAACTATTGTCGGCAGCCTCTAATTAGAAGCCCTAATTTGCAAGCAAAGGAAAAAGGAACGAGCCGCCATTATTCAGAGCAAAGAGGAAAGAACGGGCCAATATAGTAATAAAAAGAAGAAAAGGGCCGGCCTTGTTTTTAGTTGCGATTTAATAGTTTAAATTAGGGGTTTTTTAGGGTTCTGTTTTATTTTTTTTAAATTGTATTTTCTTTTGAAAATTGTGTAATTACTAGTTGTGTGACTAGGGGACAAACTACGGGGCGTAGTCTGAGAATTCATAACTCGGTGGCTGAGTTGTGGTAGGGTTTTGAGCGTAGAGTTAGGTTAGTCAGTAGCGGGTGTCGTGAGTTTACGTGTGTAAGAGTGTGACTACTTAATTTCTAGTAGAAACCTTGGGAGAAGCACGTAGGCAGGTTTTTGCCGAAGCTGGGTAAATTCTGTGTCGTTCTATTTCTACATTTATTATTCCGCTATTATCTGTGCTGCTATTTTGATATATCTGTGTTGAAATAATTTTATAAGCTTCCGCAATAATTTTTATAATTAATAGCATCACCCTAATCTCCCCCCCTTTAGGGTGAAATTGATCCTACAGAACCTTCTAAATTTTACGAACTATTAGACTTAAAATATGGTGAAACAGTTGTTGGCTTTATAATTTTACTTATGGTGTCATAATAATCTAGTCGAGGTCATCGATAAAAACCTTTGGCAATCAGCCTCCTTTGTACCTATCAAAAGAACCATTAGTAATCAATTTTGTATGAAAACCCCACTTACACACAACAAGGTTATATATAGACTTTGATAGAACAAGCTCCTAAGTTCCATTTAGAACATGCATCAATCTCATCGTTCATGATCTATCTCTATTTGGGATCTTTCAAAGCTTAAATAATATAACGATGCTCATAATTGGATGATTGAGAAAAAGCTACGACCAGGTTCATTTTAATTAGAGGTTTATGAATGTTATTTTTACTTTTAGTGGTCATGAGAAGGGTATTTTGATGGGTGGATTAAGTTGTGACAGAAGCCGATGAAGTTTCAAAATTATGTGTTTCTTGCAGTGAATGGTTAAGCATGATTTCTTGGTGGCCAGGTAAATTTAGTCAGGTAAAGGAAGGAGGTGACGGTAGAAAAGAAATCTATGGTGAAAGGTGAATGATTGTTTAAGAACTTTGTGGGCATAATTTGGGCCGAAGAAGGCCATTCGAGAATTATTTCTAGAGTAGGACAAGGTATGTGGGATTGATAAGTAGTAAACGGGAGGAATTCTAAAGAAATTTGATAGGGTGACAAGAATATACTTTAAAAAGTGAATAAACTAAAAAAAATACAAGAACTTTGTTTTGTAGAGTAATAAAGAAAAATACAAGAAGTAGAACAAGTGTCTAGTTTATGTTGAGAATCATGATGAAATCCTGAATAACAGAAGCCAAAAGAAATTAAAGTCTAATGTAACTGGGTTGATAATCTAAGAGTCTTTCAAAAGGAGATTAAAAATTCAGTGTGGGAATGGGTATACGATATATGAGATATCAAGTATTAACAAAAGCACAAGTCCAATAAGTTAAATGCGCCGATGCATGAGTAAACAATGATGAACTTGTTTCAGCAATTTGATGGGGATGTCCTTTAGAAAACCCATTGTACTAAATGGCCTAAAGTTATGCCTTATGAGCAATTGTGTAATTTGATTATACAACTAACTTTTACAATGAATCTTGCTCGAATTAAAGTAAGATTTTGGTTTTATTTCCTGTTCTATATATTGTTATTCCTGGGATATAAGTAATGTTTATTATACATTAAATATATACAAATAGAAAATCCTTAAGAAAAGTGTTTAGTTAACCACAACAACAAAAGTGTTCGTAAGCATGAGTAGTGGACCAAATAAACACTTATTCTTAAATATTCCTAGCCATGATATGTTTAAAATAGGAAATAAATACATTCAATGAGACTAGTGTGCGTAACATTCTACATGCAATGCATGATGATTTACTCATGGCTGTTGGAGGGCACCAAGGAGTTAATTCCCTATAGTTGTTTAGAACAATCATAGAACGACTCATTCAGAGTCTTATATAAATTAAATATGTTAAAATTTGAATTTTGATGTTTTGATGATAATAACTATATGATAATACTGCTAATGAATTCATCAAGTTTTTATAGATCAATCGTCGGCACAACACAAAGAGATGAAGAATAGGGCTATAAAGATAATACGTACATGCATAAATATTGATATGCATGCACAAAGAGAGAGAGAGAGAGAGAGAGAGAGAGAGAGCATAACAAACAACATTACGAAAGAGTTCACAAGCATTAAAAGTTAACAGAAGTAGTTTACAAATCTATTGGAGCACAAGTACGGAGCATAAGTACATGATGACACACTCAAAGATGGAATAAAATCATTAAAATCAAGTATGTGTCTAGATAAAGTCCTTATAGAATAGACTTATTAAAATTCTACAAATGATCTCCAAATCATAAAAAAAAATAGCCCGTCATCAAATATCTCTTAAAGTTCATTCATGAAATTTTATTAAATATTCTATAATTTTTCCATTTTTTTATATAATATTTTCCATGACAGGCCGGGCTTGCTGTTCTTACTGGTTCGAAATAGTACGATCGACCGGTTGTACATGAATGGTAGACTGATTATCGCATTTTCAGTATAGTATGCCAGACCTGTTTGTTTTGAATTTGTATCCTTTCTTTATTTAATCAATTATTTTCATTTTTGAAGGATTGCTACTTTTTATTTACCCCCCAAATATTCCTATACAAACCCCATCATTCCTATGATTATAACAATATTCTATTGATCAAATTATTATCAAATTGCTCACCTTATTGCATTCAACCGTTCAATTCAGAAAGTTATCTAAAAAGAAAGCAAAATGGACTAGAGTTCTCAATTTATATCACAATAAATCTAGTCGTGTTCATATCCTACCATTGCACATTCGAAGTACATTTGTGAAGGTTATAGGAATTTATACGTCAAAGTTGAAAAATCAATGTATTAAAGACGCGGTCTACCATTAATTACTTTCTTTGTAAAATGATAGATTGAAATTCTATAGGAAATCTTTAAATAAGCTGTTGTAAAATCCTATCAAATACTTTCTTATGAAAGTTAACTAAGTGATACTGTAGAGGAATAATAACAATGTAAGCGTAAGAGTAAGCACACCATGATTTTTGTAGTAATTCAGATCTGGTTCCTATGCAGTTAAAGCGCTTAGTGTTTTCATAGTGGTGGAGGTGAAAAAAGCTATAGTAGGGAGTAAAACAAAGATATAGTGGAAAATAACGAAGGTGTAAAAATATTTTTGGAGATATCCAAACATGACTTATTCTCATTCTCACTTCATTTGTGTAGAAAAAAGAAACAATATTCACTCTTACATAAAAAATTAAAGTATATCCTGATTCATATAGTCCGGACTAGGTGAACATAAAAAAGTAACATGTGTTAAGTGTGTATTCGATATCATAAGATCTAAATCATAGCACAATTTTTTCAATATGTATAACATGATTCCATATTGATAAGCTCCACCTATATATGTGGCATATGCATTCGAGAATAAAATATTAAACAAATAATATTTCTTTTGATATTAACAGTTAATCCATAGTATTATCAAATCTTAACCGCTCTCTCCCAATTCTTTTCTCATCGGAAGTATAAACATCAAATTAACACGATGAGAAAATGATACTAAATGATGAAGTTGGACGGAAATATGACAGTAAATATCTAATAAAAAACAAGCATGAATCATAGTAACTATATAGATCGAAGTCATATCCCATAAGCAGAAGGAGAGTGAAAAAAATAAATGTAGTTATATGTAGTGGGGTTTAAATGGCATAGCCCATTAAATTGTTTATATTTAATTCATGATGAAATTGAGTTAGATCAACTTATCCCTAACTCATCATAGATGAGATCAAGAACTTCCATCCATGCATTGCCGCAAAGGTCTCTTAGATGAGGATGGACATTACTTGACGAGAATCGACACACTAATTTCATAGGCATGTTGGTTCTTAGGGAGTCTATTATATCGTGTGTGCTATTTTTTAAGGCTTTCAACAATCAAATTTGGTATGTCAATTTAGCCAACTCATACAAAAACAAGAACAATAGTGAAAGAAAAAATGTAAGGTGAATTGATAGATACTAACAGTGGATCCAGAGATGATGTGGCATATGTAATAGTCAAATATATAAACTATAACATACGATTGATTATCAAAAATATCATGATGTCATTATTTAATCAAGTATGAAATGCACTATCCTTAATCATTCACGTAATCAATATAAATACTTTTGAAAGTCACGTAAGAAAGTTCAATCGATCGCGATATGACTTCAAAAGTAAATTCTCTATAAATATCTCAAAAAATATTTTTGGTTTTATATCATATACTTGAACATGCAATATGATTTGGTTTTACAACTATTTGTTTAAAGAGGAGTACATGTTCGGTATACACATTAATATATCAAAAACAAAAGCAATGGTTCATCTCAAAAGATTTCATCACAAGCAAAAAAATGTTTTCTTCATCAATCATCTCAAAATTTGAATATCAACAACCCATCTTGAAATAAATCATCACAAAGTTCAAAACCTTCATTTCACAGAACCATTTACAATACTTCATGAGTAGAATGTCAAAGCTCATCCCATAAAAAGCAAGTTTTTCAAAAAAATTCGTATCAAAAGATTTAGCCAAAAAGTCTCATTTTAAAATATTCACATCATGAATAAATATGGAGAGAAAAGGAAAAAAATCCTAAGAAAGCAAAAACATATTTTTGACATATTTTAAAAAACAAATATTTTAAACGAATGTAACACCTCATATTTTTTGTAACATTATTTAGGATATTTAATCAGTTAAATAAAATAAAATAATGTAAGTTGATTAGTGGATTTAGATTTGTGATTAAATAAGGGGTAGGCATGCCATGTTAAATAAGTGAACTAAAGAATAAAAAGAGAATAAAAGGAGTTAGGAAACATGCAAGGTAAAATAGAAGCAAGGCATATCCTTATACCCTAAACCCTTAATCCCTTAACACTCACGTTCACTTCATTTTTCGTAATTTAAAAATAAAAGCTAAGGCCAGCCACCATTAGGAAGAGCAAAGAAGAAGAATTCAAGAAGAAGAATCAAATATCTTAATCAAGAACAAATCTCACATCCTTAGTAAAAAAGCTAGGTTTATATAAATTTTGAAAGTATTTGCAATTGCTTTGCCATGTTTTGAATGATAAATGGATACACACACACACACACACTTGTTGATGGTTTTAGCTATTCTATGCATTTTATGATGAGAATTGATATAGAAAACCTATTATATAATATCCAACTGTCTTACGAATTTATGTTTACATCAGAAATGATAATTTAAAAATGGATTTCAATTTTCATAATTTTCTGAATTAATGTGGATTTTATATGAATTTTCTAGTGAAGAAAATTTTATTTTGGGTTACAAATTTATTTTGGCCAAATTATATTTCTTAGGGTCTAAAATTTATATATGTTAGAAAAAATGTTAAAAACTACTTTATGAAATTATTTTAGAATTTTCCTAACTATTTTAATGGATATATAAAATTATTTAAGGTATGAGACTTAAATGTTTTATATGTTTATAAAAAGGATTAGGGGTATTTTGTAAATAACTCAAATCTTTATTTCTAAAAATCAACAGTACTTTTAAAAAAGAAAAATGTGCAACCTGTAATAATTTGACAAATAAGGCATGTCGGGTACAAAGAAATAGTATAAAAGTCAAATCTACATGTTTTTTCCCATTTCAATGCTTTCGGTACAGACTTTCGACTCTTTACCTCCGCCTCCGACACCGACTCCATCTAAACCAATGCACATGGTATTAGATATTTGGTAGGTAGTGAATTGGACAAAGGTGGAAGGTATTGGGCTGAAACTAGAGGTTCCGAAGGGGTAGAAGCGGTACTTTGCTTCTAAATGAAAATGCGCCTGCTTTGCTTTTGACTGAATAGCTTTCGACTGGGTCAATGATTTTAAAAGAATGGCTTTAAGAGGTTGCGCCTTTATTTTTAAATAACTTCTTTCGCCTAGGTCAAAGTCCCTGACTGCCACTTTTTACCTTTTGATCCAGATTGGTTCGTAAGGGTTATCCTATTTTCAAAACCAAGCCGCTTCTCCAATGCTTTCGAAGAGATGGTTTCGACACCATCACTTCTTTACTTTGGAATGCTTTCGAAAGAGATGCTTTCGAATTAAATGTTTTAACGGATCTTTTGATCTATAAAAAGTATAACCCAAATTGTTTCGAAAGAGATGGTTTTAATGGCTTCAAAATGTATTTCCACATGTTATAAAAAAACTGCACCCAAATGTTTTTGAAAGGCTTGATGTTTTAATACGGTCAAAAGGTTTTAAGGAATGGTTTTCCAATGGTTTGAATGGTCCAAAAGTAAAGGTTTTCCAATGGTTTCGAAAGATAATGTTTAAGTGTTTTAAAGAGGGTATCTAAGGTTTTAAAGCTTTCGAAGGAGATGTTTTTCAATGCTTTCGAAAGGATAAAGATGAATGGTTTCAAAAGGTATGATTTCGAAAGGTATATTTTTGCCTTTGGCTTAAGGTTTTACTTGTATTGAAAGGTATACTTTCAAAGGTTTTGGAAGGGGTTCTTTCAATGGTTTCAAAAGGGGGTTTTAATGGTTTTAAACAAAGGTTTCGAATGATTTATTTTGGAAATATAGCCTGTGTTTTTAAGTTAAAAAGGGTTTTAACTTATTTTGGAGGATGGGAAATCATTAATAATTTCATCAACATTAATTTGGGAAAAGTATATATAACATGACAGATAGTTTAGAGTAAAGAAAAGAGTATATTTTTCTTTTATATGTATGATTTAAAGGTTTAAATCATTTTGAGAAGGTTTTCAAGAAAAAATTTAAAAGGTAGTTAACCCTAAGAAAATGACTCAGATTAAAAGACCAGATGGAAATTGTGTAGGGTCTCTCCCTATACTCATTAGCTATTAGCCCCTAGCTAAATTAGTCTAGAAATTCCAATGTGAAGGGCTTTGTCATAAGTAAGACTAAAATTATGTTACACACAGAGAGGAATCTAAAAAGGAAAGACAGGTTATTGGTAAGCCCGCAAAAGCATTAGGATCAGTTAGACTGGGAGAAGTAAGTAAGGACATACTGTCCAGAAGAGGAGTATCTAGTAGATGTCAGAATTTTATGTTATCTCATAGGCCCGAGTCAGCCAAGGGTAAGTAGTTAGCCAAACAAAATTACAGTGTATGGACAAATATTCCATATGATAATTGAAATATACTTAAACATGATATTGCTTTATAGATTTAACCAGTTTTGGTTGTAGGATTATAATTTGCAAAATATACGTTTTAAAAAGGATATTAGTGAGAGAAAACTCATTCTGCTAAGTGGCATGGTCTCACTTTGTAACGACCCGCCTTTTCGAACCGTTCAAATCGACAATCATCCACTCATGTTAAACTTGAATTGCTCAAAATAGCAGATTGTTAATTTATATTTGGCAAAACTCAGCATATACAGTAAATAAATCAATCACAGAATCACAGACACAAAGTATTACAACGACAAGCAGCAGAATAGATAAATAGTAGTTCATGAAGCTGCTATAAAACATCAGAGTCTGACACAAAAATGGACAGAATCTCAAATACAAATAAATCTCTAATACATAAGAAACCTATGATTCTGAATATAAATGACTAGAATAAACTAAAGTAAATGAAAGCTGGATAGATAGATCTTCAAAAAAGCTCCAATCTTCAAAGGTGAGTCTCAAATGCTGTGACACTCAGTCTGACCCGAGCATAAAGCAAAACAAAAAACACTTGAGTCAGAATTCACATTCTTATATTAGTTGATTCAAATCAAGTGA
Source organism: Allium cepa (assembly GCA_030765085.1). Classification (NCBI taxonomy): domain Eukaryota; kingdom Viridiplantae; phylum Streptophyta; class Magnoliopsida; order Asparagales; family Amaryllidaceae; genus Allium; species Allium cepa. The sequence goes on along the minus strand of CM060941.1, from coordinate 489,678,118 downwards.
AATGTCAACTGAAATCCAAATAACTTAAAGGATGTTTGGGATTTCCATCCTCTAAGGATCCGTGAAACTATCTACTATGTAGTACAATATGCTATTATAATAGTGTCTACAGTAAAGTATTAAAATAGCGTTAAGGCTTTACCCATACCCCTTAACACATTTTATATATTTCCATAGTCTATACAGTACCGTAATTCCTCCGTAAACTGGAGGGCTATCATAGGACATTCCATAGGAATGGTACAAACCAAACTCATAGAAGGCACGATATGTCATGTGACATCGCATGCGAGGCAATGCCAGGGTAGATATACCATTTGCAGATCCGGACTGGTGGTAACGCATAGCAGCTACTACCGCCCACCTCGAGACACACTGCCAAATCAAAGGTGTACCCAATCAAATCACAAAGTAATAGAATGTTATCGAAGAAATGTGTCTGATCAGAGGAATGACCTCACTTGGCCCGGCATGGCTTCTATTTTAGCCACATCAAGCTGACTCACGGTAGTCAGGGCTACGTTAATACCTCATTCAAAATCATCGCCAAACCATCCTACTTCTTTCTGAAATCTCCACCACGTTCACAATTGTTAAAGTGGTTTTCGGTATTGGCAGAGAGTATAATAGTATCCGATCCCGGTCTCCTTAATAACCAAACGCTTATTTCACACCATGGTCAGTTCATTTCAAATAGTTCATAGTTCGTATCAAAATATCATATTCATGTAATGACCTGATATTTTGATCCATTCAAATCTACAATTATCCACTCATGTCAGAATTGAATTGTTTAAAACAATAGATTGTTAATTTATATTTGGCAAAACTTAGTATATATAGTAAATAAATCAATCACAGAATCACAGACACAAAGTAATATAACAACAAGTAGTAGAATAGATAAATAGTAGTTCATGAAGCTGCTATATAAACATCAGAGTTAAAACAGATATCTCGAATACACAAGAGTTACTACTACAAATGCTGATGACAAGTCTGAACAAAGCAACTAAAGTAACTGGAAAGCTGAATAGACAAAGACCGATCTTCAAGCAAAGCCCCAAACTCCAAAGTTGAGTCTTAATGCTGTAACGCTCATTCTAACCCGAGCATAAAGCAAAACACAAAAAACTTGAGTCAGGATTAACATTCTTATATTAATAAATTCAACTCAAGTGAAATGTCAACCGAAATACAAGTAACTTAAAGGATGCTTGAGATTTCCATCCTTTAAGGATCCGTTGCAGTACAATACACTATTATAATAGTGTCTATAGTAAAGTAAAACATTAAAATAGCGTTAAGATGTTACTCACATCCCCCTTAACACATTTTATATTACTATAATATATACAGTACCGTAATTCCTCCGTAAACTAGAGGGCTATCAAAGGACACTCCATAGGTATGGTACAAACCAATATCGTAGAAGGCGCGATAAGGCACGTGACAAGGCACGTGAGGCAATGCCAGGGTAGATATAACATTTCCAGATCCGGGCTGGTGGTTACACACAGTAGCTACTACCGCTCACCTCGAGACACTATCCCAAATTAAAGGGTGCACCCAATCAAATCATAAAGTAATAGAATGGTATCGAGGTAATTTGCCCGATCGGAGGAATGACATCACTTGGGCTGGCATGGCTCCTGTTTTAGCCACATCAAGCTGACTCACGGGAGTCAAGGCTGCACTAAAACCTCGTATAAAATCGTCGCCAAACCATCCTACTTCGTTATGGAATCTCCACCACGTACACAGTTGTTAAAGTGGTTTTCGGTATTGGCAGAGAGTATGACAATATCCGATCTCGGTCTCTTTAACAACAAACGCTTATTTCACATCGTGGTCATTTCATTTCAAACAGTTCATACTTCATATCAAAATATCATATTCATTTCAAAACCATATCAATTCGATATCATTATTCACTTTAAATAATATTTATTTCCACAATCGTAACACTTCCAAAATTATAACACTTTTGAAGTCGTAGCACTTTTGAAATCGTACCACTTTTGAGATCATAACACTTTTGAGATCATAACACTTCCAACTTAAATAGTCTAGATATTTTAATATTATAAATATTAAAATAGTTATAAATTAAAATAGTTTATATATTAAAATAATTTATATATTATAATAGTTTATATATATTAAAAATGCTTTATATAATAAAAATAGTTTTCCCTAATTTCACAAATCAATTCAAATCAGCTTATATTCCAAAATTCAATTTAAATAAATCCCTGTTCAACACTTTCAATTTAAAAGGTTAAATATTCAATTCAAATTCTCAATGACCATTTCAATTTTTATTGATTTTAGATCCGGGTTTGTACTATCTCCTCAATTCCAATAAGATTCAAGGTTTAAATATTCAAACATTTTCAATATAAGTTTCATTTAGATATTAACATTTAATTTTAATTTATTCAAATTGGAAAATATTCACTCAATAATTTTAATAAAAATTAAATAAAATCTCAATTTATAAATTTAAATCAATATTAAATATTCATTCTCAATTTTTCATTTAAAGTTGAGAATTTCATTTAATCGCTTTTCATCAAATCAAGTTATAAATCATACCTTTCAAATCTCAAAATCAATAAGTTCAAATAAATTGTTATTCAAATTCAATTATTAACCAATTAAATTTCAAGTCAATTTTACTTTATATTTTTTTCCACCCTCTATTATTAAAGTTATAAAACAACTATTTTTAAAATACTAATGTAAATTCAAATAGATACTTAAACATATTATAAACCAATTAAATTAAATTTTATTAAATTAAATATTATTACTAAATGTTTGTTGAATTTAATCTTATTTTATATATTTTTAAAATAATAAAATTAAAAGAAAATCTTAAAAATTATATTTTCAAAACTATCTTGTAAATTTAAAATTTCCGAAATGTAAAATTTTAAAAATCTAAATTTTACACATATTAATATAAATTCTGTATATTATTATTTCAAATTCAAAAAAAATCCATACATTACCATTCAGACTTTGGAAATCATTTTTCAAAATAGACCAATAGTGTCCGTATATAATTTTCTATCCTATGGTCATGTGATACAGATATTTATCATTTTGATCCGTAAAAATTTATTATTTGCGGGTGTATATTATTTCAACCTGCATCCCAAAATTTCAAAATAAATGTAAATCACTTGGGTTTATCATTTCTAACGATTTTCCCATAATCTATAATATCATTCGGGTATGTATCATTTCAACACATAGGGATTTCTAAACTAATAGAGTGAGACAGATAAAATAGTGACATACCATATCAACAACAGGCATATATCATCAATGACGAAATATAATATATACAACAGGTTATGATTTCATATGTCATAGGTAAACAATTACAGATAATGGCATATCATAATAACAATTTAACGACTTACAATTTAAATTTAACAGCACATTTCAATCATCATTTCATGTGAAACAAATTTATTAAATATAAGAATGTGAATCGTGAGTGATCGCTCACCTTTTAAGGCAAGAGAAATTTGACAACGAACTGAGCTGCAAATCCGAGCAGTGAATTCCATAGTAAAGTATGATGAACACGAATTTGACGATCAAAGCAAAGCTGGAAGTCTGGAATTGACGGAAAACAAATTAAAATTAGCTTAATATAAACTGAGAAAAATGTATGTTATATATATAATCAATTTAAAACCATATATTTAAAATAAATTCTCTATATATATTTTCAAATCAAAAATTTAATTTGAACACAATAAAATAATATCTCTATATATTTTTGAAAACCAAACTCATGTATATAGATATAAAACTAATATGTAGAATAACATATATATTATATGAAAAAATAAAATAAAACAATATCTATTGAAAATTCAATATAACTTACTTTATTATTATTATTACTATAAACCCATACATATGTAAACCCAGTATAGTATAATATATATATATATATATATATTACAGACTTAATATATATATATATATATATATATATATATATATATTCAAAAATCCAAACAAAACATATTACACATACTTGTTATATGAAATCACATATATAATACATGCTATGAATATGTATATACCTCTGTGACATACACACTGTTGTAAATATATATAATACTTCCTTACATAACTTCTTATATAATATATACTGTAATTATATATATACTATAAACATATATGCTCTCCTTTTAGTATAAACTACAATCAAAGAATCTGAGTCTGCATACATATCAAAACACTTAGAAAATAAAATTCTTATATACATACGTATACTTTAAAATCAATATCTAGTTTAAAATTTAAAACAAAAATTCAAAATTCAAAATTCAAAATGTCAATATATATATGACATTTTTAAAATAGTACCGGAGACGGTACTTATATATACACACGAAGAGAAGACCATTGCTATGGTGGATCTAAGCAGGCTATAGATGTGTTCAGCAGTTGTGTGATGACTGGAAGGCTAGGCGGGCGGTAGCAGAACTGGTGATGCTGGCAGACTCAGGCATGGTGGTCAGTGAAGAAAGGCTTGCGGTGTTCGGCTGTGGTTGGATGGCCAAGGCGGAGATGGGTTGTTTTTGTGGAACGGTTGTAGGTAGGAGATGGATACGGGCGATGGAAAGGAGAAGTTCTCGGTTGATGATTGGTTCGGCTGTCGGGGAGGCTATGGTGGCGGACTTGGCTTCGGCGTAGGCCGGCGAGCAATGAGGGTGTGGTTGTGAAGGGCTATCGCTATAGGGTAAGCTAGCTGTAGAGGCAGAGAGTGGTTGACTTGGAGTGGTGGCGAACAAATGACAAGGCAGGGAAATGGATCGGTTAATAGCAATGAAGGTGAGGTGTGCGAAAGAAATAGGAGAAGCGGTGGCAGATTGCTTGATGTGGAAGGCAGAAACGCATCGATGAACAAAGCTTCAGTTTAGAAATAGTATATAAAAGCTTAGTTTATATTATTATTATTATTTTCGAGAGAGGGCGCTGCAAGTGGATGAAGGTAGAGAGAGGGGAACGTTGATGAACGACAAAAGGAGTAGGCGAGCAATTTTTTTTGGCATTTTTATTGTTATATAAATTTTCCTCTGAATTGAAAGAACACAGAGGAATGAAGGGAAGAGATAAGAAAATGAATGAACCAATGCAAATGGAAGGAACCAGATATTATATTGAATGTTAGGGAATAGTGAAGGTCAAAACTAAAATATTAATTTCTGATGTCCATCGGTTTTCACGGTAGGTAACGAATGGACACAAGGAATTCAACAGGCTCAAAACAGGTGCCGATACTATCAATCGTTTTGCAAATTCCGCCGCATACCAGATGTTGAATATACTGCAGAGATCAGCACGACGAGATGAATAGAATAGTACATAGACATGAATGATACAATAGTCCTATCAAAAGTCGATATTTGGCTGCCAAAATGCTGCTAAAACGCTAGAAATAAGATAAACAGAGCTATAGCAGTCCGAATTCGACGAAACAAAATGGGACGTCTTACTCAGAAAATGATTTACATTTTTATTATATAAAAATATTCAGGTTTTGAATTTTTTTATTTCCATCAAATGACTGCATTAAAATAAAATTATACAATAATATAAACTTCCATATTCTCTGATGAAAATATGACATTTGTTATGTTTTAATAGACGTATACCAAATATTAAATTTTCATTGCTAAATTTAATTGTTTAGTTTCAAGCAAAATTTTAGTTAATTACATTATAAAACCATTAAAATTTACGGGTCGTTACAATTCATTTCAAAACCTTATCAATTCGATATCATTATTAACTTTAAATAGTATTCATTTCCAGAATCGTAACACTTTCAAAATTATTACACTTTCGAAATCATAACACTTTTGAAATCATAACACTTGTGAAATCATAACACTTGTGAGATCATAACTCCATAATCATAACAGTTCCAACTTAAATAGTTTAGATATTGAAATAGTATATATATTAAAATAGTTAAAGGTCAAAGATTCAGTTTAAATTCTCAATAAACCATTTAAATTTTATATCGATTTTAAATCCAGGTTTAAACTACCATTTAAATTCCAATAAGATTCAAAATTTAAATATTCAAATAATTCAATATAAGTTTAATTTTGATTTCAACATTTAATTTAATTTTATTCAAGTTGGGAAAATATTCACTTAATCATTTTAATAACAATCAAATAACATCTCAATTTATAACTTTAAATTAATATAAAAAATTTCAGTCTCAGCCTTATTTAAAATTGAGAATATTCGTTTGATCACTTTTTTTTATCAAATCAAGTTATAAATCATATCTTTCAAAATCTCAAAATCAATAAGTTAAAATCAATTCTATTTAAATAAAATTCTTAAACAAATACAAATTTCAACTCAATTGCAATTTATCTTCCGAACATATTAAGTTATTATAAAATCTATTTTTAAAATAAAATTTTAAATAAATACTTAAACACGATATATATATATATATATTAATTAAATTAATTTTTTAATTTAAATCCTATTTTTATATGTTTTTAAAATAATAAAGTTATAAGAAAATCTTAAAATTTTTGTTTTCAAAATAAACTTATAAATTTAAAAATTTCCAAAACATATAATTTGAAAATCTAAATTTATATATATATATATATAACATTTATATATTATTTTTTAAAAATCACTATTTATCAAAACCCATATATTTCCTTTCAAGAATTTGAAAATCATTTTCAAAATATAGACCAACGATATCCATATATAATTTCTATCAGGTGGTTAAGTGATATGGATATTTATCATTTCAATCTACCATTTAAATATCTACGGTATATATTATTTCAACTCGCAATCCCAAAAATTCAAAATCAGTGAAAATCACTTGGGTTTATCATTTCAACCATAACGATTTTCTCCTAATCTATAATATCGTTCGGGTATGTATCATTTCAACCCATAGGGATTTTTAAACTAATATGGAATTTGCAGAGTGAGAACAAATATGATAATAATATAACATATGAACAACAGACATATATCATCAATAACAAATTTAAATATAAAATATACAACAAGGTTATGCTGTTATATCTCATAAATGAACAATTTCAGATAATGGCGTATCATGTTTAACAATTGAATAACTTAACAATTCAAATTTAACAGCGTATTCCAAATGTCATTTCATATGAATTAAATTTACTAACTATAAGAATGTTAATCGTGAGTGATTGCTCACCTTTCGACGCTGCAGGGATTTGATAATGATATAAGCTATGAATTCAAGCACAAATCCCAAAGCAAAGCATGATGGATACGAATTTGATGAGCAAAGTTGATAATTAGACTTTGTTGAAGACAAGTCAAAACAAGCTTGATATAAATGGAAATAATTTTTTTTCTAAAATCAATATATATACATGTATATTTTTTCAAATTGTTATTCCTTAAAATACATATTAAAATTTAAAATAGACTTTTATAAGCCAATATTAAATTCTAAATCAAAAATTAAAGTAAAATCTTTATATATACATTTTCAAATAAATAATTTCTTAAACCACACATTAAAATTAAAATAAAACTTTTACATTATATTTGAAAAATATAAACATACATAATAAGAGAGAAAGCCGGTCTGCAAATATGAAGGCAAACTTATACTTATGCTGCAACCAAAACAATGTATACTTTCATATATAACTAATATATAAACTACAACCAAAATAATGTATACTTATTTATAAACTAATATATAAAATCATACTGTAAACAAAATGTATATTTAAAAACAAACATGTATATTAACAGTATCAAATATCATTGTGCAACTGCACTTTATTTGTAAACTTATACCTTTTCATAGAACAGAACAAAGTAGAATAATATATGTAATACTCCTTTATATAACTCTTTATTTATTTTTATTTTTTACAAGGTAATATACACTGTAAACACATAATACAAAAATAGGAAAGGGTTTTGCCTATGATGCTCGTATGGGCTGATGGTCAAGCGCAGACTAGCTGGAAGGTGGCGAAAAGGTCTAGGTGGCGAGCTGTTGCCCGGAGTGGTGTGGTGATGGAGATGTGTAGGTGAACAGCCGAAGGGTGGGTTTTTCTCGGCTCTCGATGCTCGGAGGTTCTGATCGGAAGCGGGGCAAGAGAGGCCGAGGCTCGGTTGCTCAGGGGTTCGACGAAGGGCTAAGGCTTCGGTCAGGGGCAATCGGGTTTGAGTAGGGGAGCGAGTGGAGTTGAAGGCTTCTGTGGTGTGAGGTTTTCTGGCACTGGAGTTTGGTATGCGATGCGGCCATGTGAGGATGGAAGGCTGGTGCATGGGTGGAGTTAGGCTAGCATGGAGCCGAGGCGGAGAGGGTACGGTTGTGCTGGGCTTACAGTGGGAAGTTCGTGGAAAAATGGAAGGGTGATGATGGGCTTGGTGTGTTAAATTTTGGTGATACAAATTCACAAATAGAGGGAAATAAATATGCAAAAGAAAGAAAAATAAGATTTTGTTTCCTCTAAATAATAGGCATATTTGAGTATGTTTATTTCTTTTTCTAATTGGCTAATCAAATTATTTTTTGCCATCTAATCTTAACTTGGACATTAAATAATTTAGTATATAAATAGAGACTAGAAGAGAGGGTAGAAGTGTGGTGGAAAATCTATTTGCTAATTTTCTCTTCTTCATCTTTGTTCTTTATCTCCAACAATTTTAGCCATATAGATATTTTCTCCCTTTCTCAATTTTCTTAGTGATTCAATGGTATTTTGTTTACTGTTAAATTAATTGTAAATAAAATTTTGGTGAATCAACAATGGGGTGGTTGGGTGGAATATTTTGTGTTATTGTGTTTTGATTTCAATTCCGTCATGTTTCCAATCCAAGTTATCTCTTTGTGATTTGGGTGACAAAGATCCATTGATAAAAGCTTTCGCAAAGCGCTACTATTTTCATAACAGTTTGGTATCGGAGCACAGATCATCGCAAAGCTTAGAGTAATTTTGGATTGAAAAATTATTGATGTCAGATATGATTTCTTTTTAAAGATGGCTATCTTGGATGGGAAACACTAGGGTATTTGAAAGCCTAAGATGGAGGATGTTCTGTACCTCAATGATCTTCATGATCGGATTGATGGAGATGGAAAGAAGCCCTCTAATGTGGATGAGGCAAAATGGAAGAAGATGGATAAGAAGGCGATTGCTTTGATTCTCCAATATCTTGATGATTCTGTTTTCTATCATGTGGCTATTTGTGAATTTGCGAAGGCTTTGTAGGACAAGTTGGTATCTTTGTATGAGTCAAGAGTGCTACTAGTAAGGCTTTTCTGGTTCGAAAGTTGGTATAACTGAGATTAGATGAAGAGAAGTCTGTTGCAGAGCATTTGAATGAATTTCAAGGTGTAATAAATCAATTGGCAAGTATAAAGGTCGATTTTAAGGATGAGTTACAGGCTCTTTTATTAATGAGTTCGCTTTCAGAAAGTTAGGAAACTTTGGTTATTTCATTGAGTAATTCCAATGCTAATGGAACTATCTATCCGGAAACTGTTCGAACCAATCTTTGGAATACGGAGCTTAGAATAAAAGGGTCGGGTATGAAATTAATTCAAAGTGAGGCTATGTTGGCAATGGACTCGAAGAAAGATACAAATTGGAAGAAGAAGAAAGCTAATGGTAAAGGTGTTATCACTTGTCATTATTGTAATAAGAAAGGTCACATACGCAACAAGTGTCATGCTTATAAAAAAGATTAGAGGAAGGCTGTGCATGGTGATACTAGTAGTGATGCACATGCAGGTTTTACTCAAGGCACCGATAGCGATGCTTTTGGTGATGTCCTCTTTAGTGAAAATAAGCCTTGGAAGATGGATTCGGGAGCCAATTTTTACATTTGTAGAGATGTGAATTATTTTTCTTCTTATGAGAAGAGTGTCAGCATGATTAGGACAACCAATGGAGATGAGCTACCGATTTGTGGTATTGGATCTATCCGATTTCATATACATGATGGTGTTGTTAGAGAAATCTATGGAGTGAGACAAGTACCCACTTGTTCGCATAATCTTATTTCCCTCCGTCAGTTGGATCTCCGTGGTTGCACTTATGAGACTCAAGGTGCAATTTTAAGAGTGAAGAAAGGTGGTTGTATAAGGATGAGAGGAGTATTGGAAGAAGGAAACCTTTATAGCTTGGTAGGTTCTGTAGTCGACAATGGAAAACGAGTGACGGTTGAAGGACCAAGTCCACGGCAAGGTGGAGAGGTTAATATGGTCACTACTTATGATTTTAGCATTGAGGATTATATTTTAGACAAGGGTCTTTATGTTGATGATGCTCGAGGGATTGATAATGATCAAGTAATGAGCCCAGATTGAGTGATAGACGGGTGTCAAATCGCAAAATACACAAAGACAAGATGTAGATCTTTATGGTAATACAAATTTTTTTGAGACCGGATTTGTGTGGTGCACCTCATGTGGGAGATGCATCACTTGAAGACGGTGGTTAAGGTTTATAATTTAGTATGGTTGATATATGGGGATTTGTGATAGATCTAGATATAGCATGCTTGATATGTTGGAGATATGTGATTTTGCATCAAGGTGGAGTGATAAGTTTTGGTGATGCAAAATCAAAAATAGAGGGAAATAAATATGAAAAAGAAAGAAAGAGAAGATTTTATTTCCTCTAAATAACAGGCATATTTGAGTATGTTTATTTCTCTCTCTAATGGGCTAATCAAATTAGTTTTAGCCATCTAATGTTAAATTGGGCATTACGTAATTGATTATATAAATAGAAACTAGAAGAGAGGGTAAAAGTATGGTGGAAAATCTGTTTGCTAATTTTCTCTTCTTCATCTCTATTCTTTTTCTCCAACAATTTTAGCCATATAGATATTTGCTCCATTTCTCAATTTGGTTATTGATTCGGTGGTATTTTGTTTACTTTAGCTTTGTTCTATTAATTGTAAATAAAATTTTGGTGAATAAATAAAGCGAGTGGTTGGGTGTAATATTACGTGTTATTGTGTTTTGATTTCAATTCCGTCTTGTTTTCAATCCATGTTATCTCTTTGTGATTTGGATGATAAAGATCCGTTGATAAAAGGTTTCGCAAAGCGCTACTATTTTCATAACATTTGGCACAGTGAGGTTGGCTACTGCACATGAAGCTGGAAGGAGGAAAAGGAGCATGGGCGGAAGATGGAAACAAGGTGGCGATGGGTAATAGAAGGCGGTGAATGAACGATCGCTGATAGGTTGCTCGTATTACGTGAAGCACTAGAGGTTGTTGCCACGTGTAGCAAAGATGAATGATAGGGTGAGGAGATCAGAGGCGTAGGTGAAGGGATTCAGGAAAAAGAAGGTGAGCAGCTAGTTTCCAGATTATCAAAATATATACACAAGCTTTTCAACTTATTTTTTTTTTAAGCAAGATAAGGAAAAGCAAAGAGGCAAGAAGAGAGAATGCGTAGATAATTGAACTAGGAAATAATATTTGAAGTGGTGGAATAACAAAAGTTAGCAGTTGGATTTTCAGGAAATATTAATGCTAGTGGCTATTTGTATACACGGTAGATAAATGAAAGGTCAGAGAAACCCAAAAGGCCTAAATACGGAACCGATACAGCAAATCGTTTCGTCGATTTCGCCATGTACCATATGCCAAAATACACAAATGAATATACTATGGAGATCAACACAATGAAATCAGTAGAATGGTACATAGACATCAGCGTTATGATCACCCTATCAGAAGTCGATATTTTGTTGCCGAACTGCTACAAATTTGCCGAAAATAGGATAAAGGGGGCTATAATAGTCCAAATTTGACGAAAAGAATTATGATGTCTCACTCAAAAAATAGCATATATTTTTATAATATAAAATATTAATGTTTTGAAAATGTTTTATTTCCATCAAATATTAACTTATTTAAATTTTCATATAATTACACAACAAAATAAACCTTCATATTCTTTGATGAAAATCTTGACATTTTCTATGTCTAAATAGACGAATTTCAAATATCATCATTGTTAAATTGAATTATTTAATTTCAAGCAAAATTTCAGTTAATTACATTATAAAAATCGTTAATGTTTCTAGATTGTTACACTCTTTCCTACTCAAAACTTTTCGTCCCCGAAAAGGAAGGATGTAGGAGAATATGAACAACCAAAAGGAAAAGATTGATTGAAATACATATTATCAAATACGTAACAAATTCAAAACCATATAAAGTTCATCGGTTTTTAAATTGATTTATATTTAATTAATTTGATTCCAATAAATTTTATTTAATCATAACAATCACTTATATTCGTATTTTGTTGATTTTCAATTCAAGATATTGTCATTCAATTTGATTTATTTCAATTTATTAATATTTGTTACAAAAATTTCTTTCAAAACAAAATTTAATAGATTTATTCATTTATTAAATCTATTTATCATCAGTTGAGTTGATTCCACTAAAATTCAATTTCAACTATTCTTAAGTCCATATTTATTTAGTTAAATAGTATTTTTCTTTTATTATTTGATTTATTTCAACATAGATTAAGTGTATAAACATTTATTACAATTATTTAACCTTTGATTTATTAATTTCCCTAACAATATTTCATTTTTAAACATCTTATTACTTATAGTTATATTGCATATTATCCAATTACATTCAAACTTTTCCCAGTTAAGTCTAATTAATATTTTCTGAATGTAATTAAATACTACACAAATTAACCTTTTTACCTACAATATTTTATCAAGCAAGAATTTAGTTTGGACATTTCTGTTACTTAAGTTTTTCTTGTATAACCTTCAATTGCATTTTCACCTTAGCATTTTAACTTTTGGATAATTCAGGTAAGTTATATATATATTTATAAATATAAATGCAACTGAATATTATATAAATTATATTTTTCTAGTTTAACTATTACAAGTTATCTCAATTCATTTCTCATTTTAGACACTCCAATTATTCAAAATTTTGCTTTATTAAAATAATTGAAAACCATCACCTACATGGAAATTAAGAGTTAAATTTTCTGGTTTCCCTTCAAACAATTTTGAAATAAACACACACACACACATATATATATTATAAATCAGATCATGCTTAAGAAATTCGAATCAATTTCCTTTTCCCAAAGCAAAATTATAGCAAAGTGCTAGGTGGTCTCTCCACTTTGAGACTCGCAAATGAATGTTGATGATGCTGCAGTTATCACCAAAATCATTTTCCAGCGACAAAAGAGGAGAGTATGACTTACTACTTTAAAAATTCTTTGAAACCAATTTCCATTTGGATGCTATCAAATAATATATTTTCAAAACTTTGAAAACCAATTTTTTTTGAAAAACACTGAAAATTTAATTCTTAAATTCTTTAATTTAAATTCAATTTCAATTGCAAATCAGATTTATAAACCTTGTTTAAAAAATTCATCTCCTTATAACATACAACAAAAGTTAACAGTTAAAGAATGTTGACAAAACAATAAATGAAAATCTTGTATTATCATTTCTAACAATCAATTCACTTAGATATTTAATTGTAGAAAATTTCTTCTATATAAATATAATCATACACAAATTATTTCCTTTACCAATTTCGAAAACAATATTGTGTCAATTTGCTCTATTCAAGCGTTTTGGAATTCCTATCGATATCGATGGCCAGACAAATCGATGAAACCCCAAAATCAAACTTAACAATTCAAATAACAAAATATAACATTTTATATCAATTTCAAAATACACTCCCTCATAGAATGATTCAATAATATATTATAGAACAAGAACAGAGATTCAAATTTAGATGAAACCTAGTCAAAGAGAATTCTAACTACGAAGATAGACTGGAAGAGAATATAAGATAACTAAATTACAAAAGAAGAAATGGATAGACCTATTTTTATCACGATGACTTTAACCGGGTCAATTGAGATTCTACGAATAAGATCAATGCAGAAATTCAAATTCCCACTTGAAGACAAGAGAGGTGACTTCACCAAAATATCAGGATAATCCTTGACTATAGGGTAGAGTCGAGATCATCAAGCTGAACATTAGAAAAAAAGGTAGAACTGCCTACTTAATCTAGAGGCATTCGACATTCAATAAGAAGATAATTACTTAGGTCATCTACAAGAGAAATGATTCTGCTTTTCAAGAAATAACAGCATCATAATTGAGGGCGTAGAAATATTCGATGAATCGACGCCTGTTGTAAAGGAGTTCACCCCTTTACAAATCATACTAAGGTTGTCAGACCAGAAATGGAGTAATGGGATGCTATAATATCAAGAAGAACACGAATAGGGAGAGATAACAATGGATTTCAGAACAAAAGGGAATGTCCCAAAAATCCTGAAGGAATTCTAATTCAGGAGGATCCTAACGAAGAATTTCAAACTCGAACGAATATGATTCTGCAATAAATTTTTACTCCATATGCCAAGTTTTGCCTAAACCTGGCTCTGATACCACTTGTAACGATCCTTCATTTCGAATCGTTCAAATCGACAACCGTCCACTCACGTCATACTTAAATTGCTCAAAACAATAGATTGTTAATTTATATTTGGCAAAACTCAATATATACTGTAAATAAATCAATCTCAGAATCACAGACATAGAGTATTACAATAATAAGCAGCGGAATAGATAAATAGCATTTCATGAAGCTACTATAAAACATCGGAGTTTGACACAAAAATGGATAGAATCTCAAATACAAATAAATCTCTAATACATAAGCAACTGACAAGTTTGAACATAAATGACTGTAATAAACTAAAATAACTGAAAGCTGGATAGATAGATCTTCAAAAAAGCTCTAATGAGTCTCAAATGCTGTGACACTAAGTCTGTAACGACCCAGAATTTTGGTCGTTAGATTTGGACATTTAATTCATTTTAAATGTTAAATGTGGATTTTGAATTGATTTTGAAGTAATAAGATTTTGGTTAAATCAATATAATTAGTTAAAATATCGAATATGGCAATTCAATTGAAATTGGATAATAACAACTAAATATGTGGAATTGGAATAATTGGTGAATTTGGGTGTAAATAGACATAAAAGTAGTTTCTAAAATTTATTTTAAGTCTATTTGGATTTAAATAGTGATGCTAGACTTTTGGATGGAATCAAAAGTCGATAAGTTTAAAATTTGGAATTTTGTATTATTTTAATAATGAAATTTAATATTTAAATAATGTAAATAATTAGATTTTGACTTAAGTTGAATCAGAATGATTTCTTATGTGATTATAGGTTCTATATGATTTATAATTAAGTTAGTAAATTCTAAAAGTGAAATTTTAGTGATTTCGACGATTTTGGAAATCACTCGAATTAATCGACGGATTAAAATAGCCTTCCTGGACACACTCTTGAAATTCGACGAAACTAGTTCCATTGGATCCATAATAATGTATTATTATCGAATTTCAATTTTCGTAGCGTTTGGAATTACCGTTTGTTCGTACGGGTGAGAAATGCGTTGAAATTAAAATGGATAATTTAATATTTAAACTCGATTCAAAAAGCTATCTTCCACATATGATCAAATTAGCCTCCGAAACACGTTCCATTGTGTTCGGAATGCAGGTAAAACATTATAATTGCCTGTCGGCATGCGTCATTTAGAGATCGTGTGAAAAAGTTGTTTTAAAATGGATTTAATATTAAAATAATATTTATAAACGTATATATATATATACACATTTAACGCCGAATCCTAACCATCTTTCTTCCAGCCGCCATCTTCTTTATTCAATGGACGACTTGCTTCCTTTTTCTTTTTTAAATTCCTTCTTATCCACTAATTTTTAGTGAAATCCTCTAACTGGAAAATCATAAAGCTCGTTGAGTTCTACAAATTGACCGGTCGAGATCATATTTAAGTTATCGTGGTGGCCAGAGTCGAGGCCGCAATGGTCTCCGTTCATGCTCGAATTACGAGCACTGAAAAACACCGAGTTTGACGAAATTCGGGGTGGAGGTGGAGTTGACGTGGGCCTTCGGAGTGGTGGCCTCCGATCGAGGCGAACGACACCAGGGATGGTCGCGATTTTCGTTGTGTGGTAGCGGCAATTGGTTCGTTCGAACCTGTGTTGTTGCATGAAGAAGTAGTTTGGAGCGGCCACGTTTTTTTCTGAGTTAAGATGAAGGGGAGATCTGAGGGTAAAAATAAATAAAAAGAATTTAGTTTAAAATTCTATTCGAAATCTTTAAAACTGAATATCTCATGCATACTTTATCAGAATTCAATGAAACTGGCGGCGTCGGAATTGCAACAACGAGCAACCTGCTGTGGTGTAGATCTGGGATCATTCTAAGCAAGTAAAAATTTAAGTTAAATCGAACGCCGTTCGATTTAATTTAAATTTTGAACGCTCGTCGAAAATTCAAGGTGAGTTAATCTCACTCACATCTGGATATCATTTAATTTAAATAGCAAATATTCAAATGAATGATTGGTTGATTAGATGAATGTGATAATTATTATCGGATTTGATCGATATTTTATTTGTCTGGCTCATATCTGTGGATACAAGGAAACAGGTTGGAGGGATCCAACGAGATTCCTCACAAATAGAAATTATATTCATAATCTGTGGTATGTCTCATTGATATCTTATGATAAATCGATTTGGAATTTTGGTATGCTGTGTTATGGTTGGACAAATATAATTTTGTATTTTAAAAAAATATCAATAAATGAATTGGGATTAAAGGAAAATGAAAGGAATTTTTAAGTAATGAAATTAAGGAAATTAAATTCAGGAATTTGATTTGGAAATGGTTAAGAGTTTTGAAACTGTGATGAGGAATGGGAATTTGTAAATTTGTTTTACAAATGAAGTGGAATAAAATATTTATCAGTGGATAAATTTGGAAATATAGATTTTCGGTGGGAAATTCTATAAGAAAGGTATAATTGTTTTAAAAGTAAAGATGAGATTATCTTTAAAGGATGGAAAGTGCATTTCCTGGAAATTTGGTATGTTTCAAAGAAAAGCTTTCAAAATATAAGTTGGCGGTTTAAAATGTGTTTTATAATATTGTACAAAAAAAATATTTTTAATTATTTTTAAGTATAAGTAAATACCTATTTAAGTAATTATGATATTTAATTATTTTAAAGGTAAAGTAGAATTAAGTTTTCAAAAAAGGAAATTATAATATAAATATTTGATTAATAACTTTATTTTAAAGGGTAATTTTGTTTTAAATTACTTAGAAACTCCTCCATATTTTCTTAAGTATTATTTTCATTTAAGAAATCTCTAGTAGCCTTATTCTAAATATTTTAAGCTTATATTTTCGAAGTGATTTCCAAGAAATGGGAAATGTGTTAAAAATAAAAAGGTGTTAATTTTTAGAGTGTTGGAAGAAATTTGCGGGATTTAAACGTAAATTTGAATTGAGATAAATCAAGCAGGATTTATAAAAAGGTTCTTTGGTATATTATGAAATGGAAGTGTAGTTCCCTGAAAAGCCAAGTACGTTTCGAAGCAGATTTTTAAGTAAAAAATTAAAAAGTTTAAATTTGTTTTTAAAGGAATGTTTTAAGAAATTATTGTTTATTTAAGATGTAAAAATTTTAAAAGTAAAATTTTAATAAATTAGTTATAGAAGTAATTATTTTAAAGGGTTAATTGGTATTATATTTTGAAAGGAATATTATTAATATTCCTTGTTTATAAAATGGATTTATTTTAAAGATAGTTTGGTTAAAGTTTTATTTGAAACTAGTATAGAATTTTGTAACTCCTCTTTTAAAATTTAGTTTGAACTTAACCTTTATTTTGAAATTTAGTTTACATTTTATAAAGTAGTTTGCTTTAAATATTTTTAAAATATATTTTGAATAAAATGTTTAAGTAGTTAATGTAAATATTTTAAGGTATATTTTACAATAAAGTGATTTAATTGTTTTAAAAATCTAAATGTTTGGACTTGGTTGTTTCCAGTGGAAATGAATATTTGGGAAATTTATTCCATGACAGAGTGAAAATTGAAAACTGTTTTCAAAAGGGTTGAAAATGGAAATGTATCTTGCGAAGATATTTTGAGGTTAATAAATAATTTGGGAAATTATTGATTGTTTGAAGAATATTTGTGAATGTTAATTGATAGTTAAATAACCGACTATCAATATTGGCCAATGCGCTAATCGTTTCGAAGAGACCGGGATCGGGATTAATTTCTCGAAAATCACTTCGATCCGGTTTGTATGTTTTCGTGGGAAAACCGAGTTCGGAGTCGAAGATGGAGCAGTGAAGTGCAAGGGCTAGTCGCTACTAATCCTGAGGTGATTCCAAAATGGATGTAGTAGGAGTAGTGCCTTCGGTTCCGTTCGAACCCGAGACAGACTTATATGGATGAATGCTTTCAGAACATCGTCAGGTGGATAGTGCGCATTCTAAGTGAAACGTTCTAAAAGGCAACGCTTAGCTTCAAGCCTCATTAACCGGGAATGACTTAAAATCAGGGGATATGCAGCAAGGCTAAGTGGGTAGCGCCCATTAGGGTGAGGTCATCCCTGTCTAGATGTCCCTTTTTATTTTGGCTTAGTGGTGCGGTTCCTGATCCCAACCGTGGGGTGATCTTACTTGGGATTATCCAGTAAGGGGTAGTCCCGGTCTTGTGTTGCAGGGGATATAGGGTGGATCCTCGGTACGCTGATATAGACCAGGTACTGTGACAAGTGGTACCCCAGTGCCTAGTCATTAGTTGGAAATCCATTCTCCCTACGCGCCTTTTACGGTTTTTGTTTGTATAACCCACTTTGTAGCTAATATGCTGGAATTTAATCATGTAACAATTTCAGTTAAGTATTTGTATATGGACAGTATTATAATATTAGAGGATTTTGATAAAAAGTGTTTTGGCTATTGTAAGGTAAAAGCCCGACATGTTTATTCGTGGCGTGTTCTTACGAGATGCTTTTGATTTCAAAGATTTTGAAACTTTAATAATCAATTTGGGTGTATTTTTCTGACGCTGGTATTCCAGACTGACTCGGGTGTTATTTCATCATAATGCTCGGGTCAGACCGAGTATTATATGTTCAGGAAAGGATGTTGTGGAGCTCAGGAGAGGAGCTGGAGTCCGAGACGTATTACCGTACTTGTTTATATCCGTTGCTGTGATTGTTTGGAATTGTCAGGCTGGTAATTGTTGTTTGTTTGTGATACTATGATGATGTAATATATAAAATAGATATAGATTTCATTTTGTGTAAAGAACTGTTATTGACTATTATATTTTGTTCCGCTGCGATTGTGAGATTCTGTTATTGTTTAGTTCCTTCTTTCTTCTATCTTCTTTCTTTTCCCATAACTATCTGTCTTTTTCGGCACTGATCGTCGACATATTATAATGTGGCGTATTTTGTGTCGATTTTCGAGGGTCGAGAAGGGTGGGTCGTCACAGTGGTATCAGAGCTTAGGTTAGCGATAACCTTGGCTCTGGTGGGGAAATTACTCATTAAACAGAGTCAATAGTACTCTAGAATGAGTTGATTGTAATAATAGATATGAGAGCGTACTTGTTAGTGAATGTAAAACTGTTTTTTTTTACTATGTTGACTTATCGGTTGAGTGTTTATGAATTTTGGTCGGTACAGGAAGTAAAACCATATCGATAGGGGTTTCTATACTCTTAAACAAGATAAACCGACATAGTATTGTTTTTAAAGCGGGTAACTGAAATAATTTTACCCAAAATTATATTTTGATATGAAAGAAATAATTTTCTGTAATTATTATATATATTTGGATGTTTGGGTGTTAATACTATGATCAAATAAGAATTTAAAATCTGAAATGGTTATAACCAAATAGGATTCTATAAGTATGATTTATCCAAAAGAAGAATAACTAAAATTTGATTTAAACTAGAATTTAAATCCCGGAATTTTGAAAAGGGTTCTAAACGAATTTAAACAAAAATTTCGGGAATTTAAAATCTTGGGAATGGTGGAAATGTTTTCCAAAGGTTTGAAGGAAATAATGGAGTATTATTTTGGGAATATTTTTGAATGGAAATGGTTTTGAAAGTAATTTGTGGAAGTAAGGAAGCACTGAACTCACTTCAGTCACTGGAAAATAATCCTGCTGATGATGGCCACATCATCAGAATTCATTTTCGAGTTTCTAAAGTGATGGATTGCTATAGTGGTGATGGGTTATGATATTTGTTTGGACTTGTTGGGTATAAAAGTGGTTTTAGAAATTTCAAAAGGGAAATTTATCTTGGTAAAACCAAGTTGTTTAGAAATCTGGAGGTTTGATTTAATATACCAAGAGGGTATGTGTTATTTATAATTTCAAATTGGTTTTGAAATATAACTGGGTAATTGACTTCTGGGAATTCTATTTAAAAATGATAATGTGAAAAGTTAAGATAAATCAACTACCGAATGTATAAAGTGAAGTTGATATTAATAAGAAGAAAATGAAAATTTTAATCCTGGAATTAAAATTTAACTTGAGTAAATGGAAGTGAATAAAATATATTTGCATTTAACTCAGGATAAGTTAAATATAAAATAAAATTGAAATTGAATTAAATTGAATATAAAATTGAAATGTACAATGATTATAATTGTGTAATGAAAATTTATACCCTTAAGCTATTAAGTGATATATATATATATATATATATATATATATATATAATTTGGGATTGTGATTATAAGGTGAAAATGACTCAAATGAGCAATATAAGCTTTTAAGTAAAAAAGTTGGTGAACTTAAGAATAGGAAATGAAATTGTAAAACCAAAATAAAATGGTTGGTATTTTTGGGAAATTCAAAACTTGACCCTAAATGAAATATAAATTGGTATAAGGTGAAGAGAAATATAAAATGCGAATGGACTTAGGATAGTAAATAAGTTTTGAACTTATATATTGAGAAATAAAATTTAATTGAAATTGGATTGAAGAAAAAAAAACAAAATTCAGTTTTGTTATAAATAATATTGAATGAAATTCAATTCTATTAAAATAGTAAAGGAAGTTTTATGAATTTAAGTTGGCTAAATAAAATTTAGTTGAACTTGAACTAAATCGGAAAAGGATTATATTGAAAGGAAATTTAATTTAGTTGAAATGATATTGAGTGAAGTAAATTCTCACTCAACTAAATCCAAAAGAATTGTTGAAGATGAATTTAGTGTAAGTTAAATTAAATGAATTTGTATTGGAACGAATAAAATTTTGGTAGCTTGTAAAATTTTGAAAAGTAAAATAAAATCCAGTTCTGGTTTAGAATAATTGGGAGATCATGTTATTAATAAATTCAGAAATAATTGAGAAGGTGAGTAAATTTAAAATGGATTGAGTAAGTAAACAAATTGAATTAAAATCTGTAAAAGGATTGGAATTTGATTGGGTAAGAATCAAATAAAAATGAAAATAAAACTGATGTAAGAAGAAATGGAGTTATTTTGGTGTTGAAATAACTTAAGAAATTATGTAAGGGTTGCTGTCGAGTTTTAAGAGATGGTTTTGAATAAACCTATATGGATAATGAATTGGAGGTATAAGAACAAGAATTTAATTTGATAATGGAATAAAAATGAGGATGTTTGGGGTGTAAATAATTTCGAATGGAGTAAAATTAATATAGTTTGAGTTGGAATTAATTTAAAATGGTTATAAACTTCAGTAGTTGCTGTTTGCTTAAATGACATCAAATTTGCATTGAGATTATTAGTCATTTTGTTGTAAACAAAGCTAATAAATTAAGGAAAGCAAATATAGTTGGTTTTTAGATATATTGGAATGGGTTGGAATTTAATTCAGTGTATTTTCATATAAATGAAAGTGAATTATGAAGATGATGCAAATTGATCAATTTGGGATTGGAAAGGGTAAAATTTCTGTAAGGCTTATAAACCAATTTGTTGTAGATATGAGATTAATTGGTATAAATATGAATTGAGAATAGTAAACTTGAATGTAAATCATTCCAGTGAAATAAAATGAAGTTGGATTTGCTTATAATATATGGTTAACAGGTTGAATTATGAAATTTGTTTGTTTGAACTATGTAATTGAGGTGTTTGGCTAAGATTAATATATGGAAGGATGTTATAAATCTTATATTATTGAAAACTTATGGCTTGTTTGAGTAAGTACAGGAACAGGAGGCAATAGATAGAGTTGGAGCGTGTATATGCAATATATATTAGCCGCTTGCTTTTAAAATGCTAATCTAAGGTACACCTATGCAATAAAATTGAAAAATGATATATATGTGTGTGTATATATATTGTGGTATATTTTGTTTTCCGACCATGTGGGTCGATGTATATATATTTATATCTATTGTGATATTGTGAAACGCTCTCCATACAAAGGAGACGCTTTCAAAAATTTTCTAAAATTTTGGGAGTTAGAATTTTTTGAAAGTTTTGAAAATTTTGGGTTAACTAGAAAGTTGCATTTTGAAATAATGTTGTTAACAAAGCTTTTGAGTTAAAAATAATGCGAATTGTTTTGGAATTGAGCTAAAAGGTTTTGAGAAGTGAATGTGAGTTTTAATTGAATGAATTTTGGGGTAAGTAAATGAGTTTAGTAGCATTTTCCTACCTTAGCAAATTTTGGGGACGAAATTTTCATATGGGGGGAGGAATGTAACGACCTGGAATTTTGGTCGTTAGATTTTGAACATTTAATTCATTTTAAATGTTAAATGTGGATTTTTAATTGATTTTGAAGTAAGAAGATTTTGGTTAAATCAATGTAATTAGTTAAAATATCGAATATGACAATTCAATTGAAATTGGATAATAACAATTAAATATGTGGAATCGGGATAATGGGTGAATCTGGGTGTAAATAGATATAAAAATAGTTTCTAAAATTTATTTTAAGTCTATTTGGATTTAAATAATGATGTTGGACTTTTGCATGGAATCAAAAGTCGATAAGTATAAAATTTAAAAGTTTATATTATTTTAATATTGAAATTTAATATTTAAATAATGTAAATAATCAAATTTTGTTTTAAATTGAATCAGAATGATTTCTTATGTGATTATAGATTCTATATAATTTATAATTAAGTTAGTAAAATTTTAAATGTGAAATTTTAGTGATTTCGACAATTTTGGAAATCGCTCGAATTAATCGACGAGTTAAAATAGCCTTCCGAGACACAGTATCGAAATTCGATGAAACCAGTTCCGTTGGATCCGTAATAATGTATTATTATCGAATTTCAATTTTTGTAGCGTTTGGAGATACCGTTTGTTCGTATAGGTGAGAAACGCGTTGAAATTAAAATCGATAATTTAATATTTAAACTCGATTCAAAACTATCTTACACATATGATCAAATGTTCAGAATGCGGGTAAAACATTATAATCACCTGTTGGCATGCGTCGTTTGGAGATCGTGTGAAAAAGTTGTTTTAAAATGGATTTAATATTAAAATAATATTTATAAATGTATACACACACACGTTTAAGGCCGAACCCTAACCCTATTTCTTCCAGCCGCCATCTTCTTTATTCAATGGCCGACATGCTTCCTTTTCTTTTTCGAATTCCTTCTTATCCACTAATTTTTAGTGAAATCCTCCGACTGAAAAATCATAAAGCTCGTTGAGTTCTACAAATTTACCAGTCAAGATCATATTTAAGTTGTCGTGGTGGCCAGAATCGAGGCCGCAACGGTCTCCGTTCGTGCTCGAATTACGAGCACTAGACAACACCGAGTTTGAAGAAATTTGGGGTGGAGGTGGAGTTGACGTTGAGCTTCGGAGTGGTGGCCTCCGATCGAGGCGAATGACACCAGGGATGCTCGCGATTTTCGATGTGTGGTAGCGGCAATGGGTTCGTTCGAACATGTGTTGTTGCGTGAAGAAGTAGTTTGGAGCTGCCACGTTTTTTTTCTCAGTTGAGATGAACGGCAGATCTGAGGGTAAATATAAATAAAAAGAATTTAGTTTAAAATTCCATTCAAAATATTTAAAACTGAATATCTCATGCATACTTTATCAAAATTCAACGAAATTGGCGGCGCCGCAATCGCAACGACGAGAAGCCCGTTGTGGTGCAGATCTGGGATCATTCTGAGCAAGTTAAAATTTAATTTAAACCGAACGCCGTTTGTTTTAATTTAAAATTTGAACACTCGCCGAAAACTCAAGGTGAGTTAATATCACTCACATCTGGATACCATTTAATTTAAATAGCAAATATTCAAATGAATGATTGGTTGATTAAATGCATGTGATAATTATTATCATTATTGATCGATATTTTATCTGTCGTGCTCACATCTGTGGATGCAGGGAAACAGGTTGGAGCGATCCAACTGGATTCCTCACAAATAGAAATTATATTCATAATCTATGGTATATCTCATTGATATCTTGTGATAAATTGATTTGGAATTTTGGTATGTTGTGTTATGGTTGGATAGATATAATTTGGTATTTTAGAAAAAATATCAATAAATGAATTGGGATTAAAGTAAAATGAAAGGAATTTTTAAGTAATGAAATTAAGGAAATTAAATTCAGGAAATTGATTTGGAAATGGTTAAGAGTTTTGGAACTGTGATGAGGAATGAGAATTAGTAAATTTGTTTTGCAAATGAAGATGAATAAAATATTCATCAGTGGATAAATTTGGAAATATAGATTTCCGGTGGGAAATTCTATAAGAAAGGTATAATTGTTTTAAAAGTAAAGATGAGATTATCTTTAAAGGATGGAAAGTGCATTTTTCCTGGAAATTTGGTATGTTTCAAAGAAAAGCTTTCAAAATATAAGTTGGCAGTTTAAAATGTGTTTTAGAATATTTTAGAAAAAAATATTATTTTTAATTATTTTTAAGTATAAGTAAATACTTATTTAAGTAATTATGATATTTAATTATTTTAAAGGTAAAGTAGAATTAAGTTTTCAAAAAAGGAAATTACAAATATTTGATTAATAACTTTATTTTAAAGGGTAATTTTGTTTTAAATTACTTAGAAACTCCTCTATATTTTCTTAAGTATTATTTTCATTAAAGAAATTTCTAGTTGCCTTATTCTAAATATTTTAAGCATATATTTTCAAAGTGATTTCCAGGAAATGGGAAATGTGTTAAAAATAAAAAGGTGTTAATTTTTAAAGTGTTGGAAGAAATTTGCAGGATTTAAACGTAAATTTGAATTGAGATAAATCAAGCAGTGGTTTATTCTGAAATGGAAGTGTAGTTCCCTTAAAAGCCAAGTACGTTACAAAGTAGATTTTTAAGCAAAAAATTAAAAAGTTTAAATTTGTTTTTAAAGGAATGTTTTAAGAAATTATTATTTATTTAAGATGTAAAAATTTTAAAAATAAAAATTTAATAAATTAGTTATAGAAGTAATTATTTTAAAGGGTTATTTGGTATTATGTTTTGAAAGGAATATTATTAATATTTATAGTTTGTAAAATGGATTTATTTTAAAGATAGTTTGGTTGAAGTTTTATTTGAAACTAGTATAGAATTTTGTAACTCCTCTTTTAAAATGTAGTTTGAACTTAACCTTTATTTTGAAATTTAGCTTACATTTTATAAAGTAGTTTGCTTCAAATATTTTTAAAATATACTTTGAATAAAATGTTTAAGTAGCTAATGTAAATATTTTAAGGTATATTTTAGAATAAAGTGATTTAATTGTTTTAAAAATCTAAATGTTTGGACTTGGCTGTTTCGAGTGGAAATGAATATTTGGCAAATTTATTCAATGACAGAGTGAAAATTGAAAACTGTTTTCAAAAGGTTTGAAAATGGAAATATATCCTGCGAAGATATTTTGAGGTTAATAAATAATTTTGGAAATTATTTACTGTTTGATGGATGTTTGTGAATGTTAATTGATAGTTAAATAACCGACTATCAATATTGGCCAATGCGTTGATCGTTTCGAAGAGACCTGGATCGGGATTAATTTCTCAAAATCCACTTCGATCCGGTTTGTACGTTTTCGTGCGAAAAACGAGTTCGGAGTCGAATATGGAGCAGTGAAGTGCAAGGGCTACTCGCTACTAATCCTGAGGTGATTCCAAAATGGATGTAGTAGGAGTAGTTCCTTCGGTTCCGTTCGAACCCGGGACGGACTTATATGGATGAATGCTTCCTGAACATCGTCAGGTGGGCGGTGAGCATTCTAAGTGAAGCGTTCTAAAAGGTAACGCCTAGCCTCGAGCCTCATCAACCGGGAATGACTAAAAATCAGGAGATATGCAACAAGGCTAAGTGGGTAGCTCCCATTAGGGTGAGGTCATCCCTGTCTGGATGTCCCTTTTTATTTCGGCTTAGTGGTGTTGTTGCTGATCCCAACCGTGGGGTGATCTTACTCGGGATTATCCAATAAGGGGTAGTCCCTGTCTTGTGTTGCAGGGGATTTAGGGTGTGTACTGACCCGTAAATTTTCAATAATTTTATTTGTTTTATTAATTATATTTAATTGAAATTTCAAGAAATTGTAAACAAAAAAAATTCGAAATAAAAATTTAATATTTGAAATGCATCTAGTTAAATATAGCAACTGGTAAATTTCCATCTGAAAATATGAAAGTTTATTTTCGTGTGTAATTTTATTTCAATTTAATCAGTAAGAAATTGATGAAAATAAAATATTTTCGAAACCTAAATATTTTTATAAAGAAAAATTCTAAATCATCTTCTGAGCAAGACTTCATTTTTCGTTTTTCCAAATTCGGACTTCTTTAGCTCCGTCGATCTTATTTCACTGTGTTTTTGTTGCATTTTCCGCTAGTAGAAAATTCGAATTTTTATAATTCAATCGAACCACTGATATTTGTTTACCATTTGGATCGCCTCGTCATGCTGAACTCCACGGTATATTCAATTCTGTGTTTTAAAGTCCGATACGCGGCGGAATCTATAAAACGTCGGACCGTATCGGTACCGGTTTGTGTCTTTGTTTTTTTGTGCCTTTCAATGTCCCACCGTGTAAACCAATGGACACTATCATTTATTATTTTCAGAAATCGATACGCGACTCTTTGCTATTTTTCCAATCTCAAATATATTTTTTGCTTTTGTTTATTCACTTTTGTTTCTGTTCACTATTTTTCTGCTCCACACTTTCTCTCTGTTTTCTCTTCTTCCCAGTTTACTTTACAAAGACATTTATTTTTTTTCTTTTACAAAGCTTTCCTTTGCCAAAACTTCCACCTGACCTCACTCCTCCGTCCATGCAACCACCGCCCAGTCGTGCTTCAAACCCACAGCATGGACGATCTCCTCTTTTGCAACCCAAGTCACCGCCCCTCTCATGATGCTCAGCCACACCATCTAAGCACGTCCACAATCTTGCACCGCCTCTTCTCCACTGCCAACCTCCACTTGGCCCTACTCTTTCTCTTCCCTACTGAGCACCAAACAACTTCGGCCTCAGCCTGCACAACCTCGTCGGCCAAGCCAACCTCACGCGCCGAGATCTACTACCCCAAGCATCTACCTCCCCGCATTCAACAGCAAGTGCCGCTCCTTCCTCTTCCACTCCAAGCCTGAGCTTGCATTTTTTTTACGTCGACAAACCCTGCTACAGCCGTGCCGTGCTCATCCCCTTCGTGCCGGCCTCAGATCCTCCCTGCCATCCCTTCTTTATGTATATAGGTATGTACGTGTTGTATTTATATATATTGCTATGTTAAGTATTTGTTTATATTTAATGTTTACCAAATCATATATACACTGAGCTATATTGCTATAGTTTATAAAGAATAGGTACGTTTATACAAGGCGAAGCTTGTCTAGTGCTGCTGCGATTTATATATGAAGTAAAGAAATTTTGTATAGCGTAAGTGTCGAGTTCAAAGAAGAAAAGAAAATTTTAAATATATACATATTTTGGTTTTAAAAATATTAGAGTAGTATTATTAAATGTTTATGTTTGTTTACTGTTATAAAATATTAATTAGATACGAGATTTTATAATAAGTTTACTGTACAAGTTTTGTATGTTGCATACATTTTTATATATTTATACGATATACAAGTTGGTATGTGGTTTTGGGTTTGTTTGTAGGCGGTCTATTAGCATATATTTGTTATAAAGGTATGTATATAATATTACATGCATGTGTAGTGTGTATGTACGCGTGTTGCGTACGTGTATATATTTTTTTATGAGTGCCGCATGCGTTGTATATTGTATATAATGTTTTACAACAGATTTTATCAAGTATAGGCTGTTGTGTGCATCCTTAATAATATAATAAAGTTTTCATATATGTATACATATTTGATTTTTTTCATGATATAATGAGGATTATTGTTGTCTAATTGAATAATGTTGTGGTGATAATTTTGTAGTGCATAAATATATACACGGACACTTTGATTTTTAGATATATATGGATTTTTTTAGATATTTTAATCTTATACGTGTTTAGATAATAGCACATATAGTATATATAATATGTGTTTATTGGAATAATTGAATTTAAGGGAATATAGTATATTTTATATTTTCCGGTCTTTATCATACGGATTCTGATTTTTCTTTGTCGGCCCAATTCTGACTTGATTTCGTCCAATTCGATTTTCAGCTTTATTCGTCGATTCGTGCCTTGGTATTCGTGTTGGATGTGTAACTCAATTTCAGTGTTTATCCTCTCTAGCCTCGAAAGGTGAGCAATCACTCACGATTAATGTTCTTTTATTTATTAAATTTGATTTCAATTGAAACGACAATTGAAATATGCGACTGTTAGTTATTTACACTTTATATATATGTTATTACTTGTAGCAGCTCACCTGTGACATCTGACCCATTATCAGTTATTTATACGAGATAATCCAGTTTGGTTGATAAATGATTGATTTTTTTGATGTTGATATTGGACGTTAAATTGTTAATGTATGAAGTGATAAATAATTTACAATTGAAATTGACGTAGGAGTTAACAATTTGAAATTGATATATGTGTTGAATTTGATTAGATAAAATTTGTATAATATGACCCCTTTAAATGTTTAAAATTGTTTGACACGTAAAATATGGTTAACTACATCTTGAACCATTTAAATGTTTGTTGTTTAAATCGATGTAGTATGAAATTGAATAATAGATATCAAGTAAAGAACCGTATAAATATTAGTGTAATAATCTTTAATCTACATGAAATGATAGTGTAGATTCTAGAAATAATTATATTAATTTGCACAAACAACAATGTGAATCGATACGATTATTTCGGGATTATTTAAATAAACTATTGGATTGTTATTGATTGTTGTTATTGCTTGTTTATTTACTTTGAGACCATCCCAATTATCACATTGCAAGTCCCCTTTGCTATGCTTTGATTTTTGAATTGAAATGGAATCGGGTTGAAATTGTAAATACCCAAATAAAACTTTGACTTAGGATAGAGAATTAAATAAAAACCCGATTGGTCAATAATTTAATTTAAAAATAAAAATAAATATTTTATTTGAACAAAATAAAAAGGGTTTTAAATTAAGTTGGAATTTGAATTCTAGTGAAATTTAAATGTTAATATTTTATAATCTGAAATAAAATATTAACAAAGTAATTGATGAAAGAACGTTGTTTAATTTAAGAAATGATTGAATTAAGTTTTGAAATTATTTAATTATTAAGTGTTGAAATTATTTAATAATTAAGGTTTGAAATTATTTAATAATTTAATGAGATTGAATTATTTTATAATTAAATAAAATTGAATTCTTTAATAAGTAAAATTGAACTTCTTGAATAAGTGAACTTAAGTTTCTTTATTGAGCTTTGAAATAGTAACTGAGTAAATAAATAAGTGAAATTGAATTTATTTAACAAAAAATAAAAATGTGATTTATTGAAATTAATGTAAGACTTGTAATTTAAAGAATTGATTTGACGAATCTAATTTAATTCAATTTGAAGTTTTGATATAATGAAGTTGAACTTAAGTAATGAATTTAATGAATTGGAATTAAATAGAAATTGTTTTGAATGACAAATTTACTTAAAGAATATTGAATGAAATCCATCAATGAATTTAAATTGATTTGAATGTTAACTTAAATTAATTTAAATGATTTCGGAATGAAACTTATATACGAACTTGAATCAATATTTGAATTATTTTAAATAGAAATTGAAATTGAATTATAAGATTTGAAATGGTAATTTGGAAGTTTGAAACGTAAATTATGGAAATTGATATAGAAAGATAAAGGGAATGTTGGTTTACAAATTCTAATTGAAATTGAATTTGACTTGGTTTTGAGATTTATTAAACGACCAATCGGTGCAATAATTACGAAAGTTATTAAAGAAACCAGGATCAGTTGTGGACATACTTTCTGTCTAAACCGAAAATCACTTTAATAACTATACGCGGAGTGTGATCCAGAATGAAGTGGTTGGAATGGTGTACGTGATGACTGAAGAAAGAGAACGATAATGGATAGCCTTGACACCTGTGTCAAATTGGAAATGACTAAAACATGAGCCGTGCTGGGCCAAATGGGGTTATCCACCTCGAGCGAACACACTTCTTCGTAAACTACTCATTACTTGTTATTGATTGGTATGCACCCTCGAAATTTTAGGAGTGTTGTTTCGCGGTGTTGTGATCGTTGCGGCAATGCGTTCTCACCGGTCCGGATCAGGCAAACGGTAGTTTCACTACCTTGGGTATTGCCTCGTGTGCCTTGTCATACTTGTATCCCTATATACGTGACCACTACGAATTTGTTTTGTGTTATACCTATGGAGTACTGCCTGATATCCCACTAGTTTACGGAGGAGTTTACAGTGCTATATAGACCATGACGCTTATATAAAATGTGTTAAGGGGGATAATGGTAACCCCTTAACGCTATTTTGATACTTTATATTACCGATAGACATTATCTACTTAGCGTACACTACTATATATAGATAGTTTAACGGATCCTTAGAGGATGGTTATTCCAACATCCTTTGAGTTACTTGTACTCCAGTTGTTATTTCACTTGAGTTGGATTTATTGATATAAGAATGTTAATCCTGACTCGAGTGTTTTGTGTTTTGCTTTACGCCCAGGTCAGACTGAGTGTACCAGTATTCGAGACTCACCTTTGGAGTTAGAGCTTCGCTTGGAGATCCAGCTATCTATCCAGCTTTCAGATATTCAGTTGATTCCAGTGATGTATTCTGATATTGTATTTGACTATTGTATTCGAGACATCTGTTGTACCTAATTTAACCTTGTTATGTATATAGTAGCTTCATGAACTACTATTTTTTGTTTCCGCTTCATTTATTACTCTGTATCTGTGATCTGTGATTATTTATTTATTGTATATGTTCAGTTTTGCCAAATTTAAATTAATAATTCGGTATTTTGAATTATTCAAGTCCGACATGTGCGGTTGCGAATGGTACATTCAAGTCCACCTCGAGACACATTCTCAAATCAAAGTTGTAGCCAATCAAATCAGAAAGTAACAGAACGGTATCGAAAAAATGTGTCCGATCGGAGGAATGACCTCACTTGGCCCGGCATGGCTCCTGTTTTAGCTATATTAAGTTGACTTATGAGAGTCGGCTACTTTAATACCTCATTCAGAATCTTCGCCAAACCATCCTACTTCGTTCTGGAATCTCCACCACGTGCACAGTTGTTAAAGTGGTTTTCGGTATTGGCAGAGAGTATGACAATATCCGATCTCTGTCTCTTTAACAACAAAAAGCTTATTTCACACCATGGTCATTTCATTTCAAATAGTTTATACTTCATATCAAAATATCATATTCATTTCAAAACCATATCAATTCGATATCATTATTCACATTAAATAATTTTCATTTTCAGAATCATAATACTTTCAAAATTATTACACTTTCGAAACCATAACACTTTTGAAATCATAACACTTGTGAAATCATAACACTTCCGTAATCATAACAGTTCCAACTTATATAGTTTAGATGTTGAAATAGTATATATATTAAAATAATTATAAATTAAAAATAGTTAATATATTAAAAATATTTTATATAATAAAACTAGTTTCCTCAAATTTTGCAAATCGATTCAAATCAACTTAAATTCCAAAATTCAATTTAAATCAATTCCAGTTTAACCATTTCAATTTAAAGGTCAATGATTCAGTACAAATTCTTAATAAATCATTTAAATTTAATATCAATTTTAAATCCAGGTTTGAACTATCACTTCAATTCCAATAAGATTCAAAATTTAAATATTCAAATATTTCAATATAAGTTTCATTTAAATTTCAACATTTACTTTAATTTTATTCAAGTTGGGAAAAATATTCACTTAATCATTTTAATAACAATTAAATAACATCTCAATTTATAAATTTAAATTAACATTATATTCAGTCTCAATCTTATTTAAAATTAAGAATATTCATTTAATCACTTTTTTATCAAATCAAGTTATAAATCATATCTTTCAAAATCTCAAAATCGATTAGCTCAAATCAATTCTATTTAAATAAAATTCTTGAACAAATACAAAGTTCAACACAATTGCAATTTATCTTCCTAACCTTAATTTATTAAAGTTATTATAAAATCTATTTTTAATTTTTTTAAATAAATACTTAAACATGATATATAAATATATATATTAATTAAATTAATTTTATATATTAAATCTTATTTTTATATATTTTTAAAATAATAAAGTTATAAAAATATCTTAAAAATTTTATTTCAAAACCAACTTATAAATTTAAACATTTCCAAAACATATAATTTAAAAATCTAAATTTATATATATGTATATATAACATTTACATATTATATTTTTAAAAATCACTATTTATCAAAAGCCATATATTTCCTTTCAAAACCTTGAAAATCATTTTCAAAATATAAACCAACTATGTCTGTATATAATTTTCTATCTTATGGTCAAGTGATACGGGTATTTATCATTTCAATCCATCATTTAAATATCTACGGGTATATTTCATTTCAACCCATAATCCCAAAAATTAAAAATCAATGAAAATCGCTTGTGTTTATCATTTCAACCCATAACTATTTTCCCCTAATCTATAATATCGTTCGGGTATGTATCATTTCAACCCATCGGGATTTCTAAACTAACATGGAACTTGCAGAGTGAGAACAAATATGATAATAATTTAACATATCAACAACCGGCATATATCATCAATAAAAAATTTAAATATAAAATATACAATAGGGTTATGGTGTCATATCTCATAAATGAACAATTTCAAATAATGGCATATCATATTTAACAATTAAGTAACTTAACAATTCAAATTTAACAGCATATTCCAGTTATCATTTCCTATGAATTAAATTTATTAACTATGAGAATGTTAATCGTGAGTAATTGCTCACCTTTTGAGGCTGTAGAGATTTGACAGTGATATGTGCTACGAATCCAAGCACAAATTCCAAAGCACAACACCATGGATACAAATTTGATGAGCAAAGTTGATAGTTAGAAATTGTTGAAGACAAATAAAAACAAGCTTGATATAGACGGAAACAGAATTTTTTTCTAAAATCAATATTAAATTCGAACACGTATAAAAATAAATATATATATGTACATATATATTTTTTCAAATCGTTATTCCTTAAAATACATATTAAATATTCAAAAGACTTTTATAAGCCAACATTAAATTTTGAATCACAAATTAAAGTAAAATATTTATATGTACATTTCCAAACTCATAATTTCTTAAATCACACATTAAAATTAAAATAAAACTTCTACATTATATTTGAAAAATCAAAACATACATAATAAGAGAGAAAGCAGGTCTGCAAATATGAAGGCAAACTTGTACTTACGCTGCAACCAAAACAATGTATACTTACATATACAACTAATATATAAACTTCAACCAAAACAATGTATACTTATATATATAACTAATATATAAAATCATAATGTAAACAAAATATATGCAAATCATATTTAAAAACAAATATATATATATATATATATATATATATATATATATATATATATATATATATATATATATTAACAATATCAAATGTGACTGTGCAATTGCACTTTATATATAAACTTATACCTTTTCATAGAACAGAACAACGTAGAATAATATATGCAATACTCCTTTGTATAACTCTTTATTTTTTTTTCTTTTTTATAAGGTAATATACACTGTAACACAAAATATAAAAAAGTAGGAAAGGGTTTTGCCTGTGATGCTCGTGTGGGCTGATGGTCAGGCGCAGACTAGCTGGAGGGTGGCGAACATGGTCTGGTTGGCAAGCTGTTTCCCGGAGTGGTATGGTGATGGAGATGTGCGGGTGAACAGCCGAAGGGTGGGTTTTGCTCAGCTCTTGATGCTCGGAGGGTCTGATAGGAAGCGGCACAAGGGAGTCTGAGGCTTGGTTGCTCAGGGGTTCGGCATGGGCTGAGGCTTCGGTCAGGGGCACTCAAGTTTGAGTGGGGGAGCGAGTGGAGTAGGAAGCTTCCATGGCATGGGGTTTTCTGGCGCTGGAGTTTGGCGTGCGATGCGGCCATGTGTGGGTGGAAGGCTAGCGAATGGGTGGAGTTTGGCCAGCATAGAACCGAGACGGAGAGGGGACGGTTGTGTCGGCTTATAGTGGGAAGGTCGTAGGAAAATGGAAGGGTGATGGTGGGCTTGGTGTTTGGCATAGCGGGGTTGGCTACTGCACGTGAAGCTGGGGAGGAGGAAAAGGACCGTGGGTGGAAGATGGAAACAAGGTGGCGGTGGGTAATAGAAGGTGGTGAATGAACGGTCGCTGATAGGTTGCTCGTATTAGGTGCAGATTTAGAGGTCGTTGCCACGTGTAGTAAAGATGAATGATAGGGATAGGAGATCAGAGGCGTGGGTGAAGGGATTCGGGGAAAAGAAGGTGAGAAGCTAGTTTAGATTATCAAAATAAATATAAAAGCTTTTCAACTTTTTATTTTTTTTAAGCAAGATAACGAAAAACAAAGAGGCAAGAAGAGAGAATGAGGATATAATTGAACCAGAAAAAAAAGTCAGTAGTTGGATTTTCTTGAAATATTAATGCTAGTGGCTATTTGTATATAAATGAAAGATCAAAAAAATCCAAAATGGTCAAATAGGGAACCGATACAGCAAATCGTTTTGCCGATTTTGCCATGCACCAGATGTCAAAATACACAAATGAATATACTGCGGAGATCAGCACGATGAGACAAATAGAATGATACACGGATATGAACGATATGACCATCCTATCAGAATTCGATATTTTGTTGCAAAACTTTTACCAATTTGCCGAAAACAAGATAAACGGGGCTAGAGCGGTGCAAATTTGACGAAATGAATTATGATGTCTCACTCAAAAAATAGCATACATTTTTATTATATAAAAATATTCATGTTTTGAAAATATTTTATTTCCATCAAATATTAACTGATTAAATTTAAATAAAATTACACAACAAAATAAACTTCCATATTCTCTGATGAAAATCTTGACATTTGCTCTTTATAATTAGACGTATTTCAAATATCAAATTTTCATTGTTAAATTAAATTATTTAATTTCAAAAAAAAATTCAGTTAATTACGTTATAAAAATCATTAAAATTTACAAGTCATTACACACTTAATATAAGATAACCGAGACATATGGTATTATTCACATCTGGTTTTATATTTGACTCGAAGTTTATTTTTCTTAAACTTCCGGGTGCTCAAAATTGATTTGATTAGACTGAGGGTTCAGATTTACATGTTTTAGTAGGTTGCGAATGAAGCTTCCAAAGACGACCAGGTGGCTGATTAACAGCTAATTAGAAGTTGTTGTTATATTTTGAATTGATTCTGCTGTATTGTATATATAATACTCTGGTCAACGAAGGGGACATCGTCATATGTCGCTCTTGGCGTGATATTGTAATAACTATATTTTGTCTGAACCTCAAAAAGCGATGGGATTATGTAATTTGAATGTGAAACATGTATCTTGAAATGTAATTAGAAAAATATTGTTTTTGAATCTATGATTTTGTTTCATATTCATTTGCTTTTGATATTACGAATACCATTAACATAGCCGTATTTAGTCGCCGAAAGTTAATATTATGGATGACTGCAACATCTGTATCGCTTAGCTTTGGGCCTCTAGATAGGGGATGTTACAAAGGAAAAAAAACATATTTTGGATTTATTTTTCTTAACAAAACAAAAAAATAAGCAAACTCTCCACATGCGCATGGAAAAATTATGTGAAATGTCAGTTAATCCATGAGATATATGAGCAAAAAAAAGTCAGACTAGGGAATTACAAAAGTTAGTAGTCATACCAGATGTCCAACAAGAAAGAAAAAAAATCAGATTTCACCATACCACTTGTTATCTAGGTTGTCAACGATGGCGAACAATGATACCACTTGTACTCTTTACTTGCCTGATGGTGTACAACGGTATCTCATCCGACTTCATGAGCTCTCATCATCAACATCAAGCGTGACAGTCAAGAATCATCAAAACAAGCACATTATGTATTCCACAATATCAATCGAATTTTCTTACCATTCGAATTTCTCAATAAAATCATCTTCGTTTATCTTTGAAGTTACATTTGCATTTACCATGCTTATCCAAAGTTAGTGGATCCCCACTTCATTTTCTTAGGCTAAGAAATATTGTAATTATCACTCATCAAATGCGTGGAAAAAATCAAAATCTATCTCCATCATAATTGCTTCTTAGCCCGTCAACATATCTACACATTTAAAGAAAAAAAAGACCTATAAAACTTCGTAGGTCTGTTAACATTTGCCACACAAGAGCTTAGTAATCCAACACTATCTAGAAGCCTTTAGGAATCCAAATTTGTCCAACATTTTTAGTTTATTTCTACTCCAACTAAAATTATCAAGAGAGCCTTTAGGATCCTAAATTTGTCTAATACTTTTGCACTTTTCATATAACAATTTTTGTCAATACTGTGTCCAATTTTACTACAACATAGGCATTTTGGAAATACATTTCTACCTCGTGCATTGTCTATCATGTTTTTCCTATTGTGTTGCGATTTATCAAAACCAAGTCCTTTTCTATTTTTCACGTACAGTTGATTTTCCAAAAGCATATTTAATGAAATTTCACCTCTAGAAAATTTATTAATAGTAGATTCAAGAGTTTGAACTTTGGATATAAGTGACATGTTCTCTTCTATAAGCATGGTACATCTGTTAATACAATTTTCCCTCTTTGCATCATCTTTCTTTAGAATCAACATCTATTCTTTGAAAGTTTCGAGGTTCGTCTTACAATCATCCAACTTCTTTTTTAAAAATTGACAGTTTTCACACTAAAGCTTTTGAGCTTCTTTAATTTTTTCAATTTTGGTTTCTAACTTATCATTTATGCGAAGTAGCTCAGCTTTTTCATATGTCAATTTTTTGTTCTTAAGTTTGAGACTATCAATTGTTCCAATAAGTTCATAACACACTAAGAGAAAACCTTGAAAAGTATAGTTTGAAACCTCACTGGAGTCATTGTCACTATCATCATGAGTTGAATGTCCCATCAAACATTGATTTTCTTCTGCTTCATCACTATTAGTGCACTTTTCTCCTTCTTCATCATCCTAAGTTGTAGCGAAGGCCCTCCTTTTCTTTTTCTTTGCTTTCTCACCTTGAATCAATGAACTATTTGTTTTGATATGACCCGGCTTTCTACATTTGTAGCAAATGATTTCTTCATCCGAACTTTATGAGCTTTTGGCTGCTTTGACTTAACACCTTTCCTCTTTGCCGTAAACTTGGAATTTCTTCTGGACCAATTTTTCAGACCACTTATCAATGTTACTAGCTCAAAAGTTGGATTATTCTCATCATCGTTATCAAGGGTGCTTCCGAGTGCAATTGATTTCTTCATGAAATCTGAGTTGTCATGATCTTCCTTAGCTTTCAGTCCCATTTCGTAGGTTATTAGATTTCCAATCAGTTCCTCCATGCTTTGTTTGTTCAGATCTTTGGACTCTTGTATAGCAGTCACTTTTGCCTCCAAATTCTTTGGAAGAATCCACAGAATTTTCCAAACCAATTAACCTTCATTGTACACCTTGCCCAAAGCTCTGGAATTTATACCAATACTGAAAAACGTCCATACATCTCTTTTATGCTTTCGCCCTTTAACATCACAAAATTCTCATATTCATTGCTGAGTAAGTCGAGTCATGATTACTTGACTTGAGATGTACCTTTATGTGTAACTTCCAAGTGTACCAAATTTCTTACGTAGTCAAACAATGATAAATTCGATTAAATTCAGTCTTATCAATAGCACAAATAAGCATTCATGGCTTTAACATTTAATGAAAGCAATTTCTTATCAGATATATCCCATTATCTTTAGGCTTAGGGAATTCTAGACCATTGAATATCATTGTAGGTGGAGTATACCCTGTCTCTACACTATGCCGACCATCATAGTCAACATAATTCAAATATATTTTCATCCTAGCTTTCCAGGAAGCATAATCAGTCACATTAAACAGAGGTAGTCTAGCAATTGATTGACCCTTAGAAAAACATTATTAGAAACATACATGAGTCTAGAGTAAACCTAGCACATAGGCTCTGATACCACCTGTAGGATGGAGTAATATATCCTTAGGGGGAGGTGAATAGGGTATTTAAAAATATTTCGCAAAGATACTAATAAACATACAGAACAAGGTGCAAAAACGTAAATGCAAAAAATAAAGAACACAAGATATACACTGCTTCAGCCGAACACTTACTGCTACCCCCAAAGCTATTACAAGAGTTTAATATTTAAATGCTTACTAATAGTAAACTTGCAGACACTGCTAACAAATATTCTAACTCTATGCCTAATAACTCTGCTTGATCTCAAACCTTAAGATCAGAATCCTTTAAATACGTACTCTGAAGCCCAATCCTAAATCAACTAGAATTCAAAACAAAAAAGTAAAAATTACATAGATATAAAAAGAACTCTCCTTTACCTTATCTCTTATCACCTGACCTTGCACAATTCTTGATTTGGAGTATGAGAAACACATCGCTGCTTGTAATCCGAGTCCATCATGCTGCCAAGCTATTAGTGAATTTGAGATGCAACTTCTGCCTTGAGATGATGATGTCCACGTTGAATTTTGATTGATGAAGAAATCCCTTTATCTTGATTGGATATTGATTTGAATGAACAAGAAGAAAAAAATAAGAATTTTGATGTGTTACAATGTAGAGAGATACGAATTTTATTTTCAATGAAGCTTTTCTTATTTCTTTTGTTATTATTCTATCCAATGATTTATCCTTTCGATGTTGTTGAGTTAATATAGGCTTGTGAAGTAATGTGTATGTACGGAAATATATATGGAGGAGATGCTATTGAGAAAGATATGGATTTTTGGGAGTTTGTTTCCCTGTGTAGAAGATAGAATTTGTATGTAACGGGAAACATATTCTTTTGTATCTACCTACAAATATCATCTGATTGTGTATGTAATTTTATATTTCCAATCCTTATATACTATCTCTTATTGCACACTAATATATTCCCTGCTTCATATCTTTATTTTTGAATGATTCTTCGAGGTTTTTCTTTTTCAATGTTTCCAAAATATCGCTAAATAAATGGCAAGATCTTAACCGATTGATTCTTCCGTCTATCTTTCCTTGCATTGCTCTTGGTTCTTTTCTTTGGTTCTTTGTTTGAATTTTATTTTATATTTGAATCTTTCTAAAATAACATTTTGCTTCAGTTAAATCCATACTGGAATGGGAAAGAATCTAATGAAATCCCTTTTGCTTCAAATTGCACGATTATCGAAACATGTTTCCTTTGTTTTGTTGTTGTTGAGTATTTGCCATCAACGAGAAAATATAACTTTCATCTTTTTCCAAAATACATGATTCCAAATGAAATCTGCTTCCTTTATGAATGACTTATTTTCCATTTTGAATGACTGATATCATATGCACTGATTTTGAGATAATTTTGTACTATACATAGATGTTTTGCTTAGAATCAAGTAGAATAGCAAATGAATGGAAATAAATCTCTTAGCTAAAATCAAAATCATGTGAATACACATCACTAGACGAAAAAACATTTGAATCCAACATATTTCTATTAATATCAAATTAAAATCAATTTACTTCAAAGTTTTCCTTTTTGATAATAACAAACATATGCTACGATTGACAAGTAAAATGTGTGATGCGTTGGTTAAAAAATTGTGCATGTATGATTTTTAACTATAACACAATCTAAAAAAATAAAAACATATTTTTTATCGTAAAACAGGAAGCATACTTAACAATCTCCCCTTTTGATGACAACAAACAACATGTTAAGATATAACAAGTGTATCATCTGTTGAGTGTGTACACGATATCATAAGATCAAAATCGTAGCACGATTGTTTCAATATGTATAACATGATCCTCCTATTGATATGCACCTCCTACATACGTGGCATGTGTTCGAGAATAAAAAAATTAAACCAATAATATTTCTTTCGATATTAACAGTTAATCCACAATATTATCCAATCTTAACCACTCTCTCCCCTTTTGTTCTCATCAAAAGTATAAACACCAAATTAACACGATGAGAAAGTGATACTAAATGATGAAATTCGATGAAAATATGACAATAAATATCTAATGAAAAAAAACAAGCATGAATCGAAGTAACTATAATGAACGACATCATATCCCATGAGCGAAAGAAGAGTAACATAAATAAATGTAGTTATATATAGTGGGGTTCAAATGACATAGCCCACTAAATGGTTTGTATTTAATTCATGATGAAATCGAGTTAGAACCACTAATCCCTAACTCATCATAGATGAAATCAGGAACATCCATCCATGCATTGCCGCGAGGTCACTTATATGAGGATGGACATTACTCGATGAGAACCGACACACCTATTTCATAGACATGTTAGGGTTTAGGGAGACTATTATATCGTATGTGCTATTTTTTTATAGGCTTTCAACAATTAAACTAGGTATGCGAATTTAGCCAACTCATATAAGAACAAGATTAATAGTGAAAGAAAGAATGTAAGGTGAATCGATAGAATATTAATGGCAGATCCAGAGATGGTGTGGGATATTCAATAGTCAAATATAGAAACTATAACATGCGGTTGGTTATCAAAAATATCATGATGTCGTTATTTAATCAAGTGAAAATGCAATATCCTTAATCATTCACGTAATCAATATAAATACTTTTGAAAGTCACATAAGAAAGGTCAATCGATCGTGATATGATTTCCAAAGTAAATTCTCTATAAATTTCACAAAAAATATTTTCAGTTTTATATTCTATCCTTAATCATGCAATATGAATTGGTTTTACAACTATTTGTGTAAAGAGGAGCATATGTTCTATGGGTAAACACATTATCATATCAAAAACAAAAGAAATGGTTCATCTCAAAAGATTTGATAACAAGAAAAAAAATGTTTTCTTCACTAATCATCTCAAGTTTTGAATATCAACAACACATCTTGAAATATACCACCACAAATTTCAAAACCTTCAATTCACAAAGTCATTTACAAAACTTCATGTCAGAAGTATAATGTCAAAACCCATCCCATAAAAAGCAAGTTTTTCAAAAAAAAGATCAAACGATTTAGCCAAAAAGTCTCGGTTTAAAATATTCACATCATGAATAAATATGGAGAGCAACGGAAAAAAATCTAAGAAAGAAAAAACATTTTTTTGATTTTTTTATTTATAAAAAAACAAAAAAATTCTTAGAAGGAAACCAAAAAAATACTTTTGGATTTTTTTTCTAATAAAACAAAAAAATAAGCAAAAGAAAACTCTTCAAATGTGCATGGAAAAATTAGGTGAAATGTTACTTAATCAGTGGGACAGAAGAGCGAAAAAAGTCAGACTAGGGAATCACAAAAGTTAGAAGTCGTACCAAATGCCGAACAAGAAAGAACACATTCAGATGTCACCATACCATTTGTTATCTGGGATGTCAACAATGGTGAACAATGATATCACTTTTACTCTTTACGTGCCTGGTGGTGTATGACGGCATCTCATTCGACTTCATGAGCTATCATCATCAGCATCAAGTGTGACAATCAAGAATCATCAAACCAAGCACACTACATACTCCATAATGTCAATCGAATTTTCTTAACATTCGAATTTCCCAATAAAATCATCTTCGTTCATCTTTGAAGTTGCATTTTCATTTACCATGCTTATCCAAAGTTAGTGCATCCCCACTTCATTTTTCTAGGCTAAGGATTATTGTAATTATCGCTCATTAAATGCGTAGAACAACTCGAAATCTATGTCCATCATAGTTGCTCCTCAGCCCGTCAACGTATCCACACATTTGAAGACAAATAAGACCTAAGAAACTTCATAGGTCTATTAACATTTGCGACACATGAGCTTAGAAATCCAAAATTATCAAAGAAGTCCTTAGAAACCTAAATCTGTCTAACATCTCTGCATTTGTTCCTACTTCAACTAAAATTATCAAGAGCCTTTAGGAATTCAAATGTATCTAATATTTTTGCACTTGTTCCCATAACAACTTCTATCAACACTATGTCCTATTTTACTGCAACATAGGCACTTTGGAAATACACTTATGCCTCATGCATATTCTATCACGTTTTCCCAATTGTGTTGTGATTTACCAAAACCAAGTCATTTTCTATTATTTACGTACAGTTAATTTCCCAAAAGCATTTTTAACGACCTTTCACCTATATAAAATTTATTAACAATTGATTCTAGAGTTTGAACTTTGGATTTAAGTGACGTGTTCTCTTCTACAAGCATGGTACATCTGTTCATACAATTTTCCCTCTTTGCATCATCTTTCTTCAGACTCAATATCTCATCTTTGAGAGTTTCAAGGTTTGTCTTATATTCATCCAATTTCTTTTTAAAAAATTGACAGTTTTAACACTCAAGATTTTGATCTTCTTTAATTTTTTTAATTTTGGTTTTTAAATTATCATTTGTGCAAAGTAGCTTAGCTTTTTCGGATTTAAATTTTTTCTTCTTAAGATTGAGACAATCAATTGTTGCAGTAAGTTCTTGACACATTAAGAGCAAAACTTGAAAAGCTAGTCTGATACCTCACTGGAGTCATCGTCGTTATCATCATGAGTTGAATTTCCATCAAATATAGATTTTCTTCTGCTTCATCACTATCAGTGCACTCTTCTACTTCTTCATCATCCAAAGTTGAAGGGAAGGCCTTCCTTTTCTTCTTGTTTGCTTTCTCACATTGAATCAACAGACAATTCGTTTTTATACGACCCGGCTTTCTACATTTTTAGCAAATAATTTCTTGTAAGAATTTTTTGAGCTTTTGGACTGCTTTGACTTAACACCAGTCCCCTTTGCTGTAAACTTGGAATTTCTTCAAGACCAAATTTCTGACTAGTTATCAATTTTCTAGCTCAATAATTGGATTATTCTAATCATCGTTATCAAGAGTGATGCTGAATGCAATTGATTTCTTCTTGGAGTCTGAATTGTCACGATTTTCCCTAGCTTTCAGTTCTATTTCATGGTCACTAGATTTCCAAACAGTTCCTCCATGCTTTGTTTGTTCAGATATTTAGATTCTTGTATTGTAGTTGCCCTTTCCTTCAAATTCTTTGGAAGAATGAACAGAATTTTGCAAATCAACTAAACTTTAGTGTACACCTTGCCCAAAGCGCTAGAATTATAAAAGCATTCATAGTTTTAGCATTTAATGAAAGAAATTTCTTATCAGCTGTTAGGGAAAATCCCTTTAGATGATCGGACTAAGGGAATAAAAAACCCAATGCAGCGGAAAACAACTGGATCGTGATTGTAGCGAGACGAAACAAACAAAATATGAACACCAGAATAGACAGTCACAGATCTATGCAACGCAAAAAAATAAATAACACCAGTATTTATAGTGGTTCCATTACTAATAGGCAGTGTACGTTCACTTGGGGAGAGGGGATTTTATTAACCACCGAAAGATTAGAGTTAATAAGATGATTCACTTTTGGAGGCTATACATAATAAGAATTTACAATACAGACAAAATTCCGCAGAGTTTCAACGCTCTAGGGTGGTCTGAAATTGGAGCTCTCAATTTCTGCTGCCATTGTTGTCCAGAAGCTCCTCTATTTATAGAGTGAAGATATGAGGAAGGGTAGCTGCAATAGCAGCCGTGGGGTTTGGTTCGACATGCATCTGGTTTGATTTGGAAAAATGTCGAGAAAAAATTTGGACCGGCATCAAAATACCGAACGAGAAATTTTGTTCGGCAAATCACCGAACGAAATTCTTCGTTCGGCAAAATACCGAACGAAATTCTTTGTTCGGCAATTTGCATTTTCTTTCGTTCCTTTATTTTTACCGAGCGAAGCTTCCTTTTCTCACCGCTCCAAATCTCATTTTCAGCTTTACCGAACGGTGTCATCCACCGCTCTAG
Source organism: Allium cepa (assembly GCA_030765085.1). Lineage (NCBI taxonomy): Eukaryota > Viridiplantae > Streptophyta > Magnoliopsida > Asparagales > Amaryllidaceae > Allium > Allium cepa. Next base: position 489,633,582 of record CM060941.1, on the reverse strand, counting down.
ATTACCTCCAAAGCTCGATCGACATCACTGCCTTCCTTCACCAAATCAAATCAGCTCTTCCTTTCTTCTTGGCTTTCTCCACTTCATTCACTCAAAATCACAACTCTTCGTTTGGTGATTTTACTTCATCTCCCTAGGGTGTTGTCCAAGCTCCTTAATCCTTCTTCTTCTGCTTATTTCGGTGTTAATTTAAACAATCTCCACCTTGATACCGAATTCCATACAAGCCGTCCAACTTCATCTACATCTTCATGCTCCAAGTAATGGATACTTACCTAATGAGCTTTGGCAATGCCATCATCCATTACACTCTATTAACGAACTTTGGCAAGGCCACTGTCCGTCAATAAAGTGTTCGAAGTACCAAGTCCATGTAGAACCCATCAATCTCCACCATGAAAACAAACCTCTCCATAAACCGTCTCAACTCTCCCATCGTGCCACTCCGTGGCACCTAGCACTTCATTAAGCGCACAAGTCCGAGCAATGCTTGAATATAGCAACAGACAATGACTTGCTAAGCATGTCTACTGCGTTATCCTTTGTGTGAACTTTTTGAAGACGAACTAGCTTCTCTTCACTCATCAAGACAAGGAACGACTCTCTTACCTCAATACAATTCATCCTCAAGCTAAATGCCATATTTTCAGCTAAGTGAATTGCACGTGACTATCACGGTACACATCCACACCTTCATATACGAAACCCAAATCACACAATAGTCGCCTCAAATAAAGTGCCTCTTTAGCTGGTTAAACCGTAGTTATGAGCTCTGCCTATGTAGTAGACAAAGCCACAACTATCTGCAACCTCGATCTCCAACTGATCGCTGTCCCATCTACGGTGAACACATATCCAGAGGTTGACTCCCTTCGATCTCTATCATCGGCATAGTCGGAATTATAAAATCCAACCAAGCTGAAATCTCTTCCTCTACGACCTAAGACAAGTCCATGGTTTGGAGTTCCTCTAAAGTATCTGAAGATACACTTCACTGCTTCCCAATGCGTCTTCCCCTAGCTTTGACATGAACCTACTCACTAATCCAACTGCCTGTATAATGTCAGGCCTAGTGCAAACCATGGCAGACATCAAGCTGCACTTGCATATGGGACCTTCATCATATAAGCCTTGTCCTTTTCTGAGATCATAGAGCCTTTACTAGAAAGCTGTATGTGCAAAGGCATGGGTGTGCTGATTTTCTTTTCCCCTTCCATGCTAAACCGAGCAAGCACCATTTGAATGTACTCCTTTTGAGCGAAGCTCAAAAGTCCTAACTCTCTATCCCTTTGGATTTCCATACCCAAAATTTTCTTTGCTTCTCCAAGGTCCTTCATTTCGAATTCCGCTTTTAGCTTCAGCTTCAAACTATTGATTTCAGCCTTATCCTTGGAAGCAATCAACATATCATCCACGTACAAGAGTAGGTACATCCATCTACCATTCTTTAAATTCTTGAAGTACACACAAGTGTCTTTGATGCTATGATCAAAACCAAGTGAAAGTATAAAAAAGTCAAACCTCTTGTACCATTGTCTAGGCGATTGCTTAAGTCCATACAATGACTTCTTCAATTTGCAAACCCAATTTTCTTCTCCACCTACAAAAAATTCTTTTGGCTGCTTCATGTAGATGGTCATATCTAAGTCTCCATGCAAGAAAGAAGTTCTCACGTTCTGTTGCTTCAGCTCCAAATCATGAGCAGCGACGATAGCGAGCAAAATGCGGATGGATGTATGCCTCACTACTGGAGAGAATATCTCATCATACTCCAATCTTTTTCTTTGTGAAAAACCTTTAGCAACTAGTCTAGCCTTGTTTCTCTCATCGTCCTTCACCTTGAACACCCACTTGCAATCCATGGCTCGGCTTCTTGAGGAGTGGTACCAAATCCCAAGTCTTATTCTTCTTCAACGACTCTAGCTCCTCTTCCATAGAGCACATCCACTTCGAATTGTCACATGACTTCAAAGCTTCATCAAGGTCAAGCGGCTCCTCAAGAACCACATGTAGGGCATAGTCAAGCTGATCACCAAGGCTATGATTTGTAAACTGCCAATCTGCATACCTTTCGAGCTTCCTAATAGTCCTATGACTGACCTGGGTAGGTACTGCTTCGCCCAAACTCCTTTCAGCTCCGCCTTGAACTGAACTTCCTCTAGATTCATGCACATCACCAGCACTACTAGAAGGTACCTTTGGACTATCATGTGATGTTCCATCAACTGCATTTTCCTCGACGACATCAACAACAACTCTACCATTTGGCTGGAACACGGGAACTTCTTCCATTTCCTTAGGCCTATCAAAATCTTCTGATGTGGTAGGTAGCTTCTCCTTCGGTTTGAACATAGCAGACTCATCAAAAGCAACATGTTTTGAATGAACAATCTTCCAATCAATAGGGTTCCAAATTGGATACCCTTTGATACAAGTGTATCCCATTAGTATAGCCTTGTATGCTCTAGCCTCCAACTTGGCATCACCTGTGTGATGAACGTACACAGGACAACCATAAATTCGGAAGTAGCCTAGATACACTACTTTACCTCTCCACATCTCCTTTGGAATCTTCCTATCTGTGGCTGAGTATAGAGTTCGATTTATGATATGCACCACAGTTCATAATGCCTCATCCCAAAAGCCTTTAGACAAACCCATCGTCAATGTCAAGCAACAAGCCTTCTCTAGTAGAGTCATATTCATCCTTTCTACAACCCTATTGGATTGCAGATCTCTAGGTGTAGTGAAATGTCTCTGAATGACATGTTGTCTTCAAAAGTCTAGGAACTTCCTAGAGACAAATTCACAGCCATTATCAGATCTCAGTACCTTCAACCTGGAACCAGATTGGTTCTCAACAAGCGCTTTCCGGTCTTTAAACTTCTCAAAACTCTTCGATTCGGCCTTCATCACATACACCCATATTTTCCAAGAAAATTCAACAATGAAAGAGATAAAATACTCTGCTCCACCAAGAGAAGGAGTAGCAACCGGTCCCTAAACATCTATATGCACGTACTCAAGTACTCGCCTCGATCTATGGAGTCCAACTCCAAAAGATACTTTAGTTTGCCTACCTAACACACACTCCTAGCAAAAGTCCATCTTGTCGAAGCTTTCATCTTTGATCATTTTCCATCTCCGAAGCAACTCTAAGTTCTTCTCTGAAATATGATTCAATCTAAGATGCCAAAACTTTATGGCATCCAAAGCACGAGAACTTCCTACTCCAACACACGACTCTCCAAGAACTGTGATTCCTTTCAGCAGATACAGACTTTGGAACACATCTCTTTTCATAAGAACTAGTGCACCTCTCCAAAATTCAGACTATTCTTCACGATAGTACCTTGCATTTCAAAGATGACAATTGTCCTAAAGAAATTAAGGACTTCCAAAGACTAGGAACACCCTGGACACCTTCAAAGTGTGTATCACTCCGTCAAACATCTTGATCCTCACTGTACCTTCACCATTGCTCTACAGGTAACATCATTACCCATGAGAATAGAGCTTTCCTTTTGTCTAATGAAAGAACTGAAGTAATCCTTGTTAGGAGTCATATGGAAAGATGCTCTCGAGTCCAGCACCAAATGGTTTGAGACATCCGACACTGCTGTAGACAAAACATCGTCAGATACAGACTTCTCCATCACAAATGATAAAGATCCATCTTCTTCCTTCTTCTTCAAATATGGACAATCATTTTTCCAATGACTAGGTTTCTTGCAGATAAAGCACTTCTCATCCTTAGACTTTCCTCTCCTTCCATTACTGGGCTTACTAGACTTGGGACGCCCTCTAGAGTGCCAATTCTTCTTATCTTCTCTACCTCTTTCAACAAACAGGCCATGACTACTGCTTCCACCTCTACTTCCTTCACTTATCTCCTTCATCTAATCTCTCAAGCCCTCAAATAGAAGGCCCGACTTCACATCTTCCACTGTCAATGTGTCTCTAGTGAAGATAAGGCTATTAGCGAAACCTGTGTATCGCTCCGAGAGAGAACACAAAAGAATCATTGCCGTTTTCTCCTCATCCATCTTCAAGTCGATAGTCTTCATCTTCATCATGAGTCATGAAAGAAATTAAGATGTTCCTTCACTGAAGTACCCTCTCTCATCCGCATGGTGAAAAATGTCTTTAGCAATATCAGATGATTAATCAAAGATTTTTTCAAGTAGAGATTTTCCAGCTTAGTCCAAATACCCTTAGCAGTGGTCTCACTACTAATCTCCAAGATAACATTCTATTCCATAGCTAGTTGTAAAGTAGTAAAAGCTCATTTCCCCATCTTCTTCCTTTGATCGATTGAGATGTCAATCGTCAACTCCTCGGGGGAAAACACTACTAGATGAACTTCATTCCTCATGAGAACAGCCTTCATCCTCCATTGCCACTTCTCGAAGTCTTTATGCCCATTCCATTTCTTAATTGCCAACTGTTGATCCTGACACGATATACATCCCTCTAGTGTAGGGTCTTGTAACAATTGGTGTCGCTTCATCTCCTTCCATAGTGTCTAACATTCCTCAATCAACCTTGCAGCTCTGATACAAGAATGTTCTCTTCAGATGATCAGTCTAAGGGAAATAAAAAATCGAACGCAGTGGAAAACAACCGGATCATGATTGTAGTGAGATGGAACAAACGATGAACACCAGAACAGACAATCACAGATCTATGCAATGCAAAAAAATAAATAACATAAGTATTTATAGTGGTTCCACTATTGATAGGCAGTTTACGTCCATTTAGGGAGAGGAGATTTTATTAATCATCGAAAGATTAGAGTTACAAGATTGATTCAATTTTAGAGGCTATACATAAGATGAATTTATAATGTAAACAAAATTCTACAGAGTTTCAGCTCTCTAGGATAGCTCTGAAATGAGCTGAAATTAGCTCTCAATTTCCACTGCCATCGTTGTCTAGAAGCTCCTCTATTTATAGAGTGAAGATATGAGAAGGGGTAGCTGCTATATAACGCCGTGGGATTTGGTTCGACATGCATTCGGTTTGGTTCGTGAAAATGCCGATTTGGACCGGCATCAAAATACCGAACGAGAAATTTCGTTCGGCAAATCACCGAACGAAATTCTTCGTTCGGAAAAACATCGAACGAAATTCTTCATTCGGCAATTTGCTTTTTCTTTCGCTCCTCTATTTTTACCGATGGAAGCTTCCTTTTCTCACCGCTCCAAATCTCATCTTCAACTTTACCGAACGCAATCATCCACCGCTCTAGATTACCTCCAAAGCTCGATCGACATCACTATCTTCCTTCACCGAATCAAATTAGCTCCTCCTTTCTTCTTGGCTTTCTCCTCTTTATTTGCTCAAAATCATCGCTCTTCGTTTGGTGATTTTTACTTCATGTCCCTAGGGTTTTGGCCAAGCTCCTTTCTCCTCCTTCTCCTTATTTTGGTATCAATTTCAACATCAGCTATATCCCATTTGTCTTTGGGCTTAGGGAATTCTACTCCATTCACTGTCATTGTGGGTGAAGTTTACCCGTCTCTATTATATCCTAGACATCGTGGTCAACAAAGATCAAATATATTTTCATCCTAGCTTTCCGGCAAGCATAATCAGTCCTATTAAACATAGGTGGTCTAGTATTGACCTACCGTCAGAAAAGCATTATTTGAAACAGACATGGCTCTAGAGTAAACCAAGCACATAGGCTCTAATATCACTTGTAAGATCAAGTAATATACCATAGAGGGAAGGGGGTAAATAAGGTATTTAATTTTTTTTCATAAAGATGCTGATAAAAAGATAAAACAAAGTGCAGACAAGTGTTGCGAAAAATAAATAACACAAGACATACCCTACTTCAGCTAAATGCCTACTGTTGCCCCCAAAGCTATTACTAGAGTTAATATTCAGACGTTTACAAATAGTAAACTCGCAGCAGTAAACTCGCAGACACTGTTACCAAATATTCTAACTCTATGCTTGATAATTCTACCTGAACTCAAACCTTGAAATAAAAATCCCTAAACTACAAACTCTATAGCTCAATCCTAAATCAACTAAAGTTCAAAATTAGAACTACAAAAAAAATAAGTACAAATTACATAAAAATAAAAAGAACTCTCCTTTATCTTATCTCTTATCATGTAACCTTGAATTATCTTTGATTTGGAGTTTGAGAAACACATCGATGCCTGCAATCCGATTTGATCATGTTGCCAAGCTGTTGGTGAATTTGAGATGCAACTTCTATCTTAAGATGATGGTACCCTCGTTGAATATTTATTGATGAAAAAATCCCTTTTGCTTGATCAGAATTGATTTGAATGAATAAGAAGAAAAAAATATATGAGAATTTTGATGTGTTACAATGCAGAGAGATATGAATTCTTTTTCCAATGAAGTTTTTCTCCTTTCTTTTGTTATTTTTCTATCTAATGATTTTTCCTTTCGATGTTGTTGATTCTATATAGGCTTGTGAACTAATGTGTATGTATGGAAACATATATGGAGGAGATGATATTGAAAAGGTATGGATTTCTGAGTGTTTGTTTCTCTGTATAGAAAATTGGATTTGTAGATAATGGGAAATAGATTCTTTTGCATCTTTTGACAAATATCATCTGATTGTGTATGTAATTATTATATGTAATTATTTACTTCCAATTTCTATATACTATCTCTGACAGCAGACTAATGTATTACCTACTTCATACCTTTATTTTTGAATGATTCTTCAAGGATTTTCCTTTTCAACATTTCTAAAATATTTTAAATAAATGGCTAATTTATTGATTCTTCCGTCTATCTTTCCTTGCATTACTCTTGGTTCTTTTCTTTCTTTCTTTTTTTGATTTTTTTTGCATATTTGAATCATTTTAAAATAACATTTTGCTTCAAGTAAATCCACACTAGAACTGGAAAGGATCTAATAAAGTCCATTTTGCTCCAAATTTCATGATTGTAGAAACATGTTTCCATTGTTTTGTTGCTGTTTAGTATTTGCAATCAATGAGAAAATATAACTTTCATCTTTTTCCAAAATACATCATTCAAAATGAGATCTTCTTCCTTTATGAATGACTTATTTTCCATTTTGAATGATGAATATCATATGCATTGATTTTGAGATATTTTTGTACTATACATAGAAGTTTTGCTTTAAATCAAGTAGAATTGCAAATGAATGGAAATAAATCTCTTGGCTAAAATAAAAAGCTTGTAAATAAACATCATTAGACCAAAAAAAATTTAAATCCAACATATGTTTGTTAATATCAAATCAAAATCAGTTTACTTCACAGTTTCTCCTTGTTGATAACAACAAACATATGCTTCGATTAACAAATAAAATGTGTGATGAACTGGTTAAAAACAATAACACACTCTAAAAACAAAGTAAAATCATATTTATTATCATTAAACAGATGTATGCTCCTCAATCTCCCCCGCTTGATGATATCAAACATCATGTTAAGAGTTGACAAGTGTAACACAAGTTGAGCGTGTACTCGATATCATAAGATCAAAATCATAGCACAATTGTTTCAATATGTATAACATGCTCCCACTATTGATATTCTACCCTACATATGTGACAATGTATTCAAGAATGAAATATTAAACCAATAGTATTTCTTTCGATATTAACAGTTAACCCACAATATTATCAAATCTTAATCGCTCTCTCCCACTTTTGTTCTCATCTAAAGTATAAACATCAAATTAACACGAAGTGACACTAAATGATGAAATTTGATGGAAATATGACAATAAATATATAATGAAAGAAAAGCATGAATCATAGTGACTATATCGATCGACGTCATATCCCATGAGCGAAAGGAGAGTAGTAATATAAATGTAGTTATATGTAATGGGGTTTAAATAACATAGCCCATTTAATTGTTTATATTTAATTCCTGATGAAATCGAGTTAGAACTATCCCTAAGTCACTGTAAATGAGATCAAGAACTTCCATCCATGCATTCTCGCAAGGTATCTTAGATGAGGATGGACATTACTTGACGAGAACTGACACACCTATTTCATAGGCATGCTAGGGCTTAGGCAGTCTATTATATCATATGCGCTATTTTTTTTATAGGCTTTCAACAACAGAATTTGGTATGTGAATTTAGCCAATTCATATAAGACCAAGAATAATAGTGATTGAAAGAATGTAAGGTTAATTGACAGAATATTAGTGGTAGATCCAGAGATGATGTGGGATATGCAATAGTCAAATAGAAACCATAACATACGGTTAATTATCAAAAATATCACGATGTCATTATTTAATCAAGAATAAAATGCACCTTCCTCAATCATCCAAGTAATCACTATAGATAATTTTGAAAGTCACATAAGAAAGTTCAATAGATCGTGATATGATTTCAAAAGTAAATTCTCTATATATATCTCAAAAAATATTTTTATTTTTATATCCTATCCTTGAACATGAAATATGAATTAGTTTCATAACTATTTTTGTAAAGAGGAGCACATGTTATATGGGTATACACATTAATATATCAAAAATAAAAGAAATGGTTCATCTCAAAAGATTTCATCACAAGTAAAAATAAAAAATGTTTTCTTCTCCAATCATCTCAAGTTTTGAATATCAAGAACCCATTTTGAAATACATCATCACAAAGTTCAAAACCTTCATTTTTCAGAATAATTTACAAAACTTCATGTAAGAAGTAGAATGTCAAAGCTCATCCCATAAAAAGCAAGTTTATGAAAAAAAATTCGTATCAAAACATTTAGCCAAAAAGTAACATTTCAAATTATTCACATCATGAACAAATATGGAGTGCAAAGAAAAATAATTTAAGAAAGAAAAAACATATTTATGATTTTTTTATTTTTTAAAAAAATAAAAAATTCTAAGAAGGAAACATAAAAATATTTTTGGATTTATTTTTCTTCATGAAATAAAATAATAAGCAAAAACAAACTTCCATATGTGGATGGAAAAATTATGTGAAATGTCAGTTAATACGTGAGACATATGAGCAAAAAGAAGTTAGACTAGGGAATCAAAAAAGTTAGAAGTCATATCAAATGTCCAACAAGAAAGAAAAAATTCAAAATTTTCCATACCACTTGTTATCTGGGCTGTCAACTGTGGTGAAAAATGATACTACTTGTACTCTTTACATGCTTGGTAGTGTACGACACTATCTCATTCGACTTCATGAGCTCTCATCATCAACATCAAGCATGACAATCAAGAATCATCAAATAAGTGCACTATGTACTACACAATCTCAACCGAATTTGCTTAACATTCGAATTTCTCATTATAATCATCTTCATTTATCTTTGAAGTTGCATTGGTATTTACCATGCTTATCCAAAGTTAGCGGATCCCCACTTCATTCACCTAGACTAACGCTATAATTATCGCTCATTAAATGTGTGGAACAACTGAAATCTTCCTCCATCATAGTTGCTTTTTAGCACCTTGGCTCTAATACCACTTGTAGGATCGAGTAATATACCCTAGAGGGGAGGTAAATAGGGTATTTAAAAATATTTTGCAAAGATGATAACTAATAGATAAAACAAAGTGTGAAAACGTAAATGCGAAAAATAAATAAAACAAGATATACCCAGTTTCGGCCAAATACCTACTGTTGTCCCCATAGCTATTACTAGAGTTAAATATTTAGACGCTTACAAACAGTAAACTCACAGATACTGCTAATAAATATTCTAACTCTATGCCTAATAACTCTGCCTAAGCACAAATCCTAAAACTAGAATCCCTGAACTACAAACTCCGTAGCTCAATCATAAATCAACTAGAGTTTAGAATTAAATTACAAAAGAAGAAAAAAAAATACCCAAATATAAGAAGAACTCTCCTTTATCTTGTCTCTTATCATGTGACCTTGCACTATCTTTGATTTGGAGTTCGAGAAAAACATCGCTGCCTGCAATCTGGGTTGACCATGCTGCTAAGTTATTGGTGAATTTGAGATTCAACTTCTACCTTGAGATGATGATGTCCTTATTTAATTTTGATCGATGATGAAATCCCTTTTGCATGATCAGATATTCATTTGAATGAACAAGAAGAAAAAACATTGAGAATTTGATGTGTTACAATGCAGAGAGATATGAATTTTTTGTTTCAATGAAGCTTTTCTCCTTTCTTTTGTTATTGCTCTATCCCATGATTTTTCCTTTCAATGTTGTTGAGTTTATATAGGCTTATGAATTAATATGTATGCATGGAAACATATATGGAGATGATATTGAGAATGATGTGGATTTTGAGAGTTGTTTCCCTGTATTGAAAACAGAATTTGTATATAATAGGAAATAGTTTCTTTTATATCTTCCAACAAATACCATCTGATTTTGTATGTAACTATTTACTTCCAATCTCTATATACTGTCTCTGATTGCGCATTAATATATTCCCCACTTCATATTTTATTTTTAAACGATTCTTCAGGGATTTTCTTTTTTAATGTTTCCATAATATCACTAAATAAATGGCAAGATCTTAATTGATTTATTCTCCCATCTATCTTTCCTTGCATTGCTCTAAGGTTCTTTTCTTTCCTTTTTTATTTGAATTCTGTTCCATATATGAATCATTTTAAAATAACATTTTACATCAATTAAATACATACTAGAACCCCAAAAAATCCAATAAAACCCCTTTTGCTCCAAATTGCATGACTGTAGAAATATGTTTCCTCTATCTTTTTGCTGTTGAGTATTTGCAATCAAAGAGAAAATATGACTTTCCTCTTTTTTCAAAATTCATAATTCCAAATGAAATCTTTTTCCTCTATAAATGACTAATTTTCCAATTTTAATGATTGATATCATGTTTATTGATTTTGAGAGATTTTTGTACTATACATAGAAGTTTTGCTTTGAATCAAGTAGAATTGCAAATGAATAGAAATAAATCTCTTGGCTAAAATTAAAAAACATGTAAATACGTGTCATTGGACAAAAAGACATTAAATCCAACATATGTTTGTTAATATCAAATCGATATCAATTTACTTCATCATTTCTCCTTTTTGATAATAACAAACATATGCTACGATTGACAAATAAAACGTGTGATGCATTGGTTAAAAAAAATTGTGCACGTATGATTTTTAACTATAATGCACTTTAAAAACAAAATAAAAACATATTTATTATCATCTAACAGGACGTATACTCCATAATATCGTCCGTTGAACGAATAAAAACACAACTACAGTTCCATTTGTACTAAAAGGAACAGTCAAAGCAGATTAATAGGAGCAAATCAATAATAGCATGGCATCCCTAAACTCTAAGGGCTATAAGCTAGTGCAAAAATAAAATCCATGGCGAGCCCTCAAAAGGTAGCCAATCAAAATAATCTAGTATCACCAATCTGCCGTAGTAATGCAATAACATAAGCAGTCCAATCCACAACCACTAAAACTGGAAAACTAAACAAAAATATGAGTCTAGCATGTGTATGTATGTGTGTATATGTGTGTGTGTGTGTGAAAATAAGAACGATAATGGAAAGTAAAACAAAATTAGTTTTCAGTCATGATTAATGTTATGCCCACTTTTCTCCTATAAATATGAGTTATGCATATTTAAACTCAGGTGTGTAAAGCTAACATGCTGCATGTGATGACCTGCCTTTTCGATCCTCAAATTTCAACGCTAATACATCTACAGTATTTATGTGCCAAACATTCAAGTGCCGGAAAGGTAGATTGTTGGGGTGAAAGAAAAGACAGACATAACAAATATCACCTCATACGAATAATGTATAATACCCAAATGATCTTTCCAAAAGAAAACTTTAATATTCATAAAACAATCAGAATAACTAACGTATCATTAGCGTGGATAGTTATAACAGCATGTCCTTACAATTATTGATAAATACGAACAAGTAATGCAGTGGAAAAATAAAAGTATGAGAATATATCTTGGAGGCATCCAACTTGTCTCCTGAAGCTCCAAATCATCCAAAGCTAACTCCTGGAAAAATACTCAGGTCTGACCCGAGTATTATAAGAAAATAACAATCGGATCAGTTTGGTAAGGCAATGTAAGAAACTCAAATCAAATGGATTGTTGTATTTATAAAACCCTTTCAATACTAGAGGAATCCTATAAGACCATGCCGCATATACACACAGACGAGTTTTTACCATACGATAACCACATCATTTCTATAAGAAATCATGTGATATTATAATAATGGCTAGGGTTTAAAATAATATAGAATCATAGCCGAAATGGTTACAATAAATACATTCCAACATATTAAGTATACAACTAAGTTCATAAAGGCACATATTGGAGAATGGATTCCATCAATGACAAGGCTACTGGGTACTGTCTGTCATAGTACACCTGTAGAAAATGTACCGAGGTCGAAAACCTTTCGACCCCTACGAGTTAGGACCGACCTATCCCTTTCTAGATAGTACCAAATATTTCATCACCCTGATTGCTTTGCAAACTTTTACTTGAGAACTCTCATGCATATACCAAATCCATAAATAGTGATCTAGAAGGGTGATACCATATCCTAATGGGCGTGACCCACATAGCTCTAAAGTATATCCTTTGTTTTAGTCATTATTGCGTGTGAGGCTTGAGGCTACGTTTTACTCTTTTAGCAAATCCCACTTTGAATGCTAGCATTTCCCATTAGGGAAAAATGTAATGCCATTATTAACCTTCTTTTTAGCAAAGCAAATTTCAACTGGACTTAGAAGATTCAAATGATGGCAAAATAACTTGAAAACTTGGAGGCACATTTAAAATCACTAGAAAATTAAGCTCAAGAAATTTGAAAGAAAAATTCATTAAGGAGAGATGTCGATACCGACCTCTCATGCAGGTACCGACTTCTCATAATAACTCAACTAGGTTTGCGACTTCTTGGAACACCTCCATATGGAATTATAAGAGTGCTGTAAAAATTACAAGTCATTCAAACTAAGCAAAAAATTCACCACCGACCTCTTAGGCAAAAACGCTGATACTGGGCTGTTTTGGAGAGAAGTAGACGATGACTTGTTTTTGGATGACCAATGATCGATGGAAATAGCATGAGACACCTTGAAATCAAGCAGGATAAAGCATGCAAAAGGAATCAACCCATTTAGGTTTAACCACAGATGTTGGCACTTACTTCAAAGGTCAGTACCTAGTGTTCGGATGGGTTCACAACTTCAGGCACGATTTCGGGATTTCTTCTGGGTTCAGCTTCAAGTCTCTGTTTGGCCCAATACGACAGCTATTATAAATACAAATCATAGAAAAACCAAGACATGATCTGAATACTCTGATCATGGAGACTCTGCTACTTCTTCATCTCTCATTTCTCATCCATTAAAATCATCTAAGAAACATCTATGTGCTGTTCTAGGACTTAGATCGACAAACTCTTAGTATTAGTGACTTAGAAACACTCTACAAACATTATTGTAAATCTGAGATCCACTAGATTGTGGTCAGATCAAAGGAAATTAGTTGTAATTTAGAGAGATAGCAACTAACAAAAGATTCAAGTGGACGTAGGCCGAAGATTATGACGAGCCACTATAAAAATTCTAGTGTATTCTTTACTTTTCTGTTGCTTTACTGTTTATTTAATCTGAGGTGCTATCATCTTGATTCTAGGTGTCGATCCATTTTTTGTGCTAACAATTTGGAACTTTCACCGAGAACAAAGCTATATCTAAAAACATGAAGCTAAGATTTGGAAAAGATGAAGAGACCTAACATCAGATCTAGGGCCGGAGGAAGTCAACTACTGTCTGGGGGCGGCTAGAAGGTATCTTAAAATTCTAATAAATTCATCTATGTCATCAACGAAGAGATGGAGAGAATGATGAAGGAGGTGCAAGATGGGATGATAACTAGACAACAGGAGAAGCTACAAGGATTTTTTCGAAGGATTGGACAGAAAGAGATAGCTAGAAGTGCTGGTATTCAAAACTAAGTGCTCAAAACTAGTGCAAGAGTTGTAGACATTAGAGCTGAGTAAATAGAAGCATTTCCCCTACCAACCGAATAATCGATACTTAGGGACAACGTTGGTGTGATTTTCGAAATACTAGGAATGGGCAACGTGGGAGCTAAAAACACAAATCAAAATGTAAATGCATAGCATCCAGAGGCATATGTTCTAGAAATTCCCCGTAGGAACGAAGAACAATAGAATGAAACCAGAGCTATAGATAAGAACGCTAATGTGCTACCAGAAAAATATATGCCAGAGTATATGTTATAATTTCCATAAAGGAACAAGGGGAAAGGCATTGCTTCTGGACGGAGACCTTCATTGGATGGTGAAAACTGACTAGTTGAGTTCGTATGGAAGATGATTAGAGGTGGATCCCTAAATAAAGGCTTAGAGGATGTGTGTAGGAATCCATTCACTTCAAATATCCGGAATACATGCGAAATTTCCTTGATTTAAAGCTTTCGACGCTGAAGATGTATGATGGAAGATCAGATCCAATACATCCGACATATGGATGTATTGGATGCTTCGGAGGAGGTGATGGGATAATACTTTCGATTATACTTGATGGATTTGGCTACGATGTGGTTTCGACAATTGGGAAAATGGATCTATCAGTACTTGGAATGAATTCTTGGACCGTTTATGAGGTAGTTTAGAGTTCACGCCTGAAGACAAAAGAATGTCACCACTCTTTTGACTATGAAGAAAAGGCCGAGAGAGATCTTGAGGAGCTACTTGATAAGATTTAGTGTAGCAGCTACTGCCATGGATAGATTGGATCAGCCAATAATTTTGATGGCGGTGATTTTAGGAGTGGTAAGTAAAACGGATTTCAAGGTTGATTTGGAAGGAGACCCATCGATGGACCTTATTGAATTCTACCATGAAGCGGAAGGATACTTTCATCAAGAAGACGATAAAGATGAAGGCATTGAACTTGATGAAGTAAATACTTGGAGGGCGGAGGATCGCCTGGGGTTGGATATGGTAAGGACAAAGTGTAACGACCCGAAATTTTCGACAATTTAAATTGGTTAAATGAATGAGATTTTGTAATTTAATTTAGTAGAAATAAAAGAAAAAACTTTATAAATTAATATTGAAATGAAAACAAAAATAAAATATATAAATGGTAATTAAAACCTATTTATTAGTAATTTGAATAAAATTTCAATAAATGAAATAGCGTAAGTATTATATCTGGATATAAATTGAATATGAAGAATATAGGGTAGGAATTGAATTAGTTAATGTAAGAACACGTTGTTACAGTAATTGATTGTAAATTTAGGAAACGTGTTAATGCAAGTTAATAATTAATGACTTGAATGAAATTCCAATTCAATAAAATAATTTAAATGTTATGATTTGATTTTAAATGGAATATGAGAAAACAAATGTAAGTATTGAATTAATATATGTTATTTATTTAGGGTATTGAATAAAATTGGTAATCCAATTGTAATTAATGGTAATAATGTTGACATAAGCTAATAAATTAAATTTCAATGCAATACCCATTAATGAATGGCATGAAATGGGATTAATGTAAATGTATACTAGGTTATAGATCAAATAGAAGGAAACAAACGTAAATATCGAATTGATTAATGAATAAATATACATTGAACAATAATTGAATGTAAATTTAATGGTAATTGTAAAAAATCAATATAAGGTAATGGATTGCAATAATTGTGGGTTGATAATAAGGTGAATGGGAAAATGATTGTTATGGTAATTGAATGGAATTCAATTTGTTGGAATAAGGTAAATGGGTACTTGGTAATAAATTTAAACGGACTTACATATTGAATTTATTTAATTAATATATATAATGAATAATGATTGAATAAAAACCAATACTCTGTAAATATCTATAATATTTGAGTGGAGATAATAAACTTATAAATGTGGGATTAAGAGTTTTACAACAATTATTATGAGTTATATACTTAGTTCATTCAATTAAATTGGAAATCATTGCAATAAATATAAATTAAATGTTACGTTAAATAAATTAAGGTAATAAATGCGGAACAACGTAAATGTTCTTCATAATATGATGATTTGTGAATAATAAGGAATGGAAATAAAGTTTTATCAATATATTGGAATTTAATTTATGATAAAAAGGTTAATTGAAATTAAATGAGTTAAATATTTAAATGGGAATCAAGCTTTATTTATTTATTTGGATTTATTGCAATTAATAGAAATTAAATAAAAAAAATTACGTTAGTTAAAAATTAAGTTGAAATTGGAAAATTGTTTATGTAATAGCTTTGTTAATTTATTTGAATTTTTTTTTATTAATACTCAAGGGCAAGAATTTAAATAGTGGATTTTGGATTTTTTTTTATAATTTCTAAATTTAGTGAAATTGAAATTTAATATTGAAATGTAGATTTACATTGGAATTGATAAATAAACCAACTATTTATTGACATTTAAATATTGTTCGAAGCCTTGTAGATGGTTAAGAAATTTTAAAATGTTGAAATTTGATTTAATTAATTAAATTTTAATTTATTTAATTAATGGAAAAATAGCCATTTTGGCCACTGACTCAGATTTCGACGAAACCAGTTTCAGCGGATCCGTATTGGTGAATTATTATAGGGTTTCAAGTTTTGTTGCGATCGGACTTGTCGTTTGATCGTACGAACGTGAAACGCTTTGAAATCGATAAATTGAAATCAACTGAAATCAATTTGAAAATATTTATTTCAGCATAACTTCTTCCTACGATTGAATTTGGACTTGAAACCTTTTCCATTGCGTTTAAAATATTTTAAAGCATCTATTTTGATATATGGGTTTACCCAATTTCATTCCGGAGTCAGAACGGGCTTTTTGGGCCAATTATCGTTTAGCACGTTTATAATTCGAATCCATCTGTCTATTCCAACTTTATCTATAAATACCCTGCTAAACCCTAGCCAACGCCTATTCTCATTTTTCTACGTGTAAAATTTTATCAGCTCCTCCTCTTCCTCAATGGATGCAAACCCTAGATCCAATTGTAAATTCAAAAATCTGATGAAAATCCAAACTCCTCAGAAAAATTCAAAAAATATATATGTTGAAGCACTCAATGAGTGTAATCTTCTGGTGCTGTTCTTTTTCGAATCGATTCACCGTTTACCCAGAAATTGCGAATCATTCTCGGTCGTTCGTGTGGAATTTTGGACGATCCATCGGTGGATCTTTGCCCAATCGACGATCGGAAGGTGGCGTTGCGAAGAGGGTGAAGAGTAGGTCGTGGATCTAAGGATCGTTTGGCGAGATGGTCGATTCAATCGCCAGAATTGGCTTGTGAGTGTCGAAGGCGGCATGGGTAGCTGGTGGATGCGCGCGCGTCGCGCTGTGGAGGATGGAGGCGGCTCGACGTGCTCGAGTTGGTGGCAGCGCCTGATTGTGTCAATGGTGATCGGAAGCGTGGTGAAATTTTTGACAAACGGCTATCTCGTGGCGGCTTCATTCTATACAGTAGGGCTTGGGAGAGGCAACTCGCATGAGAAGTAGGAAAGTCAACGATGATGTGGCAGGTGGAGTGAGTCGTTTTTCTGTTTTAATTTAAATTTTGTTTCAAATGATTTAAATCGAATAACTTCTTCATACGAACTCCGTTTCATGAGCAATTTTTTTGTTAGGATCATAATAAAATTCCGGACATTTTGGCGCTAGTTTGGACAAATTTGGAGACTGTGCAATTTTTGGGTTTAAATTGGATTTAATCTCAATTTAAATTCAAAAGGTGAGTGTTTTAACCCACTCACAATTTCTAAAATTTCTTATGTTTGTTAAATTGATTTATGATGTGTTTAGAAATTTATTTATAGCTGTTTGGCATATATTTCATCATTATCTCAGTAAATTTGCATTCATATAATTTACTTGTTATTTAATTCATTTTGAATATAAACTACCAATTAAATTTTTTGTCAAATTTATTATTGCATATAAACTGCTAGTTAAATTTATTTATTATTGCATATAAACTACAGTTAAACAGTTATTTAACTCATTATTAAAAAATTAACCGTCGGCAATTAATTATTATTTATTGATGTGATTGTTTGAATTTGGATGATGATGTGATAAATGGATGTATGATTTTGATGGATAAATGGATGTTTATTTATATTAAGTGCAAGTTATTATGCATTTTCATTTCATTCGGGATTGCGGTTTGAAATGATATACAACCACATTTTTTTATTTTTAAATTGCGGATTGAAATGATAAATATTCGTATCACTTGACCATAAGATAAAAAAAATTATACAGGCACCGCGGTATATATATAAAATTATTTTTGAAATGATTTCTATGGTTTGGATAGGATACGGTTTAATAAATATTAAATTTTGATATTATATAAATATTATTATATATATATACATATATAGTTAAATTTTTGAATTTAAGCTATATATAAATCTGTTAAATAAAATAAATAAGTTGAATAATGGAGTTTGATAATTTATATTATATGGTCAAGTACAGGTTTAAGATATGGTGTATATATAGAGTTTTAATGTTCTAAACCAATTAAGCTTGGAAGATAAATTGGAAATTTATTTGGAATTGAGCTTATTTAAAAATTAAACTCCATAAGTTGATGTAAAACTTATTAAACTTGAAAATTTAAAGGATGATATTTATATCTGGATTTTTATTCAAGAGAAATTAAATGAATAATTCTAGTATAAATAAATGGAAGGAAATATTTAGTGTTAATAAATTGAGTTTTATTTTAAATAGTTATGGATCTATTATGTAAACATTTCAAAACTAAATAATAGGACAATGAATTGTTGAATAGAAATTCCCAACCTTAGTTTTGAAATTTATTAAATACTCAAAGTATGAAAATATTGAAATCGAAGTGTTTATTTAAACTGAAAGTGAATTTAAAAGTTATGGGTTTAGACTGAATTTAAAGTGAATAAAACTGTAAAAGCCGTGGAAATTATTTTTTATAAAGAAATTTTAAATTCAACTGTTTTATTTTATATACTATTAAATATCCAAACCATTTAAGTTTTGGAAGTATGGTTTTAAAGCTATGAGTTTCGAAGTATTATGTTTTGAAAGGTTGTAATCCAAATGTTGGTTTCGAGATCTTATAAATTTTAAAGTGGTATGATTTTGGGAAAGATATATATTTGAAAGGATGATATCATATTGATTTGGGTCTTTAAATTAGAAATGATATCGTATTACATGGTTTTGAAATGGATATTATAATTTGGTTTGAAAGTATAATTATTTTTAAATGGCTGCGGTGTTATAATAACGTTGGGTTGTTAAAGAGACCGGAATCGAAAGTTGTCATACTCTCTGCCAACTCCGAAAACCACTTTAACAACCGTGTAAGCGGTGGAGATTCCAATGAAGTAGGATGGTGGCGGCGTTTCCTATGAGGTAAATACGTGGACCCGGCTCTCGTGAATTGGCATAAGGTGGCTAAAACAGGAGCGATTCTCGGGCCAAGGGGGTTAGCGCCTTTTATCGGATACTCCTGTTCGATATTTTACTCTGACTTTGGATTGATTCGGTAGCCACTTTTGATTTCTTTGATTTTTGGGGGAGTTTGTCCGAGGTGGGCGGTAGCTGCGACCATGCGTTACCACCAGCCCGGATGCGTAATTGGTATATCTACCATGGCATTGCCTAGTTGTGCCGTGTCACCTACCCTATCGCGCCTTGTACGAGTTTGGTTTTCTCCCGTAGCCCGTGTGCTATCCTCTGGTGGCTTCCTGATCGGGAGGGACTATGATACTGGATGGACTACTGGGACTATTACGTGTTAAGGGGAATATTGGGTCACTCCTTAACGCTATTTAAAAGTATGTTTATTTTACTATAGACACTATTATAATAGCGAAATATACTACATAGTAAATAGTTTAACGGATCCTTAAGAGATGTGAATCCCGAGCATCTTTTGAGTTACTGCACTCATATTTATTCCTGTTGATTTAACTTACATAAGATCTTTTAGTTCTGACTCGAGTGTTTTGTCTTTTCAATTCGCTCGGGTCAGTCCGAGCGTTTTAGGATTTCGAAGACCTTAGCTATGAAGGATAAAGACGAAGTTTTGTATTAATATATATTATATTGTTCCACCACACTATTGTATTCCGTTGCATTATTGATATTCTATGGTATGTATAACTCTGATATATATATTGTAAGTATAATTAAATATTTTGAAAAACAGTTTCATGAACTATATATTTGATTATTATATTTTATCCTTCCGCTGTGAGATTCTATTTTGTTTTTATTTCTTTCTCTATTTTTCTTATTCACCCCATAACAATCCGCCCTTTCCATATGGTTTGAATTCGCACGTGTGTCGATTTAAAGCGTGTGAAAAGGCGGGATGTTACAATGTGGTATCAGAGCTTTGGTTTAGCGATAAACCTTAGCTTTATGGGGTTTGACTCTTTACTAATAGGGTAGTAATACCCTATGGGAGTCGCTGAGTGTATATATATATATATATGAGAGAGCATATTTGTTAGTGTTATAAAAAGGTTTTAATATTGTGATAATTTGTTCCGTTTTGTATTTATAAATTCTGGTTGATGCATGGGACGCTATGACATCAATAGGGATTTCTAAACACTTAATAGGACGGACCGACATAATATTTGGTTTTAATATAGGTGAATGAAATAATTTTGCCTATTATATTTTCTATATATAAAATAATTTTTTTTAGAAGATTATATTTGGTTGTAGTATGTTGGTTGTTAGGTAGTGAAATTTATAAATAATAGGTGAAATGAGTTAGAAAATAAAATCAATGAAAATTTGTTAATGTTAGAACTTAAGTCCGGGATTTTGAAAATTTTTCTTTCAAATGATTTTGGAATATAATAATAATATTATTAGAAGTATTTTTTGACATAAATATTTCAATATAATTTGAAAGAAATGTTTTAAAAGAAATTTTGGAAAGAAATAAGCTCTGTACTTCCCTCTCTGTCGCTGGAAAATAAT
Source organism: Allium cepa (assembly GCA_030765085.1). NCBI lineage: Eukaryota > Viridiplantae > Streptophyta > Magnoliopsida > Asparagales > Amaryllidaceae > Allium > Allium cepa. The sequence goes on along the minus strand of CM060941.1, from coordinate 489,612,562 downwards.
TTCGGTGATGAGTGCACGCATCATCGATATTCATTTTCGAGTTTCGAAGTGGGAAGGCCACAGTACTAGTTTACTGCATATTTGTTTGAGAAAAATTTATCATTTTAATTATAATTGGATATATATATATATATATATTAAGTATATACATCTATCTATTATTTTAAAAGATTTAAAATTAAACCCGGTATTTGGTTCTTAAGTTCCAGTAAATTGATAATTCAATTAAGTGCAGTAAATTGGAATATAACTAATTGGAACCTTTAATTAAAATAAGTGATTTAATGCTAGGTAATGAATGAAATTAAAGGTGATTTGAAATTATAACTTATAAAACAAAGATGTAATTATTGAACCATTAATTAATTAAAGGAATTGAGAAGAAACTTGTATAATTTTCAATTACATTCTTAAAGCATATATATAACTTACCATATAATAAAAGTTACAATGTTAGTAAGAAAATGTAATGGGAAATCTTACAAGTAAAGCTTGAGGTAATGAAAGTATTTAATGAATTTGCTGTTATAAATGAGAATTTAATGTTATAAACTTAAGTTATAAATTGAAATTTTACTATAAGTAAATATAATTTAAGGTAAGTATTTCAAATAGATGATTTTAAACTTAAGTAAATTAAATGAAATGCTACTATAATAAAATATGATGCAATAAAGAAGAAACTTACATGACATTAAAATGGAAAATGAAAAATTGTAAGTAATAAATGAAAATGAGTATAATAAACACTAAATTAATGGATGGAAATAAAAGTTGTAAGAAATAAATGTAAATTAAAAAGGGGTAAACCATTATATAAATGAAATGGAATCAAGCAACAAATATGTATGAAATAAAATTAATAATAAGTAAATTGATTTGAATTGTTGTTGTTTGGTTTATGGTTGTTGGGGTAAGGATACTTTAAATTGGTTGGATGAGTGAATAACCTATTTAGTTTTATCTAAGACTGTTGAGTAAATGATGTGCTAGTAGTTTATCCTTCATTCCATACAATTTAAAAGTTTTGAACCCGAACAACTATTTGTTTGTTTGATTAAATGGTTGTTTTGTATTTGTTATGTATGCTGTTTGTTGAAATTGATGGTTGTTGTATTGATTTGTGGTTAGTGATTGAAACCGCTTAAATATTTCATTTTATATAAATTGTTAACCCTTTGGATTATACAAGTGAAATGCAGGTTATGGAAGCAATTGCTACTGCTTTTGGTTCCATAAAATAAGCGTAAATTGCCCGACAAATAGGTATGTTTCGGAATACGGTTTTATAACGCATTTTATATTTTTTTCCCGTGTTGGGATATAATATTTTGGATATTATATGTGTATATTGTTATAATTGATATTATATTTTCTCCCGAGCCTCCTCGTACAAAGGAGACTCTGCCGAAATTTTTGGACTTAGAAATTTTTTTTAAAATGTTTTCCAAACTTTATTAATTTAAGTATAAAAAGGATTTAATAGTTATAAATTGATATTTTATTTAAATTATTAATATTTTAAAAAAATTATTTGTGTATATATGCCTAATATTTTAAATAAGATATATTGATTTCTTAATTCTTCTTTCACCTTCTTTTACTTTTCGGGGACGAAAAGTTTTGAGTGGGGGAGAGTGTAACGACTCGAAATGTTCAACAATTTAAATTAGTTAAATGAATGACATTTTGTAATTTAATTTAGTAGAAATAAAAGAAAAAAACTTTATAAATTAATATTGAAATGAACACTAAAATAAAATATATAAATGGTAATTAAAACCTATTTATTAGTAATTTAAATAAAATTTCAATAAATGAAATAACGTAAGTATTATATCTGGATATAAATTGAATATGAAGAATATAGGGTAGGCATTGAATTAGTTAATGTAAGAACACGTGGTTACAGTAATTGATTGTAAATTTAGGAAATGTGTTAATGCAAGTTAATAATTAATGACTTAAATGAAATTCCAATTCAATAAAATAATTTAGATGTTATGATTTGATTTTAAATGGAATATGAGAAAACAAATGTAAATATGAGAAAATAAATGTAAGAATTGAATTAATATATGTTATTTATTTAGGGTATTGAATAAAATTGGTAATCCAATTGTAATTAATGGTAGTAATGTTGATATAAGCTAATAAATTAAATTTCAATGCAATACCCATTAATGAATGGAATGAAATGTGATTAATGTAAATGTATACTAGGTTATAAATCAAATCGAAGAAAACAAACGTAAATATCGAATTGATTAATGAATAAATATACATTGAATAGTATTTGAATGTAAATTTAATGGTAATTGTATAAAATCAATATAAGGTAATAGATTGCAATAATTGTGGGTTGATAATAAGTTGAATGGGAAAATGATTGTTATTGTAATTGAATGGAATTCAATTTGTTGGAATAAGGTAAATGGGTACTTGGTAATAAATTTAAACAGACTTAAATATTGAATTTATTAATTGATATATATAATGAGTAATGATTGAATAAAAACCAATACTCTGTAAATATCTATAATATTTGAGTGGAGATAATAAACTTATAAATGTGGGATTAAGAGTTTTACAACAATTATTATGAGTTATATACTTAGTTCATTCAATTAAATTGGAAATCATTGCAATAATATAAATTAAATATTACGTTAAATAAATTAAGGTAATAAATGGGGAATAACGTAAATGTTCTTCATAATATGATGATTTGTGAATAAAAAGGAATGCAAATAAAGTTTTATCAATATATCGGAATTTAATTTATGATAAAAAGGTTAATTGCAATTAAATTAGTTAAATATTTAAACGGGAATTAAGCTTTATTTATATATTTGGATTTATTGCAATTAATTGAAATTAAATATAAAATTTTACGTTAATTGAAAATTAAGTTGAAATTGGAAAATGTTTATGTAATAGACTAATAGCTTTGTTAATTTATTTGAAAAAAAAATTTATTAATAAGACTCAAGGGTAAGAATTTAAATAGTGGATTTTGGAGTTTTATTTTTATAATTTCTAAATTAAGTGAAATTGAAATTTAATATTGAAATGTAGATTTACGTTGGAATTGATAAATAAACCAACTATTTATTGACATTTAAATATTGTTCGAAGCCTTGTAAATGGTTAAGAAATTTTAAAATGTTGAAATTGGATTTAATTAATTAAATTTTAATTTATTTAATTAATGGAAAATAGCCATTTTGGTCACTGACTCGGATTTCGACGAAACCAGTTTCATCAGATCCGTATCGGTGAATTATTGTAGGGTTTCAAATTCGTAGCGATCGGACTTGTCATTTGATCGTACGAATGCGAAACGCCTTGAAATCGATAAATTGAAATCAATTGAAATCAATTTGAAAATATTGATTTCAGCATAACTTCTTCCTACGATTGAATTTGGACTTGAAACCTTTTCCATTGCGTTTAATATATTTTAAAACATCTATTTTGATATATGGGTTTACCCAATTTCGTTTCGGAGTCAGTAGCCTACGCCTATTCTCATTTGTCTGCATGTAAAATTTCATCAGCTCCTCCTCTTCCTCAATGGATGCAAACCCTAGATCCAAGTGTAAATTCAAAAATCTAATGAAAATCCAAACTCCTCAGAAAAATTCAAAAAAAATATATGTTGAAGCACTCAATGAGCGTAATCTTCTGGTGCTGTTCGTTTTTCGAATCGATTCACCGTTTACCAAGAAATCGCGAATCATTCTCGACCGTTCGTGTGTAATTTTGGACGATCCAACGATGGATCTTTGCCCAATCGATGATCGGAAGGTGGCGTTGCAAAGAGGGTGAAGAGTAGGTCATGGATCTAGGGTTCGTTTGGCGAGATGGTCGATGAAATCGCCAGAATTGACTTGTGAGTGTCGGCGGCGGCATGGGTAGCTGGGGGATGCGCACGCGTCGCGGTGTGGAGGGTGGAGGCGGCTCGACGTGCTTGAGTTGGTGGCAGCGCCTGATTGTATCAATGGTGATGGGAGGCGTGGTGAAATTTTGGACGAACGGCTATCTTGTGGCGGCTTCGTTCTATACAGTAGGGCTTGGCAGAGGCAACTCGCGTGAGAAGTAGGAAAGTCAACGATGATGTGGCGGGTGGAGTGAGTTGTTTTTTCTGTTTTAATTTAAATTTTGTTTTAAACGATTTAAATCGAATAACTTCTTCATACGAACTCCATTTCACACGTGATTTTTTTTGTTAGGATCGTAATAAATTCCGGACATTTTGGCGCTTGTTTGGACAAATTTAGAGACTGTGCAATTTTTGGGCTTAAATTGGATTTAATTTCAATTTAAATTCAAAAGGTGAGTGTTTTAACCCACTCACAATTTCTAAAATTTCTTATGTTTGTTAAATTGATTTATGATGTGTTTAGAAATTTATTTATAGCTGTTTGGCATATAATTCATCATTATCTCAGTAAATTTGCATTCATATAATTTACTTGTTATTTAATTCATTTTGCATATAAACTGCCAGTTAAAAATTTTGTCAAATTTATTATTGCATATAAACTGCTAGTTAAATTTATTTATTATTGTATATAAACTATAGTTAAACAGTTATTTAACTCATTGTTGAAAAATTAACTGTCAGTAAAAATTATTATTTATTGATGTGATTGTTTGAATTTGGATGATGATGTGATAAATGGATGTATGATTTTGATGGATAAATGGATGTTTATTTATATTAACTGCAAGTTATTATGCATTTTCATTTCATTCGGGATTGCGGTTTGAAATGATATACAACCGCATTTTTTATTTTTAAATTGCGGATTGAAATGATAAATATCCGTATCACTTGACCATAGGATAGAAAATTTTATACAGGCACCGCGGTATATATATAAAATTATTTTTGAAATGATTTCTATGGTTTGGATAGGATATGGTTTAATAAATATTAAATTTTGATATTATATAAATATTATTTTATATGTATACATACATAGTTAAATTTTTGAATTTAAGTTATATATAAATCTGTTAAGTAAAATAAATAAGCTGAATAATGGAGTTTGATAATTTATATTATATGGTCAAGTACAGGTTTAAGATATGGTGTATATATAGAGTTTTAGTGTTTTAAACCAATTAAGATTGGAAGATAAATTGGAAATTTATTTGGAATTGAGCTTATTTAAAAATTAAACTCCATAAGTTGATGTAAAACTTATTAAACTTGAAACTTTAAAGGTATGATATTTATATCTGGATTTTTATTCAAGATAAATTAAATGAATAATTCTAGTACAAATAAACGGAAGGAAATATTTAGTGTTAATAAATTGAGTTTTATTTTAAATAGTTATGGATCTATTATGTAAACATTTCAAAACTAAATAATAGGACAATGAATTGTTGAACAGAAATTCCCAACCTTAGTTTTGAAATTTATTAAATACTCAAAGTTTGAAAATATTGAAATCGAAGTGTTTATTTAAACTGAAAATGAATTTAAAAGTTATGGGTTTAGACTGAATTTAAAGTGAATAAAATTGTAAAAGTCATGGAAATTATTTCTTTATAAAGAAATTTTAAATTCAAATATTTTATTTTATATACCGTTGAATATCCAAACCATTTAAATTTTGAAAGTATGGTTTTAAAGCTATGAGTTTCGAAGTATTATGTTTTGAAAGGTTGTAATCCAAATGTTGGTTTCGAGATCTTATAAATTTTAAAGTGGTATGGTTTTGGGAAAGAAATATATTTGAAAGGATGATATCATATTGATTTGGGTCTTTAAATTAGAAATGATATCGTATTATATAGTTTTGAAATGGATATTATAATTTGGTTTGAAAGTATAATTATTTTTAAATGACCACGGTGTTATAATAACATTGGGTTGTTAAAGAGACCGGGATCGAAAGTTGTCATACTCTCTGCCAACTCCGAAAACCACTTTAACAACCGTGTACGCGGTGGAGATTCCAGAATGAAGTAGGATGGTGGCGGCGTTTACTTTGAGGTAAATACGTGGACCCGACTCCCGTGAGTTGGCATAAGGTGGCTAAAACAGGAGCGATTCTCTGGCCAAGGGGGTTAGCACCCTTTATCGGATATTCCTCTTCGATATTTTACTCTAACTTTGGATTGATTCGGTGACCACTTTTGATTTCTTTGATTTTAGGGGGGAGTTTGTCCGAGGTGGGCGGTAGCTGCAGCTATGCGTTACCACCAGCCCGGATGCATAATTGGTATATCTACCCTGGCATTGCCTAGTTGTGCCGTGTCACCTACCCTATCGCGCCTTGTACGAGTTTGGTTTTCTCCCGTAGCCCGTGTGGTATCCTCTGGTGGTTTCCCGATCGGGAGGGACTACTGGGACTATTACGTGTTAAGGGGAATATTTGGTCACTCCTTAACGCTATTTAAATGTATGTTTATTTTAGTACAGACACTATTATAATAGAGAAATATACTACATAGTAAATAGTTTAAAGGATCCTTAAGAGATGTGAATCCCGAGCATCTTTTGAGTTACTGCACTCATATTTATTCCTGTTGATTTAACTTACATAAGATCTTTTAGTTCTGACTTGAGTGTTTTGTCTTTTCAATTCGCTCGGGTCAGTCCGAGCGTTTTAGGATTTCAAAGATGGAGGATGAAGACGAAGATTAGTATTAATGTATATTATATTGTTCCACTACACTATTGTATTCCGCTGCATTATTGATATTTTATGGTATGTATAACTCTGGTATATATATTGTAAGTATAATTAAATATTTTGAAAAATAGTTTCATGAACTATATATTTGATTATTATATTTTATCCTTCCGTTGTGAGATTTTGTTTTGTTTTTATTTCTTTCTCTATTTTTCTTATTCACCCCATAACAATCCGCCCTTCTGTATGGTTTGAATTGGCACGTGTGTCGATTTAAAGCGTGTGAAAGGCGGGATGTTACACAAAGGGAAATGGAAAGCTATTCATGGTGATGGAGAATCTAAGCGTTAAGGAGGGGACCGATGTTCTCTTCTTATGCCATGCTAACTGAAACCCCAGAAAGGATCCACTTGGAAAATAGGGGCACATTCCCTATTAGAAGTCGGCCAGGCAAGAACATTCAGATAGAGATAAAATATCCAGGAAATACTGCATCCCATGGACCAGAAGGATATGAAGAGAACTAATGCAGACACCTCGGTGACAAGATTAAGGAAATGGTTTGGAACAACCAATTGCAAAGGTACGTCAGAAACGGAAATGCAGTGGTGCAACCAGGTAAACCACTACCTACAACCAATGCACCAAGGATCAACCAAGGATCTGGTTTGAGACCCATAATTCCTTGACTGGGATGGATAGGGTAGTCAGATTCATCTCTTGTGCTCTAATTTTTCTTACTTTTGATAATTAGGATGATAACCCCAGACTTCTTAGACGTATACAAAACCTAGGTTAGTCCTTAGTCATGCTCTAAGTCGGATATCTGGGATGACTCCTTAGGATTACGATAACCTTAGACTACTTACATGTGTACGAGATCTAGACTGACCCTAGGCACACTGGGAGCCGGATATTCGAGATGACTACTTATGATTCTACTTATTTTTTTTAATTTGAATTATGAAAATCTATAGGAACATGATGACTCATATTTATCGCTTTATGTCTCATCCGGAGAGATGAGATCGGAGTGCATGGTGCAAGTCCCCTTGCCAACGTGCAAGCAAATTGGCTTGTATGGATTTGGATTGCCTTAGAGCTTTTGTCTAGAGAGATAGAGCCAAAGTTCATGGTGCAAGTCCCCTTATCAGAGAGCAAACGAATGTGCTTGTATGGATTTGGACTGCCATAGAGCTACCGTCCAAAGAGGTTAGGATATAGTGCAAGGAGTAAGCCACATCACTGGATAGTGAAAAGGATGGGCTTCTTTGATCAGATAGAGCTACTGCCTGGAGAGGCGGGCTGGAGTGCAAGAAGTAGGACCCCTCATCGAAGAATAAGTAGATTGGCTTACTTGGTCATTGAGTCCCTTAGCCGGAGAGCGAACGGGCTCAGCAAGGATTCGGAGAGATCAAAACCCAAGATTGGAACACTAAATGATCTAGAGAGATCGTTCTCTTAATGTAAATGATTCAAAGAGATCGCACGTTAAATTAATTGGAAGATGATTTGGCGAGACTAAACCCTATAACGGAAATAGAATTAATAAATTAATTTTTCACCTTGTAATTAGAATAAAACTGACAAATCCCGAATGAACATGAAATGATTCTGGATATGTGATGTAGTATGAGATATGAGATGTAATAACTCTAAACGAAATTAGAATGATTATAATATACAAATTATGCTTATGTAGAGTCTAGAGTCTTAGGTTATAACAGGTTGAAGAACTCGTGATTGACAAGAGAATCCAAAGAAACTGCACGATTCACGAGATTGAAGTAGCCAAAGAGATCAACAATCAAAGACCGATTTTTGAAACTGTTCTTGAGCAAAGCACATCTTATATTCGAAAGGCGTACTTTGGAGTGCAAGTGTTAACCCTCTTTTTAGCAAACCATGTTTCAACTGGACTTAGAAGATTCAAACGAGGACAGAACAACTTGAAACTTGGAGGCACACCCAAAATCACTAGAGAAATGAGATCAAGAAATTTGAAGTCAAAATTCACAAAGGAGAGATGCCGGTACTGACCTCTCATGTAGGTACCAACTTCTCATAATAACTTCATTAGGGTTGCAACATTTTAGGATACATCCATATGGAACTATAAGAGTGTTGTAAAAATTCCAAGTCATTCCGTGCTAAGGAAAAAAGTCATCACCAATCTCTTAGGCAAAGGGTTGATACTAGGCTGTTTTGGAGAGAAGTAAACGAGGACTTGTTTTGGATAGACAAGGATCAATGAAAACAACATGATACACCTTAAAATCAAGTAGGATGAAGCACGCAAAAGGAATCTACCCATTTGGGTTTAACCATAGGTGTCGGCACTGACTTCAGAGGTCGGTATCGACATGCGGTGTTAACCCAGATGGGTTCACAACTTCAGGCACTATCTCTGGCTTTCTTTTAGGTTCAAGTCCAAGTCTCTATTTGGCCTATTACCACTACTATGCCTATAAATACAAACCATGAAGCAACCAAGACAAGATCTGAATTCTCAAATCATGAAGACGGTTACTTCTTCACCTCTCATCCCTCCACCATTAAAGTCACCTAGGAAACATCAATGTGTTGTTCTAGGACTCAGATCATCAAATTCTTAGTATTAGTAACTTACAAATACTCTAGAGAAATTATTGTAAATCTGAGATCCAGTAGATTGTAGTCAGACCAAAGGAAATTAGTTGTAATCGAGAGAGAAAGCAACTAATAAATGTTTGAAGTGGACTTATGCCGAAGATTAAGAAGAACTACTATAAAAATTCTTGTGTGTTCTTTACTTTTCTATTGCTTTTCTATTCATTTAATCTAAACTGGTGCTTTCATCTTGATTCTGGATGTTGATCAATTTTTTGGGTTAACATCTATCATTCATCTATACCAGTTATTCAAAATATGAATAAACCGAAGACACTACTTTTACTACGTCCTTGGGATTAGTAGCAAGTAGCCCTTACACTTCAAAGAACTCCATCTTCATTTCCATCATCTTTGAGATGTCTTCAATTCGGACACTTATGCCAGTTCGATGTGGTTTTGAATAACTCATGCTTATCCGATCCTATTCTCTCTGAAACAACAATCGATAGATTTCGATTGGCTCGATTACAGTTCTTTTAGAAGTAAACAGACAATACATAAGAGCGATATCACCCCCTTAAGTGGATGGATTTCCTTATCATGTGTGCTAGAAGAACACAATGAGTTTACGTACATCATAGCATCACTGAAGATAACTATACCATATAATTCCCGTGTTTCTTCTTGATACTTCCTAAGTCAAAATAGGTCAAGTTATTGATAGCGGATGAACCACTATCTGGGTGTAATTATAGTTTTCATTTGAAAAATTGGACATCTTATACTCAATAACACTTTTCGATTTCAAACAATACTATCTCTCGATGGACAATGTGTCTGACAAGTTAGCGTACTATTCTTACCTTGACGTACATTCTTAATTCTCGAGATAGAGAGAAGTTTCCATACTTCAGTACTTCGTGTCAAGTATATGATGAAGTATCTTCCAAATACTTAATTTTTTCATGACCTAAATATCAAAATTAAACCTTCATATACTTATCATGTTTTCGATATTATGATTTCTCTATCCCTCAAGCAGAATCAAAGTTAGGTAAGTTAGGGTACTGGTTACACCTCGGTCTTATCTTATTCAAACACTTCGATTCTAGATCTTATAGATGAAGAAAAGTCCACTCATTAACTTTTAGTGCTAAATACAAGACGATTTACTTTTCATAAACATGTCAACATTTCAGCACTACTTTATCATATTTGTTTTGCTATTTAATGACACCGACAAAGAAATCCCTTTCTTAAAACAAAGTCTTTTAAAATTAATCAGAAAACCAATTTCAAAAACTTATTATTAAAACATTTTCCAAAATTATTTATTTAAAACAAAGTTTGATTTTAAAAGGCACATCTTTTCTTCGTAAAAGTAAATCCTCGTTTATTTGATAAGTCTCAAACCACTTTAAAACAACTTGCTTTTATAAAAGTAAACTCTTGTTTAATAATAACAAAATATTATTACCAAAAATTCCTTTCTAATTCTCTCAAAATCTTTTACAATAGCAAAAGTGTTATAGTCCATAATCTCTTTTTCTTTTTCGAAAACATTCATTACAACAATAATGCTATAATCCATGACTCCTTTCTGCTTTAAAATACTTTTAAAACTCTTTTAAAACAAATTTTAACTTGTATTTAACATCCCTTAAATATCGTCGCTTTTAAACATACTTGTCTTTTTGAAAACAAAGACATAATATTTACACCTCTTGTTTAAATAACAAAATAAATATTTAAAAATATTTTTAAACTTAAAATCCACTTTTAAATACTTATAAACAAATTTGAAAAGATTTTTTAAAATATATAAAATAGTTAACTCTTTTTTACTTTACAAAAATCAAAGATTACTAAAACTACATCCATATAGCGACTATCGCTATATGGATCAAAGCTTTTAAAGCTTATTTTCAATAAATCAAATAATTTTAAACTCTTTCTTTTTATAATTTAAACCATTTTGATACCTTTTCTAAAGCATTTGAAAAATCAAAGTCAAGTTGAAAACCATTTGAAACATTTTAGAATACAAAGTAGCAGATCGCTAAAAAGCGAGCATGGGATTTTATCGTCGCAATAAAACCAACAAGTAAGTTAACTATATTAGGCAACATTCACAACATTTACATACACAAGCATATACATAAAAACTACAAAGGCGAGGAACTCTTTTGAGCCCTTCGACACAAAGTCCAATGTAAATCATTTCATATGCACTTCGAAGCGGATCATCGCAACATATTCGCTACAACCACTTCGACTTCCTTTCTTTGCTTTTGTCCCCTAAAACACAATGGGTTAGTTATGCCATCCACTTTAAAATGGAAATCAAACAATCTCACACAAATAGATACATACTGCAATTATATAAGCAAATACTAAATTATTACAACATTTTATTGATTTTAAACTAACCTTTAAGTGAGAAATCTCACTTTAATTAAAGCCAAACCAAAATCATCACCTTCCTTCATGCTTTAACATTGCTTTACCTCCTTTACTAGTGCTCTACACAAATCCTCAAGATCCGTGCATCACAAAAGAGGGCAACAGTATAAAATTTATTTCAATATTAATATACAAAAATATTGTTAACTTAAAGGTAAGTATTCTCAATGGTTTTTGATAAAATTCCTCTTCAAAATTTAAAAAGTAATCAATATGAAAGTTCTTTCTTATTTAATTTTCTTCGATTTTAGAAAAGGAATCACTAAATTTGGAGTTGTTTTGTGGAATTTATGGTCGAATGAAGAGATGGTGTTTTGTAAAAATAGCGACTAAAGTGACGTGGATAAAAATGAGATTTTGGTATGTCTGCTCTCAAAATTTGAAAAAGCGATAAACACGAAAATTCTTTCTTATTGAATTCTCTATGGTGTAAAAAAAGAACCATTGATTTTGTAGTTTTTTGAGGAAGATATGACCTAGATGAGTATGGCCATGACAATTTGTGGAGTATGGACTTAAAGGTTTGATCTTTTGATGGTAGTATTGTGTACTAGGTAGATCTAAAGTCAAATAAAGAGTCAGAGGAGAGAAGAGAGGATTTCAGACATCGTTTTGAAAAATGAAGAAGATGAAGAAGAGAAGAGAACAGTGAAAAAAGAAGTGAAAGTGAAAAAAGGTAAAGAATGTGTTGTTTTTATAAAAAATGAGAACAAAAAATTATCAAAATAACCTTAAGCTAACACCCTCCATCACAAATTTGACAATACATCCCCACTTCATCATGCTAAGCACTAAATCATCACAACACAAAGGAAGCACATAAATAGAAGAAGACTTTTACTAACTTTACTTACTTTATTTAATTATACTTTAGTGAATGTTAACCAATTCTTTCATTAGAAAATAGGAAATGTTATTTTTTATTTGTATATACGTGTATACTAGTGCATACAATATGTTCCAACAACTTTTGGTCGATGAAAAGTCAAAATTCTGACAATTAATTTTCGGTCACATTTCAAATTTTTCAAGGAACTATTTATTTGTCTATACAAAATTTTAAAAACAAGTTTACTATCTTTATTTGTCAATTCAAAGAGTGTTATTTGACCATTAAAAACCGTTAATTGAATATTTAAAATTAATTAAATATTCATAAATCAAAGCAGTAAAATTCTAGGTTGTTAGACTTGATAAAACAATAAGGAAACAAGATAGATTATGTCTTCATTAAAAGGAACTTGCAAAATATGGAACATGAATTTCAGGAAATCATATGCTACACGACTGAATGGTTCATGATTTATACATAATGAGTGTCGTAACATCAAAGTCGAATCAAATATGCTACAATGGCCAAGCCAATTAAAAGCAAACTACCCCACCTCTATAGATTGAACTGCCTTGATTTGGTAAAAGAAAATGACATAAAGCAAGTTTAGAAGCCATGTCATCACAAAAAAAAAACAAGTCCATCCACTACGTATTCGCAAAGACAAAATTGAGATAAGAAGCTAACCTAATACAGATAATAAACTCCGTCAACCTAGCCAAATGAGATGAGCAAACGAAGCTAAAATGAAAATTTTGGATGGTTTATAACTGAGCCAGTTGTAGTAGGGATGCCTCTACCAAAAGAATATGATAGACCGTCATATGAAGGAATTGCACCGATATTTTGGAAGGGACTGCGTCGCGATTCAATGTTCCAAGATAGACTACACTACATCTATCAAAAGCAAAACATGCCTCCGTCCCAAGCCACAACCATGTCGTAGTACCTAATTCCAACTACAATACATCAAGTAAACAACACATTAACCAACAAAATAACAAATGCTTGAAGGCCCACAAGCCAAGCATAACCTTTGGGTCAATCTAGAAGCTAGCCCCTCATGCAAAATTCAAACTTCTCTCCTAACTTCGAATTTATAATTTCTGCCTATAGCTAAATATTTCGCCCTAAAGAAATTGCTCATGTTCTCAACGACATTAGCAATCCATATACAAATCAACAAGCAACATCATGAATGACATGTGGAAGGATCAAACTATTATCCCGCCTTTTGGCAGGACCGTGACACCAAGGACTTGGCTAGAAACTAAAAATAATCCACCCTTGAGATCAGTTATCTACAGGTTCACGATAAATACCGACAAACTTGGTCCGAATCCAGATCAAGCTACAATTAGCATGCTATGACAAGCAAAGCTATAGAAGGCAGTATTCCAATTTTTAGGTCAATCGGAGTTCATATGCTCAAGTTATGGATCGATCAAGATCCATTAGAACACATCCATTTCGTATCCATCAGCCCACATCAATCATTTTATATCCATCTAGATCGATACGAAATGAGCATAAGTCCATCACTCAGCATCCATCCACTTTGTATCCATTAAGCAGTATCACCTATCGGATCGTTTATAGTTCATTTGCTCAATAACTACCCATTTCGTATCGATCACAATTCTGCATATTTCGTATCGATCATCCAATCGATCGATATGAAGCAAGGCGCCAAGCATCGACACGAAACAACACACAAGCATTGATATGAAGAGCGTGGCGTCGGATGGATATGAAGGAATAGATCAATTCAAAGGAAGCGGTCTATGAAGATGAAATGTGGATCTCCAATGCCATATCATCCACAAGCAACCGATTAATACGCATTGTATCGATACAAAGAGGATCGATACGCACGTACCGATAAAAAGTGTTCAGCCAAACTGGAAAATTCAATCTTGGATCGATCATAACTCTAAACTACAAGTCCAAATGCTATGAAATTTTCACAGAAGCTTGCATATCAACTCAAGAGCTTCCATGATCGATCGTTGCTCAGATGGGGCCAATCTTGATCGATACAAAGACAACATGTATCGATCAGGGACCGATCCCAAACAACCCCAGATCGCTCTGGTGGGCACACCTATGCATGAGAAAGGGTATTTTGAGTTTTGGGGTAGATATTTCAAGATATACTCCTATAAATAGCACCCTTAGCCTATTGAAAAAGGACCTTTTTCTAACTTCTACGCTGCTACTCTGCTAAAACTCCATTGTAATTTGAGTGCTAGCTATTATACTACTGTAAATCAGTTGGGAATCAGCAGTAAGCATCAAACTCTTCAAAGTGGACGTAGGCTAAAACGCCGAACCACTATAAATTCTTGTCTTTTTCTATTACTGCTTATTTCAATTAGTGTGAGATTAGCCTCATTTTTATTAAATTTATTCATTCTAGTATCTTCAATTCCTTTCGAAGAGAGTTGTGCCCATTTTTAGTACAAACACTTGGGTGCTTTCACCGAGAAATACTCCATTTTTCTCTGGTTCCGTGTATCCCCTGCCGTTGTTGGATTGCTAAAATCTAAGGAGGAGATCCAGATCTATCTTCCAGTGGTTCCTTCCATTCTACCCAGATTACTATAGATCTTGGAAGAGCTACATACAATATGGTGCGCACTACCAGAACTGCTTCTAATGCTGTAGATTTAGAAGGAAGGTATAGGAAAAATCCCACACAATTGACCGTAGTAGGCCAAACGTCATCTGGAGCTCAAGACCCACCTGGTCCGATGACTAAGAGGAGTTATAGAACCTTATGCAAGAGCTTACCCAGAGCCGTCAGGAGCTCACTCAGCAGATCCATGCCAACATGGAGCTCGCAAAGCAGCCAAACAAGGAAAGGCGAGGGAGATCTAGAAGGGAGCATGCCTCTTATGTTTTGTGTGAAAGCTCAGCGTCCTCTGACTTCAATTACAGATCTACACGCCGTCGGTTGGATGGAAACTACATGGAAGCCATCAGGCATCCGCATGTTGTGAATCTTAGACAGGCCGAGATTGGTCCTTCTAAAGCGCATCAAGCTGGACCCTTCTCTCGAGGAGGGACACTTCCTTATCACACCACTCATGACCATGCCGCTACTGCTACCGTAGATCTAGAAGCCGAGACCCAGAACCAACAGAATCCAACCCCTCATCACCGCATCCATGCTCAGGATCCTCACTTCCATGAAGACCAGGAGCCAAGGAGGCATGGAATGGTCCATAGATAGTGACCAGACCATCCCCGTAACATGGTGCCCGACTATGGCTTAGCCCCGAACATCCAGATGCCTGACATTCCAACCATGATAGCCAAATGATTAGAGAAAGTTAAGGCCTCATAAATGATGACTGGAGAATGTCTAGAAGTTATACCCCATTTATCGACGACATTCTCTATGTAGAACCACCCCGTTGATTCAGGATGCTGACCTTGCTGGTGTACGAAGGAAATTCAGACCCTAACCAGCAAATCTTGAAATATGAATGGCTCATGAATGCTGTTCGAGCTGATGATGCGGTTAAGTGTAGAAGCTTCCCTATCTCCTTGGAAGGCATTGCGACTATGTGCTTTACTCGTCTACCACCCAGATCTGTTTCATGTTTTGACCAGTTAGCTTCTAAGTTTGTTGAGCAGTTTCGTATACATGCCACAAGGCAAAAGGATGTCAATACCTTATCCAGTGTTACTGAAGCTCCAAGAGAGACTCTAAGGCATTATCTGAAAGGTTCCATGCTATTTCTGCCAAAGTCAGCAATCCAAATGACAACACTATTCTGGTAGCATTAAATAAAGGGATTGATCCAGATTTCGAATTTGGTGATTGGTTGGTTAGAAAACCCCCTGCTTCGTTTGATCGTTTCTATGATAAGGCCGCTCAGTTTTTGAGGAGCGCAGACTCTAGATGATCTAGGAAGCAGGACGTTGCAGGCCCAATGGTGAAGGCATTCAGAGCAATGTTGCAGTAAAGCAGAGCAGTGAAAATTCTGGTAAAGTACAGTTGAACATTTAGAATAAGCAAGGTCAACAAACGTGTAACGGAGGTCAAGGAAAGAAGAGAGACCCACGCCGTGGGAGACCCAAAGCTCCCATGTTTGATCGATATACTCCCTTGAACACATCCAAATGTTTATCTTTAGACTTATAATACTGGGCGGTACAAGAAGCCAGCTCTGTAACCGTCATACGAGAAATAGATTCAGACCGGGAAGTTTTGTAGGTTCCACGACTGTTACGACCATAACACTAATGAGTGTTGTCATTTGCAAGATATTATTGAGAGATTGATTAGAGAGAGAAAGTTAGAACGGTTCGTCCAGGCACCGTAAGATGGAGTTGTGCGTCCGTCTAATCCAAATCAAGCCCAAGTCCAAGTGAGACCTGAAGAACCCACGCATACTGGCAGGATGTTGGTAATTAATATTGAGCATTGGTCCTCATCTGGATGATTGGAGCTGGAAGGAAATGGAGTCATATGCTAGTTTGATTGGGAATGTGGACTTTAAATGTTGTATTGGTACTGATGAAGGGCCTCGGCAAAGCAACAGAGGACGATGACAGATGACATCGTTTTCAGGATTTCAAGATGCCGACAAAGTCGAGGCCTCCACTATTGATTCGTTGTTTATTTCTGCCCAGATAGGTCCTGCTTGGCTGAAGAGGATCTTAGTTGGCAGCCGAAGTGAACATACTTTCAAGCATGCTTATGACCAAATGACGATGGAAGTGAAAGATTTGAAGTAGTGCCAGTCACATATACATGGTTTCAACAGAAGTGCTACCATACTAACTGAGAAGGTGGAGTTAGTTGATTATTGGAGACCATCGGAGAGTTCGTATGTTGTAGTTTGTTGTGTTGGGTATACATTCCCCATACAATGCTTTTCTAGGCCGACCGACTCTTGCAGAGTTTAGGGCAATGATTGGCCTTTGGTGTTTGACTCTAAAATTCCATACCGATAATAGAGTTGGGGTAGTACATGGTGATCAAGCAGTTGGATGCGCCTGTTATGTTGTGGAACCTAGAATATGGAACAATGTAAGTCTCCGTCGCTATTACACATAACCGGCTTTCCTTTATTTAGTCTGATTTCCTTTTTGAAGTTTATTTATGAAATTTTAGACTTTGTACTTGCATTAAGGCAACTGATTTTGCCGCACTTTTCTATTTCAGCAATAAAGGCAGACTCATCAAGCCAGGTTGGCGATTCTTAAAGTGCATCGTGCGACCGACATGATGTATGAAGAGTTAAGTCTCACCCTACGGCGAGACTCATTCAAATAGGGAGTGATCATGGTCTGATCGGTCACTCACTAAGTGAAACCCCAAGCTCAGGGGCAAGCAACGATAAAAGTAAAGAAGGATTGAAGCACGACGATCCTCCAATGAACTTCTACTCCTAGAGTGCGAGCTGAAGTACAAACTCTAAGATTTAGGCTCGTGGAGTATGGATCCGTTCATTCATGACCTTGCCTTCATTCTTTCTGAGCTAGAGAATAATGGATCTGTCCATCCACGACCTCGCCTTAATCCTGGCTCAAGGAGGATGGATCCGTTCATACATAATCTCGCCTCAATCCAGGCTCGAGGAGGATGGATCCATCCACGACCTCACCTCAATCCGGGCTCGAGGAGGATGGATATGTCCGTCCATGACCACACCTCAATCCAGGCTTGAGGTGGATGGTTCTTTCCATCCACGATCTTGCCTCAATCTGAGATCGATGAGGATGGATCCATCCATCCAAAATCTTGCCTCAATCCAAGCTCGAGAAGGATGGATCCGTCCATCCATGACCCCATCTTCATTTTTCCAAGCTTGAAGAAGATGGATCCATCCATCTACAGCTTCGCTAGCCAACCAAGGTGGATGTGATCTGACCATCCACAACCTTCACCAACTCCTTGTTCCCAAAGTGCGAACAAAATCCAAATACTTAAACAGATGTGATTGACTGTCTGTCAACTGACTCTAGATTCTCGAAGCGTGAACTAGAGTATAAAAAATGAACGAGTATGACCAATTGCCCATAAAATAACTTATGTCCCCACAGTGTGGATATGATTCTAAATATTAAGCAGGCATGATCGACCTCCAGCGTACAAGTCTAATTCCTAGAGCATGGATGCAAATATCAGCAAGTGAGCGAGTTTGACCAGACCGCTTCAACTCGTGTCACTTTAACTTTGTTTTGACTAAGTTAAATCAAAGTCCACGAAGGCGGAGGATGACTGCCAACTGACTACCTCAATTCTCCCCAAAACTGGGGGCATCACTCAAATATCAACCGCTGATCGAGGCAGTGCAACATAGGACTTGATTCAATGTTTGATTATGACCCAAAGCCATTACTTCAGAACATAAAGATCAGAGTCATGTTCGACTCAAAGACTAAAGCCTCATGAGTACATTGAATGGAAATGTGAGTGCTAATGTACTTAAACCAACGAACACAGAGTTATGCCAAAAACAAAGAAGAAATTCTATTCATAATATTCTTTGAGAAAGTAAGTACGAAATCTGTTCAAAGAATTACTATAAGCAGGGGCCGAACCCGTATCTATACATGGCCTACAAAAAGAAAACGAGAAACTTATTCTAGCCATACACAGAAGAGGAAGAAAAAGTACAAATCTACGCCTTCGATTTTTTCTTGATTTTCTTTGGCATAGATCCACCCGAGCTACCGCCCGGACCTCTCTTTGAACCCTTAACACCCTAGCCTGCTCTTGCTGGCTTATCTCCGACCGGGGGAATCGATGCAGTCTCTTTTTGAGAACTCATAACGACCAAAGTATCCTCTGTGTGCGGAATCTGGGGAATGATGACACTCTCGACACCAAAAGAATGAGGTGCTCCAGTTTAAATTGTGGTGCCACCTGGAAAAGCACGAAGATCAGGACCAGACCGGGACATGTCACATCTCCGCCGGCCCTACGAGCCTGCTCAGCCTACTCAATCTCGGTTTTGATTTCTTCCATTATTTTCTCCTCTTCTCCATGCACTCACCCATCGGAATGCGGCCAGTCGGACCCGAGGAGTTCGTGATAATTACATCTTCATCTACATTGAAAGGAACTTCAATACTAAAATTGTTTCGATGGTCGAGGAGTGCTTCCATTAGTTGATCATCAAGCACATAGCTGCCATCAAGTGTCTCCCTAGCCGAAGAAGTAATTGTTACTATTGTGGCCTCTGTTGTTAACGCCTCCTACTTATGATGAACTTCTTGAGTTGCAGGAAGGTCGGCTGGTGCAGAATCAAATACTAAATGAAGGTAAGATAATATATTAGTAATATCATCTGATAGTGCTCCTACATTTTGAGGAGTAAGAGAAGTGTCCAGAATACCATCCTCGAGTTGGCTCTCATGTTGAGAAAACATGCCTTTCGGGCCGCGCTTGATAATCGGAGAGAGATGTGGCCTATTAGCATCATACCCCGGATCCGGGCGTTTAATAGAAGAAGTAGGCTCCGATTGGGATGTTGGAGGCAATTCAGAACCGACTTCACGATGTTCAATCCCAGATTCTTCCCAGCTTCCGGATACTTGGCGGCCAGTTTTTATTTCTCAAGGGTGATGGTTGTCTCATGGAGGGCTTTAGGCTCATCTTCGATCAGCAATTGAGTTTCTAGTTCGAACTCATCGAGAGATGCAGCGTCGCAGATCACCTTGTCATCCTCTAGAAAGCAATTCTAGGCCTAGAATAGTTGGAAAGGATAATCTTCGTCGAGCCTGTTTAAGCTATGGTTTCTTAAGACATTGACATTGTATGTGACCAGGAGATCTTCAAATTTGCTTTCCATCCTGGCCTCTATAGTTTTTATTTCCCTTTCCATCGTGGCATCGGCTACCTCGGCCTTTTTGTTCGCAGCATCCCACTCTTCCCTAAGTCTAACTACCTCCTCACATGCCTCCTAAGACACTTTGTTAGCTTCATCTTTCTCTTTAAGGGCCTCAATCAGCTTTGCTTTTAGCTCGTCAACTTCTTTCCGTGCAAAGTTCCTTTCCCGGATAATGACGGTGTTACGGTGACCCATCTCCTACACTAAGTCCATGTGAGTCTTTCTCATGTTTTCCATGGACTTCATGGCCTCCTTGGCTCTTTGGCCAGCCTCCGTCTTGGTCTTCCTTGAAGATTCAAGCTCGTTGGTAAGCACCGTTATTATTCTTCCCTTTTGAGAAAGGCTGCCCTCCAGTTTTTCAATCACTTAGGCTCACTCCAAGGACACGACCAAGTTTTGTTCTGCCATTTTGACCCATTCTCGATACTGGTTGTATGCATGATGAACATAATCCCCTATAAGTTTTTCTATGTCGTTTGGGATTCTTTTCAAGTTTGGAGGGAAGTGGAAGCCATTGAAATAAATATTCGAGAAATCTTTCTATGGCTTGGCGATACAGATGGCTCCCTTCCCTGTAGGCTCTATGGAGTCTGTTCTGTGACGATGGGGGCAACGAGGGCTTCTGTTTCATCTCTACGGCAATGATCATCGGATTTCGGAGTATGAGACGGTGCCACTTGGTATGCAGTTTCAAAAGATGGCCTACCAAAGCCAGATGATTTTGAAGGTCCTTTTAATAGTGGAAATCGCGAACGAAAGCGGTGCCTGCTTTGGTATGACCTTTCGTTCTCCTTATCATGGCGCTAGCGCTCTTGGATAGAGTAATAGTCATGACCATAGTCTCTCTTGCTCTCGTAGCGATGTGACTCGGAGTGCGATCCGGATAAATGGCACGAAGAGCGGAGGTTGTTAAGCATAGACACTTACTTCACTATCGTGTCTTAAAATGAAAAGAGAAGCAGAATTAGTTATCTTTAGAGAATAAGAAACATGTGATTAGAAGTTGTGTGGTGCTGTGAAGTGTGTGTATGCATGTGCAACCCTCCAACCGACCAATTGTGGTAGCCTTGCTCGTTGGAGTTAGCTCCCCTATGTCTAAAGAAGTTAGGCCTACATCTTCTCGAAGGGGAGTGAAGCCCCTCTAATCCAAGATCCTGGAACAAAGATATGTCATATGATCTGGAATAGGAACATCTGACAATCCTCTCAATGAACCGTTTGTTTGTGGAGAAGAGTTCTCCGGACCTATAGAGGTTGCGAAGGGCTGAGTTATTACAACGGTCTTATGCCTTTAGGCTTTGTGGACGAGAGTCTTGCCCCTTCTTTTTGATTCTGATGATCGAAGGCCCTATGGAGGCACAATCGTGGGCTCATGTCTAGTTGCTATACTCTCGCCATCGCCTAGTTCGATGATTGTAACTCTAGGTGCACTTCGAACTTCGTTGACTGGGATCATAATAGGAGCCCATCTTCTGCTATGCTTTACCAGGACCGCTCTAGGAACCACTATCAGCCCAATACTCTGGCCTCTTTCAATGAACTCGACGACGATCAAGTTATCATCACTGAGAAATTCATCTATTTCCCTAAGTTCGACGGACACCTCTTGAAGCATTCTCACTATCTCCTTGAACTGTGCTCCTTCGGGACGTGCGGTGGAAGCTGTAAAAGAAATGTAGCATTGAGTTCAGCATCGATTTGTATTACCCAGTTAATTGACGAAGAAGTTAAAGAAATTACGTCTGGCCAACCATTGCCTAGCAAACCCCCATGGGCATTTCATGAAGAACCACTCAGTCTTGAAGTATCTCAACTTACTCCAAGCACCTTCCATGACTTGGCAATTCCTGACCGCTTCTAGAATAGTGAATGAGGGATTATCCCCCCGAATCATGACATTAAATAAGTATCTGATCTCCTCGACGGTCGGGGGTCAAAGGATATGCTTCATAAATATGATGTATAGACTGTTAAGATGCGCATATCCATTGGGATGCAGTTGAGGAGGTATGATCCTCAAGAAAAATAATACGTCCCGAACGAACTAGTTTAACGAGGGCAATGTTCCGGCCACACACATAAATCTATTACCGGTTGTAAGCCCTTCCCGGGGATTGTGTGCCCTATCTTACGGCCCTAGTAATAGAACTTCTTCCAAATATAACCCATGCCCGAGAAAAATTCTACCGAGCATATTTTCTAAAATTTTGGACCAGATGGAGTCTTTGGATTTACAACGAGCATTGCATCCGGCAGTTCATCCGGAGCAGGGTATACTGTGTCTTCTGCGATGTCTAGCCTTTCTATTCTAGGAAGTGAAGGACTTTGAACCTCTTGTTGCTCAGAGCTTCTGGGATCCATAGCTATTGAATTCAGTAAAATCCATTATTAGATGGCAAGAAACCCGTGTTCCCGTCGGTGTAAAGGGTATGATCGTGTTGTGTAGTGAAGTGCTACATAATACTCTGAATTTCTACAAGTTTAGAAGATGGTAAAGCGATAGGACTTCGAGATTTGACTGGAGTGACCGTCATCATTGACCGTCTCAATCATGCCATCCTGACTTCGAAGAATGATCCATGTTAAAATTGATTATGTTTATCAAGTTACAGCTCCATCAACGAGCTTTGAAGGATAGTCATATATGCAGTTCTCCAGTCAAGTCCAAGTATGCAAGGCTAAAGATCGTCAGAGTTAAGTGTTTGAGTATGCAATAGGGTAATTGATTTCGTATGCATCATGGTTCGAGTTGGATCATTCTCCAGAAGCCTGTGTTCGTATCGATCCAAGGCACTAATCGATAACCATTCGTATCGATACGTTTCGTATCGATCACCTGTTCATATCATCACCTAAAGTATTAGCCGCTTCGTATCGGTCCAAGATGAATAGGGTTTATATCCATCGATCTATATTAACACAAAATGCTTCATCCCTGATCGATCGATGAGCTACTGCATTTTCTATCGATTAGGATGACTGCCCTCCTCCATCTCCAACGTACTTTGATCGATCCGCCTCACCATCTATACGCATTTGACAAAGATTAGAAGTCAGTGACTCCATCGTCTCCCTCCAGTGTTCCTTCCTCCTCCCCCAAGACACCATTAATGCACCTACTCAACCTCACTCCCGCCATGCTCCAGCACCAGCGACACCGGAGTTGGCCATGGCCTTGGAAAGAAAGGCATGCAGGCTCGAATATCATTGCTTTAGGAATAGTTTTAGCCAATCATTTACCTAGTTTGAAGAATTGAATTAAATATTAAAACTAGGCTGTTTGGAAGACGAGGGTTCAATAGTTCTATTTCTTCAATCGATACGAAGTAAAAGCCGATGCAAGTGGAATATTTTTTTAAGTACAAAAACTATTTATATGCCTTCGTATCCAAAGAAAGACGTTTCATGTCCCAGTCACTTAATCGAAAGAAGCGGTCAACATCCATCGAAATGAAGATTGACTTTGTATCCAACAGCACAAGGCAGTCCAGAGCATAACATTACGTATCCATCAATATGAGGTCAGCATTTCGTATCCATCGATGCAAATTGATCCGAAAACCACTAGTTCGTATCCATCAATACGAAGATCACTGCCTGATTATGTCTGGACCATTCAACTCCATCTAGACGAATAATCACTTTCGTATCTATTGATTCAAGAATCAATATGTTGCATCGATCGATACGCAGCACGTCGTACTTAGTCTATCTCGTATCGATAGCCATCAATACAAAGCATATGAAGCATACCTTATCCCAGATCAATGCAGAAGAGGGTCAGTAAGAAGGAATAAACAAAAATAACCATCGATCATTGTTGTTACTCGGATTTCACATGGATCTAGGAGAGGATCGATACAAAACTCGATCAAAATAAAAATAAGAAAAAATAACTTGACAACAACCTATGAACGTGCAAACATGGACGCGAGTCAGGTTAATATACGTGCATGTATGCCATACTATCATTTGATGTTCAAAGTTAGTAGGAATTAAATTATTAGTTGGTGACAATCAAGACGATAAACAACAGATTGCTAGCAATGGACCTTCAGTTATAACCAAAAACTACATGATCTTTGGCAGTCTACAACTTAACATTTGTAGTACTAGAATTCTACCAAAGGCCACATCTCTTGATGAAAAGAAAACAACTGTTCAGCAAGTCGGATAATTTTTTTTCAAAATAAAGATTGCAGCTTTCCAAAGCATGTCATGTTTGCATGGGACGTACTTTAGGGGGCAAATGTTATCCTGCATTTTGGCAAGACCGTGACACCAAGGACTTAGCTAGAAACTGAAGACAATCTGCCTCGGAGATCCGTCATCAATAGGTTTAAGATGGGTGCAAAGAAAACTTGGTCCGAGTCCGGATCGAGCTACAATTAGCATGGAATAACGAGCAAAGTTATGAAAGGCAGCATTTCAGATTTCATATCAGTCGGAGTTCGTATGCTCAAGTTATGGATTGATCAAGATCCATGAAGAACGCATCCATTTCGTAACCATCAGCCCATATCCATCATTTCGTATCCATCATGATCGATATGAAATGAGCACAAGCCCGCCACTCAACATCCATCCACTTCGTATCCAGCAAGCAATAACACCTCTCAGATTGATCATAGTTCATTTGCTCAACAACTACCCATTTCATATCGATCACACTTCTTCATATTTCGTATAAATCAGCCAATCGATCGATATGAAGCAATGGGCCAAGCATCGATACAAAACCACATACAAGCATCGATAAGAAGCTTGTGGCCTCTGATGGATATTAAGGAATATGCTAATTCGAAGGAAGCGGTCTATGAATATGAAATGTTGATCTCTAGCGACACGTCATTGACACACAACTGATCAATACGCATTGTATGGATACGAAGAGGATCGATACGCATGTATCAATACGAAGTGTTCGGCCAAACTGGAAAGTTCAATCTTGGATCGATCATAACTCTAAAACTACAAGTCCAAATGCTATGAAATTTTCATAGGAGATTGCATATCAACTCAAGAGCTCACATGATCGATCGCAGCTCAATTGGAGCCAATCTTGATTGACATGTAGACAACATGGATCGATCCCAAACAACCCCAGATCGATCTGGTGGGCCCACCTACGCATGAGAATGGGTATTTCGAGTTTTGGGGAAGATATTTCCAGATCTACTCCTATAAATAGTACCCCTATGCCTACTGAAAATGGACTTTTGGAACTTCTATGCTATTACTCTACTGAAACTCCACTGTAACTTGAGTGCTAGTGATTTGTACTGTTGTAACTCAGATGAGAATTATCAATAAACAACAAACTCTTCAAAGTGGATGTAGGCTACAATGCCGAATCACTATAAACTCTTGTCATTTTCTATTTCTGCTTACTTTTCTTGGTGTGATTGTTAGATTAGCCTCATTTTCCATTTAATTTCTTCATTCTAATCTCTTCAATTACATCCGACGAGTGTTGTGCCCAATTTTGGTACAAACACGAACGGTAGAGAAGAAATGTTGGATTAGAAAACTAATAATCCATGTAATGTCGTAACAGAATGGTATTGTAGCAAGAAAAGGACTTGGATAATTTATCTAAATTTTATACTAAAAATGTTTTTACTTTCTACCATTAAAAGATTATACTAAGAAGAATATATGAAAAGCATTGACCCATGGATGTAGGATCCATTAAAATTTGAACTAGGTAAATTCTTGTGTCCTTTATTTTCCTGAACTTTTTATTCCTTATATTCAATATTAGATTCTCTTAATATTTACCCAAATTGATTAAATTAGACTTGACATTTTAGCAAACAATTGAAGTAAAACTACTTAGTTGTGTAAGCATTCACCAATATGCTTAGTATCCTTAAGGAAAATTGGATACTACTTGAATTTGTTTATTCCCAACTACAGAAGCATGTCGCACTGTAGTGTTTCATAATTTTGTTTGTTGTTGTGAGATGAAAAATCTCACCAACGTTTAGGCATCAAAAGGAGGGCCGAGTCCCAATAAACTTTATGATGACTACCCACATCCTTGATTTCCATAGCTTACTAAATTTGAATAACGCAACTTAAGAAGTCTCCATCCCATCCTTAACATGAATCAAAACACTTAGCTATGAAAATAAGAAACATACCCTTCACTTCCATATCTAAACCTATTTGTCCAACAAAAAAATGGCTATTGATCCAATACTTGATGCTCTCAACACTTATGTTACCCAAATCAAAGAAAGATGGCTGTGATCAAAAAGCCGATATTCAAAAAAACCCAATCATGGCCTTCAGATTCCCACACCTATGCAGCTCACTGCCAGCGTTCATCTGCTACACAACAAGTGTAAGCTAGGGACAAATACAAAAATCTCGTTAATGAGAATGGTGATGCTGGATTATTAAGCTTGGGAACAAGAGCTGAGAATAAGGCTCAGATAAATCCGAACACTATAAAAATATGCTTGTCAATTTTAACTGTGTTAATACCAAATAAGAGTTGTAGCAACATAACTAGACTTTTCAGCCAAATACTTCACTAGACATAGGGACATTAGACTTCCCAAATCAGTAGATAGAATCATGCACATGAATAAGGGGTTGTAAACAAGTGACCTAAATTTACAGTCAAAGTATAATAATATGCTCCCCAAATAGAGTAGATCATGTCAAGCGCGTTCACAAAAATGGAATGCTAACACAAGGCTCAAAGGCTGCACATTTAGAATCAAGAGTTGCTATGAAGAAAAGAAAAGGAAGTTCATGTAGTACGAATAAAAGGTAAGCTCAAAAATAAAAATAAAAAGCTCAATGGGATAAACATATAATTTTTTACAGACCATTATAAAATGCTAAGCATGTATAAATACACATCAAAAAGACCCATAAAGTTGCTAAAGTACATCCTAGTTAGTCTTTGAATCCTAGTAAGTCTTCTAATCCTCTATAGTTAAGAACATTCTTTTTCTACTAGGAACTTAGGCAGTATGAGATGGAGGTAACTTGGTTATAACAGCTGAGGAACAACGAGATGCATTTACTACAAGGAGCCTCGGGTCATAGTTAGCGCCAGCCCAACTATTCCCTAGGTCTTGCTCCTTATACATAATCTATTTGACTATAAAGAATTCTTTAGCCCAATTCTGACAAGAAATGACTAAACACATCAATCATGTGCTTCACAGCTATGTTTGCCATAACATGTCTAACCTTCTCTTCTCTGAGTTTTTTGGCCAAATTAGGCTGCACAATGTCAGGAACCCAAGGTATTAAAGAATATGAATGTAAAGAAGTAATAGTTAAGGACTGCATACTTGGAGTTGATGTGGATATCTAATCTTCAAGGTTCTTGATACATTCGATGGCCATGCACCGCACACGTTCTAGATCGACTAAGACTTCTGCCTTCATCTTCTTGCTTTTCTTTGAAAGTGTAGAAGATAACTTGTAAATAGATGAACGCCCCTCCACCTTCATTTCCTTCTTAGAATTTTCCAACCTCTTTTCATAGAAAACCTTCAAAACAATAAATTTGTTTTGATAATAAGCTACTAATTCATTTTAGGCCACTTCGGTGTCCAAACTGGTAGGAGGAGTCAGAACCGCCTTAGAGGAAGATACCTTAGGAGAACAATATTAATGGAAGGATTGTTTCTGCAGCTAGCTGATGGGAAACTTTGCTGGGACAACTCATCGATAGTTTTTTCATGCTTCTTAATCTCATCCTTATAAGAAATTATTTACAACCCCTTTGCATCTTTTAATAACTTCTCTAAATCAACGATCTTCTCCTTTGAAGATTTTTACTCGGCCTTAAAACTTTTTATCATTTGTTTGCAGTGTCCAGATCTATGATGTTCTTATTAGTTCATTTATATTGCTTAAGTAAAGCTTTCTTTGCTTCATCAGGATCATTTATTAAGTTTCGAAAACCTTTTCCATCCTCTCCCTTTCTAGTACTGATTAGAGAGAATGTCGTTTGCAATCTCCAAGTCACCTTCAACATCTCCACATGCCTCGAAAACATTAATTGAAGTTAGGTCAAATGTTGATGGAATGCCAAGTTGCACATCACATAATAGCTAAAGTAGTTAAACAAAAGCGAGGAAACGCATAGAAAAATGAAAGCTGTTTTATTAAATTAGATGGTATTACAAAATATATGTCATACACATTGCCATGGCTATATATATGACTAAGTCATTCCTAAACTAAAATAAGTGAAGATGTCCTAAAGGGAGTAGTTCATCCACTAAGAGAGGACCCCATTTTCATAGTATAAAATCATAAAGTGCATCCCTCCCATGAATAACTGTGTAATTCTGAATATGAGTCCATAAGATTCCGTCCATAGTTGCACAATAGACTTTTCCAGCTTAGTTTCTCTCCTACGAACAAAAGCAGTTGTCCTTGATAATCTTTCTATAGCTTGTTTTTCTAAACTTTTAACATACCCGTTTAAATATCGAACTAGATTATCTTCTTTGAATGACTTTAATAAAAAAAAGGTTTATCAACAACAACGATTCTTACCCAAAAGGGAAAGAGTATTGATTTAAACATGCTGCTTTTTCCAGAATGAACATAAAAATAATGGAACTTATAATAATGTGCAACAACAAAATGGAGGCCAAATATTTAGGTGCCAAATCCATACGTTAGTTACAAGGTGTTCACAAAAAAACCAATACAACAAAATCTAAAAATATCATAGTATTCAAAAATATTACCACGAATTGCATGAAATCTTTAAAAAAAGCAAAAAATAATAAAGCCAGGGTTCAAAGATTTACTTCAACGGAACGGGAGATCTTATTAGCATGGTCGAGATTAGCGTTAAGCACACCATTTGAATTATCCTAAAAATTAGAATTTTTCGATAACTCTTGTATAAAAGCTGCATGGGGATTTCTCCGCAACATTCCTTAACTCATAACTTGTAACAATGTTCTTTAGTAGACTTAAAAGATTGAGGTCAGTCAAGAACTCTAAGCTCACTTCTACATCAAGATTATTAAGACGTTCTGCAAAAAACCCTCCTTTGACCTTGGCATAAATATCATAAAGGACATTATAAGTAGTGGCTTTAGCACCTTTTCCATTTTGGCCAATTTCATCTCTAACTTCTTCACCACTTTCTTTACTTCAAACAAGCGCATCCTCTTCCTTTATTGCACGAGACTCCATCTCCTTGAATATTTCATTGAGCTTTTCAAGATGTTTCTCATAACTCTCTTCTCTTTGACACCTAGTCTCAAAAGTCAATGTAGTAGCATTTAATTCTCTCTTTATTTTTGTACATCAGTTGGTGCACTAATCAATGCAGGCTCAAAAGTTTTCACTCAATGGTTTAACTCCATGGATAAAGCATATCCCTACAATTTTTTTTTATAATAATAAATAATAGATATACATAATGAACACCACATATTGAACTTAATTTCAGTAATGCCAAATCAAATTACTACATGCGACAAACTCTTATAGAGATTCTAAAAGCCCTCCATAGTGGGTGGTTCTAAAGCATGAAAAGGATAGGAGATGGTGGACCAGAGGTGAGAGTTGAGACATCATCAATCATGATATGACTCATTTGCTCAGCTAGAGTGGATGCAACATCATCTTCCAAGAGAGGTAAAAATATCGATAAGCTGGCAGCATGTCGAGGTAAGGTATAAATATGGATGTAGTATTGGCAGAGGAAATAGGGGGAGGAGGCGAATGGTCAACTCCAGGTAGTCCACTCATATTGTCATGCACATGAGCATTGTCCTTTCTCTTCTTGTGTGACTTCCTTGGCTAGAAAGCATCGATGAACTTAGACATTGTACTCGCACAGTTCAAATAAAAATGCATTTAAGTATTCACGTAACAACAAATGAGTCGTGGTTGGAATACGACCGACCATCACTCGAACATATGAAAGTACACACATGTCACAAGTTATATGTAAAAATATAACAGTACAAAAAATACCATACGGCGTAGTGGTATCTAAAACATAAACGAACACAGAACACAAAAAGTGATGCTGCTAACCTAAGAAACCATGCTTGCACAGCAAAGCTTTAGTAAAAACGTTAGAACCCTTGCGAGTGTCTTTATCATGCCTAAGCACGTTCGCTCTACGCACAAAAAATGATTCTCGTTCCGCATTGGAGAAGTCAGAATGTTTAGTTAAAATTAAAGGAAAAAGTAAGAAAGAAAAAGTGATTCAGTGTAGTATAAAAAATGGAAACAATAACAAGAGATTGAAAGGAAGAAATAAAACTATGTCGACTAGAAGCATTGAAAAATTGGTCCTTCCACCTTTGGGTTTTGAGAGGAGAAACTAAAAGGATAGATTCCATAGCTTAAACATAATGAAACCCATTGTTTCTTGCAATAGCATAATCACAAACCAATACAAAAAGGAAACTCTTGACAAATAAGCGCAGTCAAGTACTTGGCATATAAGATGAAAGTACATATCAGTAGATAATAGGATACGTGAAACAACAAAATTGGAGACATATTATAGAGGTTAGCCACTCCCTAATGGTGGGTTGAAGCGCAAGATAGTGCCTATTTTTGATGTGTTCAGATGTAATGATAAATTGGAAAAAAACCTTCTAGGGTGTAACATCCCCCTACTTGGAGGCCTAAAACTAACGGTTACGGATGCTATAGTCATCCATATTAATCCTCGACAACCAAATACGACGATGTTAGATTCATTGATATACAGAAACACATGAATATGGAAAAAATTTAAAACTTCAAACAAGATCACATTCCATTTCAAAACATTTCCAATTCATTACATAATCCCATAATCGTAAACCACATTCCTAGAAAATATATTTATACAACATATGCTAAAAGCGACATATGAAGATGCCCCCTTGGATAATCGGAGTATATACTGGAAATATAATAACTTTTCCATTATAAACAACATAGGGGAATCAAAATAAAAGAGAACTCTAGATAGCTATCATGCCTCGTGCACGTCCCCGGAAGCTTTATTCATCTAATGAGGTACTTGAAAACTAAGCTCTCAAACTACTCAAAATTAACTGAGCACCCGAGAGCTTAAGGGGAAAACATAAACTTCGAGTCATACGTAAAGCCTGGTATGAATAATAATCTACCGTCTCAATCATTTAGATGACTAGTGAGACCACACAGCTTAGCGGAATGGGTTTTCTCCTCACTTGTATCCTAAAATCTTTATAAAACCATATACTGTGGTCCTGCATCCACAATGGTTAAAACAATTCAAAACAATATGATATGATGATATGCAAAACAAATGAATCAATTCTGGATTATCTATCCCCATTCATTCTGACTATCTGTCTCAATTGTAGTTTCAAGAATTACTATTAATGTGACGACCCACAAATCCATACCCTTCGAATAGATAATAAACCACACATGTCCGACCCAAAAAGCACAGAATGACAGAAATTCATGAGAAAGAAGAGAAAGGATGAGAAGAAAGGAAAAAGAGAGAAGAAGACAGAAACAAAACAATACAGAATCTGACATCACAGTGGAATAACATATTATATAGATGAATAATCTTTATAAAAGAGAAACTGTAATATACATACATCAGTCAGAGTACACAAATAAATAATTATCGGTCTAGACAGTTATAAAAACATGTCCTCACCAATGCTAATTACTTACAACAACAATGCAGAGAAAATAAACAGATACGTGTATACGACAGGAAGATCTCCAGCTCGTCTGCTGAAGCTTCAAAAGCACCAAATTTGAACCTGTAAATATACACGATCTGACCCGTGCATTGAAAGTGAAGAATGCCCAGATCAGTCTAGCAAATCCAACATGAGAAAAACGTATCTCAACTGAATTTCGAAGTTATAAAAACTTTTGCCTTTATCAAAACAAAATGGTATCTCATAAGACCATGTCCACACATAAATACAGATGGGTTTTTCCCTTACAATAACCAAAAACTTTTCATATCAAATCATGTCATATTATCAATTATATAGTAATAATCAACATATCTGAAATTGTTACATTATTAAATTCTAGCATAATAGGTTTACAAACAAAATGGCAGGCACGTAGTGGATATTGGATTCCATACAAATGACTAGATAAGGAACTACCTTCCGTACAATACACCTCTAGAAGGATGCACCTAGGGGGAAGATATTGCTCGCCTAAACCAACACAAGACCTGCCTACCCCTTCCTAGTTAGTACCGAATATGTCATCACTCCGGTCATTACCGACCTTTAACGGGTACGTGAATCATACATTCACCACATACTTAGACATGTGTGGAGTAAATCTAGAAGGATGATGGAATCTCCTAATGGGAGCGACCCACTTAGCCTTGTGGCTTCTACCATGTTTTAGTCATTTCCTAGGGTGTGAGGCCAAAAGATGTATCAAATACCTTTCACATATCACGTCATCATCCTTGAATGCCACATTGCCATTTCCGTTGACATTAATCGACTTCTACAAAAATACAACCCTTGAGCTCATACGTCAAAAGGAGAGTGTCAAGCTAAGAGAAGTTGCCTTCTCCACCACTACAGATGTATGTTTGTAATAACCAATATACGTAATCTTAGAAAATGCACTGGCGGACATCCATCCATACAAGTTGTCCAGGAGCAGGATAAACCGAAGGTACTTTTCTACCACATCCTATCGGGAAATCCATAGAATTAGCAGCGAATGGTCCTTGCATTGGATATTTCATAACGAAGAGACCACTGCTACTATAGGTATTTGGGATTTTAACCCTAAATGATCAACAAGCAGTCCTTCACTATGAATATCCTAAATACCAATATCATCGACAAACCTACGCAATCGTCGCATATAGGTTGGTCCTAAGTGGTTTTCGGATAAACCGATCCTGATCTCTTCGCACCAACAATGCAAAAGTATTACTCAGACTTATATATAAACCAAGTCTCGTAGACTTATCACGTTTCCTACTTTCAACTTGCTATCTTTCGGCCAAGAAGGAAGCTTGGTAGATAGGAGTAATCATTCCGCACTACTCGAATCAACATCCTTTATATCAAATGATAATCAAGCCTACATAGATGGCTACGTACTAAGTGTATGACTAAATCGTTCCACATCAAGTGGAGAAACTAAAATGGCAAAAAATAAAATTTTGCACTTAAGTAGTCACTAGGCCTAATTTACTAATCTTTTATTCATTAAGTCATTTTCCCAAATTTATTACTTCAAATTATCTTTAAAAGGATATATTCCCAAAACCATTTCAATATTTCAATATTTGGAAAACATTTATAAACTTATTTTAATAATAAGTGAATTCATAACTTATTATATTTTCAAACCATTTAAACTCCATTTTAAAATAAAACTTTCCAAACATTCATTTTAAGGATTTTTCACTTTAAAAACGCGAATATATTTCCTTTTATAAAAATCCATATTTAGCTTATCA
Organism: Allium cepa; assembly: GCA_030765085.1. NCBI lineage: Eukaryota > Viridiplantae > Streptophyta > Magnoliopsida > Asparagales > Amaryllidaceae > Allium > Allium cepa. The sequence continues at coordinate 489,578,704 of CM060941.1, read as the reverse complement.
AATTAATTTGATTCACATTTATAAACTAGTGTTTATAATTCACATCTATTTTATAAAAACTTCCATTTATAAAATTCTTTTATTAACCAATTTTCATTTGTATCTCATTTATATGTCAAAATCCCATTGTAAGCTTATTTACTTATAAATTTCTTTATTTACAAATTCATTCTTTTCTAATCTTATTATTTATAAAGTCCATTATGAATTCAATTCTAAATTTCAATTGCAAATTCATTTACAAATTTGATTATACATCCATTTCTAATATTTATAAAACACCGTTTATGAAATTTATTTCATTAAATCTCTTTATTAATAACAATCCTTTTATAACTTCCTTACTTTATAAATCTCATTTACTTGTAAGGTTTCATTTACAACTTCATTTTAACACTTATAAAACTCGTTTATAATCCCATTGCTTTTATTTATAAAATATAAATTTTATAAACCTTATATGTAAACCATTTATAATAAGTTCAAAATTCTCAGTTTAACTTATTTTACAAAATAGTTGACTTCATTTTTCAAAAATCATATTTACGTATATTTCACAAAGCCATATTTTTTATAACATAAAATTTATAACTTTTTATTCATTTAAAATAAATTCATTTCATTAACAATTCAAAAATTATTAAAACATATATATTTTCAAAATCTTTTTTAAATTGAAATTATCATTTTAATATTTTTAATTTCCAAAAATATGGCCCAATGCTGCAAAAGTACTAAATAAGGTATTCACATCAATAATAGCAAACATGGCATCCATCACATCAAATATCACATAACACAACATATGTAACAATATGTGTAAAGAAAAATCAACAACGGTGAGGAATCTAGTTGGATCCTTCCAATCCGTGACCGGCATAAATATGAGAAAATATGTACAATGTCTTCTTCGAGGCAGACGTGCGTACAAAGGTTCATCTGCTCATACACGGGAATGTATAAAGTCTCATCCGCTCCAATATGTAGGAATATATTCAACTACTAATAATATAACATAACATCCAAATAATCATCAAACAACATAATAAAATTATTTTGACTTATATAAAAATATAAGCGGGTCAGAGAGAGTGAGCATTACTCACTTTGGGATTGCAGTTATTGCAAAAGTGATTCGTTTGGATTAAAATTAAACAAACGTTTAATTTAACCCAAAATCCTACGAGCTCCAAATCCATCTAAACTAGCTCCATCGCATAGTATTTTCAGTAACAAGTGCAACGTAACTCATTTTGTCGGACCTCGTATGACAAAGATATGAATTTTAAAGAAACACAATTCTTTTATAAACTAATTAACAATTTTTTTTTATTTTAATACCTAGATTAATCTCCACCATCCAAATACTGATCCAAAGCTCCCTGCCTCCCTCCAATTTCTTCTTTCAACTTCATCCATAAACCCTCCATCAGCCGCCGATGTTTCAGCGATTACCATGACCTCCTCCGTTAACCGAAAGTTAATCAGACGATGCCAAACGAAGCATCTACCCACGACACGCCTCCGACCAAATTTCCGCCGCCTCTCTCCTCACTTATGCCCAGTAAACAAAGCTCGACTGCTGCACGAATGGAGGCCACTCGCCGACGATCCATTGCTCTAAACACCATCTCTACCATTGGATACGCTTGTCTCTCCAAGCTCTACAATTTTCATTTAGCGAGTTTTTGATAATAGTGGATGAACTGATCATAAATTGGGGAGGAACGAGGTGAGTTTTGGGTCATTTGTTTTGTTCATGGTGGCTTCTCAAGAAATAGGGTTAGGGTTTTAATTGTGGGGGAGTTGTGTCCTTTATATAGGCAATTTCAAAACACTATTCACCGACAAATTTTCAAATTCTGAACGAAGCATGCCGCCAGGTGTTCATTATGTTTTACCCTATTCTGAACACAATAGAATATATATCAGAGGCTAATTCCATCATATACAGAAGATAGGTTTACAAATCGAGTTATTTTAATTAAAATCTTTTAATAAATTTCAATGCGTTTCAAACTCGTACGATCAAACGGTATGTCCCATCGACACAAAATTTTAAATCCTATAATAACTCACCATTACGGATCAAATGAAACTGGTTTCGTCGAAATCGAAGACAGTGTCAAAAATGAGTATTTTTACACGTTAATCAATTCAAATAAATTCCAGTTTTCATTTATTCACTTTTAAATCATTTTTAAAAGTTTACTATTCTCTTTCTAATTTAATTAGAATTTAAACCAACTCTATAATCATTTTTTTATTCTTCATTATACTCTAGATTCAATTATTTAAACATTTAACTTATTATATTTACTTTTCAATATTTAAAGTCAATTAAATATTTTAAATTCAGATGACTGAAAAACTGGGTTGTTACAATTAATCTATTAGTTTTCACGGGCTAACTAATGATCGGTAAAACGTTTAAGGACTCTTTGTCCAATTAAATAGTTTTCATGGTATCACTATGAACCTATTGGTGACTCAAATATCTTTAAACTTATCCTAGTTTTCATGGGTTAACTAGGAACCTATTGGTAACTCCGATATCTTTTCTTTTTATCCTAGTTTTCATGGGTAGACAGCTTGACAACTGTTAATATCTTAATCCGGGTGTAGTTTTCATGGGCTAACTACAAACCTACTGGCCTCTGCCAGTATCAAATTATAGTTTTCATGGGCGTACTATGAACCTGTCTTTCTGACATCTTCATTTATACATAGTTTTCATGGGCTAACTATGAACCTATTGGCACCTACTGATATCTTTTCCTATACACAGTTTTCATGGGCTTACAGAGAACCTATTGGCCCCTGCCAATATCTTTTCCTCTAAATTTTTAGCATAATATATTCTGGTGGTCTTCTCGACCTCCTGGATGCAATTCTACTCATTCAGGAGTTAACTTAATTTATATTCATTACTATGTCAACCTAGCGGGTTATTCTGCCCTTCCCCAAAATAAAGTTATAGGTCCATTACAATGTGAATATATACATGTATGAAGAAGCAATCTTAATAACTTAGTTAATCCCTTTAACCTTTTAATCAAAGAAAGCTTCTTCAAAAAATCCTTTTCAAAACATTTTATATATTAATGTCATTATTTTCTTTCTAAACTGAGATTAGGTTATTTGCTTTGAAAACTAAGGCTGTTGAAACCTTCAAAACCTTGCTTTCGACTTCACTGGATAACCTCCTTCGAAAGCATATAGATCTCTTTTCAAAACATTCTGCCCCTACCTTTTGAAATACTTTAAGACTTCTCTTTCGAAACCTTTCGAATGAAGTAAAGTATTACTTAATAACATTTAGAAGCAAAGTTTCAAAACCACTGAAAGTACGCCTTTCAAAACCTTTGGAACTATCTCTTCTGAAACCATTGAAGTCCCCCTTTCGAAACCATTGGGTTTGCACTTAACATATTATTTTGTGTTAAAGTGAATATAAATGAAAGTATCTCTTTCGAAAACATCCTTTATCGTATAAAAATATTGCGAAAAAAGTGATGGCGTCGGCACCATCCCTTTCGAAAGCTTTAAATCATTTAAACAAAACATTGAAGGACAGCGTCGAAACCCCTTTTGAAGCCATTGCCTTCGAAACCCTTGGACCCTTTAGAAAGCATTTAGGAAGTGGCTTCAAACGTCTTTAAAAACAAGAAAAAAACTATCAAAATCATTGTTGATTTCAGTACACTCGAAAGGCTAAAGAACGGCAGCAGTGCTTCGACTAGGTCGAAACCTCTCCTTTCGAAAGCATTATTTTATAAGTAAAGAAACCCATTTGAAAGCTTACTCTTAAAATATAAGTTGATGGCAACCCCTTCGAAGGCATTTAAAAACCTCTTTCGAAAACATCTTCTTTGACTCCTTCGAAGGCTTTAATAAAATAAAGGCAGGCTCTTCTCTTTTTAAAACAAACAAGGTATCGACCCCATCGGAAGCCATGCTTTCGACACCAAGCCTTCCGCCTTTGTCCAATCCACTACGTACCATCTAAGTGATACCTTGTGTATTGGTTTCGGCTTAGTGGGTTTTGACTTGATTGAAGGTGGAAACTCCGAGTTGAAAGGTACTCCTACAGAAGGCGGAACTAACTTTTCTAAGTAAACCTAATTTAATACTAATTAAAGCAATCACTTTCTAACTAACCTGCCACATTTAAATACACGATTGGTTATCTTAACTTTTCAAATTCTTTACTAAATAATGGTCACTAATTTCAGATCCATACCATGGTTAAGTTAGCAAATAAGCCCTTCCATTAAGCAAAACCAATATTGCAAAGAAGTCTCTCTTCTAAAACAATTTAATTTTCATAGCAAATCACTTAGGAAAAATCCCAGAAAATTCCAGAAACACACGTTGATCACGTTATCTGACATATCAAAATTTTAGACCAAAATTATCAATATATTTTTCGAAATAAATTTATAAACACAGATAACAATATTTTCCTTTGAAAATTCATAACATTCTTTCCATAGCTAAGAAAATTATCGAAATTAAAACCCAACTCCAAAATCATATTTTGCGTAACATAAATTTTTCCATGGCATTTAAACATCAACATAAATCGGTTTTGCGCTGGAGCCGCATATAATCTTATTTAAACATTCTTGTTTAAATCAAACAAATTGTGATTCAAGCATATCATCATCCAAATCATCATAAAACGAATTTACCCTTAAATCCAAAAACATATGATAATAAAACAAAAGGGAGATGGAATGAATTATTATTCACCTTGATTAAGATAAGGAGATTGGATTGAGATTAATTTCCCCAAAGCTCGAATCCCTATCTTTTATTTGAATTCCTCTTGTTGATTGTCGGCTACTCTTTCCTTATTTATTTTTGCATTTTTGAAATGACGTGAATAGGAAATAAAATGGTAGGAATGATAATATATAAGGGTAAGGGTTATGTGCAGTAAATTCCTAATATACCTTTATGTAAATTAATTAACCTAAAAACTATTCTTAAGCCAATTTAATTATTTAATTAAGCACGAACTTACTTATGTTTATTCGAATATCAACCCCTTTATCTCTTAACATTTACATTATTCTATTTAATTTATCTAATTAAATCTCTTGAATAATGTTATCCATGATTGGGGGTGTTACATAGAGGCTGATGGATGCGACCAGAAAGGGTGGAATCCTAAACATGTATACCACAAAGTTGTTGAGATTCCCTCTGCTTGACTTCCTTCCCAAATGGTTAAAGTAATTGAATAAAAAGGGCCGAATTTCAACCCGAAGTACTGGGAAGATCATCCATAGTTGTAACACCCTATAAAATAAATGATAATTAATAAATAATCAATAAGGCTCAAAAATGGAATTTGAGCAAACGTCGAAAGTTGACCACGAAACTTGTTCGTATAAAGCTACTATTTATATAGGTTATTTACATCATATTTTAAAATTATATTTAAAAGAATGCAATCATATAGGAGGTGCTGATTTATAATTTTCAGTATGCATATCATATATGTTGTGATACACTATGCACTTGTATGCATTTGGCTGCAAAATTGGTTGTACACTAATTGATTAGATAACTTAGAATGGTTGCACGCTATGTTTCATGACTCAATCCTTGAGTAATTTTAGGGATGAAATTCTTTTAAGGGGGAGGAGGAGAATGTAACACCCCGTAGAATAAATGGTAGTTAATAAATAATTATTAAAGCTTAAAAATGAAATTTAAGGAATGTTGGAATTTGATCATGAAATATGTACCATTATGTTTGTGGCAATTTTTTGAGCAACTTTCATATATAAAGTTTTACGATTGAAGTTAGAACGAAGAAGTTATTGAAGGTACCAGGCCAGCTCGTAGCGGAAGAAATGGGTGAAGTTTAATTTTTTTTATAGATATTTTGGATCTTTAATGTGCCTCTGAAGTCTAAACATACTTTGAAATTTCCTAAGTTTTATTTAAATAAAATCTTTATTTTATTTAGTTTTTGAAATATAGTTTAAAATTTAGTTTAATGTGTTTGTAAATGAGAGTATATCAAATATACTCTTATGTACATATCTGTGTGTAAGGTAACTTATTAAATTTATTAAGAGAAGGAAACTTTTCATTTCTTATTTCTGAAGTTATTAAATGAATGAGGAGGCATAACTTTATTTAGAGAAGGAAACTTTTCATTTCCTTCTCTTAACTTATTTAATTAATGAAGGGCAAATTATTTATATGGAGAGAGAAACCTTTCATTTATCTTGGTTTAATTAAATTGGTTAATTATATGAATGCCATTAGTTTGCAACATACACACACACATACACACATATGTCATGAATGTGCGTATAAACAAATACACATATATTATAGTGTAAATTCTGTAAGAGCAACTTATGATAGGTGCTATTAATTAATGACAATGTTTGACATATAACTAGAAATAAATGGATAGTTAAACACATAAAGGAAATATGGGAAACAGATAAAGAGTAAAACGATGATTGATTTAATTTTCCATTTGGTAAACTTAATAAATGCTGCTGTAAATGAGAATCAATTGGCATCATGATATGAGGATATAAACTGTCAACAACAAAAAAATGTATGTATTATTACAAATTGTGTGTGTATGTATATGTTTAAATATGTTTATATATGCATTGTTTAACGAATCCTTCAAATGTAATAAATTAATACAGCCAAGTCAACTATTATCCATTCAAGATTTATTACCAAACATGCAGTGATCTGATTCAGTAAATCAATTTGAAAATAGATCTTAATTAATAAATCCAAATGTAACCAATATGTATATGTTAATAATTTAATGTATAATCAAACATAGATATTTACTATAAAAACAATTTGTCCAAAGTATATTTTGTATAATATTAATAATATGTTGATTCATGTTTATTTTAACATAAATACAGTGTACATATATGTATGTGTGTGCATGTATACATAAATATATATTATATGTATATATTTAAAATATTTATATATGTACTGTTAATGAATCCTTTAAAATTAATAAATCAACTCAACTAAATCAATTTAAGATTTATTACCAAACATGTAGTAATCTAATTTAGTAAAACAGTCTGATAACAATTCTTAATCAATAAATCTAAATATAATTTATATGTATATGTTAATAAAAAAATTCATAAAACCTTTTAAAATATTTCAAAACTATTTTAACATACACATACATACACACACATACGCATTCATGTATATGTATGAATCTTAAAGTGAAAACAAAATTGGAATCAATGGATACTATTGTTAATAATTAAATAAAATAAAGTTAATTAGAATATAATAGCCAAATCTATATTTATATCAAAATTAGTAGAAATTAACATAGAAAATTATGAACATAACTTATCAATTTCAAAGGAAAACCAATTCTAATGATAAAAAGTTCTACTTTAAAATCTATAATTGTATGCTTATAAGGGACAACAAATGCATATACATAGTTTTCAAAATGAATTAACTACTAGATCTGTAATATCATGGAATAAATAAACAACAAATAGAATTTACCTTGTTTGATGTTGCCTATGATTTGTACCTTGAAAGGTAAATGCTTCTATATCCGATTGAATCACCTCAGAAGCTGCAACAATTTGACACCACTTTTGAATTTATTTTATTTGTTTTGTTTTAGGAACTTTTGTGGCTTAGAAGCCATAAATTTCGGCCAAGAGGGTAGAAAAATGAAGATGGAGGCTTGGGTTTGGAAGGAGAGTGGTTAAGAGAGGCCACTGAATGGAAGACAATATATTTATAGAGGGACCCTTTCTTAACTTCCTCCCTTCATTTTTTAGATCCAACCATTGGATTTTAAGCCTCATTTTCTTATGCCTTCTATCAATAAGGTTATATGGGCTTAAAATCTTTCCAAACCCATTTAATAATTAACTTATTTAAATCTAATTTAAATATTTCATCAATATCATATATAGATACATACATACATAACTTTTACGTACGTACTTTATTAAATACTAATGGATCCAAACAAATAAAATAAATAAATAAATAAACCAAAATTTAATAATTAATATTTCATAAATATTGATTAATTTATAACGGTTGTCAATTAATTAAATCAAGTTCTTTTCAAAGCATTCATTATTACGGATGTGTGACTCAAAGGTGTAAATTCAGTCAGCGATTAATATAGATCTATTCGAATATCAACGTTCGCATGTCACTTAGCTGATGGTGTGACATTTTGGCCGAATTTATCACTTACACTACTTTTAGGTAGAATCCAATTTTACTTATTATAAGCGGTATCTAATAGTGATAATTATTTACACCAATTGTCTTCGTCAAAACTATTTCACTTTGGATTTAAGGAATTTGGTAATGGTCAAAATTCCAATGTCATCCACATTCAACTTTAAAGTCCAAACACGAAGTTCTTGGTTCGATAATAACAATTATCATTAACCAAAATGCTCTGGCTAGAGACTTTGACTTTGAGTTGACCATGTACTGTCCCCATATAACTGAGGAGACAAATCCTCTCTTGAATAGTGCTTTACTTCCAATACTTCCACTCGACCGAACTATAGTCACTCAATGGAAAGCCATGCCATGATTTGACTATAATCAAAGCCGAGCTTTCATATTGAAGATTCACAGTATTCTCAAGTCGAGAGAACTACATAGATTAGTCACAATGATATTTTCAGTTTGAGCTTAGATATATTACCCAACAAAAAACTATCAAGTGAATCGTTCCATAATTATCCAATAACTATCAGTATGTAACCCCTAGATGCCCCCAGCAGTTATGAGTAATACACTACCCAACATTTAGAGAGCGTTACATACTCTAGTCTCAACAGATACACCGATATCCAGTCTCGATGCATCTTGATTAGGAACATTTAAAATGGTATATTTGTTTTGTTGTGATAAATTATTCATGACTACAACACTTTGTAACTACTATCATAAAATAAACCATTTATGGATTTTCTATTATATATACTTTTAATTAAACTAATTAATTAATATGACCATATTATATCAAGTACATAATAGAAAGAAATACTTTTATTGTGAACAAGATTGTTCCATGAGTTAGATATATGTTAGAAATAACATAGTTACCCTTAAGGCATACCCCTAACTCTACCAATCTTCCACTTGCACTTGAGATTAATTATGAAATCTTATTCCAACTTCTCCAATCAGTTTCTCAAAACCAGTTGGGTCAGTCCCTTTGTGAACGGGTATGCTATTATGTTTCAATTATCTACTTTGTCAATCAACTCTCTTCGATGGTGATATACTGCTTTATCACGTCGAACAATTCGGAGTACGTCTTTCGACCTGTAGTGAGCTCTAAGTTCTATTACGAGCCATGTCATGACATTGTTATCATATAACAATGTTATGAGATTCTCAACGTTTAGAATCGACTCAGTTATATATTTTTTCACTTATATTTTTACATATTTATTTTTTATTGCAACAATATTCAAGGCGATCCACTTAGCCTTTTCATTGAATCATCCCCAGTTTTTCATTTGGAACATTTCCAACTTAAAGATTCTTAACTTGAATTTGTTATTGACATGCTGTACTCAATGTCACTTATGAAGTTTAAGTCTGAACACTCCCTAATAAGGATTTTTTGTTTCCTTAAACAATTCTCTAGAATTTCATAAATACATGAGAACACTTCAAACAATCATTTAGTGATATCAATTTGGATTTAATATTTGCTTCATGTACCAAATACGTAAACAATTCACTTTATCATGGGCATCATAGCATGTATGATAATTCCTATTGCCAATTCATACGGATATAATCTCACATGTTCTATATTAAACAATTTTAATAAGGTGTCTTTTCATATCGATTTGGGATATTCCCAATATCTTTTATATTTACGATAAAAGTCATCATTTATTAATCCAATGTCGAGTATTAAAACAAATAAGGCTGATTTTAACACAAGTATATCGTTAAAATCAACAACACATTGTCTACTTATAGTTTAGAAATATCAACGTACCTTAAACGTTCGTTCTTATGAAAACACGCTTCCTCTGCACTTTGATTGAAAAACAAACTATTTGATATTTCTATCAAAATACTTATTCAATCTTGATGCTTGTAAAATGATACTTTCGTATCATTTCTTGGATCATATCCAAAGACTTACAAACTCAATATCGCTCCTACTGACCTTGAGACATTTTTGGATAATATGTGTAAACGGCTTACTCTACATAGTTATTTATAATTTTCTGTTTCAATACATATGTACCAAAACACCAGGACTTATCAAGCGATAATTTTGTGAGTAAATCTGAATTGACTTGAACATGTTGAATATTGAATCTATTACGCTAATTTCAACAATTGAAATTTGCGATATGAACATTGCTCATTTAATTCCAACTACATTAGTCTTACTCATAAAGACATAGTCGAGGTTGATGGATATGATCCCTTTAGTTATGACCACCAAAATCTATATTTTGATAGTGTACATGGAATTCCTTCGGATTTGCGCATTATACCGTATAGAGACAACACTCTCAATGGTTTAATTAAATAATCTAGGATTATATATTTTCGACATTAATAAGAAACCCATAGTTTCTTTTTGATGCGCAAGAATACTTATTAAACATTCTAATGTTATATGTTTGTTTAGGTTAGTTAATTTCATTTCATCTCATATAATTAGTTCTATCCATGGATCGTATCCAACTCCAGTTTATTACCAATAATTCCTTAAAGAAATATTTTCAAAATGCAGTTGGTATATCTTGAAACAACAATTGTTTCTCGGTGCAATCAAATAGGTATTCATAAACATTTTATGAATTTTTTTATTTATAAAACTGATTTGGTTTTAGTTTACAAAAATTATGGTCAAAACATAAGTAAGTCATCAAATGACAGTCTTTGATTCATACAAGATCCCTCCTGAACAATTATTACGTGCAATCTTTTGACTAGCACAACCTGCCAATTCCTTGTCCTAGGATATGTTGGAGTTTCTTATAAACCGTTATCTTGTAAAATTTTATAAACTGTCATTCAGATGAAATAATATTAACCTTGTGTACTACCCTTAAGTACATTACCTTGTAGAAAGAAACTAACTCAACTTCACTTACAATTAATCGTACACTGTCCAATAAAGTTCGAGTACTTAATATTGATGATCATTATGTATTACATGGAGGAGTAATTTTGAGATTGATCTTTATTCATTTTAGGTACGTTTGGAACATTTTCCAATATACTCACTCATTCGATCAAATCATGTCATTTCTATTGCATGTTATTTTATTTACTTCTGTTTTATATTCTATAAGTTTACCATAGACATACTACATTCATATCAAATACATATGTTATGTCGACGATAACTCATCGGTGAATATGACGATGTACATTGAACTGTTTTAGTATTTATAGAATTACAATTGCATATATCTATATATATAAATTCGAAGAGTTCATCAACTCCTATGATACTCCCACCAAATGGTGCATAACACTTTATTGTTTGAGATCTAATTAACAAGTATAATATTATTCATAATCATAAAATGAAATTATTTCTCTAAACTACGGCTTGGTCTATAATTCCAAAAACAACCGTAAATAATATTGGATTCTTTTGTATTTTCCAATGCATCACTTTTGTTATAAAAAAACACACTATATTTTTATTTCCTAAAAATATTCATAATATTCATATTGAAATATAGCTATGTCTATATTTTTTAGTCGATATCGAAAAAGAATCGTTGTTTCATAAATAATGTATTGTAAGTTTTACGGAAACAATTTTTGTACTATGATGCAATTAACAAGTGCTATATTGCATACTCCTACTATTTCCACCATTACTATAATAGCATACCAAATTCGGAGGTCCATCATTCACTTAATGCAATTTGTTTATTTCATACACTGCAACTATTTACACTGGAGAGTTCATTGATCAAATATCTTGAACTCAAAGAAATAAATCTCATAGATAATAATATTTTATATGAAAATACATTTCAGAATGGAAATCATATTTCTTATTCCAATATTAAGTATCAATTATTATTACAATTCTCATTTCCAATGTTTCTCTATGAAGCAGAAGTGATTAGTCATTCTCTTCATCCCAATTGTACCTTAAATTACAATTATTCCCATACATTCATTTTCCTTTCAAATGGTCAAACTATTCAAAAGAAAACCATACTACAATACCATAGCAAACTCTTTACAAAAGAATATTCGATTTAACATTTAAGGACATCAAATATGTTGCACTTTACATAAACCGATCAAAATGACATTTTGGTGATCGAGTTCTTGTATCTATCTTGTAGTTTTTGGTCTTATGTTACATTAACACAATATGATCCCTTTTTTAATCAATCTGATTCAATCCTCGATCTCGCACTAAGGTTTATTTGGTTTTTTTGGATGAACTAATTTCATTGAATTATTGTACATTACAAGCTTTGACCATTCACCATATAACATTATATGCAATTGTATATGGATCAAATATCCATAGTCTTGTATTGCTTTTAGAGTTTGAACTCATAGAATGTAATACATGGTCTTGACCAAATAAATGCATAATTGACCAAACCGCGAACATATTCAGTAGTTGTAAAATCAAGCACTTACATGGGTGTTGAAATGTTAACATGCAATAGGAATTTAATAGTGGGCATTACATTTCCAAGTCAACTTTCAATTCAATTCGTTTGTATATGTTAACTGATAAACATTTGATCAATCATATTTAATGCACAAATTTATCAGTGTAGATAATTATAACATTATTTAGCATATGTTCTTACAATATTAGAAAGGTTAAATGTTATAATTTTATTTTTATAATAAGGCCCCCACTAGTCTTTTTGTTTCTCCAAACCCTTAATGAAATATAGAAGTCTTTCGACTTCACTAGTGGGTGTAAGTACTCGTCTATCTCGGTATTCTGACCTTGATTTTGCTCAACAAATCATAGCCCCACAAATGATGGATAACTCTTTATCGGTTGCATCACATATAACTCCTGACCCATTTTTCCTTGTCCTAATCTCATTTCGATCTTGAGTTTGCTGAACAACGCGAAAGAGATTATTCACTCGTACCTAACATAACGTGATGGCCTAAGTATAGTGTATGTACCTTGAGTTTTCTCAACAAATACATATAGTTATCTTACCTTATATGCTCAATATATTAATAATACTATAAATAATACCCCCAGTTTGAGTTTGCTAAACAACTAAGGAATATGCAAGTAATTTATTAATATATATATATATATATATATATATATATATATATATATATATATATATATATATAGTAGAGGGGAACATTATATTGAATAAATCTTTAATATATTTTGTTGAGTGATATCGACTTATGGAATAATGTATTCCTTATGAAATACCCTGTGATTCAAGTGTCAGGCACATCAGAAATTACAGTATATGTATATTTACGTATGTATTTATTCCTTAAGTCTATTTAGGTTTCTTTAATGTTCCATCTTTAGTTTATACATTCATATCACATAAGTTTTATTGTTATATAACTTTTATATTTCATATTATTTATATGATAGTCTTATGTATGATATTTTTTAATTAAATCTTATTTAACTAATTTTAATTAATTAACTCTTTAATTAATTTTAAATTATTATTTTAATACAACTTTTATATTGGACTTAAATTATAAACTTTACAGTGTATACTACAACCTTTATACTATAACATATATATCTTATATATGCGTACCTTATTTATTTAATTAATTAACCTTTAATTAATTTATTTAATTAAACAATTTTAATTAAATCATACCAATTTCAAAATTTATCTTACATACATGTATACTTATGTTATCCTAACATTTTAAAATAACATAACATACATGAACATATATAATATATGCATATATGTATTAATTAATTAATTCGTTTAATTAATTTAGTTTATTAGTTATACTAATAAATTTTAAATTTTGAAATTAACAGTTTCAAACATTTTGAAATTTTCTTTACATTTTCAAACATTTTGAAAATTAATGTTATATTATAACCTTTTCTAATAAACATGTTTTTATTTTAAACATAACTGCTAAATTTAAAATCATGTCCTAGTTTTAGGCCAAGGCCCAATTCAAATTAGACCTTTTTTATTAGAGGCAACCTTTGGGGTCACATCACCTTTCACGCCGGGCAGGTAACCAGGTAGGACAGGGTACTTGATTACCCAATTCCAATCTTAGACATCACCTTTCTAGACACCGTACTAAGTGCACAAGCTTAATTAGTCTGCCCTAATATGACTTATTTAGACTGCATAGGCTATTGGGCTCCGATACCATTGAAGGAACTGGCCCAGTCCGAAGCGGAAGAAATTGGTGAAGTTCAAAAATTTTAGCCATTTTGGATCTTCAATAGGCCTATGAAGTCCAAACATACTTAGAAATTTTCTAAGTTTTCTTTTAAATAATTTTTTTATTTTATTTAGTTTTAGAAATAAAGTTTAAAATTTAATTTAATGTGCACGTAAATTAAAGTATGTCAAATATACTCTTATGTACATATTTGTGTGTAAGGTAACTTATTAAATTTATTTAGGAAAGGAAACTTTTCATTTCCTATCTCTTAAGTTATTGAATTAATGTGGGGGTATAAATTTATTTAGAGAAGGAAACTTTTCGTTTCCTTCTCTTAACTTATTTAATTAATAAAGGAAAAATTATTTATATGGGAAGAGAAACCTTTCATTTATCTCTATTTAATTAAATCGATTAATTATATGAAGGTCATTATTTAGAAACACATATATATATGGCATGAATGTGAGTACAAAGATATATATATATATATATATATATATATATTGCAGTGTAAATTCGATAAGAGCAACATATGATAAGTGCTATTAATTGATGACAATGTCAGACATATAACTAGAAATAAATGGATAGTTAAACACATAAAGGAAATATGGGAAATAGATAAAGAGTAACAAGGATGACTGATTTAATTTCCCATTTGGTAAACTTAATTAATGCAGCATATAGATGATAATCAATTGGCATCATGATATAAGGATATAAACAGTCAACAACAGAAATATGTATGTATTATTAACTAATTATGTGTGTGTTTATATGTTTAAATATATATATATATATATTGATTAACGAATCCTCCAAATATAATAAATTAATACAACAAAGTCGACTATTATCCATTCAAGATTTATTACCAAATACGTAGTTGTAACGACCCGAAATTTCACTTCTTTGATTTGCTAATATTTAATTAATTTTAAATATTTAAATAAATGGTATTATAATGAAAATAATTTTTTTCAATAATAAACAATGATTGTGAAATAGGTTTTAAAATATGTTTACAAAAATACATAGTTTGATGAAAAACAAAAATGTGATCGAAAACTGTTTTTCAAATTTTCGACGTTTCATTGTATAAAAGTTGTTTGAAATGCCGTGCACACTTTTTTTTTGCAAAGCAAGCGGGGTTAAAAACTGGCCCCCTACCATATTTATTAAATCAGAGAACAAAGATACAAAGGGCAAACAAAGAAAAACACACTCAAGAGAACCAAAAACAGAGAAATAGAAGGAAAAACGAAAATACAAAATAAACAAGAGGAGCTATGGAATCCAAGGCTGAGTCTGATGCACTAGAAAATCATGCTTGCTCATTCTCATACCACTTAGTATATCATTCTTTAGCACAGCCCAAAGCACATCATGACTCCTCATTTGCCCTTCAAAATTCCTCTTATTTCTGTCACACCACACTAACTTCATCAGCTTTTTTAAAATGAAGAAGAAGGTAATCTTCTCACATCATACCACTTTGTAGCATTCTCGCTCAATGCTCACCGATCAACAGAAAGTTGAGGGACAGCAGCCATCTTCAAATTACACAACAGCTTATTCTAAAGTATAAGAAAAAAAAGGACATTCATAGAATATATGCAGGGCACATTCAGCATGAGTTTTTCACAAAACATAGAAAGTAGGAACAAACATACCAAAAGCAAGCAATTTATCCCTAGTGAACAGGGCCTTGTTCACTGCTTTCCAGAACATCAGATTGTCACTAGATAAGGTATTCCAAGTAACCCTGTGCCATTTACAACCAAGCATGGAATCAATACCCATCAGAGCAACATAAACACAGGATATAGAGTGGGCCTTGCCATTCAATTCTATAGAATCATGATCACGGAGGACATACTTGTTAGGAGCAAATTGGTTCCATATGGATCTGACAGTTTGATTACTGGAATAAGGCAGCTTCAGTTTACCATTCACAATATAATCAACAGCCCTGGCATTAAAGCCAATACCAGACTGAAATTTCTGCTGAGATGTGAAGATTTGATCAAGAAAAATGCCTTTACTTATCTAAGGTTCAAACCAGAAACTACAATCACTTGAACCAGAAAGTTGTATTTGGATTAAAGGCCTAAATGTATTCCTCAAGTTCAAAATACACCTCCAAATCCAGCTGCAAGTTTGAGGAACTTCCATCTGCCAAAAATTCTTTGAACCAACATTATGCTTTAGTGTCCATTTAACCCATACAGAGTCCTTCCTAAGCATTAGAGCATTTAAGTGATAACTGTATGCAGCCTTGTTCCAGACAAGAATTTTGAACAAGCCTAAACCACCTTTGCTTAAAGGTTTCTCAAAAATTGTGAAAGAATAAGGAAAAACCTTCTTAGCATGTATAGATCCAAACTAGAAGAATCTCATCATGGAAGATCTGACCATATTCAAAAGCTTAGAAGGTAAGATGAAAGCCCTAGCCCAATAGACCATCATTGAAAAGCACACTGACTTGATTAGAACGAGTCTGCCATCTTGAGACAAAAATTTGGTAGCCCACCTCTCCATGACAGCAGTAATTTTCTGAAATAGAGTTAAACAGTTAGATTGAGTCACCCTAGAAGTGCAAAGTGGCATACCAAGGTAGGTCATATCATGATTCATGGTCTGCATTCCTACAGCAAAAGAAAGAATTTGCCTCTGCAAACTCGGCACACCAGCAAACAAAATACTTGATTTATTTAGATTAAGTTCAAGACCTGTCATCAAGTAAAAGTTATGCAGAGCACGTTTAATGGTTTCAATAGACTGAAGATTAGGCTTGGTGCATAACATGATGTCATCAGCGAAATTGTATGTCCTTGCATTTGGAATGATAATGAATCTGCCCGGACAGATATAAAGGCCTAATATAGCATGTGAAAACTTCCATCACCAAAATGAAAACATAAAAGGAAAGTATCCCTTGCTTGAAGGTAAAATAACCAGAATTAGCTCCATTTAAAAACAGAGAGAATGATGGAGTAGATGTGCATTCTTAGATCCAGGCAACAAAAACTTTTGGGAATCCCATAAGGGACATGGTTCTAACAACAGAAGACCACTGAAGACTATCATATGCTTTCTTGAGATCTAGCTTAAACATAGCCCCCCTGAGTGGCATTAACACTGCAGTAATCCTTTGAAAGCTCATGAGCTAGCATTACGTTATCAAGGATGTTTCTATTGGGAAGAAAAGCAACATGATTCTTAGATATGATTCTCACCGGCACAGCAACAAGTCTCACAACTATGATTTTATAAATACACTTATAAACAACGTTGCAACAAGAGATAGGTCTGAAGGAGGACACTGAAGTAGGATGCAGGAACTTAGGAATGAAAACCTATTTGGCAGCATTAACTGATTTAAGAAGCTTAAACTTTTCGAAAAAATTACGCACAGCCTTACAGAAAAACCCACCTACAATATCCTAACTAGTAGTGAAAAATTGCACGTTGAAACCATCAGGTCCACCACTCGAATTCTTATTCATAGCAAAGAGAGCATTCTTTATTTCTTCATTGGTCACTTTTTCCACAAGCTTAGCAGCTTCAACATTATTGACTTTAGGCAAGAAACATAGGAGAGATCATCCAACTGAGGAATAAAGTTTTTATCATTGCCAAGGAGACCAGAAAAATGGAGATGAAAGGCTCTGTCCACTGTCTCAGGGGTAGAGTGCAAGTTTCCTGCTTCATCATGAATGGAAAAGATGTTGTTATTTGAGTGTTTAGCCTTTAGGGAAGCATGGAAAATTTTTGAGTCCCTGTCCCTATCGGTAGCCCAAATAATTCTCAACTGCTGCTTTTTCATTTCACATTCAACATCCAAGGCTTGATTAAGCTCAAGGAAAAGAGCAGCTTCCTTAGCAGCCAAATCAGCATTGTCAGGAAAAGACATCATCAATTCCTGAGCATCCCTGAGCCGGTTCTTGAGTATTGAGGACCTAAGATTGCCATAGCCAAATTTGTCTTTAGCCCAAACGCTTAGGGCTTCTTTAGTTGCCCTGAGTTTACTGCAAAAAATAAACATCGGATTTCCAAAAAACTCATTAGCCGAGGTAGTTTGTATTATTTTATTATATTCAGGATCAAGGATCCAAGAGTTAAAAAATTTAAATCCTCTTTTCACTCCCTGAAGCTTCCGACCAGTGGTTATTATGAGAGGCGAATGATAAGATAGAATTGAAGGTGGAGGAAGGTAGACAGATTAGGCCAAGAGGAAAGAGCTTTGAAATTGGAAAATGCATGATCAATATTAGAAAAGGTCCTAACTCCACTCCTGGATCTATTGTTCCAAGAATATAGAGAACCTTCCCTATGAATTGGAATTAGAGAAGAATCATAAATGGCAGTATTTAAAGGGTTGATATCCTTTGGCATGAGTGGCAGACCACCTTGCTTATCAGACAAGGCAAAACAGATGTTGAAGTCACCAACTATAACCCAAGGATGAGTTTCTTGTCTTAGGGCTGGAATCAAATTGAAGAGAGATTGCCTTGAGACTTGAGAATTGGATGCATACTAAAAGGTATATAAAAGGAAGAGGGAGGATATTAATATTTGGCATGAAAATGCATCATTTGGGGTGTTGCAAGGAGGAGATCAAGGGAGAGGACAGCAGGATTATGAAGCACCAAAATTCGACCATAACTAGCTTCATTAAGATTATGAGAAAGGGACCACGTTGGATTTACATACTTAGCAGCAGAAATCATTAGGGGTAGACTTAATTTGGTTTCAAGGATCGCAAATATTGACAACTGATGTGTAGTTATTAAATGCTTGACATGATCTAACTTGAGGAAGTTATGAGATCCTCTAATGTTTCATGCTCCGAAATTGTGCATCATTGATTAAACTATGAATAAGTGAGCAGCTTCTTTCATGCTCCTAGTAATGGGAGACTCAGTTCTTGAAGGGACGTGGATTTGTTTCATTGATTTCCTTTTTTCCTAGAATAAGCATTTGAAGATGGGACACGGTTTGTTTGAATTTGATCCTTTGGAGATAAGGGAGGTGATTTCCATCCAGGAATTGTTCCTTTGAAAACATAAGGTTGACTTAGGGTTGACTAGTTTGTAGATAAAGAAAGAGAAAAGGAAGAAATGGATAAAGGAAGAGAAGTTGAGTTCATTGAGATAATTAAGTCAGTAATTTGCCTTTGCAAAATATTGCAGAAAAGCACATCAGGATCATGATCAGGGGAGGATGGGAGATTAATTTTGGTTGTGGATTGGTGCTATGCAATGTTAATGATGTTCCATGGTTGTTCAAGCTATGATCAGATTGAAGTGCTTGCATCTGTAAATTTCCTTTTGCAGGCAAAGAGTGGATTCTATGCACAAAGGATACACTGTGCATATTTTGTGCTTCTCCAACAGCAGTATCAAAAGAATGATCACAATCTGAAACAACAAACATTTCTCCTTTATTTGATCTGTGCTCCTCCTCGTCAATTTATACCTCCTCAACACGAAAAATTTCCTCCTCAACATCATCTTTTACACTTTTCAGTTCATTTCCTTCAAAAGCATCATCAGACACATCGTTTAACACTCCAAATTTATTGTTAGTCTGATAAACTTCCTGTTCCTTGTCAGGAATACATTCTTGCAAATTAATATCATTTCCTCTCTTATCACTAGTACTCTCCGTTTCTTTATGTAGCTGCTTGTCATTTTTTCCCTCATGATCATCAACATACACCTTGCTTACATTCAACTCAGGCAGTTTCTGAGAGGATAGTTCCCTGGATTTTGTTTTTCTATTTGCAACTTTCTGCCAGACTTGTTTACGTTTTTCTTAGGTTTGCTTACCACTTTATCTGCTTTTATTACTTCTTGATTACTCTTTTTCAAGGAGGCTGCATCATCCTTACTACCATCATTTTCACCATAATCTTTCAGGCATGAGTTATTTAAGTGACCAAACTCCTTACATTTATTACATATATCAGGCCTCCAAAGATAGCTGACTTGAACCATCTGACTAGATCCATTAAGCAATTTAACAGGAAACTCATCAACAAGTTGACAATCAGGAGTAACATCGACCAAACATTTAGCAAAACCAATCCTCTCCAGCCTCTCAATGGATGAATCCATACATAGCAGCCTTCCAATTCTAGAAGCTAACTAATTGATGCCTAGATGTGACCAAGCAAAGATAGGAATATTGGATAGTTTAAGCAATATAGGCACTGATCTAATGGTACTGCAACTATTACCAATAGTAGGATCCCATGCCTTAACAATGAAAATTTTGTTCCTTAAAAAAATTGGATCAGCTTCTAAAATCTTCCTTCTGTCCTCCGCACAAGACAGATGAATAGGAACAAAGTTCCATCAGATTTAACCATGATCTCCCCTTTTAACTTCCATAATTTCTTCAGATGATTGATAACAGTAAGGTAAGACAGTGGTTTATCAAGAAAGAACCCAGTTAGCCATTCACTCCAAATTTCACTTCTAGCCTTGATCACCTCTTCCGGTGAAACCAGAGCATGACCATCAAAAACAAGGGGAAAGTCAATAGGGGAGTATTGCCCAGCATTACGGGGTTTGGTTTTGAATAGTGAGGACCAGGAAGAAGACGCTAAAGGAGGTAGAGAGAAAGAAGAAACAAGAGGGAGGTACCGGCAGGGGTAAGGCGGGAGGAGAGTTTGGTAGGGGGTTTGGACGAGAGGATGGTGAAGGAATAGTTGAAGGTATGGGAGGGACAGTTTGAAAAGATGGGGGAGGGAAGGGGCATGGCCGGGAGCTGCCATGGGAGCTGTGCACATTTTCTTATACACACACACACACACACACACACACACACGCATAGACTAAGTATAGAATATGGTTTAGGATAGTATAACTAGCTTTAATTAAATAAATTTTATTAAGATAATCATGATGTGATACTTTGGCAACTAAATAAAAAAATAAATAGAAAATAGTCACATTAGGGGGGACATGATTTGACACTTTGGGGGCTAGGGTACAAAGCATTTAACTTATGTTGGTAAGGAGGGGGCATAAGCAGTGAGGCAGCGTTCAAAGAGTGGAGGGCAAAGGACATGGGCGTTAGGGTAATTTTGCATTTACATTTTATATAAAAACATTTTTTTCTTTTCTTTTCACTTCTTTTTTTTCCTTTTTCTATTTTTCCTAAGCTTCCTTCTTCCTTACTAAGCTTTAAAACACTTTAATGGATTCTCAAGCATTTTTAAGTTTTATATTTTCAAATTTTAAACTTTTTAAATGGTTTAAACTTAACTTCAAACTCTTCCTTTCCACTTCAAAATTCATCCATTTTACCCAAAATGGTTTCGGCCATAACTTCTTATAAACAAGTCCAAAACTTGGTTTTCTTTTTCTAAACCTTGTAGAATTCTAGTGGCTACAACTTTGTAGTTTACCATTGTTTCTGATTTTTAGCCTGGATGCTCCAAAATTTCAATTTTTTCATGAGTGTTTTTGAACCTAGATTTTAATGTCCGAAAATTCTCCTCACTATTTTGGCTATAACTTCCTCAAAATTTAACTATTTTGAGTAACAATGTTTTTTTAAACGATAGAGGAAATATTTATCTAAAACTTTCCTTTTGACCACTCTTCCAAAGTCTGAGAGGTAAGGGTCCAAAAGTCATGTGTAAAATGACCAATTTTCGATAAGAATTTGTTGTTATCCAAGCTTACCGAATTTCAAAGTGAGTCAAGTTTTCAAAGGATTTCCAATGAGTAAACGTTTGTTTTAAACTCAAGCTTTAAATTTTTATATATTTGTTGATTTGTGGCTTTGTTTGCTAGTTGAAATCTTAGTTTATTATGCGATTGCTTGTATGTGTACATTGGTCGTATGTGATGATAGTTAGACTTGAAGTTGAAATTTAAATATGGTATCATTCGACGACAGGTTGTAAACTTTGTTATATGTTATGAGCTTGCTTATGTTTTGGTTGTTGCATGTATATGTTGGCATTGACACGAATATAAGTTGGTTGCTAGGAAAAATAGCGTTATCCTGCCTATTGGTAAGGCAATGACACAAAGAAATTAACTAGAAACCGAAGACAGTTCGTCCCGGAGATCGGTTATACACAGGTTCACTATGGACACTAGTAAATTTTTTCCAAGTCTGGATCAAGATACAATTGATATGACACGACAAAAAAAGCTGTGGAAGCCAATGTTTTAAATTTCAAGTCGATCGGAGTTCGTATGCTCAAGATATGGATCGATCGAGAATCATGGGGAAAGCCTCAGTTCGCATCCATCAAGGCAGTTCTTTTTCATATCCATCATTCTCAATCCCACCGTATCAATGAACACTTAATGTTTCGTACCGATTTTGTTCAGACATTCTTAGTATCGATCTCCCCTCTACACAGTTCATATCGACTGACCAATCGATCGATTCAAACACACCACTAAAATGATCAATACGAAGAACGCATATAATGATCGATATGAAATAGCCTCTGAATCATCGATACAAAAATATAAATTCGTATCAAGACGAAGCGGCTACAAACAATCGATACGAAAAGATCCAATGTGCATCGATACAAAGGAGTCCTTTAATCATCGATACCAAGCGGTTTCAGTCATTGATAGGACTTGAAGCGTTCTAGGTCGATACAAACAAAGCACGTTCAAATGAAGGAAATGATCGTTTGGCATGAAAAATGGTTCGGTCCTGGAACATAGCTCCATGTCATCGAAATGCAACTGATTGATATGAACTATTATCGATCCGAAGTTGATTGATACGAAGACGCTAGCCAATTGAAAATCCCAACTTGGATCGATCATAACTCAAAATCTACAATTCCAAATACCACCAAATTTTCACAGGAGCTTGTGCACCACATCAAGAATGTCCTTGATCGGTACGAAATGTACACGTATTGATCAGGGGTCGATCCCAATCTACCTCAAATCGATAACGTGGGCCCACCCATGTGAGAGAAGGGGTGTTCCAATATTTGAGCTAGTTATTTTCAGCCTACGCCTACAAATAGCAGCCATATGCCTCCGGAAAAGGGACTTTTGGTCTTTCTACATCGATAATTTGCCAAAAATGCTACTGTACTTTGATTGTACTTATGTAATCCATTCGTAACCAGCAAGTCATAATCAATAAACATCATTCATTTCATAGTGGATGTAGGCTATATGCTGAACCACTTTACATTTGCGCGTTTCTGTACTTTTTCTCATCCACTGATTGGTGTGTTTGTTAGATCTACCTCATTTTACATTTACTTTCTTCATTTTATCTCTTCAAACACACCAAAGAGTGTTGTGCCAAATTTTGGCACAAATTCATTGGTGCTTTCATTGAGAGAACCCAAATTTTCTCCTGCTCATTATATCTACAACCGATATTGAATTGCAAGAATCTAAGGAGAAGATCCAGATCTCAAGCCTAGAAGTTCTTCCATCATATTCAGATTTGCGCTAAGTCTAGGAGAGAAATTCTCTATTCACCATGGTCGCTTCTAGGACTACCTCAACCGCTATAGATCCAAAAGAATGGGATAGGAAGAACCCCGCACAACTTCCCTATACAGACCAGAATGCTGCTGAACCTTCGGATCCACAAGGCCCTGTCACCAGGGAGAAGTTCCAGCTATTAATGCAAGAGCTGACTCAAAGCTGCCAACGGCTTACCCAGTAGCTCTGCGCCAATGCAAAGTTAACCAATCGGCTAAACCGTGAAAGACGAAGGAGATCCAGAAGGGATTAAGCATCCTACTCATCTACTAAAAGTTTAGCTTCTTCTAATTGCAATCACAAATCCATGCGTCCACGGCTGGATGGAAGCTATATGCAGGCTACCGGACATCAGCGCACTTTGAATCTTAGGCAAGCGAGAGTTGGTGCGTCAACCAGCCACCAGACCGGACCCTCCTCCTAAGGGAGAACGGTTCCTTATCACACTACTGACAACCGCGCTGATGCCACTGTCATCGAGTTCGGAGCTCACACTTGGAACTGAACGAATCTGAACCATCGCCAACATGATTATACTCCTGAGCCTTATGTTCTTGAAGACCTAGAGCCAAGGAGGAAAGGTGTGGACCGCTGACCACGCCCGGCCCATCCTCGTATTGTGGAACCCGACCACACCATAGCCTAGCATGCCCAGAATGTCTAGATGCTAGACATCCCGATAAGATCCACCAGATGATCCTGGAAAGCCAAGGATTCACCAATGATGACCGCGAAATCTCCCGGAGTCACACCCTTTCACCAATGACATCCTCTACGCTGATCTGCCTCGGCGATTTAGAATGGAAAATCTACCTGTTTATAAAGGGAGCTCTGACCCTAACAAGGATACTTTAAAATATGAATAGTTGATGAATGCCGCACTGGCTGATGATGCGGTCAAATGCCGAAGTTTCCCAATCTCCCTGTGAGGCATCACGACCGTGGTTTACTCGCCTACCACCCCGATCTATTTCGTGTTTCGACCAATTGGCTAAGAAGTTTATCGAGCAGTTTCGCATGCATGTCAGGCCCAAAGATGTTAATACTTTATCCAGTGTCACTCAAGCTCCCGAAGAGACACTCAAATGTTACCTGAAGAGGTTCCATGCTGCATGCGCTTAGATTAGCAACCCTAATGAGAATTCCATTTTAATGGCACTAACTAAGGGAATCGATCCTGATTTCGAATTTGGCAACGGGTTGGCTGGAAAACCCCCCGCATCATTGGACCATTTCTATTCCAAGATGGCATATGGCCCAATATGGATGCGAAATAGACTAGGAAAAAGGATGACGCATGGCGCAATACGGAAGGAATCCAAAGCAATGTCGTTGTGAAACAAACTGGGGAGAGTTCCAAAAAGGTGCAGTTAAATATACGGAATAAGCAGAATCAGTAGAAAGGCGATGGAAATCACGTTAAGAAGCGGGATCAGAATCATGGATCGCGAAGTAGAGCCCCATGTTTGACACCTATACTCCTTTAAATACATCCCTATAAAATTTGTACTTGCAAACTTATAATACTATCCAATATAAGAAACCTGCTCTGAAGCAATCATCTGAGAAACATATTCAAACTGGTAAGTTTTGTTGATTTCATGATAGTTTTAACACAACACAAATGAGTGTCGTCATTTACAGGATATTATCGAGAAGTTGATCCGAGAAAGAAAGTCGGAGTAGTTCGTTCGGGCGCCATTGTTGGAGGTGCGGGCCCATCAAATCAAAATCAAATACCAAATCAGGTTAGACCGAAGGAACCTGCACGTACCAATGGGAGGTTAGTGAGCAGCACTATTAGTGATGGTCCTCATCCAGTGTATCGGAGCAGGAGGGAAATGGAGTCGTAGGCCAGCTCTATTAGGCATGCGAGTTTCAAATGTTGTAGTAACTTGGAATACGGTGCTCCGACCAAACAATAGGAAATGATGACAAACGACATCGTATTCTGAGGCAGGATGCCGTCAGTGTCGAAGCCCGTACCATTTATCCACTAGTCATTTCAACTTAGATAGGTCCTGCTTGGATGAAGAGGATCTTAGTGGACAGTGGAAGTTCGGTGAACATACTCTTTAAGTGAGCCTATGATCAAATGAAGATGGAAGAAAAAGATTTGAAGCCTTGTCAGTCTCGTATTCATTGCTTTAGTGGAATTGCGACCATCCCACCTTGGTGTCTAACTTTGAAATTCCCTACCGATAATGGAGTCGGAGTTGTTCAATGTGACCAGGCTGCTGGACAGGCCTGTTATGTTGTTGAGCTGTGGAAGGCACAACGAAAAGAAAAGGAAAAGGGCATGAGGAATCTCTCTATGTTCGCTTTGTGGATAACTGACAGTTAACGCCTAGGCCAAGGCTCGGGCACCACAACCAATTCCGCATAAATCTTGACCCAAGAGATACTGAAAGGGAGGTCGAAGTCAATGACAGTCAGACTTCTCCGGCTGAGTTGACGATTGATGTTCCGATCGATAATGATGACGATCCTAGAATGGTAAAGATTGGATCTCAGCTAAGCCAATAGACGAAGGAATTGGTTGAATTTCTCCAGGCAAACCTCGGCGTGTTTGCCTGGACGCACTCCGACATGTGTGGGATCTCGTCAGACATCGCAAGCCACACAAATATTGACCCGCGGCATGTCGCAGTCAAGTAAAAAAGGCATGGTATGGATCAGAGAGATCTGCCTCCCTAAAGGAAAAGGGAAAAAACTCAGGTCGAATGGGTTTGTTCGAAATGCGTTATATCCAAAATGGGTGTCCAACCTTATACTTGTCAAGAAACCTAACGGGAAATGGAGAACTTGCATTAACTACTCAGACTTGAATAAAACTTACCCTAAGGATAGTTTTCCACTTTCCCAGATTGATCAACTTGTAGATTCAACAGCCAAACATGAGCTCTTATCGTTCATGGATACATATTCTGGCTACAATCAGATTCCTATGCGGTGCCCGTTCAGGAGCATACCAGCTTCGCCACCAATCCTGGACTTTACTGCTACAAAGTCATGCCATTTGGACTTAAGAATGCTAGAACAACTTACAAATGGCTAGTTAATCGAATGTTTGCTGACCGGATCAGAAAAACTATGGAGGTATATGTAGACAAAATGCTCGTAAATTCACGATTCTCCACCAATCATATCAACGACCTGGAAATGATGTTCAAAATCCTCCGATGGTACATAATGAAACTCAATTCTTTGAAGTGTCACTTTAGGTTAGTGTCTGGAAAGTTCCTTGGATTCATCGTCAATGCTCAGGGAATCGAAGCCAATCCCAAGAAAATATAGACAATTAGAAATCTTAAGACTCCAAGGACTATAAAGCAAGTTCAAAGCCTCAATGGGAAGGTAGCAACACTGAGCAGGTTCATTTCAAAATCGACCAATAAATGCATTCCCTTCTTTGATCTTATCAGAAAAGGAAAATGAAACTTTGATTGGACTACAGAGTGCAAGGGCGCATTCCGAGCACTGGTTCAACACCTATCCACACCACTCATTCTGTCAAAACCTATTGATCACGAGAGATCGTACATCTACTTGGCAGTGTCATAAAATGCAATCAATGCTGCTTTAATTTGGGAGGAGGACCAGAAACAACCGCCAGTGTATTACGTCAGCAAACGACTGACCGTAGCAGAGAGAAATTATCCGAAGTCGGAGAAGTTAGATTACTGTCTTATCATTGCCGTGAGGAAGCTCCACCTATATTTTTAGGCTTATCCTATCACTATCTACACCAATCAGTAGTTACGACAGGTCCTTATACGGCCTGAGACGTCTGGTAGGTTACTCAAGTGGAATATCGAGCTGACTCAGTTCGACATCACTTACAAACCGAGGCAAACTATTCAAGGACAAGTCCTAGCAGATTTTATCACCGAATTCACTATCCCATAGGACTCACCCGAAACCAATGAATCACCCAAATATGTCTAGAAGCTACATACTGATGATGCATCAAATGACCGCTGCTCAGGCACTAGTGTTGTGATTGAAACTCCTAAAGGCCAATCTATATGCTATGCTTTGAAGTTCGATTTCCATGCGACCAACAACAAGGCCGAATAAGAAGCCCTTCTTGTCGAACTAAGCCTTGCCAAAGATTTAAGAATTATTGCTGTGGAGATTTACTGTGATTCACAATTGATCGTGTGCCAAATTCGGGGGGAATACCAGGCCAAAGACCGCAGACTAACCGCTTAACTTGCCCAGGTCCAGGAAATATTGAATTAGTTCGATTATTTTGCCATCTATTGCATACCCTAAGAACACAATCAGATGGCCAATTCCTTGGCTACGTTAGCCAGCACCAGTGAGGCACAACAAATGAGACTCGTTCTAGTTGAGACACTATCTTCCTAGAGTATTAATAGAATGGAGACTGATTGGGTACTTGAAGCCGTACTCAATAAGGAATCATGGACAACTCCATTCTGAAAATATCTCGAGCATGGGACCCTGCCAGAGCACATAATTGAGAAAAGATAGGTTCTTCGAAAGGCATCGCGGTTCACTATTCAGAATTGAGTCATGTATATAAGAGGCTAATCTGTTTCTTTACTCCGGTATATCACCCACGATGATATGAAATGAGTATTACATGATGTGCACAAAGGAGAATGTGGCGATCATACTGGGGGAAAGTTCTTGCTTAGAAAGTACTCCGATATGGCAATTATTGGTCAACTGTAAATCGTGATGCATCAGATTATGCTAGGAAATGTAACAGATGTCAGAAACATGCTCGAATTCTAAGAGCCCCGCCTACCGAAATAACTCATATGGTCAGTCCAGCAATATGGGCCATCGATATTATTGGGTCTCTACCTCTAGCTAAAGGTGGCATGAAGTACGCCATCGCTGCAGTTGATTACTTTATCAAATGGGCGTAAGTAGTGCCCTTGGCTACTACCACAACAAGAAAGTGATCAACTTTGTGGTACGCAACATTATCGTAGATTTGGTCTCCCACATACCATCATTATTGACAAGGGAGCCCAATTCGATAGTGTCAAGTTCAAGAATTTCTATCAATGCTTCCATATCCAAAAGAAGTTCTTTGCAGTTGCACACCCTCAGCGAATGGACATGTCAAAACTATTAATAAAGTTATAAAGTCCGCTCTAAAGAAACGATGGGGAAAAGCCGGGGGCAAATGGGTTGATGAACTTCTTATGGCCCTATGGACTTATCGAACAAACCATAAGTCCGTGACCGACCACACTCCATTTTCACTTTCCTACAGTTCAGAAGCCGTTATTCCAGTCAAGTTGGAAGTGCCTTCTCATCGTGTGACATATTATGATCTGAATACTAATCCTATATTGCTTGTTGAATCTCTGGGCTTACTAGATGAGGAGTGTGAAGAGGCTGATTTAAGGGCAGTGGCGCACCGAAGTCAAGTCGCCTGATTGTACAATGCTAAGGTTCGACCCTAAGCCTTTGAACTTGGCGACCTCGTGCTCATGAGGATTTACCCGATCCCTTTGCATGTGAATCTAACATGGGAAGGACCGTATGTTGTTGAACGAAGACTCGGAGATGACATGTTTAAATTATCGACGATTGATGGTCTTACTTTGCTGAGAGCCCGGAACAATGAGAGTCTTAATTGCTACTACACATAACATGCTTTATTTATTCATTCAGTTTTCTTTTCATCTGCAATTTGTTTATGCGTTTTGAAATTTGAACTTGAAATAAGGCGACTGCCTTTGCCATACTTTCTTATTTCAGCAATAAAATGCAATCTCTTCGGGCATGAGCTATGATTCATAAAATGCGCCATACGACCATCACAATGCACGGAGAGCTAAGTTCCCTCCTACGGTGGGAATTATTTAAATAAGGAGTGACTATGATACCACCGGTCACTTGCTAAGTGAAACTCGAGCTCTGTCACGACCCAACTTCCAGACTCCAGGAAGTCGCATCGCTAATAATAAAGAAAGGGATAGAGAATAGAAAGAAAGAGATGAAGAAGAAAACAACACATCAGAATCTAAACAGCGGAACGAATAAATTATATTAATAACAAGAAATATTTACATAGTTTACAACCACTATCAGAGATACACAGATAATACAACACATACTAGACAGTTATAAACACCTGTCTAGTTATACAACTCAATACAACATCACAAATAACTCAGAGATACCAAACACAGCAGACTACTATATAACTACAACGCAGAAGCCTCCTGCTCCATTTGCTTCTCCATAATTCGTCAAAGCTAACCTGAATCCTAACATGAATCCCTTGGCTACTCATAAAAATTTGAGTACCCAAGAGTTTATGAAAAACAAAAATAAACTGCGGGTTAGACATGAGTCTGGTGTGAGTAACAGGTTAAAGTTGCTTAACTTTCAAAAAAAAACCTTTGGAAAGAAAAGCTATCACGTAAGACTTCCCACACATAAACATGGAAAAGTTTTTACCTTACGCTAACCAAAACATTTGATAGGAAATACGATGATATTATAATAGTGTCTAGGGTTTTCAAGTAAATATGAAATAGCCGAAATTGTTACATCTATTAATTTCCAGCTACTAGCTACAAAAGTGGGTAATACAATCAAAACCGTTGGCACTTATTGGATTTTGGATTCCATACAATGGAAGGGCTACTGGGGTACCGCCCGTCACAGTACATGGCCTAGATCACCGTACCGAGGAGTACTTCCACTCCCCTGCAACACAAGGCCGGACCCGTTCCTTACTGAACAGTTCCGAACAAGACAACCCCGGCAGTAGTCGCGAATCAACCGCCCACACAGCCGAATATAAAGGGACTTCTAGACCGGGATCAATCTTGCTCTCCAGTGGGAGCTACCCACGAAGCCTTGCTGCACCTCCCCTGTTTTAGCCATTCCCGGTTGATGAGGCTTGAGGCTACATTACCTTTATAGGACACATTACTTAGAATGCTCATCGTCCGCCCGACGATGTGCTGAAAGCATTCAATCCATACAAGTTCGTTCCGGGTTCGAACGAAACCGAAGGCACTATCTCGTTGCACTCATTATTGGAATCACCCTCAGAGTCAACAACCATAGCCCTTGCACTCTGATTCACCATCTCGAATCTATAAGCACTATTCCGTCAAACTCATTACTGTGACGACCCGGCTTCCTACGCACAGGAAGACGTGTCATCAATAAGAAAGAAAGGGATAGAAATAGAAAAGAAAGGAAAGAAAGAATAACAACATCAGAATCTCACAGCGGAATGGAATAAAATATAATACCTCAACATAAATATTACATAGTTATATATACATCAGAGTGAAACAATATCATACAACGTGACTATCATATACATATCTGTCAGAACATGCATCTCAAATACATAAACTAACTAACACAGCGGAACTATATAGATATATGTCTACAACGCTGAAGCCTCCTGCTCCATTGCTCCTCCAGAAGTCATCAAAGCTAACCTGAATCCCTTGGCTACCCGTAAAAATTTGGGTACCCGAAAGTTTATGAAAAACAAAAATAAACTCCGGGTCAGACATGGGTCTGATATGAGTAAACGGGTTAAAGTTGTTTAACTTTGAAAATCATTTAAAATAAAGGTATCATGTAAGACTCCCCACAAATAAATACGGGTAAGTTTTTACCTTACGCTAACCAAAACATTTCATAGGAAATCCAGTGATATTATAATAGTGTCTAGGGTTTTCAAGTAAAATACAAAAATAGCTGAAATGCTTACATCTCACATTTCAACATAGTTGGGCACAATCAAAACGTACGACGCTTATTGGAAATTGGATCCCATACAATGGCAGGGATACTGAGGTACCGCCCGTCACAGTACGTGGTCTAGATCACAGTATCGAGGAGCCACCCTAACTCCCCTGCAACACAAGGCCGGAACCATTCCTTACTAACAATCCCGAACAAGATAACCCCGCAGTTGGTGTACATCCAACCGCCCACACAGCCGAATAAAAAGGGGCATCTAGACAGGGGTATACCTCGTCCTGCTTGGGCATGACCCACCTAACCTTGCTGCACCTCCCCTGTTTTAGCCATTCCCGGTTGATGAGGCTTGAGGCTGCGATTACCTTTATAGAACATATCACTTAGAATGCTCATCATCCGCCTGACGATGTGCTGAAAGCATTCAATCCATACAAGTTCGTTCTGGGTTCGAACGAAACCGAAGGCATTATCTCATTACACTCATTTTGGAATCACCCTCAGAGTCAACGACGATAACCCTTGCATTTTAAAACACCATCTCGATTCACCATTTGATAAGTCACGACCTATCGTTTAATTTGGATCGATGTGGTTTTCGGAGAATCAAAAGTTGATTCTTCCGATCCCGGTCTCATCGGATCCAAATGCCATTTTAAAGGCCAAGTTGTCTATTTAACTTAACAGTTCAATTTAATATCAGAATTCACATAACAGATATAACAGATAAATCATACACTGTAACGATCCTGAATTTTTAACAATTTAAAAATGAAGATATTTAATTAATTTTAAATATTTGAGATAATTTTAAATTGAATTCCAATAAAACTATGAAGTTGACGATTAAATTTTTGAATTTAATCTATTTAAAGTTGAATAGAAATTTGAATTTAACTTTGAAGTTTGAAATTGAATATTGAAGTTGTATCTAAAATTCAAACTAATGACTTAGAAGAAAATTAATAAATTTGTAGTTAGTTTCAATAACATTTTTCATTTATTTAAATAAAATAGAATAAGATTTTAAATCAATATAAAATCAATAAATAAATATACATAGTAAAAATTCAAACAACATATTTATAAAACTTTGAAAAATATAATGTAATTACATTTGAGAAAATTTAACAACATAATTTTAAACAAAATAAATATAAGAAAAGATATAAAAAATAAATATAAAATAAATATAAAATAAAGTATACATTACCTTACCTATCAGCTAAATCCACGCCGCATTACACGCCTTCAACCCCGCAAATTTCACGTTCTCCTCTGCATAATACACGAATCCCCTCCCCCTATCATTTCATCAGTTCATACGAAAAAAAATAAAAAGGAAAAGAAAAAAAAATGGCGGCCATGTAATCATCTTCGTCTTCGTCTCCTCCTCTCCGAAACTAGGGCTTCAATTCGAGTTCGATTCTTCGTTCGCCTTCAGAAATTAGGGCTTCGACTTCAATCTCGCTCGCGTGCCCCAATTCGTTCGCGTGCTCTTCGATCTGAGGTGAGTAAAATATTCTTACTCACATCTAATTTAGCCTCAAGTTATAGAGTTTAGTTTCATGTGATTTTCGTTCGTATTAAATTGTTTAAATTACTGATTTTAGTTGCTCGATTTATTGATGCTCACGATTTTGTTTTCTGGAAATTGATTGTTGTGTTTGGCTTCGGCCTTGATTCTCTTTACTTGGAATTTATTTGTGAATCCATGTGCTTGCTCAACAGCCATGGTTTTGCACTGCAGTTGTTTTCGACAGTAAAACTTGATGTTGATGATTTTAGCTTGTTCGAATTTCTGGAAATTGATGTTGGTCTTGTTCGACCCTTACCATGCTATTTTTGGTCATTATATCTTCACTACTATGTGTATACACACATTTATGTGTGTGTGTGTGTGTGTGTGTATATATATATATATGCGTTATATGATTAACGTCCACTGTGATTTACTCGAATTGTATTATGTGGATTTGGCATTTCTGTCCACTGTTCGATCTTGTTCAAAACCATCATTTATTTAAAAACGACATTGATTTGGGGATTGTGATTACCAAATGACTTTCAGTGATTCTTTGACAGTTAAGAATTACTTTGGTAAAGAAATTGTATGCTTGTGAAAATTTTGGTGATAGTTGATGCTAGTATGTTAATAATTATGTTGTATTCATCCCCTAGTTGCTCTGTACTTTCGGGGCTAATCAACTGTATACATACATTCATGTATGTATATAGTTGTATGATTTGTCTGCATTTTTTTTCATACTGCTATGATGCAGTTTCCTTCACTGTTGTATCTTTGAAGTTTGATACTGTTGTATTTGATATCTATTTTTTAAAAACTAATAAGAACAGATACTACCAAGATATAATATTGTTTAAAAAAAAAACTAATAAGAACAGATACTACCAAGATATAATATTGTTTTAAAAAAAAAAACTAATAAGAACAGATACTACCAAGATATAATATTGTTTTTAAAAAAAAAAAAACTGATGAGAACAGATACTATAATATTGTTTTTTAAAAACTAATAAGAACAGATACTACCCAATATTTTTTTTTTTACTAATAAGAACAGATCCTACCAATTTGTGATTTGTTTTTAACTAATGAGGACAGATGCTTGTTTTTTTGTTGTTGCTGCATATGATGGATGTGAATTTATTTATATTGTGATTGAAATCTGCTTGTGCATATGTGTATATATATATATATATGCCACCTCTATTATGATATACAGTTTCAAGGAAAAAATAAAATAAAATATAATACTGTGAGTAAACTCTAACTTGTTTTCACAAAAAAAATCTGGTTGCATGACTTGAAGCTCGATGATAAATATGTTTGCATGTTGTTGAACTAAGTATACTTGTTTCAAATCTGCTTGCATGTGAATGAAATATCAAAATGTTTCTCTGTTCTGAAAATGTGCAGAGTACAGGTAGGGAAAGAAAATTCATTTTCTTTGGTTTGACCTTATTGGGCTATGATTCTTTAACAAAATATGTTTGTTAAGTTTAAACCAAAATTTGAAAATATTTCTAAGTTTAAAAGAAAAATAAAAATCAAAGCCTGTAATTCTGTCCATTGCATATCACTGCCTGGTTGGCTCGAGCACATTTATATTTATGATACAATCATCATCTGGACTGTTTGATGGTTTCCTTGGTCATTTTAACATATTGCTCATTGTTGTCTTGATAGTGTTACTGCTATCTTGATGTACTTGAACAACCTGAATCTTGAACGGTTGTTATTGCTATGATACAATCATCATGAAATCTGGTTATACATAGGTATATAGTTGTACCTATTATTTATGGGCTTGTAGCTTTCTGTTACATAGCTCAGTTTTGCTTAACTTCTTATCTTCACTATTTCAGTCGCATTACATTGTTGCCAGTTGCATTTATTTCCATTATACTTGAGCTAGCCTGTAGTATGTATTGCCATATTGTTCAGTTGCTTCTGTACATTTGCATTTTTTTTTAGCCACTTGTTAGGAACTGACACCTTGCATTGATGTCTTGACTTCTTGCATTTGATGGCAGTTTGCTACTTCCTGAATGTTGCAGTGTTGTTTTATTCACTTGGTGGCATTTTGTTGCTCACCATTTACACTGTGCAGCCTTACCCCTGCTGCATTCGTTTGATTGTGCCACTGTTGCACTTCAATTGCTTCTGCTGGTTCATGTATACGTATGTGTTATTGCCTTCGTGCACTAATGCTTACTGACTTGTTGGATTTGAGGATTTTTTCTAAGTTTGCTGCTACATTACTTTTGGACTCCCTCTGATTTATTTCATGTTTTGTACCCTAGCCCTTGTGCCCATGTGGTAACTGCATTCTTGTGGCAATTTGCCCTTGTGTCCAAGTAATGGCCGCAGTTTCATTTTTATGAAAATTTTGCACTTGTTGAAATGTGCAGTAATAAGTTGTTTGGAAACTTGTTTTATTTCACAAGTTGTAGTGGCGAGGCAGTGCACGCAAGCGTGAACTGCAGCCACGGAGTTGACATTTTAAATGTGGCGAGGCCGTACGCGCGTGTGTGTACTGCAGCCCTACCAAATTTTAATGTTTAAATTGATGTTTTCTTTTTTGATGAAAATTATTTTATGTTGCCAATTCAATATATTTGAATCGATTTTGATGATTTTGTTGTTAATTGCCGTTTAGACAAATTTTGATTGTTTTCTAAATTATCTTCATCAATAATCTCTTCATCTATCTCATTGATAATCTGAATCTACTGAATTGTTGTTAACACTGTTAAGTGTTATATGTTACCGTTATCCGATTTCTTGTTAAAGGATCGGATAGGTAAAATATATTTGACTGTCATCTAATTGTTGATTATTATTGCTTCTATGCACTAATAACTGAGTTTGAATTAGACTGACCTGTGTATTATTTTCTTTTGAAAAAATACTCGGGTCAGACCGAGTATTTTTACAGCTTGAAGATTTTCAGGCCGCGAAGTTAGAGAGAGGGGGATTAAAAGCTTTACTTCAGTTTTCAGAAAATTTTCTTGTACTTAATGAAAATAAATTGTTCCGCTGTATAAAAATTTAATGCATTGTACAAACTCTGATATATGTATGTAAGAAAAATTCATTTATGAATAATATTATGATTATTCTGTGATTCTGTGGCTGATTCTGTTTAAACTTTATAAACTGAACAACAATCCGTCATTTTGAACGTTTCGAGTTGGTTTAATTACCGACTAGAGGCGGTCAGAGCGGCGGGTCGTTACAAAAGTGGTATCAGAGCTTTGGTTTACTCAAAGCTCAGTTTATGATGTTTAATATGAATAGTTACTAGAACCACTATAAAGAAAGTGCTTTTCAAATTTAAAGAAGTATAAAATTGTTTTCTTTAAAATAAAAAGGTATTTTGAAAATTAGAATTATTTTGAAAATTCCCTTCTCTAAATGTGAGTGTGCGATAGTTTATATTCGGTGAGGTCTCATTAGATTTGAGTTTCGATCGTTCGGAAACTCATTATCGAATTATTGAGATTTATGAAAATGAAATATGAGTTAAGAGAACTAGTGAATTAGTGAATTGGTTTAAATTGGTTTAAATCAAATATTTTGAATATTTCGAGTAATAATTGTGAAATAAAATGATATGTTAATTTGGTTATAATCAAACGGATTATTGAACTATAACTTGAGAATTTGACTCTGAATTCTTTTGAAATTGATTTCAAACGTTGTGAAGAACAAGTTAGTAAATAAATGAATGGATTATAAGTATTTAACTTATAATATGAACTTTTGGTATATAACTGAGGTATATAAATTGAATTGAATTGAATCAATAAGAAGATTTATAAATTGAAGTTTTATAAATAGAAAAGGAATTCGTGAAGATTGTTTATAAATTCGAAACCAATTGAATTTGATAAATGAAAAATAGAAGTTATTAAAGAAGATATATTCGTGATTTTGGACAGCGAATTATCCTTTAAGTTAAATATTGTTATAGTAAATGTTGGTTGGGAATTTTATCCACGATTTTGAACAGTGGATAATCCTTTAAATAAAAAGTGTAGAAACACTGAATTGAATAGAAAAGTATATTCACGATTTTGGACAGTGAATATATTAGTGAATAAAACAGATATGTTTTAGAGAGAATGATTGAATAATCCAACCTCTGCTAATAAAAATTTCGAATATTGATAGGAAACTTCGAAAACACCTTGTTAATTATAATGGCGAAAACCGAAGCACAAAAAGCAGCACGCCGTGAACGAAGAGAAATTGCTCGTAGAGAAGCAGGAGCGAGACCTGCGGAAATTGAAAGGAGATTCACTGAAAGGCAAGCACCTGGTCCATATGATGAGGTTATTTTCTATCGATGTCATAAAAAGGGACATTATGCCCTTAAGTGCCGAGAGAGGAGAAAGAAAAGGAATGTGGATGACCGGTTCGCTCGTCTGGAGATTGTGTGTTTTAAATGTCAGGAGAGAGGGCATTTTCTTAGCCATTGCCCTAAAGTGAAAAAGAAAAGGTGCGTACTCAATTTACCCGTCGATAGATTGACAATCTGCTACCATTGTCGTCAGTCTGGACATATAGCCAGAAACTGCACCGAAAGACAACGGGGAGAGCAAGCTATAGCCCGACCAGCTAGAGCGAAAAGTGCCAAGGTGATAGATAAGGATGGAAACATCTCATATTATTGCAATAATTGTAAGGAATGGGGACATGTGGATTTTGAATGTGTTAATTCTCCTTTAACACAATATGAAATAGTGTCATCCGATGATGAAAGTTTGGCAAAGATGCATACTATCGGACAAGAAGTCGTTAGTCCTTAATTATTCTGAATCTTAAACCAATCGATATATTTTGTAATGCTATCTTTTGTAATCCACAATCTTCTGTGTACGTTTTTTTTAAAAGTATTAAGCTATGTAAAATTTTGTACGGAGGAAATATTTTAATGAAATAGCATTTTGGGAAGTGATATTATGGAAGGAAATTTAATTGTTGATTTAACTGTAGGAATCAAACTAATTTTGATGTGAAGTTTATATTTCAAGTTTAGACTAATGTCTAAAATGATTAATGTGGAAATATGAATTTGATGGAACTAAATTGATGAACAATTTACTAAAGAACTAGTTGACTATTTTTTGAAATAGAAAGTAAATGCAAAGTTCAAATAGAATTTAAATTTCAAATTTGAAGTTGTCAACATGATAATCCATTATAGGTTTAAATAGACTCAGTGATGAACTTGAATTTAAACGTGCGGAGAATTAAATTAAGTGAAAAACTTAATATTGAAAAGTTGAAATCGGTTTAAAACTGATATTGTGAAAAGTATGAAGAATTCAAACTATTGAATTCAAACTATTGAATTAAGTTGAAGTTGAAAAAGTTAATAGTTTTAAAGATGTTTTAAAATGCATTAACTATCGAATACATAGATTTCAACATTCAATTGTTGAAATAGACGTTTTCGAGAAAATTAAGGAAATGGTGGACTATAACACTGTTGTTATAGTAAATGGTCCGGAAGGAAATGTTGTTTATAGTATTGGGATTTATGTATCTATCTTAAATCCGAATCCCTATACTAGTGATTTTGAGTTGTCGTAACGATGTTTTACGCAACATTCGTTTTAACTCAAATAAATGTGTTTAAAAGAATGATTTCCTTAAAGAAAGAAATATATACTTAATTTTGATTCAAGTATATCGAATATTTTCAAAGTGTTGAAAATGAATGAATTTGTGAATTACTTATTATTGAATAAGTATGGAAATGTTTTCCAGTATGAAATGAAAGGTTTGAAACTTTATCTTTTAAAGATAAATTGAAAAATGAATATTTGAAATTTGTTTCAAATGGCTAAGTGTGAAAATTATATATCTTGTAAAGATATTATTTTGAGAAATGTGAACAATTAGTTCAACTTGGAAATTTTTCAAAGGATTGAATCTTGAGTTAAATTGAGTTTAACTTTGACACCAAAAATAATATAAGTTCAGCTTTGAATTTTGGATAGTCGATTGGGATTGTATGTCTAACATTGTGAATTGATGACATAGCATTTGATCTCTATTAAATATATATCTGTGGTGGCGGAGAATTTATTCTTTTAGCTTAACACCCTTCTCTGAGACGTACGAGCTTAGAGGTTATATATCGATAGACATCAATTATGTGTTGAGAACTGACGATGTAACGTGAAATCCAAATCGAATGTGAAGTCGATAATGAATTGGATTGTGAATGTGAATTAGGTTTGAGATAACCTTAAATTTTCAAATCGATTTAGAGGAAAATTTTAAACGTGATGGAAAATTTGGAATCCTCTATTTGTAGTGAATGTGAATTGAGTTTTCGTAACTTATATATGTGAATATAATCGAAAACTATCAGTTTGGAAAGTCATTATTATGAAAATCCTGTGTAGGTTTACATAGATATGATATGTACGAAATGTGAAATGAAGTACTATATGTATATGACATATGTTTTCTAAAAACTGAGGATATGGAAATGTACCTTCCATTTATTATGTGTGAAAGTGATTGGAACTCGGTGGAGTGTCCATTGTAAATCGTAGCTACGTAGAATTCCATTAGTGGAATGTCCAATGGGACTGATTTGATATCCCCCACGATGGATCATTGTGTTTGGGATTATGTGATTGATGCTGGCATAATTCGTGGGGCGTGATGCCTACAGTTACAAACGATTCCACTGAGATAGTGGCGCAACCGCCGAGTAAACTGCGATCTGGAAACCGAAGCGTAATTCGAGGGGCGTGATGCCTAAGGCTACGAGCGATTCTACTGAGATAGTAGCGTAACCGCCGTGTGGACCGCGATCTAAGGCGATAACCATGGCGAAATTCAGGAGTGATGAGAAATCTGAGATTACAAGCGATTCTACTGAGATAGTAGCGAAACCGCCGGGTAAACTGTGATCCATGGGGGAACGGACTTTCCATATCCATTTTTAAAAGATTTTTAAAAAGTATTTTCACTGGGAGTTGAAGCAAGTATATTTAGTACTTGGAGATTTTTAGTCTTGCGCCTGGCCAGCGTATGCCTAAAGTCTGTGAGAACGACGATGGACTTGTTAAACTTTGAGTTATCAAGTATTTTCAAAAACTTTGAACAGAAAATCAATAATCTGAAATTAGAATTACATAATTCTAACTTAATGAACTAAGGAAGAAGATCTTTTTGAATATTTTGAAAGCACACAGCTTTGGATAAGATATATTATGCAAATATTTAGCATGAAAGATTTGAAGTTTAAAAAAAATCTGAGTTTTGTAAGTCGAAAAAAATTTGATAAAAGACTTTTGTGTCTTGATTATTGAAATTGATGAACAAAACTAGTGAAATGAAATAAGTGGAATGAATCCTATATTTATTTATGAGTTTGAAACTTGGTAAAATTGTGTAGGATATAAATATCGGTGAGATTTTAGCAAACGTTTTTCCTAACTTATAATTTCGGGATGAAATTCTTTTAAGTAGGGGAAATTGTAACGATCCTGAATTTTTAACAATTTAAAAATGAAGATATTTAATTAATTTTAAATATTTGAGATAATTTTAAATTGAATTCCAATAAAACTATGAAGTTGACGATTAAATTTTTGAATTTAATCTATTTAAAGTTGAATAGAAATTTGAATTTAACTTTGAAGTTTGAAATTGAATATTGAAGTTGTATCTAAAATTCAAACTAATGACTTAGAAGAAAATTAATAAATTTGTAGTTAGTTTCAATAACATTTTTCATTTATTTAAATAAAATAGAATAAGATTTTAAATCAATAAATAAATATACATAGTAAAAATTCAAACAACATATTTATAAAACTTTGAAAAATATAATGTAATTACATTTGAGAAAATTTAACAACATAATTTTAAACAAAATAAATATAAGAAAAGATATAAAAAATATATATATAAAATAAATATAAAATAAAGTATACATTACCTTACCTATCAGCTAAATCCACGCCGCTTTACACGCCTTCAACCCCGCAAATTTCACGTTCTCCTCTGCATAATACACGAATCCCCTCCCCCTATCATTTCATCAGTTCATACGAAAAAAAATAAAAAGGAAAAGAAAAAAAAATGGCGGCCATGTAATCGTCTTCGTCTTCGTCTCCTCCTCTCCGAAACTAGGGCTTCAATTCGAGTTCGATTCTTCGTTCGCCTTCAGAAATTAGGGCTTCGACTTCAATCTCGCTCGCGTGCCCCAATTCGTTCGCGTGCTCTTCGATTTGAGGTGAGTAAAATATTCTTACTCACATCTAATTTAGCCTCAAGTTATAGAGTTTAGTTTCATGTGATTTTCGTTCGTATTAAATTGTTTAAATTACTGATTTTAGTTGCCCGATTTATTGATGCTCACGATTTTGTTTTCTGGAAATTGATTGTTGTGTTTGGCTTCGGCCTTGATTCTCTTTACTTGGAATTTATTTGTGAATCCATGTGCTTGCTCAACAGCCATGGTTTTGCACTGCA
This sequence comes from Allium cepa, assembly GCA_030765085.1. NCBI lineage: Eukaryota > Viridiplantae > Streptophyta > Magnoliopsida > Asparagales > Amaryllidaceae > Allium > Allium cepa. The sequence goes on along the minus strand of CM060941.1, from coordinate 489,537,019 downwards.
GTTGTTTTCGACAGTAAAACTTGATGTTGATGATTTTAGCTTGTTCGAATTTCTGGAAATTGATGTTGGTCTTGTTCGACCCTTACCATGCTATTTTTGGTCATTATATCTTCACTACTATGTGTATACACACATTTATGTGTGTGTGTATATATATATATATGCGTTATATGATTAACGTCCACTGTGATTTACTCGAATTGTATTCTGTGGATTTGGCATTTCTGTCCACTGTTCGATCTTGTTCAAAACCATCATTTATTTAAAAACGACATTGATTTGGGGATTGTGATTACCAAATGACTTTCAGTGATTCTTTGACAGTTAAGAATTACTTTGGTAAAGAAATTGTATGCTTGTGAAAATTTTGGTGATAGTTGATGCTAGTATGTTAATAATTATGTTGTATTCATCCCCTAGTTGCTCTGTACTTTCGGGGCTAATCAACTGTATACATACATTCATGTATGTATATAGTTGTATGATTTGTCTGCATTTTTTTTCATACTGCTATGATGCAGTTTCCTTCACTGTTGTATCTTTGAAGTTTGATACTGTTGTATTTGATATCTATTTTTTTAAAACTAATAAGAACAGATACTACCAAGATATAATATTGTTTTTAAAAAAAAAACTAATAAGAACAGATACTACCAAGATATAATATTGTTTTAAAAAAAAAAACTAATAAGAACAGATACTACCAAGATATAATATTGTTTTAAAAAAAAAACTGATGAGAACAGATAATATAATATTGTTTTTTAAAAACTAATAAGAACAGATACTACCCAATATTTTTTTTTTACTAATAAGAACAGATCCTACCAATTTGTGATTTGTTTTTAACTAATGAGGACAGATGCTTGTTTTTTTGTTGTTGCTGCATATGATGGATGTGAATTTATTTATATTGTGATTGAAATCTGCTTGTGCATATGTGTATATATATATATGCCACCTCTATTATGATATACAGTTTCAAGGAAAAAATAAAATAAAATATAATACTGTGAGTAAACTCTAACTTGTTTTCACAAAAAAAAATCTGGTTGCATGACTTGAAGCTCGATGATAAATATGTTTGCATGTTGTTGAACTAAGTATACTTGTTTCAAATCTGCTTGCATGTGAATGAAATATCAAAATGTTTCTCTGTTCTGAAAATGTGCAGAGTACAGGTAGGGAAAGGAAATTCATTTTCTTTGGTTTGATCCTTATTGGGCTATGATTCTTTAACAAAATATGTTTGTTAAGTTTAAACCAAAATTTGAAAATATTTCTAAGTTTAAAAGAAAAATAAAAATCAAAGCCTGTAATTCTGTCCATTGCATATCACTGCCTGGTTGGCTCGAGCACATTTATATTTATGATACAATCATCATCTGGACTGTTTGATGGTTTCCTTGGTCATTTTAACATATTGCTCATTGTTGTCTTGATAGTGTTACTGCTATCTTGATGTACTTGAACAACCTGAATCTTGAACGGTTGTTATTGCTATGATACAATCATCATGAAATCTGGTTATACATAGGTATATAGTTGTACCTATTATTTATGGGCTTGTAGCTTTCTGTTACATAGCTCAGTTTTGCTTAACTTCTTATCTTCACTATTTCAGTCGCATTACATTGTTGCCAGTTGCATTTATTTCCATTATACTTGAGCTAGCCTGTAGTATGTATTGCCATATTGTTCAGTTGCTTCTGTACATTTGCATTTTTTTTTAGCCACTTGTTAGGAACTGACACCTTGCATTGATGTCTTGACTTCTTGCATTTGATGGCAGTTTGCTACTTCCTGAATGTTGCAGTGTTGTTTTATTCACTTGGTGGCATTTTGTTGCTCACCATTTACACTGTGCAGCCTTACCCCTGCTGCATTCGTTTGATTGTGCCACTGTTGCACTTCAATTGCTTCTGCTGGTTCATGTATACGTATGTGTTATTGCCTTCGTGCACTAATGCTTACTGACTTGTTGGATTTGAGGATTTTTTCTAAGTTTGCTGCTACATTACTTTTTGGACTCCCTCTGATTTATTTCATGTTTTGTACCCTAGCCCTTGTGCCCATGTGGTAACTGCATTCTTGTGGCAGTTTGCCCTTGTGTCCAAGTAATGGCCGCAGTTTCATTTTTATGAAAATTTTGCACTTGTTGAAATGTGCAGTAATAAGTTGTTTGGAAACTTGTTTTATTTCACAAGTTGTAGTGGCGAGGCAGTGCACGCAAGCGTAAACTGCAGCCACGGAGTTGACATTTTAAATGTGGCGAGGCCGTACGCGCGTGTGTGTACTGCAGCCCTACCAAATTTTAATGTTTAGATTGATGTTTTCTTTTTTGATGAAAATTATTTTATGTTGCCAATTCAATATATTTGAATCGATTTTGATGATTTTGTTGTTAATTGCCGTTTAGACAAATTTTGATTGTTTTCTAAATTATCTTCATCAATAATCTCTTCATCTATCTCATTGATAATCTGAATCTACTGAATTGTTGTTAACACTGTTAAGTGTTATATGTTACCGTTATCCGATTTCTTGTTAAAGGATCGGATAGGTAAAATATATTTGACTGTCATCTAATTGTTGATTATTATTGCTTCTATGCACTAATAACTGAGTTTGAATTAGACTGACCTGTGTATTATTTTCTTTTGAAAAAATACTCGGGTCAGACCGAGTATTTTTACAGCTTGAAGATTTTCAGGCCGCGAAGTTAGAGAGAGGGGGATTAAAAGATTTACTTCAGTTTTCAGAAAATTTTCTTGTACTTAATGAAAATAAATTGTTCCGCTGTATAAAAATTTAATGCATTGTACAAACTCTGATATATGTATGTAAGAAAAATTCATTTATGAATAATATTATGATTATTCTGTGATTCTGTGGCTGATTCTATTTAAACTTTATAAACTGAACAACAATCCGTCATTTTGAACGTTTCGAGTTGGTTTAATTACCGACTAGAGGCGGTCAGAGCGGCGGGTCGTTACAAAAGTGGTATCAGAGCTTTGGTTTACTCAAAGCTCAGTTTATGATGTTTAATATGAATAGTTACTAGAACCACTATAAAGAAAGTGCTTTTCAAATTTAAAGAAGTATAAAATTGTTTTCTTTAAAATAAAAAGGTATTTTGAAAATTAGAATTATTTTGAAAATTCCCTTCTCTATTTTGAAAATTAAAATAGTTACTATCCCGTGTCTTCCCCTCTCTCACTCTCTATCTTCTTCTCCCTTCCCTGATTCTTCCCTGATTCTTATTTTTTTTTAGTTTAAGTAAATTAAAAACTGCAGTTAACCCTATCGCTCACGCACGGTCCTAACTCGAGTCATCCCACCCTTAAACCCGAGAACTCATTCGAGTTTCACTCGATACGAAGCCGCTGTCGTCCTCACTGACACACTCACGCCACCGTGCACGTGCACGGTGGTGCGCTTGGCCTCCGGCGCCTCGCGGCAACCCCCACAAATTCCAAAACGTCCACTCTTACGAAATCAAAGCCCAAAATTTCAATCATAAGCCGAAAACAAAAATTCGACCTGTAGCTCGAACATGGCAACAACAACGCCACTGACAAATCAATCGCGCGACCACCACACATCACTGGAGGTGATGAAAATTCACCAGAACCTCGATCGCACCCCCCCTAACTCCACCAAAAATCGCGACCCACTCGGTCAACCTATGATGCCGGAATCAATGTTTTACAGAGCATGAAAATTTTAAGCACTCAAACCCTATTTTTGATTCAAACTCAAAACTTATGCATTTGAAAATTATTTCGACATTTTTCTAAAATCAATTAGTTTACAATCTTGCTTCCTGTTGATTTACAGAAGTTAAAATTAACTAAATCTCCTTAAATTGACAAAAACCCATTTTAGATTCATTTTAAAACTGCTCTTTTAATCTTTGTTTAAAAATCAAGAGTTTTATGTTAAAAAATCATAATTATGTTTATGAACTCTAAATATGTTATCGAATTTACAAATTTAAACATTTGAATGTTAAACTTTGATTTCTTTGTTTTTACCTGTAGTTTGATAATACAGTATGAATATCATGTTGTTAAGCTTTAAACATGTTTACAGGCCTTGTTTAAGCTAAACAAATTCGAATTAGCACAATACAAAGTTCAAATGGTTATATGAATAAGTAATATAGATTTCTTGGCTTAACCTTTATCAGATTTCAAAAGTTTTGAAAGAAGCAACTACCTGTACTATTCAAACAACAGAAGATACCAAGGCTAATTATATAGACAATACCCAAGCACTTACCATTTACAAATTAAAAATACAAATTTTGATTTAAAATGGATAAGTTTACTCACCAAAAGCTGTAGCAACTTGAAACAAAGGCTAATTAGAAGACTGCATTTTGCAAAATGGTTTTTGAATTCCAGTAACTTTCCTTTTGCTTGAATTTGTTTTGAACTTGCAAATATAAAGTTTGGTTTATTTTCTTTTGCTTCTGCTCAGTTTCGTTTTCTTGAGTTAATGACTGAACTTAATGCAATGATAAATACATATATATAACTTGCAACAAGCTGCCTTCTTGAATAAGCTTAAACATAATATAATATTTTGCCTTACTTTTCTTTGTACTAAGGCCAGAGATGATTCAATAATTATGGCTGCAGATTTATTCCAGAAAGAAAAGTGTGCTACTTAATGAATATGTTCACACTTATGTTAACACAATCAATATTTACTGACACAAATATATGCATAAATATATTGCAGGCTTAGTATATACTAATGTGTTTTCATTTATGTTTACACTCATTAGTATTTACTGACATAGACATTTTATCTTGATTAATGTTTGCTTACAGGTTTGATTTGTTATGTATATACAGTTTACATTTATGTTAACATAGACTAAATGCTTGCTGACATAAAGATTTATACAAAGATGTTTTGCAGATTTGGTTTGTACTAAAATGTTTCATTTTGATTAACACTAATTTGTATTTGCTGACATATATGTATACAAAGATATTTGCCGTTTTTATTCATTTTGACTTCATACTTAAGTTAACATATAAATAACATGTTTGCTGCAGGTTTTATATGGTCTTCATTGCTGATGAAAACATATTATTATGCTATACTTAAGTTTGACTTATGCTCCTAATCATATTTTATGTTATACTTATATTACCTATTTATAAGTTCATTTTATTTAATTATGAACATTGTTGTTTAGACACACTACTTAAATCTAATTTTTATTTAAAGTTAAATGTTTCCAAATATTTGATTTGTATACTATATTTGCATTAATGTATTTATATTTAATATGAAAAGAATTGTGTTATTGTACTTGTTACTATTAACTGCATTCATATATCTGATAATTAATGTCATTAATACATAAATTTTAATTTAATTGAATAACACATATTTATTTCTGAATATTGTTGAAAGCATCTATTATATATATTTTAAATTCCTTTATAACACCTATACAACTATTAATATCCAAAATCTTATTTATTTATAAATGAAAATCTTATATTTTATTTAAATTAGATTAAAAACTTATTATAATAATGGGGTCAAAATTCCAAAATGTCACATTCCTCTCCCCTTAAAAGAATTTCGTCCCCGAAATTTAAACAACAGTTAATTCAAAAGCTTAATTATTAACAATCAAACACACATTACATCCATACAAAAACTAACAGTCAAACAGTCAATCCTAACAACATTACTAGTTATCCGGACATAAATCTGGATAAGCTTTCCTAAAACTATCAAGAGTTTCCCAGGTACAATCTCTGGGATCCTCACTCCGTTGCACCTTGACAAGTTTCACCACTTTGTTCCTGAGTTCCTTCTCGTCTTGATCTACAATCTGAACAGGATTTCTAACTACAGTCAGGTTGGGTTCTACTTCTAGATCTCCCTGAATAACTGGTTCTACTACCAAAGATGGGTCATGAACAAATTTCCTTAAATAAGACACATGAATTACATTGTGAATCCCAGACATCCGTTTCGGAAATTCAATCCTGTAGGCTACAGTTCCAATTCTTTCCAACACTCGGTATGGACCAATATATCTCGGAGCAAGTTTTCCTGTTTTTCCGAATCTTATAGCACCTTTGATTGGTGAAAATTTAATAAAAACTAAATCTCCGATCTCACATTCCAATAGTCTTCGTCTCTTATCTGCATATTTCTTCTGACGATCTTGAGCAGCTTTCATCTTTTCTTGATAAGCTCAACCTTCGCAGAAGCTTCTCAAATTATATCGGGTCCAAGCACAAGTCGATCATTCGATTCAATCCAACAAGATGGGGATCTACACGGTCTTCCATACAGAGCTTCATATGGAGCCATCTTAATATTCGCTTGGTAACTATTATTATAAGAAAATTCCATTAGATGAAGATGGACTTCCCATGATCCACCAAAGTCCAATATACAAGCTCGAAACATATCTTCCAGAATTCGATTAAGCTTTTCCGTTTGTCCGTCCATCTGAGGATGATAGGCTGTACTTAATCTCAAACTAGTTCCCATTGCTGATTGCAAAGCTTCCCAAAATTTTCTAGTGAAAATAGGATCACAGTCACTTACTATGCTGATAGGAATACCATGCAATCTGACTATTTCCTTCAAGAAAATTTCTGCCAAGAAAACTGCAGTACGAGTCGCCTTAACCAAAATAAAATGGGCACTTTTTGTTAAACGATCCACAATAACCCATATTCCTTCATTTCCTTTCCTGGTCCTAAGCAAACCGTCTATAAAATCCATCGAGATCATTTCCCATTTCCAATCTGGAATTTCCAAAGGTTGCAATAATCCTGCAGACTTCTGTTGATCTCCCTTCACTTGCTGGCAAATGGCATAACTATTTACAAAAGCAGCTACATCCTTCTTCATATTCGGCCACCAGAAAACTCTCCTCATATCTTTATACATCTTCGAAATTCCCGGGTGAATATTCAATTTGGAACGATGACACTCAGCTAAGACTTCTTGTCTCAGTCCATCAATATTAGGCACACACAAACGACTATTAATCCTTAAAGTACCTTGAAATCCGAATACCGATCGTCTTTAGTTCCAAGAATTATTTCCTCAAAAGATTTATCCTCCATTTGCTTACTAATGATCTTTTCTTGGAGAGATGGAACTACTTCCAAAAGAGATAAGACTGCATTTCTACTAAGAGCATCAGTCACGACATTTGCTTTCCTCGGAGTATACAAAATATCCAGATCTAAGATGCCAAAAAATTCGACCCATCTTTGCTGTCTCAAATTAAGATCTTTTTGAGAGAAAATATACTTCAACGGTTTGTGATCCGTGAATAACTCAAACTTTTCTCCTAAAAGATAATGTCTCCAGGTCTTCAAAGCAAAAACAATAGCCAACGGTTCTAAATCATGCGTAGTATAGTTCTTCTCATGAGATTTCAATTGCTTACTAGCATAAGCAATCACTCCGCCATTCTACATCAACACTGCACCCAATCCAATTAAACATGCATCTGTATATACTTCAAATTTGCTCTTCCCATTCGGAATAGTAAGTACTGGTGCACTAGTTAACCTTATCTTCAATTCCTGAAAAGCTTCTTCACACTAAGGTGTCCATTTAAATTTGGTTCCTTTCCTTGTTAGTTTGGTCAGATGCGAAGAAATTTTGGAATAATCCTTAATAAATTTTCTGTAGTAGCCAGCCAAACCCAGAAAATTATGAATTTCCATCGGTTGCTTCCATTCTAAAATAGATTCTCCTTTCGTTGGGTCTTCAGAGATATGTTCACCCAAAATACTGTGCCCCAAAAATTTAACTTCTGATTTCCAAAAATGGCACTTTGAAAATTTTGCCTTCAACACATGCTTCCTCAGAGTTTCCAATACAATTCTTAAATGTTGTCTGTGCTCCTCTTCCGATTTGGAGTAAACCAAGATATCATCAATGAATACCGGCACAACTTATTCTACATAGAACCTTAGCGAACCATCCGATTTGATGACAAACACAGTAGCAGAGCCCCAACAAGAAAAACTGGGTCTAATCAAACCCTTCTCCAAAAGATCTTGCGTCTGCTTAATCAACTCTTCTCTCTCTCTAGGAGGCATTCTCCTACTGGGCTGAATCACCGGCACAGCTCTTGGAATCAAATCAATGCGAAACTCAATCTCTCGGTGTGGCGGTAGACACTTAACTTCTTCGAAAACATCAGGAAAATCTTGAACCACTTCGATTTCCTCACTTTCTCTTGAGAAGTCTTAACTCCTTGCAAAAGATTGCACAAATGAATTCCAGAATTGTCGCACAACACTCTGGCAATTCTACCCAAATAAATTTGTTCTCCCTTCACAATCCAGAACAGCCATATACTGTTCAGGTCAATCCATCGAAGAAATGAATCCACTCTGCTACTTCTGAAATCACCTCAAGAAAACTGCTAATCAACAAACCTTCTCGACAGACACAGAACACTTCCAGCTATAGGGCTAACCTCAATGTCCAAAGACTTCTATTCAAAGCTCTTCAAGAAACTCGAGCCTCAATCAAACAAAAAAATACCCTACTGAACTTGGTCACAATTCCGAAACGGACATACTTCCTTAATTTGTTCCAGAGAAACATCTTCGAAGACATCCAAACTCACTGTGTCTCATCACACAGCTACCACCTTGAGATATCAAGATATCATGATTTGGTCATGTCCATCCGATAGATCCAAACTCAAGCTCATCCAAAATTACATTCCAACAATGAAATCCTCACTTCATCCAAAGCTCACTCGAGACGGTAATAGGTCTACAGTCTCGACAGATACACTCCAACTACAAATATTCAAAACTCCAATCATCGGTAGTCGTGTTTCACACACCACTACCCTATCTACCTTATAACTTATATTGGAATACCTGAACAGGTAACCCAATAAATAGGTAGAAATATAAACATACATACATACACACACACACACACACACACATATATGTATATCAAAATTACAAATACGCTCTCTTAAGAAAGAAATCACTCAAGAGCCTAGGTATTCACTCAACCTAGCGCTCTGATACCAGCTGTGACGACCCGGCTTCCTACGCACAGGAAGACGTGTCATCAATAAGAAAGAAAGGGATAGAAATAGAAAAGAAAGGAAAGAAAGAATAACAACATCAGAATCTCACAGCGGAATGGAATAAAATATAATACCTCAACATAAATATTACATAGTTATATATACATCAGAGTGAAACAATATCATACAACGTGCCTACCATATACATATCTGTCGGAACATACATCTCAAATACATAAACTAACTAACACAGCGGAACTATATAGATATATGTCTACAACGCTGAAGCCTCCTGCTCCATTGCTCCTCCAGAAGTCATCAAAGCTAACCTGAATCCCTTGGCTACCCGTAAAAATTTGGGTACCCGAAAGTTTATGAAAAACAAAAATAAACTCCGGGTCAGACATGGGTCTGGTATGAGTAAACGGGTTAAAGTTGTTTAACTTTGAAAATCATTTAAAATAAAGGTATCACGTAAGACTCCCCACAAATAAATACAGGTAAGTTTTTACCTTACGCTAACCAAAACATTTCATAGGAAATCCAGTGATATTATAATAGTGTCTAGGGTTTTCAAGTAAAATACAGAAATAGCTGAAATGCTTACATCTCACATTTCAACATAGTTGGGCACAATCAAAACGTACGGCGCTTATTGGAAATTGGATCCCATACAATGGCAAGGCTACTGGGGTACCGCCTGTCACAGTACGTGGTCTAGATCACAGTACCGAGGAGCCACCCTAACTCCCCTGCAACACAAGGCCGGAACCATTCCTTACTGAACAATACCGAACAAGATAACCCCGCAGTTGGTTACATCCAACCGCCCACACAGCCGAATAAAAAGGGACATCTAGACAGGGGTATACCTCGTCCTGCTTGGGCATGACCCACCTAACCTTGCTGCACCTCCCCTGTTTTAGCCATTCCTGGTTGATGAGGCTTGAGGCTGCGATTACCTTTATAGAACATATCACTTAGAATGCTCATCGTCCGCCTGACGATGTGCTGAAAGCACTCAATCCATACAAGTTCGTTCCGGGTTCGAACGAAATCGAAGGCATTATCTCGTTACACTCATTTTGGAATCACCCTCCGAGTCAACGACGATAACGCTTGCATTCTGAAACACCATCTCGATTCACCATTTGATAAGTCACGACCTATCGTTTAATTTGGATCGATGTGGTTTTCGGAGAATCAAAAGTTGATTCTTCCGATCCCGGTCTCATCGGATCCAAATGCCATTTTAAAGGCTAAGTTGTCTATTTAACTTAACAGTTCAATTTAATATCAGAATTCACATAACAGATATAACAGATAAATCATACACAGTTAACACAGATATCCATAATATATCACAACATATCACAGAAACATCAAAAAGATATCAAAGTCAATCAAACATAATCATCAATGCATACCAAACAATTTGCATTACTTTACTCAATTGATTGCTTAAGAATAAACTATTTTTATTCTGCTTAATTAATTACTGATTAATTAATTTATTAATGACTAATTAATTAATTAGTTATCATTAATTATTAGTTTATTAATCAACTAATCTTTCATTACTTATTTAATCAATTAACTTCTATTCATTAACTATTACTTAATTACTCAGTTAATTAGTTGATTCTTAATTAATAACTTACTTATTAAAATGAATTAATTATTTAATTATCACAAATTGCTTTAATTATCAATTTAATAGTATAATTCCTGATTAATCACTTAAGTTAATTTCCATTAATTAACTTCAAGTAATTAGCTAACGTTGTTAAGATTTAAATTGCTTTACCATATGATTTATTTTAATTAACAAATTTAAAGTTATCAAATTAAATTTTCAAGTATAAATTAATTAACATTCTAGTTACATTGTATAAATCAACTATCTTTACATCATTAACCTTATTAAACCTTTAAACAAATATTAACTTAAATTACTAATTACTAACATAACTTAGTTATAACACAAATTAAAGCTAAATCATGTTACACGTTTGTCCAGAAAAAAAAACCCGAGACAGCCTCCATTCCAACTCGAGACGTTCACGAGACTGTCCCGTGTCTTCCCCTCTCTCACTCTCTATCTTCTTCTCCCTTCCCTGATTCTTCCCTTCTTCTTATTTTCTTTTTAGTTTAAGTAAATTAAAAACTGCAGTTAACCCTCACGCTCACACACGGTCCTAACTCGAGTCATCCCACCCTTAAACCCGAGAACTCATTCGAGTTTCACTCGATACGAAGCCGCTGTCGTCCTCACTGACACACTCACGCCACCATGCATGTGCACGGTGGTGCGCTTGGCCTCCGGCGCCTCGCGGCAACCCCCACAAATTCCAAAACGTCCACTCTTACAAAATCGAAGCCCAAAATTTCAATCACAAGCCGAAACAAAAATTCGACCTGTAGCTCGAACATGGCAACAACAACGCCACTGACAAATCAATCGCGCGGCCACCACACATCACCGGAGGTGATGAAAATTCACCAGAACCTCGATCACACCCCCTCTGACTCCACCAAAAATCGCGACCCACTTGGTCAACCTATGATGCCGGAATCAATGTTTTACAGAGCATGAAAATTTTAAGCACTCAAACCCTATTTTTGAATCAAACTCAAAACTTATGCATTTGAAAATTATTTCGACATTTTTCTAAAATCAATTAGTTTACAATCTTGCTTCCTGTTGATTTACAGAAGTTAAAATTAACTAAATCTCCTTAAATTGACAAAAACCCATTTTAGATTCATTTAAAAACTGCTCTTTTAATCTTTGTTTAAAAATCAAGATTTTTATGTTAAAAAATCATAATTATGTTTATGAACTCTAAATATGTTATCGAATTTACAAATTTAAACATTTGAATGTTAAACTTTGATTTCTTTTTTTTTTTACCTGTAGTTTGATAATACAGTATGAATATCATGCTGTTAAACTTTAAACATGTTTACAGGCCTTGTTTAAGCTAAACAAATTCGAATTAGCACAATACAAAGTTCAAATGGTTATATGAATAAGTAATATAGATTTCTTGGCTTAACCTTTATCGGATTTCAAAAGTTTTGAAAGAAGCAACTACTTGTACTATTCAAACAACAGAAGATACCAAGGCTAATTATATAGACAATACCCAAGCACTTACCATTTACAAATTAAAAATACAAATTTATATTTAAAATGGATAAGTTTACTCACCAAAAACTGTAGCAACTTGAAATAGAGGCTAATTAGAAGACTGCAGTTTGCAAAATGGTTTTTGAATTCCAGTAACTTTCCTTTTGCTTGAATTTGTTTTGAACTTGCAAATATAAAGTTTGGTTTATTTTCTTTTGCTTCTGCTCAGTTTCGTTTTCTTGAGTTAATGACTGAACTTAATGCAATGATAAATACATATATATAACTTGCAACAAGCTGCCTTCTTGAATAAGCTTAAACATAATATAATATTTTGCCTTACTTTTCTTTGTACTAAGGCCAGAGATGATTCAATAATTACGGCTGCAGATTTATTCCAGAAAGAAAAGTGTGCTACTTAATGAATGTGTTCACACTTATGTTAACACAATCAATATTTACTGACACAAATATATGCATAAAGATATTGCAAGCTTTGTATATACTAATGTGTTTTCATTTATGTTTACACTCATTAGTATTTACTGACATAGACATTTTATCTTGATTAATGTTTGCTTACAGGTTTGATTTCTTATGTATATACAGTTTACATTTATGTTAACACAGATTAAATGCTTGCTGACATAAAGATTTATACAAAGATGTTTTGCAGATTTGGTTTGTACTAAAATGTTTCATTTTGATTAACGCTAATTAGTATTTGCTGACATATATGTATACAAAGATATTTGCATTTTTTATTCATTTTGACTTCATACTTAAGTTAACATATAAATAATATGTTTGCTGCAGGTTTTATATGGTCTTCATTGCTGATGAAAACATATTATTATGCTATACTTAAGTTCTTATTGACTTATGCTCCTAATCATATTTTATGTTATACTTATATTACCTATTTATAAGTTCATTTTATTTAATTATGAACATTGTTGTTTAGACACACTACTTAAATCTAATTTTTATTTAAAGTTAAATCTTTCCAAATATTTGATTTGTATACTATATTTGCATTAATGTATTTATAGTTAATATGAAAAGAATTGTGTTATTGTACTTGTTACTATTAACTGCATTCATATATCTGATAATTAATGTCATTAATACATAAATTTTAATTTAATTGAATAACACATATTTATTTCTGAATATTGTTGAAAGCATCTATTATATATATTTTAAATTCCTTTATAACACATATACAACTATTAATATCCAAAATCTTATTTATTTATAAATGAAAATCTTATATTTTATTTAAATAAAATTAAAAACTTATTATAATAATAGGGTCAAAATTCCGGAATGTCACAATTACGGAATCACCCACAGAGTTATACTGACGTATAGCCCTTACACCTCGAGTCTTCACTTGCTCTACTTGGATTAACGACCTAACATTTAATTGGAATCGATGTGGTTTTCGGATTCCAAATATGGAAACCCGATCCCGGTCTCATCGAAATCCAAAGCGTGTCTTTTAGGTCCAAGTTGTTTTAAGTTTAAAACAATTCAATTCTAATTATCCATATACACACAGATAGATAATTCACATCATCATAATAGATAATCAATATTATCATAAACAAGTAATCATCACAAATTTATAATCTATATTATCATTGTCAATAGATACTCTACAATATCATCATCAATAGATAACTCATATCATCAACACAATGCAAACAATGCATCCATATCACACAATACTAATCTCATATCTGAGATTCAAACCATTTAAGATAAACCATATCATCCATTCATAAGCAAAGATCTATAATCACACCATTTATAATTAATTTAAAATGAATTAAATTAATTACTTCTATCTCTAATTAATTTAAAGTGAATTAAATTAATTACCTATCTTTAATTAATTTAAAATGTATTAAATTAATTATTTCACCAGTTAAAACTTGCTTACTTAACCCTTAATTGATTTCCAATCAATAAATCAATTATCCTCAAATTAATTACCTTAATTAATCACCCTTGATTAATTATCCCTTAATTACTTTCAAGTAATTATCTTTAATTAATCTACAAATTAATTATCCTTAACCAATCCTAGTAATTATACTTAATTAAGATTTAATCTACAAATTAATTATCCTTAACCAATCCTAGCTTCTCCTTCACCAGTTAAAACTTTCTTACTTAACCCTTAATTGATTTCACTCAAGTATCTTGATCCCGAACGGTCGTTATTTGAGGTCACATACAATTGTAAATTCCTTTGCAGGACATCAACAGGATATGAACATCCAGCTCATGGCATTACAAAACACGTCTTCCTACCGCAAGGCATATTTTGGGGGGCAAATGTTATCCCGCTTTTTGGCAAAGCCGTGATACCAAAAGATTGGTCGAAAACAAGAGACAGTTCGTCTCTTTGTCCGAGCCCGGATCAGGCTACAATTGATAGGACATGACAAGAAAAGCCATGAAAGCCAGTGTTCCAAATTTCAGGTTAATCGGAGGTCGTATGAACGAGATATGATCGATGGAAGTTAGCCAAAGAATGTCGTTCGAACCCATCAAAAAGTGAAGGAGAAGCTCATTTCGAACCCATAGGATTCGTATCCATCTTGTTCGAATCCATCAGTTTGCACACGCTTCGAGTCGATCGAGTTCGAACCGATCAGGCATGATATTGGTCACTTTGAATCGATCGGTTCGAATCCATCAGATGGGCATCCCCTCAACACGTTCGTATCCATGCTAGAGTACTGTTTCGTATTCATCGATCCCAGAGCACTTCGAATCCATCACCATCTGTATTCCCTACTTCGAATCGATCGGTCTCGTGCCCATGCATTGCTTCGTATCGATCGTCTTCGCATCCATCAGTGAACAATCACTCGTTCGTATCCACCAAGTCAACTAGCTTGGATGACGTGTCATTCAACGATACAAACGAGGCGAAGATCATGGATGCGAAGCGGTCGACTCGGAGAAAAAATAGGATCGATGCGAGGAGTGCGCGCCACGTCACCAAGAACCACGTGACCGATCGAGTCGAAGGGAGTGGATTCGAACGCAACAACCCTCACGAAAAACCACAACTTGAATCGATCATATCGCCAAAACCACTGATCCAAATGCAACGAAATTTTCACAGTAGCTTCCATACAAGGTAAAGATTGTTCCTGCCAAGTTTCATCTTGATTGGATCATTTTTTAATGGATTCGAAGTCACTTCGTATCGATCTCAGATCGAGTCGAAACTTGGTGAGGTCAGTCGCGTGGGCCCACTCACACGCCAGAAAAAGTCTCCCTAAGTTTGAGCGAGATCTGGGCCTCCTACGCCTATAAATAGCACCCTGAAGCCTTCGGAAAAGGGGATCTTCCGCCATCCAACGTCCAGACTCTGCCGGATTCAATTCCACACTTCATTATCGCTGTTGCAATCAGATTTGAAAGCTATCATCAGTTGTAATCTGCTGTAATCGATTGAAATCATCAAGTGAATCAATAAAGACATAAGCTTCAGAGTGGACGTAGGCAAGATCGCCGAACCACTATAAATCCTGTGTTTGTGATTGTGAATTATTGTGATTGTTATTGCTTAGATCTGAGTTCTATATTGATTGTTGTTGATTTGTGTTTGTAAACGGGTGCTTTCACGATATCGGGTGTTTGTGACCAATTTTGGTTCAAACACAATTAATAGCTTTCAAAATCCCGGGTTATCACGCGATCATTGATCCTCAGCTTTATATCGATCATCTACCGGGGATTTTTATCGATCTCCAACATGGGATTTCGTATTGGTCGCCTACAATGGGAGTTCGTATCGATCATCGGCTCCTCGACTTCGCATCCATCACTTCAGATCAATAGGAAGTTCCACCACACCAGATCGATACGAAACTCGTCCTTTCACCTATCGGTTCTGGATCGATACAAACTTCCCATTCTAGATCGCTATAAGATCTGATTTCTTCCTTCCTTCATCGATACCAGATGGAGACTAAGGCTTCTTCCACTGATTCTTTCGTATCCATCAATGATCCTTCTTCTTCAAACAGCTTGAACGTCATTTCCTCCTCCCTCAACCATGCTCTGACCCAACTCCGACCTCGACGTCGTCGGAATCGGCCACAAACGTGGACGAATTGTCATTAGAACTCAAATATCATCGTTCTAATGTGAACCGATTGGTGAATTGCCTAATTTAGACGGTTGGTTTGAGGGATTACCAAGTTATGTTGGGATGAGGACGAAGGTAGTTTTAATTTCTTAGTTTTTCTATCGATACGAAGGCAAGAATGAAATGAAGGCGGATGAAAAAATTTCTAAGTCCGAAGTGTATTTATATGGGTACGAAATCAAGGGAAAGAAACGGTTCATCTCCCAGTACTAAATGACCAATGGAAACAGTTTCTCGTGTTATCGATACGAAGATACATCTTCGTATCCATCTGCTATCAGTTCAGACGAGACTGTTCGTACCCTTTGGCCACCAATCGATACGAACGATGCAACAAAGACTTGTTTAAACTATTCGGACCCATAGCACGGTTGTTCGTATCCATTAATGATTCATCGATACGAAGTGAAAGTTTCCTATCCATCGCTTTGAAGCTCATAGATATTCATATCCATTGATACGAGATATTTTGAAAGGCCAACTAATTCTTACCGATCACCATCGATACGAAGATGATTTTCCAACTTCTCAAATTGATCCAGTGGAGGACTGATACAAAGACATACTCTAAAATGACCATCAAGCATCGTTATAACTCGAATTTCACAACGATCCAGGAGAGGATCGATACAAAAATTGATTTAAAAAAAGAAATTTGACAATGACCGGTGAACGTGGAAACGTGAATAGGAGTCAAGTTAACATATAACGAACTAACATTCAATTTTCAAAATTCACAGAAACAGAATGCTTGCCTGGTAACAACTACAACAGCGAACAACAGATTGCTAGCACTTGACACTCAGTTACAATAGCGCACTATACAATCATTGGCCGGTTACAATTCAGTATTTATATTGCCTAGAATCAATCAAAGGTTACATCTTTTGACGAGTAGACAATGACTACTCAATGAATCGGACAGAACTTTTCAGGCTAAAGATTGTAGCTTTTCAAAGCACGTCATGTTCACACAAGAAGTACTTTGGGGGGAATATGTTATCCCGCCTTTTGGCAAGGCCACGGCACCAAGAAATTAAATAAAAAACAAAACAGTTCATCTCGAAGATCGGTTATACACAGGTTCACTATAGATACTGGTAAATTTTGTCCAAGTCCGGATTGAGTTACAATTGATATGACACAACAAGAAAAGCTAAGGAAGCCAATATTTCAAATTTCAAGTCGATTGGAGTTCTTATGCTTAAGATATGGATCGATCGAGAATCATGGAGAAAGCCTTGGTTCATATCCATAAAAGGCAGTTCTTCTTCATATCCATCATTCTCAATCCCATCGTATCCATCAACGCTTAACATTACGTATCGATTCCATTCACACATTCTTCTTATCGATCTCCTCCCCACATAGCTCGTATCGATTGACCAACGATCGATACGAAGCACACCACTCAAATGATCGGTACGAAGAAAGCATATAATTATCGATATGAATTAGCCTCTGAATCATCGATACGAAAAACATAAGTTCGTATCGATGTGAAGCGACTACAAACGATCGACACGAAACGATCCAATAAGCATCGATACGAAGGAGTCCTTTGATCATCGATATGAAGCAGTTTCTGTCATGGATACAAAATGAAACGTTTTAGGTCGATACGAAAAAAGCATGTTCAAATGAAGGAAATAATCGATATGCAAGAAAAATGGATCGCTCCTAGATTATAGCTCCACGTCATCGAAGTGCAGCTGATCGATACGAACAGTTATCGTCTGAAGTTGATCGATACAAAGACGCCAGCCAATTGAAAATCCCAACTTATATTGATCATAACTCAAAATTAACAAGTCCAAATACCACCAAACTTTCACAGGAGCTTGCGCACCACCTCAAGAATGTCCTTGATTGATCTTAAGCCAAACGGAGATGTTTTTGATCGATACAAAATGTACATGTATCGATCAGGGATCGATCCCAATCTACCTCGGATCAATCACATGGGCCCACCCACGTGAGAGAAGGGGTATTCCAAGATCTGAGCTTGATATTTTCAGCCTACGCTTATAAGTAGCAGCTATATGCCCTCAGAAAAGGGACTTTTGGCTTTTCTACGTCGATACTCTGTCGAAATTACTGATGTACTTCGATTGTACTGTTGTAATCCATTTGTAATTAGCGAGTTATAATCAATAAACATCAATCATTTTATAGTGGATATAGGCCATACGCCGAACCACTTTAAATTTGTGTTTCTATACTTTTTCTTATCTGCTGATTGGTGTATTTGTTAATCTACTTCATTTTACATTTACTTTCTTCATTTTATCTCTTCAAACACATCCGAAGAGTATTGTTTCCAAATTTGTACAAACAAATAGCACTTTGATTTGGTTTTCGATGGAGAATTGTCGTATGGAAGAAAGATACAAACTTTAGTTTTAAAGCCAAATCATTTTAAAGTTAGTGAATGAAAGTTAGTAAGTGATGTCAGTGAATGGAGGTTAGTGAGCAATATTAGCACTTGAAATTACGAATATCCATAGCGATAATCGCTATGGATGTAGTTTTGCTTTGAAAATTCGATTTTTGAAATTTTTTGTTATTTAACTTAAAGGTGTTTGTAAATGTTTTATAAACTTAATAATAACGTTTTAGGAAGTTTATTAAGTTTTTAATAACTAATTTTTTAATTAATTAATTTTTTAAAGATTAATAATTTATTAAGGAAGGTTTAATAATTACAATTATGTGAAGATTAGTCATTAATTAATTAACTTTTAAAGTTAAGGTTTATTTTAATTAATTATTAGTTAAGTTACTTAATTTAAAATTAATTCTGAGTTAAGTAAATGATTTATTTTTAATTTATAATCAAATAAGTATAAGATTAATTATCAATAAATTACTAATCAAGGGTTAATTATTTTTAATTATAAATTAGTTAAGGTTTAATTTATAATAAATTATTTATAAAAGGTTTAATTTATAATAAATTATTTATCAGAGGTCTAATTTATCAATTAAGTTTAAATTAAAGACAATTAATTAATTAACTGATATTAAATAATATTTAATTATTAATATAGGTTTAACTAATTATTTAATAATTAATAAAGGATTAATTTGAGTTTAAGTAATAGTTAGTTATTGTTCAACTATTTAATTAAATTAATTTAAGATTCAATTAAAATTAATTATGATTTAAATAAGCATTTAACTTATAATTAATTACTTCAAAAAGGGTTTAAATTTTTATATCCTTTGGTTTCCAAAAGTAAATTTGTTTAAAGGTATTTATTTTTCAAAGATGGTTTTGAATACAAGTGATTCAAGTGTTGATAACATTAAGAAACCATATAACAGTGAATGAGTTATAATGTAGATTGTATGGTTGTTTGGACATGTGTTAGTAGAATAAATACCGGTTTTGCTATAAATTGAATGATTGATTGTTTGTTTGTGTGGACATGTGTTAACAGAATAAATCCCCATTCTGCTACAAATTTGATTGAATTGTTTGTACATCTGTTTAATAGGAAAAATCACCATCCTGCTATTATGTTATTTGGATATGTATATGCTAGTTAGTTCATATTGATATGTTATTCTCAGATTTGGATATGGGTTATTTTTACATACATGTTGACCTATGTAAATAACTGTTAAGTGAATTCGAATTGAAATTGAATGGTAACCTAAATGAGTGTCACTGGGATGGCTAAGCCACTTTTTGAATTTATAAAATATGGTTTTGAATTAACTCAACTCTTTAATCAATTTTGGATTATAAGATTTACAAATGATTTCAAAGCTATACTATTATTTTGTAAGTTATTTATAAGTAATAACTAGTTTATAAAAAGGTTTTTTACTAAATTAAAAGGCTTACCTGACGTGTTTTACAAATGGTATTTACATATGATATTTTATGAAGGAAAATTATAAAGGAGTTATAAAGGAAGATTTTTAAATAGTCTAAAAATAGAAGAGATGTTATAAATCATTTTAGAGATTTTTGAAAGAAGCTTTAAATCTGTTTGGAACTTTATAAAGAGGTTTGAATATAAAGTGAACGTATAAAAGAATTTTTATAAGAGATAAGTGAATGGATTATTAAAGTGAATGCGTTTTATAGTAAGTGAAGTTTTGAAAAAGGAATTGTTTGGCCATTTAATATGGAATCTTTGAGGAGAGTGAGTTTCCTAAAATGTTTTTGGCAAACACTTATATTGTTTTTCCAAGTTTACAAAGGAGTGTTAAGGGTTTTGGAAAAGTGTTTTGAAATGATCTTTTAATCGGGTTTTATAAAGGGATTTTATTAATTAAAGATTAATTAATAAAGGCTTAGAGGATTCCATATGGAATTGAACCAATGTTTGATTGTTTGTTTATTTGGTAGTCAAATAAACAACTATCAAATTTGGACCAAAACCTAACTTTGAAAATATTTCTAGAAGAAACATGGAAATTATATGGTACAATTACCATCAGTGGTGCCACACTGTACATATAAATTTGTCTCATTCTTCTAGGATAAATGATAAGGAAATCTATCCACTAACTGTTAGGAAGTGAACTACGCTCTTATCTTTTATCTGCTTATTTCCTTAAGAACCAGGGTTGGGTTTATCGGAAATTATTGAATGTTTTTCGAAGAGACCGAGATCAGATATGCTATCCGAAAACCACTTTGATCTAACTTAAGCATTTCGAAATGAAGACATCTTGAAGCATGGAATCAAAGACGAAGCTATTGAAGTGCAAAGGATACTTACTACTATTCTTGAGAGTGATTCCAAAATGGATGTACTAGGAGTAGTGCCTTCATTTTGTCCTTATCCTAGACAATTTGTACGGACGAATGTTGGCATTGTAGTGATGCTTGGAGGGTAGTGTTAGCATTACAAGTGGGATTGCTATTCAAAAAGGTAAAACGTATCGTCAAGCCTCATCAACCGGGAAATGATTAAACAGGGCATGCAGTAGGGCTAAGTGGGTTGCTCCCATTAGGGTATGTCATCAACTTTCTAGATTACCCTATTTTATGGATTTGGTTGTGCATGAGAGATCTCGATTTAGGTTGGAAGACCGAGATGATGACATGTTCAGTACTGCTAGTCAAGTGGTAGGTCGGTTCTGTATGACATTGTACAAGATGTTCTTGTTAGACTCGGGTGCATTGTCCTAAAGATGTACCCATCAAAGGTAGTTCCTTATCTGGTCATTATATGTAATCCATTCTCTAATACATGCCTTTACGGTTTTGATTGTAAAGCCTAGTATGCTATAATTTAATTAATGCAACAATTTCGGCTAAGATTAATAGGTATTTGTACTTTAGATTTTATTATAATATCATCGGTTTTTCTATAAAAGTGTTTTGGTTATCATAAGGTAAAAACCCGTCCGTGTTTATGTGCGGTGTGGCTTACGAGATACCTTTGATTCTTAAAAGGTTTTGAAATGTAATAATCAAATTGTTTGAGTTTACTCACACAGACCCATGTCTGATCCTGACTTTTATTTTCTTTTCCTAAAACTCTTGCATGGATGCATTTTGGAGGAGCTCGGAATAGGAGGCTTCATCGATAGCTAGTTATTATCTTGTTTCCGATGTATACTATATAATTTATATCTGATATATGAGGACAGCTGTTATAACTGTCCTAGGTTAAAAATTGTATTGGTGTAACTCTGATGTATCATTTTTGAAATGATTTTGTAAAGAACTATTTTGGTTAATATATTTTATTGCGTTACGCTGTGAGATTCTGTGTTTGCTTTTAGTTTCTTCTACCTTATATCTCCTTTCTTTTCTACTTGCAATCTGCCTTCTTGTTCAATTTGAGTTGACATGTATGATTTATTGCCAATTTAAACTGTACTTGAAAGTGGGTTGTTACAGTTGGTATCAGAGCTGAAGGTTAAGCAAGAACCTTGGATTTGGTAGGGCAACTCATTTGAGATCGGGTAAGTGAGACCCTAGAATGAGTATGAGTGTATTATATATGAGCGTGTTTGTTAGTGATTACAAAATGTTTAATATTGTGTTGATTTATCTGTTGAGTGGCATAAGAACTCTGGTCGAGACATAAGATGCCACGATGGCGATAAAGGTTCTTAAACACTTGAACAAGGTAAAATGACACGATATTGTTTTGAAATTGGGTAAATGAAATAATTTTACCTAAGCTATTTTATACACAAGGAATGATTTTCAAAAATAGTATAGTTTTTTAATTGTTGTTTTAGGGAGATAGTAATATTTTATTATTATCACTTAGAGGTTTGTTTAGTCATGCTCATTAAGTTTGAGCAGTGGCTATTATTAGTGTGTATAGGTAGCTTCCATTTTAGGATTTAGGTTAGGTTAACAGAAACGAACACCTTGTGAATTAAGTTTCACGATTTGACTATAAGGCGTTCGATGACAAGGTTGAATTAAAAGTTTGATAAAACTTAATTTTTAAAGGTTAGAATATTTTTAAATAAATATTTGGAAATGATTTTATAAAAGTTGATTTATAAAACGAATTTATAAGAATGGGTCTTTTAGTTTAAAAGATTTATGTTGAAAACTTAAGAACTTAAATCCCAGTGCTTTTCAAAAATGGTTTTCAAGGTTTTGGAAAGTGATAATAGTATTATTTGGAAGATGTTTTTGGTTCAAGTATAAATATTTTATGGAGAAATGTGATGTGCGGTTTCAAAAATGATATTTTGAAATAATAGAAACTTTTTTAAGTTAGCTAGTTCGAGTGGCTCTAAAATAACTTAAAATTGAGAAAGTGATATGTTCGGATGGTAAACACTTCTCTTGAGTATTACCCTTGTAGGTAAGGAAAGTATAATACTATTTGGTAATACCTAGTTCCTTAGTATCATTTTGGAGTTACTCAGGCTATATGTAAATTTTCATAGAATTGAAATTATAGTTTCATTTCAAAATGTTTTCGAATAAAACCCGGATATTTGGATCTCGTGTTTTCTTAAGGAGATAAATTCGAATTGGAATAGTGAAATTAGATAAGGGTATATACTCTTAGGCTGTAGTGGAGTATTATCCAAGTTGAAACTTAGAGTAGTTTATGAAATGCTTTCATAAATTATTTAGTGGGGATATAATTGGTATTAGGGATAACCAATTTAGTAAGTACTTAGGTTGGACGTAGATCATTTCTTCTTTTCGTATAGTTTTGATCTAAGATACGAGTATATGACTTTAAGGTGTTTGAACCGCTCCGAATAAGAATTTATTACTCAATTTTTGATGGTGAACATTTGATTAGGATTTTTGGGATGGAATAAATGTTTTCTTTCATAGTTATAACTATGTAAGGAGAAACGAGGTTCCAAATCAAAGAGCACGATCAGAGTCCTTATTGGAGAATCGGGTTTGAGATAATAGTTCGGAAGTGAAGTTATGTAGTCGAGTTGTGATCGAGTCAGATATTGCACGAGAATGATCTATGTACATCATATGGAATGATGTAGAGTGTTAAGTGTTACTGAATATGTTATGAGGTGTAATTTCGGGGACGAAATTCATTTAAGGTGGAAGAATGCAACGACCCGGAATTTCACTACATTGATTTGCGAATATTTAATTAATTTTAAATATTTAAATAAATGGTTTTATAATGAAAATTAAACTCTTTTTAATAATAAACAATGATTGTGAAATAGTTTTGAAAATATGTTTACAAAAATATATAGTTCGATGAAAAACAGAAAATGTGACCGGAAAATGTTTACCGAATTTTCGATATTTCATCATATAAAAGCTGTTTCAAATGTTGTGCACACTTTCTTATATATATGCACACATAGAGTAAGTATATAATGTGGTTTAGGATAATATAATAAGTTTTAATTAAGTAAATTAAGTTAATTTAATTAAGATAATCATGATGTGACACTTTGGCAACTAAATAAAAAATAAATAGAAAATAGTCACATCAGGAAGGACATGATTTGACACTTCGAGGGCTAGGGTACAAAGCATTTAATGTATGTTGTCAAGGAGGGGGCACACGTGGCAAGGTGGCGTTCAAGGAGTGGAGGGCAAAGGACTTGGGCGTTTGGGTAATTTTGCATTTACATTTTATATAAAAACATTTTTTCCTTTTTTTCCTTTTTCTATTTTTCCAAAGCTTCATCCTTCCTTCGTAATCTCTAAAACACTTTAATGGCTTCTTAAGAATTTTTAAGTTTTATATTTTCAAATTTTAAACTTTTTAAATGTTTTAAACTTAGCTTTAAACTCTTTATTTCCGCTCCAAAATTCTTCCATTTTACCCAAAATGGTTTCGACAGTGACTTCTTACAAACTCCTCCAAAACCATATTTACTTTTCTCGAACCATGTAGTATTCCAGTTGCTACAACTTATTAGTTTACCACTTTTTTTTGATTTCGAGCTTAAATGCTCCAAAATTACATTTTTTGCAAGAGTGTTTTTGAACCTTGATTTTGACATCTGAAAATACCCCTCATTGTTTTAGCCATAACTTCCTTAAAATTTAGCATATTTGAGTAATTCTTTTTTTAATGATATAGGATTGAATTATACATCTTTACCTCTTCACCACTCTTCCAAAATCCAAGAGGTAAGGGTGAAAAAGTCGAGTGAAAATGATCCATTTTCGAGAAGAATTTGCAGTTTTCCAAGCTTCTTGAATTTCAATGTGTTTAAGTTTTCAAAGGATTTCCAGTGAGTAAACGTTTGTTCTAAACTCAAGCTTTAAATTTTTATATGTTGGTTGATTTGTGGCTTGGTTTGCTAGTTGAAATCTTAGTTTATTATGTGATTGACTGTATGTGTACATTGGTTGTATGTGATGGTAGTTAGATTTGAAGTTGAAACTATAGTATCATTATTGTAAACTTTGTTATATGTTATGAGCTTGCTTATGCTTTGGTTGTTGCATGCATATATTGCCATTGACATGATTATGAGTTAGGTTATTGGGAAGGATAACACTTTGATTTCGTTTCCGATGGAAATCCTTATATAGAAGAAAGATACAAACATTGGTTTTAAATCCAAATCGTTTTAGAATTAGTGAATGGAAAGTTAGTAAGGGACATTAGTGAATGGAAGTTAGTGAGCAATATTAGCACTTGAAATTATGGATATTCATAGCAATAGTCGCTATAGATGCAATTTCGCGTTAAAAATTCGATTTTGAAAATTTTGGTTTTTAAACTTAGGTGTTTGTAAATGTTTAATAAACTTAGTAATAATGTTTTAAGAAGTTAATTAAGTTTATAATAACTAATTTTTAATTAATTAAGTTTTTAATAATCATTAATTAATTAAGGATTAAAAAGGGTTTAATAAGTATAATTACATGAAGATTAGTCATTAATTAATTAACTTTTAAAGTTAAGGTTTACTTTAATTAATTATTAATTAAGTTACTTGATTTAAAATTAATTCCGAGTTAAGTAAATGATTTATTTTTAATTTATAATAAAATAAGTATAAGGTCAATTATTAATAATTATTAATCAAGTGTTAATTATTTTTAATTATAAATTAATTAAGGTTTAGATTATAATAAATTATTTATAAAAGTTTTAATTTATAATAAATTACTTATCAAAGATCTAATTTATTAATTAAGTTTAATTAAAGATTACTTAGTTAATTAATTGAGATTAATTAATATTTAATAATTAGCAAAGGTTTAATTAATTATTTAATAATTAATAAAGGATTAATTTGAGTTTAAGTAATAGCTCATTATTGTTCAACTATTTAATTAAATTATGTTAAGATTCAATTAAAATTGATTATGACTTAAATAAGCATTTAACTAATAATTAATTACTTTTTAAAGTTTTAAATCCTTTAGTTTACAAAAGTAAAATTGTTTAAAGGTCCATCTTTTCCAAAGATGGTTTTGAATACAACGGATTCAAGTGTTGATACCATTAAGAAACAATATGTGACAACCCAGATTTTCAATGTTTGATTTTGAACATTTAAATGGTTTTAAATATTGGATTTGGAATATTAGTTGATTTTGAATATGAAGATTTCGGTTGAAATTATTAAATGAATTTAAAATTTTAGATACAGTGATCTCGTAACTTAGAAATAAGGTAAATAATTGAAATTGAGTTGAATATGAATCGAAACAATTTTTAATGTTGATATAAATTCTATTTGAATTATACTGTTAGTAAGTTTTTAAAAACTGGAATGTCTAGTGATTTTGTCAACTTTTGAAATCATCGATTTGATCGACGCGTTAAAATAGCGATCCAAGGAACTATCCCGGAATTCGACGAACCGATTCCATTAGATATGTAATAATGTATTATCAATGAATTTCAAATTTTTTAGTGATCGAACCTATTGGCTGGTCGTGCGAGATAGAAACGCGTTGAAATTATTATCCGAAATTTAATATAATAATTGGGTTCAAAAAGCAATCTTCTACATACGATCGAATTAGGTCTCGAAACTTGTTCCATTGCATTCGAAATAAGAGTATAACATTAGGAACCTCAAGCGGCACACCTCGATAGGCGTTTATGATTTTAGGGTGCCTTAAACGAGATATTTTTAATACTAAAATAAATAAATCAAATAAGAAAACATATCAGCCACCCTAACCCTATCTCAACTGAATGATATACGTACGCGCGCCGCTACTCTCTAGTTTAAAACGTGGCCTTTTCTTTTACCTTCCTCAATGTTGAACAAACGATTCCCGAAGAAACGAAAAAAAGGAATTCACACTATGCAAATCACGAGTGGCAGTGTCGGCGACACTCAAGCGGAGCACGTAAGCGAGGGAAAGGAGCACCAGCCGCGATGCTCGTTGCGGCAGCTAGGGTTTGGGGACGATCTCGAATCGCATGCGCGTGTGCGTGGGTTTGCAGGCGGAGGCGGAGGGTCCTGGCAGCACGTGGTCGAGTTCGACGGTGGTGCTAGGTTGGAGGGTGCATGCACGAATTTGTTCAAGGTCATGATAAAAAAAGGGGTGAGGCATGCGTATTGGCCTGGTAAGAGGAAGGGGAGAATGTGAGTTAAGTTTTAAATAAATTTAATTATGTTAATTATATAATAAATTACTCGAATGTTAATAAATTGTATAACCTTCTCATACGAGGTTCGATCGAAACGAAACTAGCGGCAACGGATTCGTATCGACGTGTGCTACACAAAAAATTGGTTTGGAATTTTTGGAGCCAGTTGGAACTTTGTATTAAATCGAGGATGTTTAACAAATAAAAAAAAATCACGGAAAGTAAAATCTCACTCATTTTGGATTACTGGTTTTAATTTATAATGTAAAAGTTAATTATTTGTTGATTGGATGAATTTATAATTTATTATCAGTTGGATGTTATATTATATAAAGTAGTATATATATTAGTATTTGGGTATATTCCCACCGATTGGAGCAGATGAGACACTGTGCATTCCGCATAATAGCGAATGACCCTTTTTATTGCGGTATCCCACCTCGAAGTGGGATTATTATTATTTTATGTTATATAACATCTATGGTTGCAGGAAGACAGGTTGGAGGGATCCAACTGGCCAAAAATGTTGATTTTAATTTCATATATGTTGAAATATGATGCGTGTGAATATCCTGCTATAGATTGTGATATGTTTGATTTATTGGATGCTATAGTAGCACTGGCCTTAATTTTGGTATTATAAATACCGTAAATAATATTCTTGAATTTTAGAAAGAAATTCAAAGGATATTCTGAAAATGCAAAAAATTTATATCGAATTTTGGATTATTTTAAGGAAAATTGATATGGATAAAACAATGAATTGATTTTGGGTTTGTACTTAACAATTCAAAAAATGTTTTAGATAGAGATTTTAAAATATGAATATAAGGGATTTTTA
Organism: Allium cepa; assembly: GCA_030765085.1. Classification (NCBI taxonomy): domain Eukaryota; kingdom Viridiplantae; phylum Streptophyta; class Magnoliopsida; order Asparagales; family Amaryllidaceae; genus Allium; species Allium cepa. The sequence continues at coordinate 489,508,789 of CM060941.1, read as the reverse complement.
ACAATGGATTTTAAAAGATATTTCTGAAAATATGGATAAGGAGTTGAAATTAATATTTAAAATAGATTTGAAAAATAAATGGAATTTATAAAGTGATGATTTAAAAATGAAGTTTATAAATGAGAATGTTTTTTAAACAAGTGAAAACCGAATGAGTTTATAAATTTATAAACGAAAATTATAAATAATGTGAAATGATTTTCATTTGATAAATTCGAAACATAACCTCACAGTGAGAATTTATAATGAGATATAGAAATCGGTTTAGAAAGAAATAGTAGATTATATTTTTTAAATTGGAGACGCAAGTCGATTTGTGATAAACAGAAAGAGATTTATAAATGCTAAAATGGTTATATTGGATTATAAAAATAGATTTTTATCGAGAAGTTAAGTTTATTTAGAAAAGGGATTTTTATTTATTAAACCGTGTAATTTAAAATTTGTTTTAGTATTGAAAATATTTTGGAAAGTTGGTGGGTCAAATATTGGATATTAGTTGAATGAATCATTATTTTTATGATAAACTTGGTAAATCGATTAGTATTATTTATAAGGAATTGGAAATTGGTATCTTCGTTTGTTTAAAAGTGTTTTGGATATTTTAAATGATTACTTAAACAAGTTTTGAAAATAAACTGTTATTCTTATAAAATATAGTTATTATTTTATATATGGAATTTAAAGGCAAGTGATTGGGATGTGTTTAAAAATACTCTCGAGATTTGTGAACCGCTTGTTTTTTGATGGATGTGATTTTATAAGAGAATCTTATAAGGGAATTCAGGAACTTAAGAAATTTTGAGGAAAGAAAATTTCCAAATTGTTTAGATACGGGAACTTCAAAAATGAATCTGAATTCATTAAAGAAGTTATAAATTGTTTGTTGAATTATAAATAAGTACAATCGATAAAATTTTAGAAAATTGTTTAAGGGGTTGATAAAATTTTCGGAGATTTTTGAGGTAATTTATGAAATATTTTCGAAGTAGGGGTATTAGAAATGATTTTTGGGAAATAGACTCATAATATTTTCCTAAATAGTGGAATTAAAGGTTTTGGAGACATTTAAGCAACGAAGTGATTTATATATAAATATTTTTTTACATAAAGAATTATAAATTGGATTTGGAAATATTTCTAAGTATTGATATGGGTTGAAATATCCTGTTATGGATTTAAGTGTTTGAGACCGTTTTCAAATGTTGATATACTGGAAGAGATTTGAATATATACCTTCGTAAAGATATTTTGAGATGAATTGTTTTGAAAGATTTATAATATGGGCCTAGTGACTACTTACGTGTGTAATTTGATATTTAAATAATCGACTATCAAATCTGGCCAAATTCGTTGATCGTTTCGAAGAGGCCAAGATCAGATTTAATTATAAGAAAACCACTTCGATCCGATTTGTGCATTACGAACTATGATATCATGAAGATAACGAAGATGGAGTTCTTGGAGATTCGGTTTGTCCAGACCCAGGACAACTTGTATGGATGAATGCTATCAATGCATTGTCGCCTGGAAGGCAGTGTTAGCAGTGAAAGTATAAATGTTAATCTTAAGGCAAAACGTAGCCTCAAGCCTCATCAATCGGGAATAACTAAACCAGGGGAGATGCAGCAAGGCTATGTGGGTCGCTCCTATTAGGGTATGATCATCACTCGTCTAGAGTGGACATCTATCATCACTTTCATTTAAATGTGTTTCAGGGCCCATTAATGGTGATCAAATTCGATCCTATCCAGTAAGGTGTAGGCCAGTCTTATGCTGGCAGGGATCGATAAGTTCGATCTCGGTACATTTTTCTAAAAGTGTACTGTGGCGAGCGGTACCCCAGTGTTCCTGTCATTGTACGGAATCCAATATCCACTACAAGCCAGTACAGTTTTGATTGTGCTCAACTATGCTAGAATGTGAGATGCAAGCGTTTCAGCTACTTCATATTTTATTTTCTATATACACTATTATAATATCAGATGATTTTGATATAAAATGTTTTGGTTATCGTAGGGTAAAAACCTGTTGTATTTATTTATGGCATGGTCTTACGAGATACCTTTGTTTTTCAAAGGATTTTGATGACAATAATAATTCAAATTGAGTGTATTTTCTCACGTTGGTTTTCCAGACTGACTCGGGTGTTATTTTATTATAATGCTTGGGTCAGACCGAGTATTACAGGTTCAGGTTAGAATGCTATGGAGCATGGGAGACGTATTAGAAGATTCTTAGGCATATTCCACGTACTTGATTATATCCCACTGTGTCTTTAGGCTGTATATTCAACACTTGTGAGGACTAGTTATTAGAACTATCCAGATTGATTTGTTGATTGTTATATTCTCATATTGGGGTGTATAATAGCAGTTGTAGTACTTTTTTTTTCAAAGATATGCTATTATCTATTATAAATTTTTCCACTGCGATTATGAGATTCTGTATTATTGTTTCTATTTCTTCTTTTATCCTCTTCTTTCTCATAGTTATTCGTCTTTTCATACAATTTGTATTGGACAAGTGAGATTTAATGGGTACGGAATGGCGGGTCGCTATACCATATAACTATGAATGAGTTATATTGTAGATTGTTTGGACATGTTTTAGCAGAATAAATCCACATTCTGCTATAAATTGATTGGTTGATTGATTGTTTTTTTGTTTGTGTGGACATGTATTTAGCATAATAAATCTCTATTCTGCTATAAATTTGATTGAATTGTTTGGGCATCTGTTTAGTAGGAAAAATCACCATACTGATATTATGTTATTTGGACATGTATATGCTAGTTAATTCAAGTTTACATGTTATTCTCGGATTTGGATATGAGTTATATTTACAAACATGTTGACCTATGTAAATAACTGTTAAGTGAATTGGAATTGAAATTGAATGGTAACTTAAATGAGTACCATTGGGATGGCTAAGCCTCCTTTTGAATTTATAAAGTATGGTTTTGAATTTACTTAACTCTTTAATCAATTTGGGATTGTAAAATTCATAAATGATTTCAAAGCTATACTATTGTTTTACAAGTTATTTATAAGCAATAACTTGTTTATAAAAAGGATTTTTACTAAATAAAAGGGCTTACCTAACGTGTTTTACAAACGATATTTTTAAATGATATTTTATAAAGGAGTTATAAAGGAAGATTTTTAAATATTTTAAAAATAGAAGAGATGTTATAAATGATTTTACAGATTTGTGAAAGAAGCTTTAAATCTAGTTGGAATTTATAAAGAGGTTTGCATATTAAGTGAACGTATAAAAGAATTTTCATAAGAGATAAGTGAATCGGTTATTAAAGTGAATGGGTTTTATAGTAAGTGATATTTTGGAAAATAATTGTTTGGCCATTTAATACAGAATTTTTGAGGTGAGTGAGTTTTCCCAAAATGTTTTTGGTAAACACTTACATTGTTTTCCAAGTTTAAAAAGGAATGTTAAGGGTTTTGGAAAAGTGTTTTGAAAGGATCTTTCGATCATGTTTTATAAAGAGATTTTATTAATTAATAAAGGCTTAGAGGATTCCATATGGAATTGAATCAATGTTTGATTTTTTGTTTACTTGATAGTCAAATAATTAACTATCAAATCTGGACCAAAATCTAACTTTGAAAATATCTAGGAGAAAAATATAAATTATATGGTACAGTTACTGTTGGTGGTGCTATACTATATGTATAAATTCGTTTCGTTCTCTAGGATAAATGATAAGGAATTCCATCCACTAATGGTTAGGGGATGAACTCCGCTCTTATCTTTTATCTGCTTATTTCCTAAAGGGTCGGTGTTGAGTTTACCAAAAATTATCGAAGTTGTTTCGAAGTGACCAAGATTAGATATGTTATCTGAAATCCACTTTGATCCAACTCAAGCGTTTCGGAATGAATACATCTTGTAGCATGGAATCAAAGTCGGGGCCATTGAAGTGCAAGGGCTACTTTCTACTAATCTTAAGGGTGATTCCAAAATGGATGTACTAGTAGTAGTACCTTCGGTTTATCCTTATCTTGGAAAACTTGTACGGATGAATGCTGGCATTATATTGGTGCCTGGAGGGTAATGTTAGCATTCCAAGTTGGATTACTATTTAAAAAGATAAAATGTTGCCTCAAACCTCATCAACCTAGAAATGACTAAAACATGGCATGCAGCAGGGCTAAGTGGGTCGCTTCCATTAGGGTATGTCACCATCTTTCTAGATTACCCTATTTTTATGGATTTGGTTATGCATGAGAGATCTCGATTAAGGTTGGAAGACTGGGATGATGACATATTCGGTACTACTAGTCAAGTGGTAGACTGGTTCTCTGTAGCATGGTACAAGATGTTCTTGTCAGACCCGGGTGCATTATTCTAGAGATGTTCCTATCGGAGGTAGTTCCTTACTTGTTCATAGTATGGAATTTATTCTCCAACACATGTCTTTACGGTTTTAATTGTAGCCTAGTATGCTGGAATTTAATTAATGTAACAATTTCGACTAAGGTTAATAAGTATTTGTACTTTAGATATTAATATAATATCGCTGGATTTTCTATAAAAGTGTTTTGCTTATTACAAGGTTAAAAAACCGTCCGAATTTATATGCGGTGTGGTTTTACGAGATACCTTTGATTTTTAAAAGGTTTTGAAATGTGATAATCAAATTTTTTGAGTTTACTCACACCAGACCCATGTCTGAGCCGGAGTTTTATTTTCTTTCCCTAAAACTCTTGGGTGCTCAAATTTGTATGAGCAACCAAGTAGTTTAGGATTTTCCACAAATGTATTTTGGAGGAGCTCAGAGCAAGAGGCTCCATTGATAGCTAGTTATTATCTTGTTTTCCACTGTATATTATGTACTTTGTAATGACCTGCCTTTTTGGAAGTTTTAAGCACACATATGCCGAACTCAAACCATTCAAAATGGAAGATTGTTATGGGGCGAATAAGAAAATGAGAAGGAATAAAAACAAAACAGAATCTCGTAGTGGAATGACAAAATATAATAATCAAATAACAGTTCATGAAGCTATTTACAAAACATTTGATTATACTTATACAACACAGAATAAAAGTTACACATATTAGAGATGAATAAATAATGTAGTGGAACAGTATGACTGCAGTGGAATAAATATAGTAAATAATAGTAGTACAAATCTTAATCTTTTCCTTTCGAAATAAGACCTTTAAATCCTGAAATGCTTAGGCTGACCCGAGCGAATTGAAAAGACAAAACACTCGAGTCATAACTAAAGGATCTTATGTAAGTTAAATCAACAGTAAATACGAGTGAAACGGCGTTAGAGATGTTTACGGGGTTTGATATCTACTATCTAGTGTCTAATGTGAGTGCAATAACTTAAAAGATGTCAGGGATTCCCATCTCCTAAGGATCCGTTAAACTATCTACAATGTAGTACAATATGCTATTATAATATGTCTACAGTAAAGTAAAAGTATTAAAATAGCGTTAATGCGTTACCCATATCCCCCTTAACACATTTATATATACACCCATTGTCTATACAGTACCGTAATTCCTTCTTAAACTGGAGGGCTATCAGAGGGCACTCACTGGGTATGATACAAAACAAACTCGTAGTAGGCACGCTAGGGCATATGAACACGGCACTTGAGGCAATGCCAAGGTAGATATACCAATTGCACTCCCGGACTGGTGGTAACGCATAAAAGCTACTACCGCCTAACTCGAAAGACACTACCGTATCAAAATCGAGGGGTGGCCACCAAAATCAACCACAAAGTCAAAGTATAGTACCAAAGAAATGTGCTTGCTAGGAGGAATGACCTCACTTGGCCGGGTATAGCTCCTGTTTTAGTCACATCTAAGATGACTCACGGAAGTCAGGGTCACGTCATACCTTATACAGAAATCGTTCACCAAACCATCCTACTTCATCACGTACACAATTATTAAAGTGGTTTACTGTATTGGCAGAGAGTATGACAATATCCGATGCCAGTCTCTTTAATAACCAAATGCTTATTTCACACCAGATGGTTCCTTTACATTTCAAAATTCAATTCACAAATTTATATCAAAATATCATATTCTCAAAACCATACCACTTTCGAAATTATATTCATTTTGAAATCAATCGTTTCTGAAATCATAATTACTTTCAAAAATCATATTTCCAATTAGTTTAAATCCTCACTTCAAAATCATCATATTCAATTAAATACGACATTTAAATCCCAATTGAGGTTATAATATCATTTAACCATATTCACTTTAAAATGGAGGATTTCAAATATAAACACCTCTACTTTATTTTGTTTGGAATTTAGAAAGATAGTTTAGATAGTTGTAATAAGTTATAAATAGTAAAAATACTCAAAAATAATTTAAGGATTAAATAGCTTTAAAATAGATAAATTAGTTTTAAATTAAATGGTTAAACTATTTTAAAATAAATTAAATTGGTTTAAAATAGGTTAAAATAATTTGTATAGTTAATATAGGTTAAAAATAGTTTACTAATTTTGAAATCTTAATAATTAGGAATTTTAAAATAATAAATTTTAAAAAAAGTTAATATTAAGTATGAGTTTGATATTATATAAATTTATCTATTTATTTTATTTCAACATATCTAGACCATTTCACTTTTCCAAATCACAAACTTTATTTCAATCTTCCAATTCAAACTCTCAATAAAATTATTAAATTTTATATTACTTTCAATCCATGTTTGAATATCAATTTAGATTACTCACATTGCAATATATTTCAAAGTTATATTTCAAACGAATTCAGTAACCCAACTCCGGTAAAATTTCATTTATACTTAAATTTCAACTTTCAATTTAATTTCTTAGAGCAATTCCTTTAGACCCATTTCACATTTCAACATAAAACTTGATTTTTCAATAATAATTATATTTATATAGATCAAATTTTATTTCAAAATTTTATTTTGCTAAATTCAAGCAAATTAAGGATTTTAAAATCATTTAATTTAACCAATCCGGTGTCCGTATATAGTTCTCTATCCTAGGGTCAAGTGACATGGATATTCATTTCAATCAGTAATTTAAAATTTACGGTTATACATCATTTCAAACCGCAATCCCAAATTAACTTTAAAATCCATAAAATCGTTCGATTCTACCATTTCAACCTATAATGATTTTTCCCTATTCTATAAATCGTTCGGGTATATATTATTTCAATCCACGTGGAACTTGTAGTTATACAATATACAATACAACATCCATTTATCCAATATACATAATCAAACACCCATAACAATCATCATGCAAAACAATCAATAATCATCAATAGAGAACTGATAATTAATAACAGGTAATTAACTGGAAATTTAAATTCAATAATAAATTAAATAACGTTAGTTCAAATAAATTCAAATTAACTGAGATGACGATTTAAAGTATACCAAATAGATATAAGAAATTTCCAATCACGTCATAAACTTAATTTAACAAACATGAAAAAATTTAGAAGTTATGAGTGGGTCAAATTACTCACCTTCGAATTTAAATCAAATTTAGGGACCAAATTCAAATGATCTTAGAATTCGTCCAAACTAGCTTCAAACTGTCCAAATCGGACCTCGTATGCAAAAGTTATCGCGATTAGAACATTATACAATTTGAATTAAAATAAATAAAATAATAGAATAACAATATACGTCACCTCCATCCACATAAGTCATCCAGTAACCTACCCCCTAACGCGAACCCCAGCCTGCTACCCCATCCAAAGCCATCACGCCGCCTCCTGTACATCACTGAGCCGCCAGAGATGATCGCGCCCCCACCCAGACGACGTCGTACGACAGGCCTACCTTCCCCTCGAACGCATTGCCATCAAATCAGCAGCCGCCGTCGAAAAAGGGGAAACCCTAATGAATTTTGTACAACGATCTAGCCGATAAACGACGAACAAGACACGCTGATGAGCTTCACTGGGTCCTCTCCACACAACGGTATCTTCCAATCGACGATCCGTTGAAGATCATCAACCATCGACGAATGGCCGAGGATAATATCTCCAACTCTAGGCACATAGAAACGCAAATTGGAAAACGGATAGCAGATTTGACTATGCTCGTCGAGAGCTTCAAATCGATATATAATTTGATATCTATTACGGAGCTTAATTTTTTTGAGATTGAAGTTATATTTGAAATTTAATTGGGAATTGGAGTTTGTCTGCCATTGGAATGAAGAGTTGAAAAGGAAATATGCGTACAGACAAATGGAAATAAGAAATGACCTAGAGTTTATAACGAGCTATTTGTAGGAATAGCTGAAATAGAAAAGAATGGACCATATCGATGTTGATTGGAACGATGAACGACCCGAAAAGCCCGTTCTACCTCTGGAACGAAAATGGGTCATCCCAAATATCAAAATAGATGTCTTCAATATTTTTAAACTCAGTGGAACTAGTTTCAAGTCCTAATTTCATTGTATAAAGAAGTTTTGTTACAATTAGCTTATTTCAAATTGATTTCAGTTGATTTTAATTAAATTGATTTCTAGGCCTTTCGAGCCCGTAAGATCAAACGACAAGTCCGATCGTTACGAAACTTGAAATCCTACAATGATTCACTGTTAAGAATCCGATGAAACAAGTTTCATCGAAATCCAAGTCGGTGGCCAAAATGGCTATATTTTAGTTAATTAAATAAATTAATATTTAAATCAATTAAATCACTTTTCCAATTCAAATTTAACAAATCACAATTTCTATCATTTTGGCTTACTTATAAATTATAATCCTTTATAACAATTTCTATATTGATTTCTTATTTAATGTTGCATAATTTCTAGTGTTAAATTTCAATTTCAATAAATTCACTAATTATAAATTAAATTTCCAATAAATTCATTTATTTTATTTTCAATCCTTTTATTAAATCAATTATCATCTTATGGATATAATTATCATTGGTTGATGTCTTACTATATTAATATTCTCCAATTCCATCTTAATTCTCATTAACATGATATTTTATTACATTTAATTGCAATAAATCTATTTATTATAGCTTATATTCAAATAAATTGTTCATGCTTGATTTCAATTCTTTTTATTCAATCCGTTGTCATATTATGCATAAAATTTTCATTGGTAACATCTTATTGAATTAACATTCTCCAATCACCAACTAAATCTACATTAACTGCACTAATTAAATGAATTAATCGCAATTGATTTCAAATTAAATTTAAGGAACTAAATAATAGGTAACTTAACAATTTTTACTATAACTTTTAATTTCACATAAGTTTATTACTTACCAACCAATGTTACAATTTCTTACATAATACTAGTTTTATTCAATCACCATTTATTATGCTATTTCATACATTAATTCAATATTTACATTTGTTTTCCTATATTTCATTTATAACCAAGTATAACATTTACATTATTTCATTTATTGGGATTTCATTCCAATTGTTAATAATTAGCTTCAATTAACATTGTTACATTCCATTTTAGTATTCATTCATTATTAAATTACAAATTTTTATTTGTTTCAATATTAAATTACCAAAATCTCATTAATTTAAGTAATTTAAATTATCGAAAACTACGGGTCGCTATACCCTCCCCTACTCAAAACTTTTCGTCCCCGAAAAGGAAAAAGAAAGGAAAAGAAGGAATTAAGTAATCAATATATCTTAATCAAAATATTAAATTTATAAACAATTAATTGACATAATCAAATAATTTAAATAAAATATATTAACTTATAACTATTAAATCCTTTTATATTAAGTTAGTAAAAGTTTGGAAAATATTTTAAAAAAATTTCTAAGTCCACAATTCAAGAAAAATTTCGGTAGAGTCTCCTTTGTACGGAGAGGCCCGGGAGAAATAATAATATCAATAATAACGATATATATCAAAATTTTCAAAATAATATATCCAAGTCCGGGAAAAACAATATAATATCGCCAGAAAACCGTAATCCAAGAATGTACCTATTTGTCAGGCAAATAACGCTTATTTTATGAAACTGAAAGTGGTAGCAATTACTTCCATAACCTATATTTAACTTATATAATCCGACAGAGGCTAATAATTATATAAAATGAAATATTTGTGCTGTTTCAATTACTAACAAATAATCAATATGACATAACAACAATCATTTGCAATCAAGAGCATACAATCATCACATAAAATCAAGGTAACCAATCATACATCCATATCAAGCAAAACAAATGGTTTGTTTAGGTTCTGATAATTTCGCATAGAATGACAAATAAACTAATAGGTATACCATTTATTCAACAGTCTTAGATAAACTCAACAGATTATTCATACATCCAAACAATTAAAAGTATCCTTGCCCAAACAACCCATAAACTAAAACAACAAAAAATTCCCAACATTATTTAGGTTCATTTTTACGTATTTCCTTTCATATCATTCATTTTCTGTTTATTTTCATTCTTATGTGATTATTGTCTTTAATTTACATTTATTTATTACAAAATTTAATTCCCATTCATTTATGTAATACTTAATTTCATTTATTTACATTCATTTATTGACATGTGTTATTTACATTCTCTTCCATATGTTACTCATGTATAATTATTAACATATGTATAAATCAATTCTTAAAGTACTATATAGGTTTCTTCGTAAATAAATTCGAATTCATTCATTTAGTGTTTATTTTCATTCATTGCATACAAAGTTTAATTTTCCATTTATTCATACATACCATTTCATTTCATTACTTTATATCTATTTCCTTTATAAATTATTTCTATTCAGTTGATTACAAAAATCAATGAATTCATTATTTAAGTTTTACATACGTTTTATTGCGGTTTAGTTCACACTTACTAATTTATATACTTGATTTCCATTAGATATTAATATTCATTTGTGCATAAATTCATTCTCAAGTTTATTACATTTAATTTAGATTCATCCTTTATCATATAATGTCACTGATTATTAAATCTATTTTCTAAATCATTTCAACAATTTATAAAGTTATAATCATTTAATTTATAATTGTATTCATTTTTCTAATCATTTCAATTATAAATGGCTTCCATCATTAACTTAAGTTTGTAATCATCTATTTACAGTATTCATCTTTTCTACTTATTTTAATTACAAACAACTTTAAACATTTACTTAAGTTTATTATCATTTATTTGTAATACTTACCTTTCTATTACATTAAATTAGTAGCATTTAAATTATAACTTAAGTTTATAACAACTATAATATCAAAGTCCTTATTTATAAAAGAATTTCACTGAACGTTTTCATTACTTCAAGTTTTACTCTATAATATTCCATTACTTTCTTATTAAATATTTCAACTTTTAATCTTTTGGTAAGTTATATTTATATGTTTTAAGAATGCAACTGAAAGTTACACAATTTATCTTAATTATTTTAGTTAACAAAATTTTCAATAATCATATCTCTCAAATTTTCATTCTTTACTTACAGGTTGCAAATTTCAAATTTCTTGTATATTTCATTTATAACTGAGCATTTATTTTCTTATTTTCAATTTAGAAGTCCAATTATTAAATGGTAAAAATTCCATCTCATTACTATAATTGAAATCTCTAATTTATAGAAATTTAAGAACTAAATTCTGGTTTCCATTTTAGTTCATTTAAATAGTATATATATACTCATAGCCTTTATATAAATAAAAAATCATATTTAAAATTAAAATCAAGCTTTATTCATCAACCAAATGTGTTGTTAACTACTACCGTAGTCTTCCCACTTTGAAACTTGAAAATGAACGTCGATGATGCATGCACTCATCACCGAAATTATTTTCCAACGACAGAGAGCGGAGACATAACTTATTTCTTTCCAAAATTCCCTTTTAAACATTTCTTTCAAATTGTATTGAAATATTCATATCAGAAAATAATTCCATATAATACTAATATATTCCAAAATCTTTCAAATGGAGTTTTCAAAAATCCCAGAATTTAAGTTCTAAATTTTCCAATTTATATTTATTTATTTACAAATCTTATTTCTCAATCAACACTTATAAATTTCATTACTAAACAAACCAATATAATACATCCAAATATATCATTTCTAAAATTTATTATTTATATACAGAAATATATAATAGGCAAAATTATTTCATTTACCTATATTTCAAAACAATATTATGTTGGTCTATCCTATTAAGCATTTAGAAATCCCTGTCGATTTCATAGCGTCCTATGTACCGACTAGAATTTATAAATACAAAACGGAATAAATTAACACAATATGAAAACATTTATAACACTAACAAATATGCTCTCTCATATATATACACTCAGTGACTTATCATGGGGTATTACTACCCTATTTAGTATTGAGTCAAACCCCACAAAGCTAAGGTTATCGCTAAACAAAGCTCTAATACCAACTGTAACGACATGCCTTTTTTGACGTTCTAAACAGACACACATGCCGAACTCAAACCATTCAAAAGAGTAGATGGTTATGGGGTGAATAAGAAAAAGAGAAGGAATAAAAGCAAAACAGAATCTCGTAGTAGAATAAAGAAATATAATAATCAAATAATAGTTCATGAATCTATTTACAAAACATTTGATTACACTTATACAACATAGAATTAGAGTTATACATATAAGAGATAAATAAATAATGCAGCGGAACAGTATGAATGCAGTGGAATAAATATCTCTACTACTAATAAAGAAAATTGGTTGAACTAATTTACTCATTGTCTTTTTGAAATTCCAAAAATGCCCTTTCTTTCCGTTTACATGTTTGCACTCAATCAAAATATCAATGTATCAAATAATACAAACAACCCGTGTGCAAAGTACGGGCTCATACTAGTAGTAAATAATAGTAGTACAAATCTTCGTCTTCGTTCTACAAAAATAAGGCCTTCAAATTTTGAAATGCTCAGGCTGAGTCGAGCGAATTGAAAAGAAAAATCATTCGAGTCGGAGCTAAAGGATCTTATGTAAGTTAAATCAACAGTAAATATAAGTGCAACGGCATCAGAGATGTTTACGGAGTTTGACATCTCTTATCCAATATCTAACGTGAGTGCAATAACTTGGGATTTCCATCTTCTAAGGATCCTTTAAATTATCTACTATGTTGTACAATATGCTATTATAATATGTTTACGGTAAAGTAAAATTATTAAAATAGCGTTAAGGCAGTACCCATATCCCCCTTAATACATTTTTATATATTCCCATAGTCTATACAATACCGTAATTCCATCGTAAACTGGAGAGCTTTCAGAGGGCACTCCATTGGTATGGTATAAAATAAACTTGTAGAAGGTGCGCTAGGGCATATGAACACGGCACTCAAGGCAATGCCAGGGTAGATATACCAATTACACTCCCAGACTGGTGGTAACACATAGCAGCTACTACCGCCCAACTCGGAACAAATTCCCATATAAAAATCGAGGGGTGACCACCAAAATCAATCCCAAAGTCAAAGTATAGTATCGAAGAAATGTGCCCGTTGGGAGGAATGACCTCACTTGGTCTGGTATAGCTCCTGTTTTAGTCACATCTAAGCTGGCTCACGAAAGTCAGGGTCACGTCATACCTTATACAAAAATCATTCACTAAACCATCGTACTTCATTTCTGGAATGTCCACCACGTACATAGTTGTTAAAGTATTTTTGGGTATTGGTAGGGAGTATGACAATATCCGAACCTGGTCTCTTTAACCACCAAACGCTTGTTTCACACTAGATGGTTGTTTTACGTTTCAAAAGTCAATTCACAAATTTGTATCAAAATATCATATTCTCAAAACCATATCACTTTCGAAATCATATTCACTTTGAAATCATATTCAGCTTTTAAATCACATCGTTTCTGAAATCATAATTACTTTCAAAAATCATATTTCCAATTAGGTTGAATCCTCACTTCGAAATAATCATATTCAATTAAATACAACATTTAAATCCAACCGAGGTTATAATATCATTTAACCATATTCACTTCAAAATCGAGGATTTCAAATATAAACACCTCTACTTTATTTAGTTTGAAATGTAGAAAGATAGTTTAGATAGTTATAATAAGTTATAAATAGTAAAAATACTCTAAAATAATTTAAAATAGATTAAATAGCTTTAAAATAGATAAATTAGTTTTAAATTAAATTAAATGGTTAAACTAGTTTAAAATAAATTAAATTGGTTTAAAATAGTTTAAAATAATTTATATATTTAATGTAAGTTAAATATAATTTACTAATTTTGAAATATTAATAATTAGGTATTTTAAAATAATTAAATTTTAAAAAAGTTTATATTAAATACGAATTTGGAGTTTATATAAATTTAACTATTTATTTTATTTCAGCATATCTGGACCATTTCACATTTCCAAATCATAAACTCTATTTCAATCTTTCAATTCAAACTCTCAATAAAATTATTAAATTTTATATTGCTTTCAATCCATGTTTGAAATATCAATTTAAATTACTCACATTTCAATATATTTCAAAGTTATATTCCAAATAAATTCAACAACTCAATTCCGGTAAAATTTCATTTATACTTAAAATTCAACTTTCAACTTTCCATTTAATTTCTTAAAGCAATTCCTTTAGACCCTTTTAACATTTCAATATAAAACTTGATTTTTCAATAATAATTAAATTTATACTGATCAAATTTTATTTCAAAATATCATTTAACTAAATTCAAGCAAATTAAGGATTTTAAAATTATTTAATTTAACCAATCCGGTGTCCGTATGTAATTCTCTACCCTAGGGTCAAGTGATACAGATACTTATCATTTCAATCAGCAATTTAAAATTTTACGGTTATATATTATTTCAAACCGCAATCTCGAATTAATATTAAAATCCATACAATCGCTCAAGCCTATCATTTCAACCCATAACGATCTTTCCTTAGTCTATAGATCGTACGAGTACGTATCATTTCAACCCATGAGGAAATTGCAGTTATACAATATAAAATACAACATCCATTCATCTAATATCAACAATCAAACTCCCATCACAATCATCAAACAAATCAATCAATAAACATCAATAGAGAACTGATAATCAATAACAGGTAATTAATTGGCAATTTATATTCAATAATAAATTAAATAACGATTTAATTAAAATAAATTCAAATTAACTGAGGTGATGATTTAAAATATACCAAATAGCCATAATAAATTTCCAATCACATCATAAATTTAATTTAGAAAGCATAAGAAATTTTTAGAAGTCGTGAGTGGGTCAAATCACTTACCTTCGAATTTAAATCGAATTTAAATTCAATTTAGGGCCCAAATTCAAACAATCTCAGAATTCCTCTAAAGTAGCATTAAAATGTCTGGAATTTTGATACGATCCCAGCAAAATAAACCGTGTCTAAATCGAACATTGTATGCAAAAGTCATTGCGATTAGAACATTATACAATTTGAATTAAAATAAATAAATTAATAGAATAATAATACATGTCACCTCCATCCACATAAGTCATCTAGAACCTTACCCCATAACGCGAACCCCAGGCTGCTACGCCATCCGAAGCCAACACGCCGCCTTCTGTACGTCACTGCATCGCCAGAGATGATCGCGCCCCCACCTAGACGACGCCGTACGACAGGCCGACCTTCCTCTCGAACGCCGATCGCCATCAAATCAGCAGCCGCCGCCGAAAAAGGGGAAACCCTAATGAATTTTGTACAAAAATCTACCCGATGAAACGACGAACAAGACACGCCTATGAGCTCCACTCGGTCCTCTCCACACAATGGTATCCTCCAATCGATGATCCGTCGAAGATCATCAACCATCGACCAACGGTCGAGGATAATCTCTCCAATTTCGGGCACACAGAAACCCAAACCAAAAAATGTACAGTAGATTTTGCTTGCGCTCGTCGAGAGTTTCAAATCGATATATTTTAAGTAGTTTTTTCTTGAGATTAAAATTTGATTTGAAATTGAATCGGGAATTGGAGTTTGTCTTCCATTGGAATGAGGAGTTGAGAAGGAAATGTACGTACAGACATATGAAAATAAGAAATGACCTAGGGTTTATAACAAGTTATTTATAGAAATAGCTGAAATAGAAAAGAATGGACCAGATCGATTTGGATTGGAACAATAACGACCAGAAAAGCACGTTCTGCCTTTGGAACGAAAATAGGTCATCCCATATATCAAAATAGATTTTTTTCAATATTTTTAAACTCAATGGAACCGGTTTCGAGTCCTAATCCCATCGTATGAAGAAGTTATGTTACAATCAGCTTATTTCAAATTGATTTTAATTAAATTGATTTCTTGGCGTTTCGAGCCCGTACGATCAAACGACAAGTCCGATCGTTACGAAACTTGAAATCCTTCAATAATTCACTGTTATGGATCCGATGAAGCCAGTTTCGTCGAAACCCGGTCGGAGGCTAAAATGGCTCTATTTCAGTTAATTAAATGAATTAATATTTAAATTAATTAAATCACTTTTCAAATTCAAATTTAATAAATCATAATTTCTTCCATTTTGGCTTACTTAGAAATTTATAATCCTTTATAACAATTTCTATATCGATTTATTATTGAATGTTGCATAATTTCCAGTTTTAAATTTCAATTTCAATAAGATTAGTAATTATAAATTAGATTTTCAATAAATTCATTTATTTGATTTTCAATCCAGTTATTAAATCAATTATCATCTTATGGATATAATTATCATTGGTGTATGTCTTAGTACGTTAATATTCTCCAATTCCATCTTAATTCTCATTAACATAATAACTGACTACATTTAATTGCAATAAATCAGTTTATTATAGCTTAAATTCAAATAAATTGATCAAGCTTGATTTCAATTCTTTTTATTCAATCCATTATCATATTATGCATAAAATTTTCATTGGTTACATCCTGTTGAATTAACATTCTCCAGTCACCAACTTAATCTACATTAACTGCACTAATTAAGTGAATTAATTGCAATTGATTTTAAATTAAATTTAATGAACTAAATAAATAAGTAACTTATAACAATTGTTACCATTAACTTTTAGTTTCACATAAGTTTAATACTTAACATCCAATGTTAAAATTTCTTACATAATACTTGTGATGACCCGAAATTTTGGCCAATATCAATTTAATAATCTGTATTAAATAATTAAATTGATTTGATAATCTTTGTTAATAAAATTTGAATTAATTTAATAATCTTCTTTTTATAAATATTTAATTAGTGAATTTTATCTTTTAAAAAGCTAATAAAATGTCTTCTATTTATAATGTATATATATGTATATATTATAAATAATCTTTGGTTTGAATTTAATAAATAAAACATATTTTCAAATTCTAATATACATTTTGGTAATTTGGAAATTTGATTTAATTTAATATAAAAAATTTCAAAGATTATTTACATAAATAATTATATAGTTTTAAAATACTTAAAATAAATGTTAATTGTTTAAATATATTTTTAGCTTAAGTTTAAAATACAATGTACATAGGAAAAATTAATTCATTTAAGTAATAGAAGTAATTTATAATCTCTTTTATAAATTATTTAAAATTGGTAAATTTTTATTTTCAAATATTAATAATGTGATATTTTTATATATAGATGCAAATAAATTTTAATAAAAATAGAAGTGTTATTTCAAATTGAATTTGCGTAGTTACATATGTATATATATAACATGATTTTTAAATTGGATTTTTAAAATTTAATTTGAATTTGAATTTGGAATTTAATTTAAAATACAAAAGATAGATAGTTAAAATGTTTTGGATTAAAAAATACAGGTAAATAGGCACAAGGAAGAAGTTGCAAAAAATTTAGTCTCAGAGACAACAAGTTTGCTTTATAGTCTGAAGGACACTTTTTAGTGTAAACTGAAAATGATAGTTACAACTATCATTCTGTGATTTACACTAAAAAGTGTCCTTCAGCCTAAAAAACAAACTTCTTGTCCCTGAAACGAAATTTTTCTCTAACTTTTTCCTTGAGCCTAAAATCCCCTAAAAAATATATGCATAAGCTTTTATTTATGAATATAATTGATTTTATTTCCTTAAAATTATCTATATATATAAATAAGTACTTATAAACTAATTAATTAAGTATAAGCTTATGTTAACCTTTAAAAATAAATACCAATTACTTAAAAGACAAGTGTTATTTTCTTAAGGCTTCATATAACAAGTGTAAATTTATAATCAACTCAAATGACAAATGTTAAGATGATTAACAAGTGGCATTTTTTTAAATTTAGTTCTTTTATTTTTATTAAATCAAATTTCAGCCTATATAAACATGTTTTCTTTCTTCCATTTTTGTTTTTCCATTCTTTTTCAAAAGCTAAGAATAAAGTCTGAAATCAAAACTTCAACTTGCAAATTTCTCAAAATCAAAATCTGTAATCAATCTTTCCAAACCAAAAACAAATTCTGTGAAGCATTTTTCAATAAAAAATAAAAAAAATCAAAATCAAGTCTGCAAAGCTTCTTCTTCAACCCGAGTTTCAAACTAAATCAAGAAAAAAGCCTGTAATTCAATTTAAAAATCAAGAGCCTGCTTCTTAATTCAAACCTGAGATGAACAAGCCTACATGCAAACCTGAGACAAGCAGCTCAAGTTTTTTTAATCAAAGGCATTTCAACAAATCAAGTTTTACAATTTCAAGTTCTTTTTCAAAATTGGAGGCTCAGTTCTTCATCCTCCAATCTGGTGAGTAACGCTCTTTAAAAAAAAGCATAAGTAGGAATTTATTGCATGTTAATCTCTGAATAAGTATGTAGTGTGTGTATATATAAATGCAATCTGCTGTGTACATATGAATGTATGGTATGCATGTTTGTTTCCATCTGAATCCTCTCTATTTATAGTTTCTAGGTTCATGTTTTGATTTAAATTCAACATCTCTTGATTTAGTCTCTGTTAAAACTTAAGTTTCAAATCAAACTTGTTTGTTTCATCACAAATTTTAGTTTAAAATTATACCTAAGTTAAAGAAATATTGAAATGTCTTTGGAAATCAAAATAACTGAGAAAAATTAAATATAAGTGAAAATCCAAACTTCTTAGTTCATGGATTCAGGCATAAGATCTGAACCCTTGTATAAAATGATGATTTTTAGAAGTAAGATCATAATTTTTAGTGTTAGATTGAGGGTGTAGTTCCGGTTTGACTAGAAATTGGGTTTTGGAGGGTTTTTGATGATCTCGATGGTCGGGGAGGTCAGGGTTCTTTCTAGAGGAAGAAGAGTGGTCGGAGACTTGGAGAAAAATGCTAGGAAGGTGATCCAGGCACGGTGGCGATGGTGGTTGATCATTAGAGTCTGTAAACCTAGTTTGGAGATTGGTTGAAACTGGATCCACCATGGCATCTTGGGTGGATCGAGTGCCACCAGATTCAAGTGAATGGAAGTTTAGATGATGGCGAAATGTGACCGGAAGTGTAGGCACTCCGGTGGTCGGAGACTCGAGTATGAGGCGGTTTCAGGTTTTGATGGTAATTCCTGGCTTTTATCTTTTGGTTCCAGGTTTGGGTTTAATGCTCGAACTCGATTTCAAGTTTGTATGATGATCTGAAGATCGTGATTAGGTGTGAGGGTGATCGCCGACTTGTGTTGATCATCGTTGATGATCGGAATTGACTGCGTCAATGGTGCATGTGCACAACAATGTTTTTGTATCTGGAACTTTGGGTTATTGTTGCATCTCGAAGTAGGATTCAGGATTATAGGGCTTAGACTCGAGTAACACCTCAGGTTGATTCGCGAGTAAATTAAGTTACAAGTTTTTAGCCTGCCTGCGTTTAAAATTTTAAAATGGATTTTAAAATTTAAAACAGGATTTAAGCAAAGTTTTAAATCAGTTTAAAGTGTGGATTCAAGTGGAATTTAGTTTTTGAAATAAATAAGTTCTTAAAATTTTAAAATGTTTAAAACAACTTTGAATGTTTAGGTATATTTTAATATGATTTGAATTTAAATGAATTGGTTTAGAAACTCTTATAAATTTATTTTATAAATGATAAGTGTTTCTTTAGCATTTGGATTTAAAAAGTTTTTGTAAATTTGATTTAAATTTTGTTGAAGTTAATTTGTGTTCTACAAATTTAAAGCTTAAATGTTTCTAAATGCTTTTGTTGATGACAATTTAGTCATAAATAAGAAAATGTTTTACCTTAAAGTTAATTAAGATATAATGATTTGAAATTAATTAAATCAATAAGGTAATTTAAGAGTAATTAATTAATTTAATTAATTTGTGGTTAGAATTAATTAATTAAGGATTGTTAGTTAATTAATTAAGGTTAATTAATTTGTAATTAAGAATCATTAATTAGATAAGATTGGATTATTAATTAAAGATTAGAAATTAATTAATCAAGTAATTAAGGATTAATTAAGTTACAGTTTAGCACTTAATTAATTAAATAATTAGAGATTAATTAATTTGTTATTAAAGATTTATTGATTTGTAATTAATAATGATTAATCTAAGTTTAATTACTTAAGAGAAGTAATTAAAGAATTATTAATAGTTAATAAAGATCATTAACTAGGGATTATGAAATAATTAATTAATGTGAATAATTTTAATAATTAATTATATTAATTAATTAAAGATAATCATTTATGGAAATTGTTTAAGTATAATTACTTAATGAAAGTAATTAAAAATTACTCGGTGTAAATTAATTAATTAATATGATAATTTAAGTTAATTAATTGGTTTAATTAATTTAAATAACCACTTGATGATGGGATTAAGTATAATTACTTAACGAGATTATGAAGTGTAATTACTTAGTGAAGTAATTAGTGATGGTAATTACAGGTGTAATTAATTGAAGAAATGAAGTAGTTTGGAGTTTAATTACTTGTGTAATTAATTAATGAAAGTAATTTGGGTTAATTATTTTGTGTAATAAATCAAGGGATTAACTAAAGATAATTAATTAAGGAGTAATTAATTAATTAATGTGAGTAATTAAGGATAATTAATTACTGAATGGGATTAATCAAGATTGATTAATGAATTTAAATAATTAAAGATCAATTAAATATTAATTATTAAATATGATTAATAATTAATTAAAGAAGTAATTAAGGGCCATTAATATAATTAATGATGTAATTAAGGGTTGATTAATTAAGATTAATTAATCAACAATAAATGATTATAGAGTAATTAATTAATTATAATTAATTAAGGATTAATGTAATTAATTATAGTTAATTAATAAATGTAGTAATTAAAGGTTAATTACTATATATGGTTAAGATTAATTAGTTTGTGTAATTAATTAAAGACTAATTGCTTAAAGTAATTAGAGAATGATTAGTCAAGGGTGATTAATTAAGATGAATACTTAGAGAATGATTAATTAATGGGTATGTAAGCAACATTTATGTGATAAAAGTAATTAATTTAATTATTTAAATTAATTAGAGATGAAGTAATTAATTTAATTCATTTTGAATTAATTATAGATGGTGATTAATAAATCACTGCTTATGGATGTTGAATGATATTGATTGCCTTGAGATCTCAGATATGAGATAAGTGATGTTGTGTGATATGGATGCTTTGATTAAAGTGTAATGATAATGTGAATTATCTATTTGTGATGATAATGTGAATTATCTATTTGTGATGATAATGTGAATTATCTATTGTGATGATAATGTGAGATGTGAATTATCTATCTGTGTGGATATAGATAATAGAATTGAATTATTTTAACTTTAAAACAACTTGGACCTAAAAGATGGCATTTTGGATTTCGATGACCCCGGGATCGGATTTCCAGATTTGGATATTCGGAAACCACATCGATCCAAGTTAACGATAAGTCGGAAATCTCAAGTGAAGATGAAGATTCAGAGTGCAAGGGTTATTGTCGTTAACACCGAGGATGATTCCAAAATGAGCGTAACGAGATAATGCTTTCGATTTCCTTTGAACCCGGAATGAACTTGTTTGGATTGAATGCTTTCAGAACATTGTCAAGTGGACGATGAGCATTCTAAGAGATGTGTTCTCTACAGGTAATCGTTACTTCAAGCCTCATCAACTGGGAATGGCTAAAACAAGGGAGGTGCAGCAAGGCTAAGTGGGTAGCACCCAAGTAGGACAAGATTTTCCCCTGTCTAGAAGTCCCTTTTTATTCGGCTTAGTAGGCAGTTGGATATGTGCACCAACTGCGGGGTTGTCTTGTTCGAGACTATCCAGTAAGGGATGGTTCCGGCCTTGTGTTGCAGGGGATTGGGAGTAATCCTCGGTACGGTGATCTCGGCCCCGTACTGTGACGGGCAGTACCCCAGTAACCATACCATTGTATGGAATCCAAACTCTAATAAGTGCCGTACGTTTTACTTGTACCCAACTATGTCGGAACGTGAGATACAAGCATTCTAGATATTTTACTTGAAAACCTTAGAACCTATTATAATATCACTGGATTTCCTATCAAATGTTTTGGTTAGCATAAGGTAAAAACTTACCCATGTTTATGTGTGGGGAGTCTTACGTGATACCTTTTGTTTTCAAAGGTTTTTGAAAGTTAAGCAACTTTAGCCTGTTACTCAAACCAGACCCATGTTTGACCTACAATTTATCTTCTGTTTTCTTAAACTCTTGGGTACTCAAATTTTTACGAGTAGCCAAGGGATTCATGTTAGCTTTGATGAATTCTAGAGGAGAAATGGAGCAGGAGGCTTCAGCGTTGTAGATATATAGTTTTCCACTGTGTTGGTATCTCTGAGTCATTTGTTTGAGTTGTATCTTGTGTTGTGATAAATAGACATATGTTTATAACAGTCTAGTATGTGATGTGTAAGCTTTGTAACTCTGATAGATGTTGTATACTATGTAATATCTTATGTGAATAATATAATTTATTCATTTCGCTGTTGAGATTCTGATGTTGTTTCTTCCTTTCTTCTCTATCTTTTCTCTTTTCTATCCCTTTCTTTCTTATTAATGATGCGTCTTTCTGTGGGATGAAAAGCGGGTCGTTACAATACTGGTTTTATTCAATCACCATTTATTATGTCATTTCATACATTAATTCAATAACATTTGTTTTCCTATATTCCATTTATAACTAAGTATAACATTTACATTATCACATTTATCGGAATTTCATTCCAGTTGTTAATAATTAGCTTCAATTGACATTGTTACATTTCATTTTAGTATTCATATCATTATTAAATTACAAATTTTTACTTCTTTCATTATTAAATTACCAAAATCTCATTAATTTAACTAACTTAAATTATCGAAAATTACGGGTCACTACATATTTCTATCTGATGTATAGGGACAGGCTGTTATAACTATCCTAGGTTAGAAATTGTATTAGTGTAACTCTGGTGTATCATTTTTCAAATGACTTTATCTAAAGAATTGTGTTGATTAATATATTTTATTCCGTTGCGCTATGAGATTCTGTGTTTGCTTTTAGTTTCTTCTATCTTCTATCTCCTTTCTTTTCCCCTAATAATCCGCCTTTTTGTTCAGTTTGAGTTGACATTGTGGTTTATTGCAAAGTTAAACTATACAGAAAAGTGGGTCGTTACAGTAGTGATCTGATTTAGTAAATCAATTTGAATATAGATCTTAATCACTAAATCCGAATGTAACCAATATGTATATGTTAATACTTTAATGTAGAATCAAATATAGATAGTTATTATAAAATAAATTTTTCCAAAATAAATTTTGTATAATAATAATATTGTGTTGATTCATGTTTATTTATACATAAATACAGTGTATATATATGTATTTGTGTGCATGTATGTATATATATAGATATATTTAAAAATATTTTTATATGTATTGTTAATGAATCCTTTAAAATTAATAAATCAACTCAACCAAATCAATTTAGGATTTATTACCAAACATTTAGTAACCAATTTAGTAAAACTGTCTGATAACAGATCTTAATCAATGAATCTAAATATAATTTATATGTGTATGTTAATAGAAAAATTCTTAAACACTTTTAAAATATTTCAAAATTAAGTTAACATACACATACATATATATACACACACATATATGCATTTATGTATATGTATGAATCTTAAAGTAGAAAACAAAATTATGATCAGTGTAAACTATTCTTAACAATTAAATAAAATAAAGTTAATTATAATGACAAGTTAATAGCCAGATTTATATTTAGATCAAAATCAATAGAAATTAAGATAGAAAATCAAGAGTAGAAGTTATCAATTTCAAATGAAAACAATTCTAATGATAACAATTTATACTACTTTAAGATCTATAATTGTATGCTTATAAGGGACACCAAATGGATATATAAAATTTTCCACATGAATTAACTACTAGATCTATAATATCATGGAATAAATAATTAATAATAGAATTTAACTTTTTGATGTTGCCTATGATTCATACCTTGAATGATAAATGCTTCTAGATCCGACTAAATCACCTCTAGAAATTGCAACAATCTAAAGCACCACTTTTGAATTTATTTTATTTGATTTGTTTTGATTTTGTTTTGAGAATTATTGTGGCTTAGAAGCCATGAAGTTTCAGCCAAGAAGGTAGAGAAATGAAAATGGAGGCTAGGATTCAGAAGGAGAGTGATTAAGAGAGGCCAGTGAATGGAAGATAACATATTTATAGAGGGATCCTTCCTTAACCTCCTCCTTTCATTTTATAGATCCGACGATTGGATTTTAAGCCTCGTTTTCTTATGCCTTCTATGAATAAGGTTATATGGGCCTCAAATATTGCCAAACCCATTTAGTAATTAATCTATTTAAATTTAATTTTATCAAGATCGTATATCGATACATACATACATAACTTTTATGTACGTACTTTATTAAATACTAACGGATCCAATTAAATCAAATAAATAAACAAAAAATTTAATAATTTATATTTCATAAATATTAACTAATCTATAATGGTTATCAATTAATTAAATCATGTGGTTTTTGAAGCATTCATCATTATGGTTATGCGACTCAAAGGTGTAAACTCAGTCAACGATTAATATCGAACTATTCGAACATTAACGTTCACAAGTCACTTAGCAAATGGTGTGACATTTTGGTCATATTTATCACTTACACATCTTTTAGGTGAAGTCCAATTTTAATTATTATAAGCTATACCTAATAGTGACAATTATCTACACCAATTGTCTTCGTCAAAACTATATCACTTTGGATTTATGGAATTTTGTAATGGTCAAAATTCCAGTGTCATCCACATTCAACTTTATATTTCAAACACAAAGTCTTTGTTTTAATAATAATAATTATTATTAACCAAAATTCTCTGGCCAGAGACTTTGACTTTGAGTTGACTTGAGTTGACCATGTACTAACCCCATATAACCGAGGAGACGAATTCTCTCTTGAATAATGCTTCGCTTCCAATACTTCCACTCGACCCAACTATAGTCACTCAATAGAACGCCATGCCATGATTTGACTATAATCAAAGCGGATCTTCATATTGAAGATCCACGTTATTCTCAAGTTGAGAGAACTATGTAAATCAATCACGTAGATATTTTATGTTTGACCTTAGATATATTAACCAACAAAAAACTATCAATTTAATCGTTCCATAATTATCCAATAATTATTAGTACGTAACCCCTAGGTGCCCTCAGTAGTCATAAGTAATACACTACCCAACATTTGGAGAGTGTTACATACTTTAATCTCAATGGATACACCGATATCCAGTCTTGATGCATCTTGTTTTGGGGCATTTAAAATGGTATATTTGTTTTATTGTGATAAATTACTCACGTTTGCAACACTTTGTAACTACTATCGCAAAATATACCATTTATGAATTTTCTATTCAATATACTTTTAGTTAATTAATATAACCACATTATATCAAGTATATAATAGAAAGAAACACCTTTATTGTGAATAAGATTGTTCAATGAGTTAGATATATGTAACAAATTACATAATTGCCTCTAGGGCATACCCTTAACTCTATCAGTTATCAGCATCTAAAGTTTTCGAAAGAAAAATAATTAAAACAAAAAAGGAAAAAAAAAATAATAATCACCAGGACCCACCGATTGACCGCCAACAGTGGAGCGGTCAACTGGTTTGAGTGCAGTGGCTGGGGATGAATCTCAACCTAATGGCCTAGATTTAAGAATTTTAAATCTAACGGATACGACTGATTCGAATTTTTATAAATACATATCTAGCCTCTCACTTTTCTTCTCATATATTTTGATTGGAGCAGCGGAGCTCTACCATTTTCTTTTCTCCACTATTTCTAGAAATTACAAAAAATATTTATTATATATATTTATATAAATCCGAGAAGGATAGAAAATAAAAGAAAGAAGAGAAGGACCATCGAATCTGCGAAATTGTAAATTTTATAATTATAAATCTATGTTCCACTTAATTCATATCTCCTCTCAGTTCTATAATTCTAATGGATATGTATATACTTTATTTTACATATTATTTGATTGGAAAGAGAAAAGAGTCAATTAAAGGGATGAATTCAGATTCGGGAGATTTGAAAAGCTAGAAATGTGAGTGGAAAATTATATGATTTACACATAACACTGAAATTCATATCATTGAATTTTATTTAACTACTATGCCTATGCAAGATCTATTGAGTTGCGGCCTCAGAAATAATGTATTCAACTGAAATTTTACCTATATATTTTGCAAGTTAGGAAATTGGAATGGATGGTATTTACTCCCTAATCTTGGAATTTGGAAATCTATCCCTAAATTTGTTAAAGTAGAATATTGATAAGACTGTAAAATTTATTCCAGATTTATGAAATTGGGTTGTAAATTGTTAGTAATAGTTTGGATTCCTTAATTTGACTTGGAATGTGAATTTCTATGTTTTAATTTATTAGGAGGACTAGGGTACAATTAGTTGTACCTATTTCCATGTAATTTCCATAAATTATCTAATTCCACAACTATGTATAAAAAGTGCATTATTTGAAATAATAAGGAGTATACCAAAAAGGAAAGAAATTTCTAAAGTACGGATGTTCTGTTTCGTAGTTTGCACTATCTAGTTCAATAAAAGAAAAGAGATAATTCCTTATAATTTCAAACAGAGCAATAGTCTTGCTTTTGGGTAATTTATGGAGAGTTATAGGGCAGTGCTTTTTGGTAAGAATAACCATAACAGCCTATATTTTACATTTCAAAGGATCGTAAAATATTATTTTTTAATTCGTATGAGTTCGCATGACTCTATAACTTTGAGAAATGCCTATTAGAGATATTTCCTACATTTTGAATTTTTTGGACGATTTAATCTCTAATAACTTTTTTCTCCATTACTTTTGGTAGAAGCCAAATTTGCATCTGAGACCACTTTCTTTTGAAAGATATGGTGGTTTCCTTTTCCACTGAGTGGTCAAAGTAACAATTTGGATTTCATGGCTAAAAGATATGGCTGTTGAACATTGGCAGTTTTTAGAGCAGCTTAGTGATAATTAGTGAGTTTGGGGGTAAGTCCACTAATCCATTTCGGGTTTGGGGACCTTATATGGCAGAACCATCATCCTCAAATCTCTTTACACCTTCTAACTTAGATCTAAGCCCCCATTAACCCATCCTCTATTAAAAACCTTCTCTTTTCTTCTCCAATTCAGGTCTAAATCATAGATTAGGTCTTGTTAAAAAAGGAGATTCATTAGAGATCGTCAAATCTACATTTTGGAGAGGGAAAATCTTGTCTTTGCTGTTGATTCTAGAATTTGCCTTGAATTGCATCCAAATCTCCATTTTTTGAGGTTTTGGTAAGTGATTTATTATCTCCACCTTACTATAAATGTATCTATCGGTATTAAGATGTTTTAAACTCATTTTTGAAGTCAAATTAAGGTTTTAAACTGTTTCCTATGTCAAACCGGTGATAAAATTAATTTTAAGACATATAAAGTGCCTCGATCATGTTGTTTTGAGTATGGTTTCCTTTTTATGAGATAGGCTACACTAGAGGTGTATTTACATGATTGTTTGTAATGTTTTGATGTTTATTTGCGGTGTTTGGATGTTGGATGTGATATATGTGTGTGATGTGTTTGTGTAAATGCTCATATGGTTGAAACATTCATTGGAGCAACTTAGAGTTAGGAATTATGAAACGGACTTCGACGGATTGGCTCTAGAGTGTTTGGAGTCATAATACTACATATGCGACAGATGAGAGTTAAAGCGGTAGGTGTAGCGATGAAATCGAAATGAGTTGGAGTGTCAAATGTGCTACAGGGTTTCAGGTCAGTGGCCTGTAACGACCCGGAAATTTCGATCCCAAAAATTCCAGATAGTTAGGAAAAGAAGAAGAGATAAAAGAAAAAGAAACGGAAAACCAAACCCAAAATCTCACATACGCAGCAGATAAAATATAATATCACATAAATAATAGTTACACAAAGGAAACCGTACTTGTCAAATTACACTTTATTATATATCAGAGTTACAACAGATTTACAATCATAGAATAGATAAATTAATCTGTTCCAGATACTATAATATATCACATCAGAAGCTTTCCATACGTTCCTGCTCTCCAGCTCGCCTCCTGAGCTCCAGAACGTCCTTACCTGAAATCTGTAACACTCGGTCTGACCCGAGCATTACATTAAAGTAACACCCGGGTCAGGCTGGAAACCAGCGTGAGTAAAACCATCCATTATGAAAATACCAATGCAATAAACTTATTTAAAACCCGGGTAACTCGTATCTTTATGAGTTCTTACTTGTCATAGTCAATCAAAACTTATAATCATAACAATGCATCACTACTTAGATTAAATGACCATGCTTACAACATTTATTTCATTTCAGTCTATTAATCCCAATAATTTAATCACATTCATAAAGATCGATTTCAGATTACAATTCGAAGTGGTTTCGGGTATTTACTGATGCCCGACCCCAGTCTCTTCGATTTCAATGTCATTCCTAACAACTGTTTAAGTCTAAACAATTTCTTTTATCCAGAATTACATGTTTACATTGTCGTTCTTCATGGATAGACAAACCATATTATCTCAGTTTTAACCCAACATAACATATCACATAGCATCTCATATCAGAGATATCAAACCCAAGGCATTTCAATATCACTCAATTATCTATAATCAAGATTAATTAACCACATCATACTAATTAATTTAAATAAATTCCTTCAATCATTTAATCCTTCTTACTTAACTTTAATTACAAACCATTAATTAATCATCCTTTATTATCCCCTTTGATTACATTAAGTAATTAGCGTTAATTAATAATGCAAATTAATTAATCTTCACCTATTCACATTAATCACATTATCCTTAGTTAATTACTCAAATTAATTATCTTATAATCACCTACATTGATTGCTATCCTTTAATTAATCATACCCATCAGTTAACTAACCTTTAATTCA
This sequence comes from Allium cepa, assembly GCA_030765085.1. Lineage (NCBI taxonomy): Eukaryota > Viridiplantae > Streptophyta > Magnoliopsida > Asparagales > Amaryllidaceae > Allium > Allium cepa. The sequence goes on along the minus strand of CM060941.1, from coordinate 489,479,294 downwards.
TTTCCTAAATCAATCAATCCTTTTAATTAATCTGAAATTAATAAATACTTGATGAATCAATTCTATAATAAATTACACCAAGTAATTAATCCTTAATTACCTCCATTAAGTAAATTTCCATAAATTACTTTAATCCAGTAATTATTCCTTTGGTTGTTAATTCTTAATTAATTAAACTCTGATCATTAATTAATTTAACCTTTTATTCATAATCAAATTAGTTAATTCCTATCAAATTATCCTTAAATTGCTTACATTGAGTAGTCAACTATTTAAGAATTTAAGTTCTAATTTTTTACATTAATTGATCACTAATTACCAATTAATTAATCCAAAATTAATTAATTTATAACCCATAATTATAAATCCTAATTCATTAATAACTTCATTTCTCTTTAAATTTTCTTAATTTTATTAGTTTTTAATCATCACATTCCTTGATTTACCAAAACAAGACCCATTTGTCCTAATTTATCACTTAATCTTTGATAACACATATCTTAATCTTTTAAATTTATTTCTTACTTTCATACTTTAATTAAATTTTAAATAAACTTAAGAATCAATTTATTTTAAGTAAAATCTATTATACAACTTCTAAAACCAGTAATAATAACACTACTACACCAAGTAATAAATCTTTTTTTTAAAACCGTAGAACCTAATTACTTAAATTTGAACTATTCTTATAAAAAAAAATATAAAACCCTACTTCGGGTCTACTCTGGAACCAAACCCGAGTCCTTTCATAGTTTGCCCAAGTCATATGCGAAACTTCCCACTTCGAGGCAAAACCCAAACTTACTCGAAGCAGACCCGAGGACACAACGTCTTCCTCAAGCAACCATCAATTCATACTTAATTTTACTGGTGCACGTGCACCAACGTCGGCGCCTCCTCCGATCATCGATAAACCTTCCTCCATATCCAACTTCATCGAAGCAACCCATTTCAATCACCAAAACGTAAGCACGAGCCTCGAAACAAAATCGAGTAGTGCCGATGAAAACAAGGAACCAACATCACCAGAAAAACATCTCGAATCCACGCCGTCGTTCACCAGAATTTACTACGATTCCAGCCTTGGCTCCGCGCATCATCGATGCATCCATCACCCAAAATCCATGCGACTCGATGCCTTAGGAATGACGCAGTTCCCACTTTTGCAGTCTTGACAAAAAATTAGGGTTAAAACCAAAAACGTCACCCCGCCGACGATGCAGTTGATAATCGCCTCCGCCATCATTTTTCCCAACATCCATGGTCTTCATCTAGCTTTATACAAAAGCTCCGAGCCTTCCCCACCCCTCTATCGCCAGTGGTAGCCTCAAAAAATACTTCCAGTAAAACCCAAAATGCTACCTTAATGCTTAATATAAAATTTTTATTTTTGTTTTAAAAAAAATCATAGCTTCCTAGATAGATTCAAGTTACAATCTGGAAACCATAAACATTAATGTTTGAATTTCAACATATTTTAAAATTTGACTACAAATTTAAATTCCTTCCAGATCTTCCTTTGTTTAACTTTGAATTAGTTTAAAATTTGAATCTTGTTAAACTAACATCCTTAGTTAGATTCTATTGTCTGAAATGAATTAGAGAATTTAGGAAATGATTGATTTTTTTTTCTTTCTACAAATCAGAACCTGTAATTCTGAAAGAAAAAGAAAAGATAATTTCCTTTGTCTGATTTTCAGACATGCACAGCAACAACATACATTTAAACATGATTTGAAATCCTAAAACCATCACGCAAACCCCTTTTTAATCATAGATCAAAAGTTTTACTTCAAACATTATCTCATGCATCCGCTCTGAAGGTGGTTCATTTTACAGATTATAAAGTAGAGACTTAGGATGAGAACAGAAATGCCTTAAAATCAGCAGACAAACATACTATAAACACACAAAAGCACACATATATACATCCATGCAGATCTATCATCAATCACAGTAATTCATATGCAACTCCTATTTGATACTTAAGTTTTAGTTCAAAAGTTTACTCACCTAAAAAAAATTGCACAGAGCCTTGATTTCCTTGAAAACTGAAATACTGATCCCCTTTGAAACTTGAAAAGCTTGTTACTGCTTTCAATTTAAACACTGGAAAGCTTTGAAACTGAGATGTCTTGAGTTAGGTTGCATTTGAAAATGAAACTTTGATTGATCTTGTTGAAGAAATTTACAGGTTACTTGAGGATTTGCTACAGGACTTGATTTTGGCTTGAATTTAGTTTTGCAGTAGCTTGAAATTTAGGCAGAAGATTTCTTACTTATTTTTTTTGTGGCTTGTAGGGTAGATCAGGTTGATTTTTTTTCTTGAGAATAGAATTAATATAAAAAAAAGGATTAAGTATGAAAGATGTACACTTACATAATCTAATTTATGATTTTATAAAAATGAAGAAAAATAAACTAAAGGGGTGACACTTGTCCCTTATCACATTTAATTTCTTTAACACTTGTTATCAAGTAAATTTATATGCTAACACATGTATTTGTATATTTTTATTTGTTTTTAAATTGATTTAAAAAAAAACTTTTATATAAATATCCTAATTAGTTAATACATATCTAATTAATAAATGCTTTTGTAATTAATTTTCGAATTTATATATCCACACATAAATTAGCTGTGCACTGGGAAGAAAAGGCAGATTGGGGGAGACGAGTTGAACCCGTAGCGACGCTCGCGATTTCCTAGTTTCGTCTCGAAGCAGTTTGGGTTTGGGAAGTTTAGGGAGGGAACTCGGAGAGGCGCTCGTGTTTTCATGGTTTCTACTCGAAATGAAGACGGCTGGGATTGTCTTCAGGGCATGCTCGTGTAGACAAGGATTCGTACTTGAGTATTTTAGGTATGATAACCTGGATAGGTTCAGTAAAAAGAAGGTACAAAGTTTACAGATTTAACTCATTGGTAAATAAATGAAAACAAGTTAAGTTTTTGTAGAAGAAATAAATTACAACGTTAAAGCTTGTTCTATGATATGAATGTAAATCAAACCTTTCAAAAGTGACAATTGAATTTATTTCAAATTTAAAAATGTTTTAAAAATGTTTGCTTTAGAAAGTAATTATCTAATTTAAATTTTGAAGTTCAATTTAAAAGAGTATTTTGAATTCAAATATTGAATCAAGGTTTAAAGAAATTTTGAAGTAATGATTTTTAAACTAAAGTTTCAAATTTTATTTTAAATGAATAAGTTTAACTTGGATAATTAATGTATTTTGAAAATTTCAAAATTTATTTCTAAATGTCTTATTTTCAAATAAAGTTATTATTATGATTTTGAAATCCAAATAAGACAATTTGTTTAAGTTATCAAAATTTGATTTAAATCCAAATAATGTATTTATAAAGATAAATATGGTTAACTTATCTATGTTATGAACTTATGAATACTTAATTTAATATGATTTGTAATTAAGTAAAGAATTAATTAAGATAAATGTTTTCTTAATTAAATAAGGGTTTTTAAATATAAGTTGTTAATTAATTAATTATTTAATTAATTTTAAATAATTAGTTAATTATTTATTTAATTTTAGATAATCACTTAATTATGATTAATTAAGTGTAATTACTTAATAAAGTAATTAATGGTTAGTTATTGAATGTAATTAAGAATTGGTAATTACTTATGGAAGTAATTAGTGGTAATTACTCACAAGAGTAATTAATTGAAGTGATTAATGGATGATCACTTAATGTTATCATTTAAGAGTTGATTAATATAATTATTTGAACTTAATTAATTATGGAGTAATTAATTAAATAAATGAATTAGGATTATTTAATAATGGGATTAATTACTTGTTAAGGAATTAATTAAGGAAGTAATCAAGATTTATTAAAGGAAGTAATTAGAGATAATTACTTATGTAGGTAATTAAGAGTTAATTATTTAATTATTTTAGTTAATTAATTAATGTGATTAATGAATTTAAGATTGTGATTATTTAAGATTAATTACCAAGTGTAATTAATTAAAATGTAATTAATTAATAAGATAATTAATTAAGGATTTATTTATTAATTTAATTGTTTAATAATTACTTAATGAAGTAATTAAGGATTAATTAATTGGAATAATTAATCAAGGATTAATATAATTAAATTAGAAATTAATTAATTAAGAAGTTAATTAATTAACATAAGGAATTACAAATTGTTAATTACTAATTATGATTAATTATAAATTAATTAGTTAATCAATTAAAGTATTATTAATTAATATGGATCATTAATTAATTAATTAATGTGATTAATGATATTAATCAAGGTTGATTAATATAAGTAATTAATTTAAGGGTGATTAATTATTGTAATTAATTGAGGTATAATGCAATTAATTATAGTTAATTAATAGAAGTAAATGTATGATCATAAACTATTGTAATTAATGATAGTAATTAAAGATTTAATTACTGTATGTGGTTAAGGATAATTACTTGAATGTAATTAAATATAATTAATCAAGGAAGATTAATTAAGGAAGATCATTAGAGATGATTAATTTATTTTATTTGGAATAATAATTAATGAAGAAGGATTATAGTAATTCCATTGATTAAGAGATAATCAATTCTTTTTTGGATGTTTGATTAATATGGATTGATTAATTAATATTGGTTGATTGATTAGTATTGGATGATCAATATTTGGAGATTGGATGATTGGTTGATATTGGATGTTTGATATTGATTGATACTGGATATCTCTGTTATGTGATATGCTGCTTTGTGAAGATGAATATTGATATGAATTATCTATTGTGATAATATGATTCATCTATCTGTTTACATATCATCTTGAATATGAATTAAATTTTTTAAACCCTTAAGTACAACTTGGACATTAAAATGGTGTTTGGTTTCGGTGACACCGGGATCGGGTTTCCATATTTGGGATCCGAAAACCACATCGATTCCAATTAAACGTTAGGTCGTGAATCCAAGTGGAGAAAGTGAAGACTCAAGGTGTAAGGGCTATACGCCAGTATAACTCTGTGGGTGATTCCGTAATGAGTTTGACGGAATAGTACTTATAGATTCGAGATGGAGGTTTAGAGTGCAAGGGCTATGGTCGTTGACTCTGAGGGTGATTCCAATAATGAGTGCAACGAGATAGTGCCTTCGGTTTCGTTCGAACCTAGAACGAACTTGTATGGATTGAATGCTTTCGGCACATCGTCAGGTGGGCGATGAGCATTCTAAGATAGATGTGTTCTATAAAGGTAATCATAGCCTCAAGCCTCATCAACCGGGAATGGCTAAAACAGGGGAGGTGCAGTACAAATTTTAAATAAATCAAACTTAACTTGTAAAATGAAACTTATACAAATAATTCAAAATCAAAACAAATTAAAAATATTTACACTTTAGAATTTAAAAACTTTGAATTCAAGTTCAAATTAAATTTTGAAATCAAGCTTATTTACAAATATAACTACACAATTTAAATTTTTGGTCATTTCTTTGCTTTCAAAATTCATCTTTAAATAACACATAAACATAGTTTATAAATATATATAAGTTTAAACCTTAAAAATAAATTAATGTAAACATAACATATTAAAATAAATACTTGTATAATTAATTTAAAAATAGCTTTGACACCCGGGTCAGACCGAGTGTTATAGATTTCAGGTAAGGACGTTCTGGAGCTCAAGAGGCGAGCTGGAGAGCAGGAACGTATGGAAAGCTTCTGATGTGATATATTATAGTATCTGGAACAGATTGATTTATCAGTTCGGTGATTGTAAATCTGCTGTAACTCTGATATATAATAAAGTGTAATTTGACAAGTATAGTTTCCTTTGTGTAACTATTATTTATGTGATATTATATTTTATCCGCTGCGTATGTGAGACTTTGGGTTTGGTTTTCCGTTTCTTTTTCTTTTATCTCTTCTTCTTTTCCTAACTATCTAGAATTTTCGGGATTGAAATTTACAAAAGAGAATCGATCACCACTGTTCGTAGAAGTGATCGAGTTCAACGTTGCTTTGGGAAATGATAGTTTGGGGGTTGGTATCAGAGCATTAGGTTGAGTGAATACCTAGGCTCTGGAGTGGTGTCTATCCTGAGAGAGCGTATTTGTAATTTTAATATATATATATATGTATATATATATATATATATATATTATTTCTACCTATCTATTGGATTACCTGTTCGGGTTTTCCAATATAGGTTATAAAGGTAGATTGGGGTAGTGGTGTGTATAACACGACTGCCATTGGTTGGAGTTTGTATGTTTGGTTGGAAGTGTACCTATCGAGACTATAGACCTAATACCGCCTCGAGTGAGATTTGAAGTGGTGTAAAGACTTCATTGATCTCTGAAGGTAACCTGTTAAGGTTCGGAGTTCATCTTTGAAGTTGGATGAGTAGAGTGCGGATCTGTTGGCTGAGCAGAAGCAAGTGATGATATCTTGATACCTCATGGTAGTAGCTACGTGATGAGATGCAGTGACTATGGATGTTTCCGAAGATAATTTCTTTGGAACAAGTTTAAGGAGGTGAGTTTGCTTTGGTGTTGTAGCTGAGTTCAGCTGGGTGTTTTTGTTTGGTTTGAAGTCCGAGTTTCTCGAAGAGCTTTGAATTGGAAATTCTTTGGCATTGGTGTCAGCAGTGCAGCTCAGAGTGTTCGATGTGTCGGCAGAATTTCTGGCTTAGCAGTTTTCTGGAGAAGGAGTTCAGAAGCAGTAGAGTGGATCCATTTCTTCGATTGATTGGCCTGACCAACATAAGTTGTTCTGATAGGTAAAGAGAGAACAGTTCTCTTTGGATTTTAGTTTGGATTGATTGCAAAAGTGACTTGCGATGATTGAGTATTCTCTTGGATTGTTGGAGATTTTTCTGAATATTTTCAGGAAAGTCAAAGTTTGTCTTCATCTAGAGTTTCAGTGGTACCCGTGGTTCAACTAGTTGAAGTTTGGTTCCTCGAAAATGGAGTTTGTTGAAGCAGCTCAGGATTGGTTTATAAGAACAATTAATCAATGAAGGAATTAATTAATGTAATTAATTAAGGGTTAATGTAATTAGTAAAGTAATTACAGGTTAATTACTGAATTTGGTTTGGAATAATTAATTTGTGAAATTAATTAGAGGTTAATTACTTGAATGTAATTAAAGGGTAATTAATCAAGATGATTAAATAGAGCAAGTGAAGACTCGAGGTGTAAGAACTATACATCAGTATAACTCTGTGGGTGATTCCGTAATGAGTTTGACGGAATAGTATTTATAGGTTCGAGATGAAGATTCAGAGTGCAAGGGTTATCGTCGTTAACTCTGAGGGTGGTTCCAAAATGAGTGTAACGAGATAATGCCTTCGGTTTCGTTCGAACCCGGAACGAACTTGAATGGATTGAATGCTTTCAAAACATCGTCAGGTGGAAGATGAGCATTCTAAGAGATGTGTTCTCTAAAGGTAATCGTAGCCTCAAGCCTCATCAACCGGGAATGGCTAAAACAGGGAAGGTGTAGCAAGGCTTCGTGGGTAGCTCCCACTGGAGAGCAAGATTGATCCATGTCTAGAAGTCCCTTTATATTCGGCTGTGTAGGCAGTTGATTGCAACAACTGCCAAGGTTGTCTTGTTTGGAACTATTCAGTAAGGAATGGTTCCGGCCTTGTGTTGCAGGGGAGCGGGCGTACTCCTCGGTATGACGGGCGGTACCCCAGTAGCCCTGCCATTGTATGGAATCCAAAATCCAATAAGTACCAACGATTTTGATTGTATTAACCACTTTTGTGGCTAGTAGCTGGAATTTAATAGATGTAACAATTTCGGATATTTCTAATTTACTTGAAAACCCTAGACACTATTATAATATCATCGGATTTCCTATCAAATGTTTTGGTTAGCATAAGGTAAAAACTTTTCCATGTTTATGTGTGGGAAGTCTTACGGGATACCTTTCTTTTCAAAAGGTTTTTAAAGTTAAGCAACCTTAACCTGTTACTCACACCAGACCCATGTCTGACCCGGAGTTTATCTTTTGTTTTCCTAAACTCTTGGGTACTCAAATTTTTACGAGTAGCCAAGGGATTCAGGTTGGCTTTGACGAATAATGGAGGAGCAATGGAGCAGGAGGCTTCTGCGTTAGATTTATAGTTTCCACTGTGCATTCTCTGTGTTGTGTTGTGTTGTATTATGTTGTAAATACTAGACAGGTGTTTATAACTGTCTAGTTTATGTGATGTGTATGCTGTGTATCTTTGATTATTGTGGTATATTATGTAAATACTTATGTTATTAATATAATTCACTCGTTCTGCTGTTGAGATTCTAGCGGTGTTTCTTCTTTCTCTTCTTTCTTTTCTTCTTCTATCTCTTTCTTTCTTAATAGATGATGCGATTTTCTGGGAGTAGAAAGTCGGGTCGTCTCAGTTGGTATAAATGTGATAGCCCGGATTTTTGAAATCTGATAATTGACTGGTTTTATTCAGTTGAACAAATAAAATTCTGATATCTGGATGAAATTGAAGCTTTGATAATTAAACGAAGTCTTTGGTTTTAAATTTAATAAAAGATATGTCGTGTAATCTTAATATATATGTGTGTGTGTATATGTTGTAATTGGAAAATTTGTTTAAAAAAAAATTCAAATTAATAATTTTCAAAACTAGTTAAAATTTATTCTAGTCAAGAATACATTAGCTTGAGTTAATTTAAATTTTTGGCCATTTCTTTGCTTTCAAAATTCATCTTTAAATAACACATGAACATAGTTTATAAATATATATAAGTTTAAACCTTAAAAATAATTAATGTAAACATAACATATTAAAATAAATACTTGTATAATTAATTTAAAAATAGCTTTAACAATTGTAAATACAATAGTCAAGATTTAAACATTTGTAAGACATTTAATATATGAAATGAACACTTGTAGCCTTTATAATACATGTAAAGACAAGTGGCTAAAAAGAAAAAAATTGTTATTTTTGTTAAAAAATAAACATCTCCTTACTCCTCTTTCATTTTTCTTTTATCAATCCGTTCTCTAAAATATTTTCAAACTAGAGATTTAATCAAGCTTCCACATTTTTCAACCTGAGATCAAATAGGAAATTAAACTTAGCCAGCAAATGTTTTGTCTCTAACCAAGAAAATCAAGCAAAATAATCATGCAATCTTCTCAGCAAAATTTTCAACCTGCATCAAAAATCAGGATAAATTTCAATGTTCCCAGTTTCAAAACAATCCAGGTTCAAAGCTTCAAAACTGTTTAAGCTCTGCGCATCAAATGCAGGTGAGCAAACTTTTAAAAGATAAATTTAAGTAAAATATATGGTTACTTGTGGAATTCTGAATGATGCTCTGCATGCTTGTATGTATTTAAGTAGGTAAATGATTGCTTGTGAAATTTATCTGTGATGATTGTTTTGTATGTATATTTATAAATAAGTTTATGTACATTTGGAGAATGGGCATACCTCTATATGTTGTTTCCCCTGTTCTTGTTACAGAACTTTCAAGTTTAAAACCAAAGATTCATTTTCTTCCCTATTGATTCCTATAGGATTTTGTTTTCAAACAATTAAGGTTTGTTTAAACTTAAATTAAATTTTTAAAAGACAAATTTAAGTAAAAGCTACAGGATTATCTGGGAATTATGAATGCAGTGAGAATTCTTTTAAACATGTTAAAAAAACAATCACCATACTTCATTAATTCAAGATGATAACTTGAATCTACTGTAGAAGTTAGAAATTTTAAAATTAATATCAGAATTTTTAACATTTTAATGGAGGAGTACTTGGGGAATGTCTGGGAATTGAATCTTGACCATTTTCTGGTGATTGGAGATATGTGAGTGGACGAGTTTTCGTCTGAAGCGAGTTTGACAACCAGGTTGCTTGGCAAAAATGGTGGTTGAGGCGATCATGCACGGTGGCGTCGACGATGGACGAGTTAAGATTTTAAACCCTAGAATGGGTCAGGTCTGGATATGGGGTTGTGGCGGCGTCTACAAAGCATCGAGTTGCATAGGGTTGGGAGGATGGCTGCGTGGAAGGGTTGTGGTGATGTGGACGGAGTTACTGGCGTTCAAGTGGTCCGCGTCAAGTGTTCGAGGCGGTTTTAGGTGTGGGTCTTTGATTCCAGTCTCCACTGAATAGTTCGATTTTGAATCAAGGCCCGTGATGATGGTTTGATGATTGGAGTGGATTGCTGCATCGATGAACGTTGTGTCGAGGGTGCCGTAGATGGCCGGAGATGGCTCTGGCGACGGTGCACGTGCACCGTGTATTTTTGAGTTCTGATGAACTCTGGGTGGCAGCAGTATTTTTGACTCGAGTTTTAACTCGAGATTTTTGGTAGTTTGTTCGAAGTCTAGGGTTGGAGGACTCGAAGCTGGATGTTGGGTGTCTCGAGTTTAAAGAAAAGTTATAGGTTTCAAACAACCTGTACTGATAGTTTTATAAATTGTAAAAATGAAGCTTATAGATGGAAAGAAAGGTTTAAACCTTGCTTGAAATCCAAGATTGAAATTTAGAATTCTTGAGTTTAAATCTCAGTTTTAAAATAAATTAAGATTTTAAGCTTGAATTTTGAATACTTTAAAATGAAAAAGTAGTTTTAAACAATTTTGAATGTTAAAAGGTAATTCAAATTGATTTGAATTTAAATCTGAATTGATCTTAAATCCTTTTAAACTTCTTTATTTATGATAAATTCTTAAACTTGTGGAATGAAAGGTTTTAAAAAAAAAGTTTTAAAACTTTGTTAAAGGTAATTTGACTTCATTTTTAAATCTTAAAGTTAGAATGGAATTTGGAAGTAAATTTAAAGTAAATTTGTTTTAGTACTTTGCAATGGTAACTTGATTAGTAACAAAGTTTGGTTTTAAAGTAAATTAGAATTTAAAAATTTGTAATTCATTAATTTTTTTTAAGGAAGTTTAATAGATAATTAATTTCTTTGATTAATTAATCATTTGGGTTAAATAAATAAGTAATTAAGGTTTAAAATTAATTAATTAATTAATTAGTTAAGATTAATTAATTAAGGATAATTAATTTGTAATTATGAACTATTAATTAGAAAAATTAATTAATAATTAGAAGTTAATTAATTAGATATTCAAGATTATTTAATTTATAATTAATATTGATCAATATAAGTTAATTACTTAAGAAAAGTAATTAAAAGATAGTTAATAGTTAATGAATGTCATTAACTAAGGATTATTTAACAATTAATTAATGATTTTCATATATGAATATATAACTAACACATGAAAGTGTACATCAGAGTAGTGGTCAAAAAGATCCACAATAACACAAAAGGATAGCAACACGTGCTATACAAAAGAATACAACTATGAGTCTATATCTCAAGTGTATACAACAAAAACTGCTAATCTAAATAGTTAGCCAAAAGTCAGAGTAGCAAATCCCGAGAAGAAGTGAAGCAGAAGCACCTGTAACATCTTGGTCTGACCCGAGTATTATTTAAGAAAATAATAAACGGATCAGTCTAGCTATAAATATCAGATGACATGGTATAAAATAAAAGATATGGCATAAACATAAAATATCCATACTGACATACTACTATAAGTATGCAAATGATGATCAACAAAATATCAATCAATAAGAGATAAATCAATATCACAAGAATCTTCTCAAAGATCCAAAGAGGGAATCATACCCTAAACTTGTACTCATAACAAGTCAATGACATAAATTCCAGAAATCAACACAAGAAATCCAGAAATCACAGAAAAAGGAAAAGAGGCCTATCACATGACGGTCCGAAGACCATAGGGAGCTACCCCATATGTGTGAGTCGGAATCACCTAGATGAGGTCTAGGCTAACCAAAAAGCAAAAAGGTATGTGTGAGTGGAATCACACAAATGGTGTCTAGCCTAACCTCGCAACAAAAAGGTATGTGTGAGTGGAATCACACAAATGGTGTCTAGACTAACCTTGCGGACAAAGAGATATGTGTGAGTCGGAATCACACCCATGAGGTCTAGTCTAACCTTGCAAACAAAGAGACATCGCACAATTTCTAGTCTAAATCATAAAATGATCGTCATGATCAACGAGAAGTGTCAACTACGCTAAGCTAGTAAATATAAAAGTTTATCTTCGTGTCCCATAACCACTTGCTTAACTTAAATATTTTACGAACAAACTATAAATCTTCACTAGAAAATTGTCACAAGAGGTTAATCGAACAAGTCCAAGAATTAACCGACGAAGTGAACGCAAGCGTTTCATACCACTTGTTTTACTAAGCCGTTTAATTAGATTTCTCATCCGAGTGAGGTAAAGGTTTGTATATACTAGTAGATTGGAAAACGGTTTAAGAAAAGAGCTTTGTTACTGAAAATAGAGCTGAAATCATTTTGTTGAAAGAGTTTTGATATTTACTACTAGTATTGAAACCTTCATATTTATAAAGTTGTTGTCCCGCCTTTTTAGCAAGGCCGTGATACCATAAAATCGACCGAGAAGCCAAAGATAGTTTGTCTCGAAGAATGGTCAACTCAGTATCTCAACAAAGCAAGTTCTGTTGAATGTTTTTCAGATAAGATCCCCTACGGAGGGGGAGTCCAAGGGGGTGGCAACCCCCCAAGGTAGGGGTGCGGGGGCAACACCCCTGCTACGGGGTTCGACCTGCCCGGTCAGGTCGCGGGGGTCCAAGGGGCAGCGCCCCCGGCGGGGTGCGGGGCAGCGCCCCATCCAAAACGGTACGACCTAGTGAAGACCTAAGGGCGGATAGGATCGAGCGACTTAGGAAGCTCACAACCTATCATTAGCACGGTCGAGCGACCTAAATAGAACGGCCTAAGGTTGAAGGCCTAGGGACCTAATGTCCAGCGACCTACGACCTAATGGGTTCAAGAAGGGTCGAGGTGGAACGACCCAACGGCATGCGACCTAAGGGGTTTATCACTCGAGCGACCTAACAGTTTAACCCTCAAGCGACCTAACGACATATAAAGGTCAACCGACCTACTGAAAGCAAACAAGTCATGCGACCTAACGAGTAGGCGACCTAAGGTCTTAACGACCTAACGGTTTAAGGGTCTAACGACCTAAAAGTATAAAGGTCATGCGACCTATCGGTTTAAGAGGCGAGCGACCTAAGTGTTACGAACTAAGAGTCGAACGACTTAGCGTGGAAGCGACCTAAAAGCCATAGGACCTAACAACTTAAGGTCATACGACCTAGCGACCTAAAGGGGTTAAGCACCCCAAACGTGGCCGAGAGGAATAAGGCCGTGAACGACCTAACTACTGAACGACCTAACAACGAGAGCCATATCCAACAGAGGGAACGACCAACGAGTTACGACCCAACGACCTACGACCCAACACCCAACCGACCTAACACCGGACGACCTAAGGGCGAACGGAAATTTGCAGGCCGAGGGTTTCGAGGCAGTGTGACCTAGATGCAGTTTTTCACCAAAAACGCTAGAAATTGGAATTTTACGCCAATCCAATCCAAACCAAATGTAAGTTTACATGCAAAAGTGATAGGGAATTATTCCCAACAGTCCAAGATAGTTATAGGCTAGAATTGTGAGATAAAAATCTCACCTTTGGGCCAAAAATGAATGAGAACGAAGCTTTGAAGCAAAGCAAGTATCAATCCACTTTAATCTTAACACAAGAAGCTTGAATCCAATATCTTCTCTTTGAATTTGGAGTTGAAAGATGGATTTGAAGTAGAAGCCTAGGTTTGGAGTTTTAGTTTCCCTTTCCACTCACCATTAATGCTTGAGCTAGAGTTTGGTAGGAATTTATGAAGAGTGAGTAGAAGGAGAGAAGTGGGCTTGAGTTATAATGGCTAGACTAACCCAAAGTCCAAAGCGGGAAAAGTTAATGAAATTTCACTAACTCCAAACCTATCAATGTTTATACTTAAAAAAATTGTAAACGGCATTTCGAACTCAATGGAAGTGGTCTCGAGTCCTAATTCGACCGTTTGCAAAAAGTAGCTTTTCGGACCAATATCCGAATAACGATAAAATATTTAAACAAAATATTTAAATATATAATCGATAAATATGCGGGTTGTTACAATAAATTTCACAAGCAATCATTTACCTACTTAAATACATACAAGCATGCAGAGCATCATTCATTCCACAAGTAACCATATATTTTTACTTAAATTTATCTTTTAAAAGTTTACTCACCTGCTTTTGATGCACAGAGCTTAAACAGTTTTGAAGCTTTGAACCCGGATTGTTTTGAAACTGGGAACATTGAAATTTATCCTGATTTTTAATGCAGGTTGAAAATTTTGCTGAGAAGATTGCATGATTAGTTTGCTTGATATTCTAGGTTAGAGACAAAACATTTGCAGGCTAAGTTTAATTTCTTATTTGATCTCAGGTTGAAAAATGTGGAAGCTTGATTAAATCTCTAGTTTGAAAATATTTTAGAGAATGGATTGATAAAAGAAAAATGAAAGAGGAGTAAGGAGATGTTTATTTTTTAACAAAAATAACATTTTTTTTCTTTTTAGCCACTTGTCTTTACATGTATTATAAAGGCTACAAGTGTTCATTTCATATATTAAAAGTCTTACAAATGTTTAAATCTTGACTATTGTATTTACAATTGTTAAAGCAATTTTTAAATCAATTATACAAGTATTTATTTTAATATGTTATGTTTACATTAATTTATTTTTAAGGTTTAAACTTATATATATATATTTATAAACTATGTTCATGTGTTATTTAAAGATGAATTTTGAAAGCAAAGAAATGACCAAAAATTTAAATTAACTCAAGCTAATGTATTCTTGACTAGAATAAATTTTAACTAGTTTTGAAAATTATTAACTTGAAATTTTTTTTTAAACAAATTTTCCAATTACAACATATACACACACACACACACACACATATATATATATTAAGATTACACGACATATCTTTTATTAAATTTAAAACCAAAGACTTCTTTTAATTATCAAAGCTTCAATTTCATCCAGATATCAGAATTTTATTTGTTCAACTGAATAAAACCAGTTAATTATTCAATTATCATATTTCAAAAATCCGGGCTATCACATTCCTTCCCCCTTTGAATCTTTTCGTCCTCGAAAAGAACGAAACCAGAATTTATTAAATATTTCAAAACCAGTTAAAATATTTTTTTTAATCATACTTAAAAATCTATATAATAATTTCAAAATAGTTTTTATAGAAAATATAATTTTATAACTTGATGTTTCAACCAGTCCATCCTTGTTCTCGTAGAAATTCGGTCATACGTTGATCAGGCATACGACTGAAAATCTATAAGTACTTAGTAGATCTGTTTTCAACACCCAGTGAAAATACTTTTGAAAAATAATTTTATTGAAAATGTAGGAAATCAATTTTTTTGAAAATAGAGGATATATCTTTGGTGAGGATGCTCTAGAAATCATCACCCCCATTCATGGTCACAGTTACATTCCAGGGTTACGTTGTCGTCGCAGCAAAAGTCCATGTAACTGCAGGCTCTCCGCGGCCTCTCGATTACGCCATGGATCCCACACAACAGATCACAGTTACATCCAGGGTTACGTTGCCGTCGCAGCAAAAGTCCATGTAACTGCAGGCTCTCAGCGGCCTTTGATTTTCGCTGTCGAAATGAAACTCCTCCACTCCTACATAGGTCGCAGTTGCCGATATAAAATCAAACGCAGACTGTTGGTTCTCAGCGGCACACACGACTTTCGCTATGTTATACCATAGGTCGCAGTCTACCGATATAAAATCAAACGCAGACCGTTGGCTCTCAACGGCACACACGACTTTCGCTATGGTATACTTTACTCATAATCCCCAGGAACTAGTTTTGTCCGGACTCCTCACAGGATCAACTTTAGAACCCCCTCGGGGCTCAAGGCAGTACCACCCGGTGGTACTCCTGAGAAGTTCATTTCAAGAGAGCGTCTTTTTTCCCAAATCCATCATCAAAACATTTTATACTATATACATATTGTATCTTCAAATCATACACCTAGTATGATCTCATACAAATCTCCTTTACACAAAATCGATTATTCCAAAATCAATAATTCTCAAACTAGGCTTTCCAAATTCTCACATTGATTTTACCCAAAAATCATAAGCCTTCCCAAATCCAAAGGTTCCCAAAACCTTTTCTAAAATCCTCATAAGATCCTTTATATATATACAGATATATATAATTTTTAAAATTTTGGATCATTTCAAACTTGTATAAAACTGCTTTTATACTTCAAACATTTTCAAAAATCCTTTTTCTTCTGGCAAAAGATTCAATAAGGGGAGTTTCATTTTATAAAACAAAGATATTTAACTTTGTTTACTCAAAATCAAATATTCAAATTTGATTACTTCTTTTAATATCATTTTCATTCAAATCCGTACGATGTACACATATCATCCGTACGCTATACCAATATGATTGCTCACTTGATCACACAATTTCACTTCCGAACTAGTATCGTCCACCCGACTTCCTAGTGCGAACACAGATCTAGTTTCTTGATCAGAAACCGTCACTCTCCTTGCATAGTCATAACTATGATAGAGAATATGCAGAACCAATCAACAATCCATATCCAGGTTCACCGTCGAAAATCGAGCGAAAAAAGTCCCAACTCGGATCGATATAACTATCTCGAAATTCTGTGCTCGAATCTGGATCAAATCATTATGCGAATAGAATAACATATGTACACCTTACGTATTTATATTTATTGGTTATTAGCCAAATAAATTCCATTTCTGTTCACATTCACTTTGATTTTCATTCACTTACTCACAATTGCTTCAATCCATTTGGATTATCACCTCTATTCTTATCTCGATTGGGTATTTAATCAATAACAGTTTGAACTCCGACCAGTTTGTTTAAAAATAGTTTGAAAATTTTAAAAATAGATAAGTAGTTGGAAAATAATTACTAGTTTGTAAAATAGGTGTAAAAATAGTTGGAAAATAGTTAAAATAATTATAGAAATTTTAAATAATTGCAGAATAATAATAAGATAATAATTAGTTTTGTAAAATAGTTGAAATATAGTAATTAGTTTATAAAACGGTTGGAAAATTGTTAAACAGTTCAAAAACAATTATAAAACAAATATAAGATAGTTTGGCTTTTAAAAGAAAGGTTGTATATATAATAAATAGCTTGGAAAAATAGGTTTATTTTAAAATAATTTATATTAAAAATAGTCCAGAGTCAAAACTGCTCACTTCCCAATCTCCATTCTCATCAATTCAATTTAAATTTCCTCTACCATTTAAATTGATCCAATTCCAATTTAAATAACTTCCATTTCCATTGAAATCTATTTAACCCAATTCAAGTTGAATTCCTCAGATCTTTCCAAATTTAACGTTATTCAACCTTCATCTCAAATTTTACTAATTCAAATAAATTTCAATTGAACTAGTTCTAATTTCAATTCATTTCAACTCCAGATTGAATTAATCCCATTTTCAAACTCCATTTTCCAAACCAAGTTAAATTATTCTTGATTTCCTCCCAAATTTAATTCAAATTCCATTTGAATTTAAAACTATTCAACTTTAATTACATTTCCAAATTATTCAAATCAATTCAGACTAATTTCAAATTGAACCCACTTCAATTTTAAATCGTTTCCAATTAATCAAATTCAAAATTTTCATTTGAATCTTACACTCATACACCTTCAATCACCATTTCAATTAATTCAAACAAATTCAATTTGAACTAATTCAAATTTCAAATTTAAACCATCTCGAATTATATAAATTCGAGTTAAATTCACTAAGGTTGGTTTAGCCCTTTAAACCAAGTTAACCTTTATTAAAAACTTTTAAACAATTTAATTTCAAATTAAAGTTAGATTTTCTTTTATCTCAATAATGGATATATCACCATACTTCATTTCTTATTAATTTAAACAAATCCAATTTCACAATTTAAATATTTCCAGTTTCCAAATCTCAATATCCATTTTGAGATCACACAAACTCCCCATTCAGATTAACCATTTAACTTCCCAAGTTAAATCTTAATTTCATCTTCAAATTTCCAAATTAGGTTGATCATTCCAACTTATTTAACTTTTTCCCCAGTTAAACTCAATTCACTTAATCCAGTCAACCTTACCCAATTTGAATTTCAAATTTTAAACTTCTCATAAATAATCTTCCCACTTATTAAGTTCAAAAACTTATCACCTTGGGTATCACATCTTATTCCAAACTCAAAACTCACCATTTAGAGTTTATTTCCAACCACCTTTGATATTATGTATATCCACATGTATACATATTAATTTCTTTTACATACCAAGTTATACTTTAAAATTTTAAACCACCTTTGGTTTTAATTCAAAACAAATTTCTTTTTAAATTTTCAAACAACTCTTGTTTTAAATAGGATCATTTCATGCATTAAATAATATTATTTGTTATTTCTTTAAATTAATTACATCATTAATTAATCACATTCGGTAATTAACTTATTTCTTAATTACCTTCATTAAGTAATTGTCCCTTAAATTACTTACCTCTAATTACTTCATTAAGTAACTCCCTCTTATTTATCAATTCCAATTATTATCCATTAATTAATCTCATTAAATAAAGTTTAATTAATTACATAAATTAATTGATTATCCTTATCCTGAAACCTTTCCCAATTTCAAGATTTAATTTCAGTTGAATCCATTTCAAACTTGTCTTTAATTTAATTTCAATTTGGTTGTAATTCTATTACCACTTAATTCTTACTATTACTTTTAATTTAATTAATACTACAACCAATTTCCTTAATATAATAGATAATCTATTTCTTATATAAGATTCTTTTACTTTTGAAATCATTTAAAAACCTTTATATAAGAAAATAACAAGTACGCTCTCTCATATTTATACACTCAACTCATTCTAGGGTACCATTGACACTTCCTTAATGAGTATCCCCCACCAGAGCCAAGGTTCTCGCTTAACCTTCGGCTCTGATACCAAATGTAACGACCCAAAAATTTCGATCCCGAAATTTCCAGACAGTTAGTGAAAATAAGAGAGAGAAAGAAGAAAAAACAGAAACTCAAACTCAGAATCTCACATTCGCAGCGGATAAAATATAATAGCAAATAAAATAATAGTTTTCAAAGAAGAACTGTATCAGTACATTTATATTTTTACATCAGAGTTACAACAATTTCACAACACTGGACAGTTTTTAAACAACATGTCCTAGATAAATAATAATATATATCACAGCGGATAAACACTCTATACGTTCCTGTCCTTCAGCTCTCCTCCTGAGCTCCTGAACGTCCTTACCTGCAAATCTGTAATACTCGGTCTGACCCGAGCATTACATTAAAGTAACACCCGGGTCGGGCTGAAAACCAGCGTGAGTAAACCCATCTAACAAGGAATACAAAAGTATACAGCTTGTATGAACCGGGTAACTTGCATCAATATACAATTTCACAAATTGTCATAGTCATCACTTATTTCTCACATCAATTTCTAAGTACCCAAACTTAGATTAAAGGGTCCAATCCACTTAAATCATTCCATTTCAGCTTATTAATTTTACATATCAAATTATAAAGAATCGAAGTGGTTTCGGGAATTTACTAATACCCGACACCGGTCTCTTCAAATCCAATGTCATCTTAACCAAAATTATCCAAGTGAAATACAACTCAATTTTTAATACAGGGTGTCACATAATTCATCTATAATAGATAACCACATCATCACAGTTTAAATCAACATATCTTATCACATAGCATCGCAAACCACATATTAGGAATAACAATTAATCAAAGACTTCCAATATCGTTCTATTTATCCTTTAATTACATTTAAGTAATTAACACTTAATTAATTTCATAAACTAATTATCTTTAACCCAATATGGTGATTAACCTTTAATTATTTCATTAATTAATTGATACCATAATTATTAATCATCCTTGATTAATAACATCAGTAATTAACTACTCTTAATTACTTCATCAAATAAATTGATAATTCATAATTATCTCTAATTAATTTCTTGATTAATTACAAAATAATTTAATCCAAATTACTTTCACCATTCCATCTTCCGCTAATTACATCCAGTAATTATAATTAATTACTTTACTAAGTAATTATACTTCATCAATTACATTAAGTAATTATTATCAAATCATCAAGTGATTAAAATTAATTAAACTTAATTAATCAATTTAATCCAATCACATTAAACTCCATTAATTACATTAAGTAATTAATTTCTAAATTACTTCCATTAAGTTATTATATTTAAAAAATTCTCAAATGATTATCATCAATTAATTAATCTAGTTAACGTTCTTGGAAACTTAGTCGGTAGGTGGTGGCTCGGTAGCCGGTCTTGGAAACTTGGTCAACAGGTGGTAGCTCGGTGGCCGGTCTTGGAAACTTGGTCGGTAGGTGGTGGCTTGGTGGCCAGTCTAGGAAACTTAGTCGGCAAGTGGTGGCTCGATGTCGGGTCTCAAAAACTTGGTCGGCAAGTGGTGGCTCGATGGCCAGTCTTGGAACATGGTCGATAGGTTTTTGGTCGGTGGTTGGCAAAGGAGCATGGTCGATGGTTTGCATGGGAATGGTTCGACGTTGATAGTTGGCGCTTAGCTCGACAATTGTTTTCTTAGTTTGGTCGTACGATGGACCGACGAGTGTGGAGCATAGAGTTAGCCATGGACTTCGGAGCAGGACTCGAGGTTGCTTGGTAGTCTAGGGAGTTGGTTTCGGGTAAAGATGGATGACCCCACGATAGCTTTAGATAGCTTTTTGATGGAAACCACCGAAGTACAAAGACATAGAAGACTCGATGTGATGAGTGACTATAGCATCTGATGGTGGACTGAGAGGATGATTTCTGCATGGTAGCTCACATAGTAGAACGTGAGATTTCAATGCTAGCGAGTAGGACCTGGTAGTCTATATATACCCAGGGTAGTCTATGTGTACCCATGTGTTGGACATCTGCATGTATCTAGTACTAAGCTATCTGTGTGCGCAAGAGTTAAGCATCTATGGTGTTTTTCTATTACCAGTACGTGTGCCAAGGGATTGGCGGATAAATCTGTGGTTGTGATGCTTATTAATGGGACATGGTAGTCTATTGTACTCAAATTTTGGACGTCTATGTGTATCCAGTCACTAACCATTTATGTTGGGCAATAAGTTGAGCTTCTAAGAGAGTTGTCATATATCTAAAGCACTTGAGTGGGAGATGCAGGGTTGTGTGATGGATTCTATTTTTGCTGGGAGTTTGATATGTCGTGTGATACCTCTATACCTCATATTTTCCACTTGTGATAGTAGTGTTGCATCTACAGTATTTATGTGCTAACTCTTTGGATGCAGGGATATGTCAGGTATGGCTATTCATACCCTATACCCTATTTACTATATATGAGTTTTATAGTATTTTGAGATGATATATCGCAAGCACCAGACCTTTGTCTAATCCGAGATTTTATACTTTGCTTCTTATTATCTCATGTACTCTTAAATGAGTAGATTAGGGATATTAGGTATGTATAACACATGGAGTTGTACAGAGTATGAGCAGGAGGCTATGCTTTCATACATCTATACTTGGAGCTTACTATTGCTTGTAGTCCACTATGCAATATCGTGGAGCTACATCAGCACTTGTATTATAAGAAACATTTATAGAGTTTATTAAGGAGATTTTGGGATGTATAAACTCTATATTTTAGTTTTTGTGTAGTCTACGCACATGTGCGCTCTAATGTTCTTATTTACGGTTCTTTTGCATATATTAATGCCTCGTTTGTTTTACAACTATGTCATTATATTATATTTTATCCGTGCACTGCGAGATGTTCTATAGGTTCCGTGTTTGGATTTTCTCTATTTTGTATTCTTGCCTACCATCCTGCATTGGTCGGGTACCTTCACAGCACATCACTTAGGTATATTGGATATCAAAGGTGCAAGGTAGCCATCACATTTGGTATCAAAGCTTAGGTTTCATAGACGACCTAAGTTAGTACTTGAATCCATTAGTGATAAGGAAGGAGCTATTTCCTTAGAATGGATCAAGCGATATGTGGGAGAGCGTATTGTTATATTTTGGTATTCAAAAATATATTACAGTATATATGTAGTGTATAAATTGCATTGCATTATGGACACCAATTATTCCTTTTAGATAGACTAATCATTCTTATTACAGCTTATAAGAATGTGTCGATGAACAAGGAATGTTATTAGGAACTCCGTCTCTAGAGTTTAGGAAGGGGCCAGGATCGGGGACTACTAACCTCGACTTGAAGAACACGTTCACTGAGATGGTGCAAAATATGATTCAGAATGCCCAAGATGCTCCTGCTATAGCAAGTTGGCGGTGGTGCTCTAGTGCAAGCACCGAGGCCTAACTTCGCCAAATTGAGCAAGGATTTCTCTACTCTGAGTTGCAAACTATTTCTTGGAATGGAATAAGCCGTCGAAGTGTAGGATTTGTTGGATACCCACAAATGGATTTTTAAGAATACGGAGTTAAAAGATGCGACGAAGATGAAGCTGGCATCTAGACAGCTTCAAGAAAGAGCCATGGGGTAGTGAAACGCCATCAAGATTACTGCTCTCTAGGAACAAATTACTTGGGGGCAGTATCAAGTCAGGATTTGAAGAGAAGTATATATCGGCTGCTCAGAAGTCGGTGCTCTTCCAAAAATTTACTGACTTGATACAAGGAGATATGTCTATGTCGGAGTACGAGGTTGAGTTTGGTACACTACCGAAATATGGCCTGTCTTTTATCGATACTTCGCTTAAGAGGAATGAGAA
This sequence comes from Allium cepa, assembly GCA_030765085.1. NCBI lineage: Eukaryota > Viridiplantae > Streptophyta > Magnoliopsida > Asparagales > Amaryllidaceae > Allium > Allium cepa. Next base: position 489,456,457 of record CM060941.1, on the reverse strand, counting down.
GTTCATCATGGGCTTGGATGATTATCTTGGAGAGAAGCTAGTAAGGCACATTGCACCTGTTTGAGAGGATGGTGGAGAAGGCACTTCGACATGAGAGCCTGTATCCTAAGCCTAAGCCGGTTGTTGGTCCTAAGGATGAGCCAAAGCCCTAAGCTTATAAGGGAGGCAAAAGGAAATGGAACAACAGCAAGAAGAAGCAACAATTTCAGAAGAATAGCTAGAAGAAGGTAAAATGGAAGCATACATGTTATAATTATGGACAGAGGGGCCATCTTAACAAAGATTGCATGAATGAGAAGAAAGGATGTTTCAACTACAACAAGCCATAGAATATCAAGAAGGATTACCTAGAACCGTTAAGAGTGCTCCATCCACGAAGGAGAAGGGGAAGAGCGTCGTTATATAGGGTCTGCTTTCTATTTTTGATACACTTGTACGTGTTTTATTTGACATCGGAGCTTCACATTCCTTCATATCTAGTGATTTGGTAGGTAGATTAGGATTAAAACCCAAGATAGCAGACTAACCTTTGATTGTCACAAACCCTGTTGTAGGATTGACTAGCATGTGCATGGTTTATCGAGGCTTAGCCTTATTGGGTCATGAATGTTTGTTTGCTTGTGATTGCTTTCTTTTGGATTTTGTAGGGTTTGATATTATACTGGAGATGGACTGGCTGAGAAGGTATGCAATAGTGGTGAATTGCAAGAGGATGTTGGTGACGATTGGGGCTATGGCGGGGCGGACGGTAGTGATTAGCTGCCTATCAAAGGATGGAGTGATGGTTAGCTTTCTATATTCGATCGAGACTACATAGGATGAGTTGTCATATGTGCTTATAGCGGAAGAGTATCTGGACATATTTGAGGAGGTAATTGTATTATCGCCACACCAAGAGATTGAGTTCAGCATAGACTTAGTGAAGGATGCCAGATCGATTTGTTATGCCTTTGAGGTGTATAGCACCTAAAGAGCAGAGAAAGTTTGGAAGGGCAAGCGAATGACCTATTGAGAGAAGAGTTCATTTATGGGAGCATATATTAGTGAGGTGCACATGTAGTATTCAACTAAGGTGGATGGCTCTTTGAGGTTGTGTGTAGATTACCATGAGCTGAATAAGGTAATGAAGAAGAACAAGTATCCACTCCTACGTATTGATTGTTCAATCAGCTCCATGACGTTAGGTGTTCTCTTTGTTGGACCTTGCGACGGGGTTTCATAAACCGAGAGTGATGGTCGATTACAGCGTTCTATACACCATCTGGTTTCTATGAGTGATTGATTATGCCGTTCGAGCTAACCAATCTTTCGGTGTACTTTGTTGAACTTATGAATAGTGTTTTCTGGGATCAGCTAAATAAGTTTGTACTTGTATTCATGGATGATATCCTTGTTTATTCGAGGACATAGAAAGAAAAGAAGGAGCATTTGAAGATTGTGCTTGAGGTGTTATGGAAACACCGATTGAAGGCAAAATTTTTGAAATGTCACTTCTAGAGGAAGGAGGTGCGATTTTGGTCGCATTGTGTTCGAGCAAGGTATTGTTGTAGATCTTGCGAAGATGGCAGTAGTACACGACTGGAATTGTGTAATATCCCCCACTTGGAGGCCCAAAACCGACGGCTACGCATGATATGGTCATCCATAGTTATTAATCTTCGGTGACCAAATACGGTAATGATACATTAGTATAACAGAAACACATGGGTATGGAATTTTTTTCAAAATTCGTAAAAAAACTTTCACATTCTATTTCAAATCATTTCAAAACTAATTTCATAATCCTATATTTAAGAACCACATTTAAAGGAAATATAATTATTACAACATACACCAAGAGCGACATATGAAGATGTCCCTTGGATGATTATAGTATATATAGGCAATTAAAAAACTTTGCCTTTCAACACAAACAACACATCAGAATCAAAATAGAAAAGAACTCCAAATAGCTATCATGCCTCCTACACGTCTCCGAAAGCTTATTTGCTTAAAGAGGTACTTGAAAACCTCAACTCTCAAACTACTCAAAATCAATTGAGCACCCGAGAGTTTATACGGAAAACATAAACTTAGAGTCAGACATAAAGCCTAGTATGAATAATAATCTATGATCTTAAACCATTTGATATCTAGAGAGACCACGCCGCTTAGTGGAATCGGTTATCCCCTCACTAATGTCTTATTCAAAACTTTATAAAAACCATATACTGTGCTCCAGCATCCACAATGGTTAAAATATAACAATTCAAAATATTACGATATGCAAACAAGTAAATCAATTATGGATTACTCATCCCTATTCATTATGTCTATCTGTCTCAGTTATAGTTTCTAGGGTCACTATTAACCTATTTGTTTTCATGGGCTTACTAATAACCTATATAATATTTATGGATTCCCTGTCCAGTTTCATAGTTTTCATGGGATCACTAAGACCCTATTGGCCCTGCCAATAACTTCCCTATTCATAGATTCTCCCTGAACCTATTGGTATCTCCAGTAACTTCCCTCTTATCCTAGTTTTCATGGGTTGACTAGGAACCTATTGACATCTGTCAATAAGTAAATTCGGATATAGTTTTCAACGGTTCACTACAAACCTATTGGCCTTTGCCAATAACTCTTTCTAATCGTAGTTTCATAGGTTTACTACGAACCTATTGGCATTTTCCAATAAATTTTCCTAAACATAATTTTCGTGGGTTTAGTATAACATGTCTATCTAACAACTTCCCTATTTAGGCATCCTACATTCTGGTCTATCTGACCTCCTAGATGCATTTCTACTCATTTAGGAGTTAGCTCAATTTATATTCACTATTGGGTCAACCTAGCTGGTTGTTTTTCCCTTTTTACCCAAAATACAGTCATGGGTCCATATTCAAGTGAATATGTATAATAGAAGATGCAAACATTATAACATAATAATACCAACACCTATGGTTTAATAATCTTAAAATCAATTTCATATAAAACATGGTTAATCCCTATAACCTATTATTTATCAAGTAAAGCTTCTTCAAAAACTTCATACTTAAAAGCCATTTTAAAACTCCTTTATTTATGCCATGATTTTTCCTTTTAAATATGAGATTGGGTTATTTGTTTTGAAAACTAAGGCTTTCAAAACCTATAGGACTTTACTTTCGAAACCCATGGATAACCTCCTTCGAAAGCATTTAAATCTTCCTTTCAAAACACTAAGCATATGCCTTTCAAAACACTTTAAAATATCTCTTTCGAAACCATCAAACCATACCTTTTAAAGTATTAACTCTTAGAAGCATAGCTTCAAAACCAATGAAAGTATCCCTTTCGAAACCATTGAAAGTTCCCCTTTCGAAACCATTAGGCTTATTCTGAAAATATCTTTTGGCTCAAAGTGAATATATACGAAAGTACCTCTTTTGAAACCATTAATCTTCATATCAAATTGTTTGGGAAAAATTGATGGTTTCGGAACCATTCTTTCGAAAGCTCAAAACATTTAAGTAAAACATTTGAAGGATAGCTTCGAAGCCCCTTTCGAGGCCATTGCATTCGAAACCCTTGAATCCTTTCGAAAGCTTTAGGAAATGGCTTAGTATTGGTTTAAAATAAAGGCTAGCTTTAAATTTGGTTGATGACTTTAATCCATTCGAAAGGCATAGGGACGGCAGCAAGGCTTCGATTTCGTTGAGACTATCCTTTCGAAATCATTAGTTTAAAACATAGGAACTCATTCGAAAGCTACTCTTAAATAAAAAAGGGAAACCCCATCAAAAGCTGTTCAATATACCCTTTTCGAAAGCATTTGTTTCGACTCCCTCAAAAGCATTTAGTAAAAATATGTAAGAGTATTTATTTAGAAAGTAAAACAAAGGTTTCGGCCCCACAGAAAGTAATGTTTCGACACCATGCCTTCCGCCTTTCTCCAATCCACTACATACCAATGTGTTGATGCCTTATGTATTAGTTTTGGATTTATTGGCTTTGACCTGGTAGGTTTCGACTTGGTTGAAGGTGGAAGTATAGGGTCGAAAGTTGCTTCTAAAAGAGGTGGAACCTACTTTTCTGGTAAAGACAGATCTAATGCCATTTAAAGTAAATACTTTATAACTAATCTGCCTATTTGTAAACATTTAATTGGTTGCCATATCTTTTCAAATTATTTACCAAAATAACTGGCGCATAATTTCAGATGTAAACAAGGATTAATTTAACAAATATGCCCTTTCATTAAGAAAAACAATTAAATCATTTAAGTCATCCTTCTAAAATAATTTAATTTCCAGAGTAAATCACTTAGGGAAAATCCCCAAAAATTACAAAATATCACTTTTAATATGTTATCTGACATATAAAAAATTTAGACCGAAATTATTCACAAAATAACCAAAATTAATTTCTAACCTAATTGCTCATATTTTCCTTTGAAAATTCATAATAAATTTTCCATAGATTGAAAAATTATAAAAATTGAAACTCATCTCCAAAGTCATGTTTTATATAACATATAAATTCCTCATGGAATTCAAAATTCAATTTAAAAGATTTTACCCTTAAAACCGTGTATAAACAATTATCAAACAATCTTATTTGAATCAAATATGTCACAAAACCTAAGCATATCATCATCAAAAATCATCATAATTGATTTAATCTTAAACCCAAAAATCAAATGATCACAAAAACAGAAATAGAGATGGTTTTGATTATTATTCGCCTTGATTAGGATAATGACTTTGAGATTTGATTGAGATTAACTCTCCTTTCCTTAAATCGTTAGCTTTAATTTGATTTCCTCCTCTTTTCTCCTAAGTAATGGTCGGCTTCTCTTTCTTTTGTTTGGATTTTTTTTGAAAAATGAATGTGAATGGATAGGAAATGAGAATATAAGGTAATGGGAATATAGTGCGCAATTACCCTAAATACCATTGCGTCAATTACTCTCCTAATTGACATACAAAGCCATTTATAAGCCCGTTTATATAATTAACTAAGCTCAGCCTCTATTTTGAATTTTCAAATCTCAATCCCCTCATCACTCTAAGATTTATATTATTTTATTTGATTTATCTAATTAAATTTCCTGAATAATGTTATTAAAAATTAGGGGTGTTACAGATTGACCCAAGACCGCTGTAGATGTGAGAGCCTTGGACTGGTAGGATAGTGTAGACGTTTTATCAGGACTTCTTTATGGTAACAGTTCCGTTAACTAACTGGACGAAGAAGAATAAAACTTTTATTTAGGACGCAAGGTGTGAGCATGCATTCGCGAATCTGAAGGAGAAGTTGACGAGCGCACCGGTGTTAGTCATTCGAAGTAGGAACGAGAAGCTGACTGTATAAAAGGATACCTATGTTACTGTACTTGGTGCGGTATTGATGGAGAGGGAAAAGTCTGTCGCCTATGCTAGTTGATAGTTGAAACCACTCTAGATGATGTATCAAACTCACAATTTGGTGTTGGAAGTGATATTATTTGTTTTGAAGTTATGAAGGCATTATTTTCTTAGGGATAGGTTCGAGTAGTATACGGACCACAAGTTGTTGAAGTATTTATTCTCCCAAAAGGAACTTACACTTCGACAACAGCGATGGTTATAGTTCCCGGCCTTCTACAACTTAGGCATTTCCTACACACCTGGAAAGGGAAATGAGTTCATTGACGTTTTAAGTAGGAGACATGCTAGCCTAGGAGCGATGTTCCTAGAGTGGAAGCAGTTGGAGTCTATCTGGCTATGATTTAAGATCTTAATGTGAGCTAGAGCTGAGCGTGTTGGCTAGCATGATGATCAGACCTACCTTAATTGAGCAGATTTGCACTAGTCAAAGGTGAGACACTAAACTAGCAGAGAGCATAGAGAAGATAGGGGGAGTGGTAGAGTCAGAGGAGATAAAGTAGCAAAGCTTGGCCATGATGGTTGGCTCCATAAGGATGGGAGATGGTTTGTTCCTAATGTCGATGGGTTGAGCGCCGAGAGACTGCGTGAGTGCCATCACTTGAGAATGTCTACACATCCCAATGGCAATAAAATGTACCACGATATGAGGAAGACATTTAATTGGGAAAGGATGAAGATGGACGTTGAAGAATTCATCTCAAAGTGCATGAACTATCAGTTGGTAAAGGTAGAGCAAAAGAAGCCGAGTGGTTTGTTGTTACCGCTCGAGATTTCCGAATGGGAGTATGAACAAGTTTTGATGGATTTCATCAATTGATTGTCAAGAATCAAAGGAGTATATGATATCATTTACGTCATAGTCGATAGATCAACGAAGAGTGCCCGATTCATACCCGTTAAGTCAACTATAACAACGTCCAAATAGGCTAAGTTGTATGTGAAGTGGGTTGTACGATTTCATGGTATGCCAAAGAGCATTGTGAATGACTGAGACCCTTTGTTCACCAGCGAGTTTTGAAAGAGCTTACAAGATGCACTGGAATGGAGCTGCATCTCAATACATCTTATCACCCACAAATTGATGGACATGCAAAAAAGGTGAATCTTATTTTAAAGGATCTCTTACAAACTTGCATTCTCAATTTCGATGGTTCGTAGGATGATCATTTGCATTTAGTAGAGTTTGCATACAAGAATAATTATCAGTTTAGCATCGGTATGGCACAATTTGAGGCTTTATATGGCCGATCATGTAACGCTCCTTCATGTTGGTGGAAGCAAGCAAGAACTGATACTTGGGCCGGGTATGATTAGAGAGATTTCGGAAATGATCGAGATCATTCGACAATGAATGAAAGTTGCTCGGTACAGCCAGAAGAGCTACGCCGGCAGGAGAAGACCTTATTTACAGTTCTCTGCCGACGACACGATATGTACCAAGATCTCTCTGCTAAAGAATGTGATTCAATCGATACTAAGGGGAAGTTAGAACCGAGATTCGTTGGTCCTTTTTCAATACATGAGAGGATCGAGATTCTAGCATATAGATCGACTTACCCCAAAAGACAACAGACGTGCACAATGTGTTCCACGTATCTCACTTGTGGAAGTTTTTGTATGACTCAAGCATGGTAGTTTAAATAGATCGGCTTGATGATTTCAGGATTGAACCAGAAGCATCAAGACCCAGTGGGCCTATTGTATCGTCGGATGGGATACGAGGCATCTTGGGAGGAAGACGGTTGAGCTAGTGAAGGTTCTCATTTTCGATATCATATATGGTAGTTAGTACCCTACATGTTAGGGTAGGCATAGATACCATTTATTGCTTTTGTGTGTATGTTTGATGTTTGATATGTTTTCTTGTGGATCATAGGCATAATGGGTAGCTATGTGATTTTACCTTGGTTGTATTAAGGATTTCGGGGGCGAATTTCCTAAAAGAGGGGAAAGGGTACCGACAATATTTTACGTATCGAAGGATCGTAAAATATTTTATTTTAGTTCATATGAGGTCGTATGACTCTATACCTTTGGAAAATGCCTATTAGAGACATATCCTGTATTTTGAATGTTTCCGAACAATTTTACCCCTAAAAATTTGTATCGTCCATAACTTTAGATAAAAGCCAAATTAGTAACATTGATCACTTTTATTGGAAAGATATGATAGTTTCCCTTTTCATAATGTGGCCAAATAGCGATTTGGACTTTGTGGCAAGAAGATATGGCTATTTGAACATTAGTAGTTTTTGGAGTAGCTTAATGGGTAATTAGTGAGTGGGGCACATCCACTAAACCATTTCAGGTTTGGGGACCTTATATGGTTGAACTATCATCCTTAAATTACTTTAACACCTTCTCCCTTAGTTCTAAGCCTTCATTAAACCATCCTCTACCCAAAACCTTATCTTTTATCGTCCAAATCAAGTCTAAATCAAAGATTAGGGCTAGGTTAACATGGGGATTCGTTAGAGGTCATTAAATCTACATTTTTAGAGAGGGAAAATCTAGTCTTTGCTATTGGTTCTTGGATCTACCTCGATCTGCATACAAATCTCTACTTGTTGAGGCCTTGGTGATTGTTTTGTCATCTCTCATTTTAATATTTATATACATATATAGGTTTTGAGATGTTTTAAACTCATTTTGAAACTAAAATTAAGGTTTTAAAACTATTTTCGATGTCAAACCTGTAGCAAAACGAATTAAGATGTATAAAATGGCTTGATCTTGTGGCATTGGAGTATGGTTACCTTTATATGTTATAAGCTACATAGAGGTCATTTACATGATTGTTCTCTATGGTTTGATGTGTGTTTGAGATGTTTGGATGTGTTGTATGCATGTATTTGTTTTTGTAAATGCTCATATGCTTAAAACACTCATTAAAGTGACTTAGTGTTAGCAACCGTGAAACGGGTTTCAACCGATTGGCTCTAAAGTGCTTTGAGTCATACTGTTACATAGCCGATGCATGATAGTTGAAGTGTTATGTGAGAGATGAAATCACCGCTATTTAAATTGCCGGAAGTGCTACATGGTTTTAGGCCGGTGGCTAGTCATAGAAACTTGGTCGGTAGTTGGTGGCTCAGTGGTTGGTCTTGGAAACTTGGTAGGCATGTAGTAGCTCGACGGTCGATCTTCGAAACATGGTCGGCTGGTTGTGGCTCGGTAGCCATCCTTGGAAACTTGGTCGGTAGGTAGTGGGTCGATGTTCGGTCATGGAAACTTGGTCAGCGGGTGGTGACTTAGTAGCTGGTATTGGAAATATGGTCAGCAAGTGGTGGCTTCAAGGCTTGTCCTGGAAACCTGGTTGGTAGGTGGTGGCTCGGTGGTTGGCAAGGAAGCATGGTTGGTGGTTTGGCATGGGGAATGGTTCAGCATTGGTAGTTGGCACTTGGCTCGACAGTTGTGTCCCGCTCGGTTTGGTCGTCGGTTGGACTGACGGGAGTGGAGCATGGAGTTAGATATGGACTATGGAGCATGACTTAGGGTTGTTCGGTAGTCTGAGGAGATGGTTTGGGGTAAGGATGGATGACCCCAGGATGGCTCTAAATGACTTTAGGATGGAAACCAACAAGTATGAAGACTTCGACACCTCGATGTGGTGAGTGACTATAGCATTTGGTGGTGGGTCGAGAGGATGGGTTTTACGTGGAAGCTCATAGAGTAGAACATGAGATTATAATGCTTGTGAGTAGGATAGGGTAGTCTACGTGTACCCAGGGTAGTTTGTGTGTACCCATATGTTAGACATCTACTTGTGTCCAGCTCTAAGCCATCTGCGTGGGCAAGAGTTGAACATCTATAGAGCCGTTATACTATCGGTACATGTGCTAAGGGATTTAACTCGGTGGTTATGATGCTCATTAACAGATACTTTAGTTTGTATGTACCCATTTTTGGACGTTTGCGTGTGTCCAATCCCTAACCATCTTTATAGGTAATGAGTTGAGCATCGGGGAGAGTTATCATATATCTAAAGCATTTGAGTTAAAGATGCATGGCTATGTGATGTATGCAATGTTTGTTGGGTGTTTGATATACTGTGTGATACTCCTATACCACATATTTTCCACTTGTGATAGTAGTGTAGCATATACAGTGTTTATGTGCTAACATTTTGGATGTAGGGACTGGTTGGGTATGGCTGTTCATACCTTATACCGTATTTACTATATATGAGGTTTATAGTATTTTGAGATGATATATCACTCCCACCAGACTGTTGTCTGACTCGAGGTTTTATACTTTGCTTCTTATTATCTTAGGTATTCTTAAATGAGTAGATTAGGGATAGTAGATATCAATTGCACATGAAGCTGTATGGAGTACGAGCAGGAGGATATGCTTTCGTAAATATATACTTAGAGCTTACTATCGCTTATATTCCGCTGTGTAGTACGGTGGAGCTACATCAGTATTTGTATTATAGGAAATGGATATATAGTTTATTATGGAGATTTTGTGATGCATAGACTCTTTATTCCAATTTTTGTATATTATGTGAACCGGTGCATTCTGATGTTCTTATTTATGGCTCATTTGATTATATTACTGTCTTGTTATTTTTACATCCATATTGTTATATTATATTTTATCTATGCATTGTAAGATGTTCTATAGGTTCTTTGTTTGGATTTTTCTCCATTTTGTATTCTTAGCTACCGTCCTGCGTCGATCGACTACCTCCACAGCGCATCGCAAAGGTATATCGGATACCGGAGGTATAAGGCAGTCGTCACGATAGCTTTTATATGTATAAATGTGGAAATAAATGTTCTTCACATAATGTATATATAAGTGCATGTTCCTAGGCGTAGGAAATAAAAAGTTACACACACATATATAAAAACGCTCATTGATTAAAAATATAAATATACGTAGAGTAACAAATAAAGCGTGATTTACGTCGGTATACATATTCAATATCATTAGGATGACTTGTTATTAATAACATGGTAAATCATATGACTAGGAGGTTAAAATGGAAAGGAGAAAGTAACTCCAAAATTTATGAACAATGATCACAAATTTAGTAGGCAAAACATGTGTAGTTAATAGGGAGTTACAGAAATTGAATAGGAACAATAATGCATTTAATGAGACCAATTAAAGATTTTAATATGACATTTATGGGAAAACAAAATAGGCATAATAAGTTGAATTTAAACGAAAAAATAAATTTCATTAGTAATTGTCCATTTTAAATAATAATGATCATTTATTACGGACAACTGACATTTACGGGACATCGAAGAAAGTGAGGAATAAAAGAAATAAGTTTATAAAATAAGAATCAGTTTGCGGAATAAGTAGATTAAATACTAGTAAATAAACTTAAGAGGCAATATAATTTTCATAGTAGGAAATCATATAGCCCCAATAATACATTTAGGACGAGCGTGAATTAGTGGGCTTATCCCAATATTTAAGTTTAGCATAATTAGTTTGGTTTAAAATGGGTTAGGATGTGAGGTCAGTAGAGTTACACGACAAAAATATGCCATTCACCTAGAGGCTAGTAGTAGTTGTGTATACTTACTACTAACGTGAGACATCTTCAACCATATGACCCTCAAGGAAGGGATATACGTTTGCAGATAGATGTGGGAAAATATACCAAGAGTTCACCTAAGATTTGAAGTATTGACTCGATACCTTTAGGGTGTTAAGGGGTTTACGTCATGGTGGAAGGTATTAAATTAATGTTATAGGTAAAGAATGTAATTTAACAGTCACCAGAACGTTGTCTTCAACCCCTCCTTATTAGAACCCACATGATAGATTTAAAGGGATAAGCTACTGGTGCAAGACGGGAATGGTAAATGATGAAATCTTCTCATTCATGCTTGGCACAAACTAGGCGACTCGATATCCAAGAAATAATATTGATTTCAAGGTACTAGCCTTAGTTGGTATATATGTTCTATTATATTTTCTACTTTGCAGTGAGTTTCTGTAGATAACTCTTTGATACTTTTATGTTTATTATAGGTTACCAACACCAACGATTCATATCCTAATGAACTTGGTTTCAATTTAGTCAAAGTTTAGGCCCATTAAGGTGTGGGTTGTTAAAAGGTCTATAAATAACTAAAAGAGAAAATGAAATAAAATAGGAGAATAATTTTTGGATAAATAACCAAAATAGAAAGAAATTCAACGTTGAATCTGCGAAAAAATCAACACAATTATGAATAAAAAACAAAATCATCTTGATGGCACATCAATTGAACAACCTATGCAAATGTTTTACCAAGCATAATATGTACGTTGACCTATATTAAAAATAAATGGATATAAAGGAGAGTATATTTAAAAGAAAAAAATGATAATAGTAGATAAAAATATAATTTTTGGTTTGAGATAGATCATAATCCGAAAACAAGAAGATGATGTAAAGGAAAGAAGGCCCCAACGATTCAAAATTTGAATTTCTAAGTGAGTAAAAAGGGAAATAGGAAGGAGAAGAGAAAACTTATATAGTTTTTGGTAAAAGAATCTTGGCCCTAAAATTTAAAAGGCATGATGATCGATAACCATTAGATATATTAATAATGACTACTCTAGATACACTAAACATGGAGTGGATTTATTGGAATTTGAAACGATTTGTATACAAACGGTCTAAAAAAATTAGCCATTCACAATGAGCAATGTGTAAGAAGCATTAAATGTTAAGTGACTGATTAGACGACTTGGAAAACTTGGTACAAATATTGTGTGTCTTCCCTAATATTCATTAGCTTGGATTGGGGAGGCAACCAATAAGCCCATTTTCTCTTATAAATATAAGGTCCATAGATTTAAATTCATGTATGTAAAGCTAACAGGCTAATTAAGACAAGAAGCAAGTTTAAAAGCCACACCATCGCAAAGCAATATGCCCTTACACTATGTGCTCGCAGAGACAAATCCGATATAAGTAGCTAACCTAATTCAATGGCAGCGAACTCCATCGACCTAACTAAGTGAATTGTGCAAAACAAGGCTAATTAAAATTTAGCATGAACCATAACTGAGCCAGTCACAATAGGGATGCTTATGCTAAAATAATATGATTTGCTTCTCTAACATGTTGGAAAAGATTACCCTAACATAGTGGAAGGGACTACCCTGCTATTCACAAAAGACTGGATCAACGTCCCAAGACAAAGTGCACCGCATCTATCAAAAGCAAAACAGGCCTCCATCTCGAGCAACAACCATCCCATGGTACCCAAATGCCAACTACAATACATTAAGTAAACCACGCAGTAACCAACCAACAAACAAATGCTTAAAGTGCCACAAGCCAAGCATAGCCTTCAATTCAAATCCAGAAGCTAGTCGCTCATGCCAATATTCAGATTCAAAATTCCTACCTTCAGCCAAACCTTCTCGCCTAAAGAAATTGGCTATGTTTTTAACCACGTTAGCAATCAATGCATGAATCAACAAGCAAAGTGGTGAATGACATGTGGGAGGATTGAATGGTGGAGAAGAAGTAATGGATTATGAACTTAGTAAGCCGCGTGATGTCATGATATTATAATTAGTAGAATGCTACAACAAAAAAGAACTTAGATGTCCATATTACTCGTACTTGCTGCCATTAAAAGCTTGTACCAAGAAGAATATAAGAAAAGTATTGATCTGTGGCCTAGTATTCATTTAAATCCATAACACATAAATTCTTCTACCCTTCGCTTTTCGTACACTTTTTATTTTTTATATTTAATATTAGATTCTCTTTAGATGTACCTGAATTAATTATAATTTGCCTTTGATATTTTAACAGACAATTAAATTGCAATTACTTTCTTGTGTAAGAACTCAACAGCGTGATTACTATCCTTAATGCAAATTTTATACTACTTGACTTTGTTGATTCCTAAGCACGGAAGCATGCTGCACTGTAATCTTTCATAAATTTGTTTGTGTTTGAGATGAGAAATCTCACTAAAAAGTTAAATGTTCAAAGTGTTATCTTCATTAAAAGAATCTACTTGTTTGGTCATGAGGCTATATTGTGTCTCCTGTTCTTATAAACCGTGTCTCCTGTTGTTATAAACAATTTTTACCTTCAAAATATCAATGCAACCTTTTACTTTTATAAAAAATTATTTGAAGTAAACATCTTTAGCAATTTATTGATAAGATTTGTAGCTGATTATAACTAAAAAGCACAATAGCGTAAATCAGATTACTCGAAGAAATATTAATATTATTGAACATTCATTGGTTCCTCTTGAACCATAAATACCAACAAATAATAGTGAAGATAATATTAAGTAAAATTCTAAAACATTAAGCATATTAAAATCTAAATTCGTTCCAGTAGTAATCATATTTAAAATCAGTGTTGGCCCCATTGAAGTCAAAAATATTAAGAGTGTTTATAAAAATAGAATTAGCTAAGACATAAAAGTAAAATAGACATGTTACATTTTCCAAGTCTAAATTGCAAAAAACACATTTTTTATCGATAAGAAAATTCTTTTCTTTAAGAATCTAATTATATTTAATTTCTTATGTAGGATTAACCATATGTGCATCTTTTTTATGGGATGAGCATTAACATTCCAAATAATTTGAACATATGTGGTTTAGTCCGTGACAAATTTAAAACTCGTAAATCGAGTTAAAAAGGTATATTTTACTATTTTTCCACCACAAATTTTAGTGTCACACTTTTTATCTAAGTTATAGTATTCTAGCTTAATACAAAATAATATAAATTGGGCTACGGTAATACATTCAAGTGCACTGTTGAAATAAAGTTCCACGAAAATTCGTTATTAGGTCTAAAACCTTAGAAATTAAGGAATTTTTAAAATTAAAAATATAAAAAAGTTCTCTGTTGCCAAGTCTAAGTGATATAAAGGACATTATGAGCAGTGGCTTTAACGTCTTTATCATTTTGGCCAGTTTTTTTTCCAACTGCTTTACCCCTTTCTCTGCTTCCATAAGCGCATCCTCTGCCTTTGTTGCATGAGATTCCATCTCATTGTATATTTCATTAAGCTTTTCAAGATGTTTGTAGTAGCTCTCTTCTTTTCGACGCATTGTCTCGATGTCAAGTGTAGCAACATTCAATTCTCCCCGGCTAGTCACCAATCGATACAAGCTCTAAACTTTCCACTCGATGGTTTAACTCCATAGCTAAAGCATTTATCAATAAAAGAATTCTATGATAATAAATAATAGATATACATAATGAACACCACATATATAACTTCACTACAATTTCAGTAATGCCAAATCTAGTACATGAGACAAACTCCTATAGAGATTCTGGATGTCCTACATAGTAGTTGGTTTTGAATCATGAAGAGGCATAAGAGATGATGGAGCAGAGGTGAGAGTTGAGACATCATCAATCATAAGATGGCCTTTCTTCTCAGTTAGAGTTGATGCAACACCATCTTCTAGGATGGGTAAAAATTGTCGATAAGTTAGGAGCATGTTGAGGGAAGGCACAAATATGGAAGTAGTATTAGCAGAAGATGTAGAGGAAGGAGAAGGAGAATGATTAACTCCAAGTAGTCCACTCCCACTATCATGCACAAGAGTATCATCCTTTCTCATCTTATGTGACCTCCTTGGCTTGAAAGCATCGATAAACTTAAGCATTGTACTTACATAATTCAAATAACAATGTATTTAAGTATTCACGCAACAACAACAAAAATTGTAGTGGATGGAATATGACCGACCATTACTCGAACATGTAACAACACGCCTTTTCGACACACGAAAGTCGGCACTCAATACATCTACAGTATTAGAATGCCGAGCATACAAGTGCCGAAAATGTAGATTGTTAGGGCAAAATAAAAATAAAAAGAATAGAGGAAACACATTCTCACAGTGGAACGATCACATATAATATAATAAATATAGTAAAAGCTATCACTCAAATATATGTGGTATATTAAAGTTAAAAACAAACCTCATCAGCCTGGATAGTTATAACTTCCTGACCTTACAATTGTTGATGGTAATTCATAATATTACAATAGAAAATAAAAATACCACAACAGGTGAACATCTAGCTCTACTCCATGATCTCCATATCCCACCAACAACAACTTAGAAAAACTTGGTCTGATCTGAGCATTATAATTAAATAACATCCGGATCAGTCTAAAAATTAACGTAAGTAAACTTAAACAATATGAAGAATATATAATTATTCTATGAGATCACACCACTAAACACGGAACGAGTTTTTACCTTACAAGAACAACATCTATATATGAAAAAATTGAAAACAAATCAGAACAACAATCCAAATAAGAAAGGATGGTCACAGACAAACTTAAAGAATGGACGAAAGTAATTAAACGTAGAGAAGAGCTCAAGGCACCTCTTGATGCAATTAAGAAAGGATTAACTCTAAGGTTCGAACAAGGAGAATGAATTTATCTAACGTGACTAGGAGGGTGCGCCCCCTACACTGAAAGTATACCTCTAGATAAAATATACTTGAGAGCATACACGTCACTCTTGGGAACTTCCAATATGGACCCTTGCCAAACACGACAATCAGAATATTTCACATCAATGCATGCATGTCGAAACATCTCATATAGATGTATATACGCTAAAGGGTGCGACCCTTTTGGCTCCTCTTCCACTTGTGCTTTCATTTTAGTAATCTAGTGTTGGATACCAATGCCCCAAATGAACTACAAATCATCTTAGACCGACGAAGCATAAAGAAGGATATCAAAATCGGTAGTTGGTGAATTAGCTATAAAAAAACAAACTATTAATACCCTAGGCAAAACCAATGAGCTAAACAAGTTAGGGAAGTGTTGCCTCCTACCTTGACTTGGCAGCATGTAACATCCCCTATCTGGAGGTCTTAAGTTAAGCGTTATAGCTGCTGCAGTCATCCATAGTATTAACTTCAGGTGACCAAATACGGTAATGTTAAAGATATCAATAATATCAAAAGCACTTGAATATAAAATAAAATCGTTACAGATTAAAACACTTTTCTGATTACATTTCAAAACAACATTTCATATCTAAGTTACATAATCCCATATGGTTTCTTAGGTTCAGATCAAATATAATTATTACATAAATATGCCAAGAGTGACATATGTAGATACCCCCTTGGATAATCAGAGTACTATATAGTCAAAACAGACTTAATATGACACAGTGGAAATAAAAGAACAACTCCTAAATATAGCTAACATCAGCATCCTTCTCGTCTTCGAAAGTTTTATTCGCCCATCTACTAAACCTGTAAACCCAAACTCTTAATCTATTCAAATTAATTTTGAGCCCCCGAGATTGTAAGGGGATAAACATAAACTTCGAGTCGGACATAAAGTCTGGTGTGAATAATACTATTACATACCAGTTTACTGATATTAAGTGAGCCCATGCCACTAAGTGGAACGGGTTTCCCCTCAATAAAATCCTTTTAAAACATATCTTTTTGCAAATCAAAATCCTACAACCAAACTGGTTAATCAAACTGATATATCAATAATAGAAAATATTATATATGCTTAAAAGCCTGTAATAATTGGACCAGCTGTCCGAAAAAAGGTAGTTTTGTTTGGCTAACTGCTAACCTTTAGCTGACTCGGGCCTACAATACAAACTAAACAAACTATCTAACAAATGCTAGACATGGTTCTGGATAGTCAGTCTTAATTTACATCTCCAAGGTTCACCTGATACTAGTGGTTTTGTGGGCTTGCCAATAACCTATCTCTATACATGTATATATATATTCCTTTCTGTATGTAACCATCATTCAAGTCTTACCTATGACTAAGAACCACACAATGAAATTTTCTAATTTATAGGGCGCGATCGTATACCTGTCTTATTTGGTGTACAATTATCTGAGTGATTTTACTTAGGGTTAACCACCCTTTAAATTTTCCTTGAAAACGTTTTCAAAATGATTTAACCCTTTAAATCATACTTATACAAGGAAAATAAACTAGTTGCTTTACTTAAATCTCTTTACCATTATATATGCTTTAATCAAAATATTACTGACGAAAACATTCGAAACCTTTGCTTAAAACCATTAGACAATCTTACTCGATACCAATGAAAGTACCTCTTTCAAAACTACTAAAAGTATCCTTTCGATATAGGTAAGCTACTTTACTTGATAACCTTAGTCCTAAAGGCCAAACATACCTATCAAAACCATTGACAGTTATCCTTTCGAAACATTGGAAACACCTTCTTTGAAAGCTTTATAAACCTTAGATATCCTCTTTTAAAATCCTTTAAATTCCTTTTGAAACCATTGGAAACCTTTCGTTATACTAAAGTAAATCTTTCGAAAGTACTGGAAGCCATTCCTTTTGAAATCTTTACTAGTTACCTTTCGAAAGCATCAAAGTATATACTTAAAACAAACCCTTCGAAAGTATTGGGTTCAAGTTCAAACATGTTGAAAAACCTTTCAAAGCCATTCCTTTTGAAACATTTGGATTTAACTTTCATAACATCAAAAAGGGTCTTAAAAC
Source organism: Allium cepa (assembly GCA_030765085.1). Classification (NCBI taxonomy): domain Eukaryota; kingdom Viridiplantae; phylum Streptophyta; class Magnoliopsida; order Asparagales; family Amaryllidaceae; genus Allium; species Allium cepa. Next base: position 489,438,561 of record CM060941.1, on the reverse strand, counting down.
AACTAAGTCGAAAGCAACTCTTTCGAAAGAAATTTCCTAAGTAAAGAAGTGGACGGTGTCAAAACCTATCCCTACGAAAGTAGTGGAGAAGCGGCTCGAATTTTCAAAAACAAAGGAGCCATTTTGAAACCAATCTGGTTCGAAAGGAAAAGAAATGGTGGTAGCAAGGGTTCGACCTTACCGGTAACATTTACTTTAAAACAAAGGTGCAACCCCATTCGAAAGCATTCCTTCTTGAAATAAATGACTTATTCAAAACCATTCTTTTCGAAAGCAAGGCAGGCACATTTCCATTTAAAAGCCCTAAAAGGTTTCGACCCCTTCAGAATCCCATGTTTCGACGCTATTCCTTTTGCCTATGTCCAATTCACTACGTACCAAGTCTTTGATACCACAAGCATTGGTTTCGATCAGGTTAGAAGCCGGGGTACTAAGTCGGAAAGTGGATGCTGAAGATGGTGAAGCATCAGAATTTTACAAAACCCGATTTTTAACTTAAAAAGGTGATTCTTTTCAACTAACCTGCTTATTTGTCACCTTATAATTTTTTGACTTAACTTTCCAAAATCTTTTCTGAAAAGTGCTGCCGAATTACAAATATTTACATTTTAAATCATTTGCAAAATAGCCTATTCTCCTTTTATAATCATATAAAACATTTAACTCCCATACCTTAAATAATTTTATATATTTATTAAAACACAGAAAATTCTATAAAAATTCTCATAGATCACTTTTAATATGTTTTCTAACATATTTAAATCCCTGACCCAATATATATATATATATATATATATATAATTACCGTAGTTAATTTTAAACCCAGCAATCCATTTTCTTCACTTGAAAAATAATAATAAATCCACTTAATTCAGAAAATTATAAAACTCGAAACCCACTTCTAAAATATCATTTTTGACCATGTACTAAAATCGCAAGGCATTTGGATGTCATTTGATAGGTTTTTCAATCAAAAACATGTAATAAAATCAATATGAATAAGTATAATTCATCGACAAGCATATACATCTAATTATCATTCAAAACTTGGCAATATAATTTGAAAAATCATTCGGGTCTAATCATAGAAACCAAAAACATCAAAATATGAGATGTAACTTAAAACTCACCTTTAGCTTTGTTGTTAAGGAATTGAGATTTGATCATGGATTGAATTTCAATTAATCTTTTCCTCTTGATTTAGCTTTTCTTCCCCTTACTCTTCTTTGATGGTGGTCGGCCTCTAGGTTTAGTATTTTAGATTGTGAACGTGAGAAATGTTATGTTATGAAGGGTTTAGGGTATAAGAATGTAGCTTATTCGTATATTGCCCCTTATCTAATTTCCCTCTCATATTTCAATTTAAACCAATTTAATTCATTACTTAACTAGGCACGATACCCAATATTTATTCAAATCTCAATCCCTTAACCATTTAATTTTACATTATTCTATCCAATTTAGCTAATTAAATTTCCTGAATAATGTTATCTAAAATTAGAGGTGTTACAGACTCCCCTCCTTAAAGAATTCCATCCTTGAAATTATGATAAGGTACGCATCAAAGTCAATCAAAAAGGTAAAACATACATGAAACAAGTCAGGATAAGCGTTTCTAATCCTGCTCTCAGTCTCCCAAGTATAGTCTCTCTTATCGTCGCTCCACTGGACTTTAACTAATCCCACTGTCTTATTCTTAGCCTCTTCTCATCTCCCGCGACTATACAAACTGGCTTTCTAATTATAGTCAAATTCGACTCCACTACTAAGTCATCTAATACAGCCGATGCAATAGTAGTTTTTGTTCTTGAATATACTTCCTTAGATGAGAAACATGAAAAACATTGTGGACTCCTGCCAAACATTCGGTAACTCTACTCTATATGCGAGTTTCCCGATCCTTTCTATAATAGAAAATGGTCCCATAAATCTGTGTGCCAATTTCCCTGATCTTCCAAATACGATTACACCTTTCATTGGTGATACCTTAATGAAGACATAATCTCCAACTCCGAACTTAAGTATTTCCATCTCTTATCAACATAACTCTTCTGCCTAGACTGAGCTTCAATCATCCTAGGTTAAGTTAACTTAATCTTCTTTGCAGCTTCTCTAAATAAATTTGGACCAAGAACCTACCTATCCCAAGTCTCTAACCAACAAATTGAATATTTGTATAGCCTTCTATACATAGCTTCAAATGGTGTCATCCCTATACTAGCCTGATAACTGTTGTTATACGAAAACTCGACTAAGTGTAGATGGTCATTCCATGATCCTCCAAAATCTAACACAAAAGTCCATCCAAATCTTCCACAACTTTGTTAACTCTTTCCGTTTTCCCATCAGTCTATGGATGGTAAGCGGTACTCATTTTAGTTTAAAGTTATTCATGAACCTGTGCTCTGATACTAAGTTATAACATTCTCTATCTGGTGGCTCGTAGCTAAGCGCTACAGATGATGCAGTCATCTATAGTATTAACTTCCGGTGACATAATACGGTAATGTTAATGGTATCTATAATATCAGAAGCACTTGAATATGAAATAAAATCATCATAGATTAAAACACTTTTATGATTACATTTCAAAGCAACATTTCATATCCAAGTTACATAATCCCATATCGTTTTCCTGGTTCAGATAAAATACAATTATTACATAAATATGCCAAGAGCGACATATGAAGTGCCTCTTAGATGATCAGAGTACTATATAGTCATAATAGACTTAACACAACATGGGGAAATAAAACAAAACAACTCCTAAATATATCTAGCATCAGCCTCTTGCTCGTCTCCGAAAGCTTTATTCCTCCACCTACTAACCTATAAACCCAAACTCACAATCTATTTAAATTAATTTTGAGCACCCAAGAGTTTAAGAGAAAAACATAAACTTCGACCCAAACATAATGCCTGAGTGAATAATACTATTACATCTCGGTTTATTGGTATTAAGTGAGATCGCGCCACTTATTGGAATGGGTTTCCCCTCACTAATATCCCTTTAAAACATATGTTTTTGCAAATCAAAACCCTGCAACCAAACTGGTTAATCAAACTGATATATCAATATTAAAAAATATCTTATATGCTCAAAAACAGGCAATAAATGGACCAATCGTTCGAACAAAATATAGTTTTGTTTGGCTAACTACTAACATTTGGCTGACTCGGGCCTACCATACAAATTAAACAAATTATCTTACAACTGTTAGACGTACTTTTGGACAGTCTGTCCTTAACTGACATCTCCAAAGTTCATCAGATCGTAATGATTTTACGGGATCACCAATAACCTATCTCTGTACATATATATTCCTTTATGTGTGTAACCATCAGTTAAGTCTTACCTGTGACTAAGCCAAACACACTGAAATTTTGGACTAAATTAGCTAGGGCTAATAGCTAATGTACACGGTGCGACCCTATACCAGTTCCAACTAGTATACAATTATATGAGTCATTATACTTAGGGTGAACTACCCTTTAAATTTTCCTTGAAAACGTTTTCAAATTGATTTAACCCTTTAAATCACAATTATACAAGGAAAAACATTGTTGAGGAAAACGTTTGAAAACTTTTCTTAAAACGTTTAAAAAATCTTATTCGAAGCTAATGAATGTACCCCTTTCGAAACTATTGAAAGTACCCCTTTCAATATAGGTAAACTACTTTACTTGATAACCTTAGCCCTAAAGGCCAAACATACATTTCGAAACCATTGACAGTGGTCCTTTCGAAAAATTGGAAACACCTTCTTTGAAAGCTTTATAAACCTTAGATATCCTCTTTTAAAACCCTTTAAATATGCCTTGTGAAATCATTGAAAACCTTCTGTTTATACTAAAGTAAACCTTTCGAAAATACTGGAAGCCATTCCTATCGAAACCTTTACTAGTACCTTTCAAAAGCATCAAAGCATACTACTTTAAACAAGCCATTCGAAAGCATTGGGTTCAAGTTAAAACATGTGGAAAAACCTTTTGAAACCTTTCCTTTTGAAACCTTTAGGTTCACTTTCATAATATCAAAAAAGGTATTAAAACAACTAAGTCGAAAGCAACTCTTTCCAAAGAAATTTCCTAAGTAAAGGAGTGAATGGTGTTGAAACCTATCCGTATCAAAGTAGTGGAGAAGCGGCTTTAATTTTTAAAAATAAAGGGGCCCTTTCGAAAACAATCTAGGCCAAAAGGAAAAGAAAAGGCGGAAGCAAGGGTTTCGACCTTATCGAAAACATTTATATTAAAAAAAGGCGTAACCCCATTCGAAAGAATTCCTTCTTTGAAATCCTTGACTTATTCGAAACTATTCTTTTCGAAAGCAAGGCAGGCGCACTTCCGTTTAATAACCATAAAAGGTTTTGACTCCTACAGAATCCCAAGTTTCAACACTATACCTTTCGCCTATGTCCAATTCACAACGTACCAAGTCTTTGATTCCATGTGCATTGGTTTCGATCAGGTTGGAAGCAGATGTACTAAGTCGAAAGGTGGCTGCCGAAGATGGTGGAGCATCAGAACTATATAAATCCTGATTTCTAACTTTAAAAGATAATTCTTTTCAACTAACATGCTTATTTGTCACCTTATAATTGGTTTCCTTAACTTTTTAAAATCTTTTCTAAAAAGATGCTGCTGAATTGCAGAAATTTACATTTTAAATCATTTGGAAAATAGCCCCTTCTCCTTTTATAAACATATGAAACATTTAAGTCCCATACCTTAAATAATTTTATATATTAATAAAGCATTTAGGAAAATTCTATCAAAATTATCATAAATCGCTTTTAATATGTTTCCAAACGTATTTAAATCCTTGGCCCTATATATATAATTTCTGTATTTAATATTAAACCCAATTATCCATTTTATTAACAAGAAAATTAATAATAAATACACATTAATTCAGAAAATTATAAAACTTGAAATCCTTCTCTAAAATATGATTTTTGACTACTAAAATCGTAAGGCATTTGGATGTTATTTGATTGGTTTTTCAATCCAAAACATGTCATAAAATCAATATGAATAAGTATAATTCATCAACAAGCATATACATCTAATTATCATTCAAAACATAGTAATATACTTTGCAAAATCATTTGGGTATAATCTTAGAAACCAAAAACATCAAAATAATAGATGTAATATATTACTCACCTTTAGCTTTGTTGTTAAGGAGTTGAGATTTAATCTTGGATTAAATTTCAATTATGCTTTTTTGCTTGATTTAGCTTTTCTTCTCCTTACTCTTCTTTAATGGTGGCCAGCCTCTAGGTTTTGTGTTTAAGATTGTGAACATGAGAAATATTATGGTATGAAGGTTTTAAGGTATATGAATATGGTTTATTTCTATATTGCCCCTTATCTAATTTCCCTCTCCTAATTCAATTTAAAACCATTTAATTCATTACTTAACTTGGCACGACTACCCCTTATTTATTCAATTCTCACTCCCTCAACCATTTAATCTTTACATTACTCTATTTAATTTAGGTAACTAAATATCCTGAATAATGTTATCTAAAATTTGGGGTGTATTGTGTTTTGTAATTATTTCAAGTTAAAGCAATAAAAGGAACCCATTTTCAGAAGAAAAAAAATTGATCCCGAACTAACACTACCCCAGGGAAAAAACGAAGCCGGACAAGTAAGGGCAGTATTGCTTCCAACTTTGCCATGACAACATTCTTAACTTTAAAAATAGCAAGATTTCCATCAGTGTTTACTGCCAAGTGTTAGACTAAATATTTTCTATAAACAAATCAAACTTTTAAAACATTTAATTCATACTTATGCTGGTTTTCACATCATAAATATTTGTAATACACCTTATAAACACTCTTTAAAATATTGTTTTAAAGATAAAAATATATTTCTTAGTGTATTAAAAAGAAGGGTAAAAAATGTCAATAAAACATCTTTTACTATAAACCCAAAACAATTTACACTTTGCTTTATTTTTAAACATTTCTTTTTAAATATTTTCTCATTTATAAACTATCATTTATAACTGTAATGACTCGTAATTTTCGATAATTAAAATATTAATTTATATAAGATTTTAGTATTTAATATTGTAAGAAATTAAAATTTATAATTTGTTAATGAGAAACGAACTAAAATGAAGTTTGATAATGTTAATTTAATGTAATCGATGACTAGTTGAATGTAAATTGCAAAGTTAAATTAGTTAGAAATCATAAATATAGAAATGAATTAAATGTTATATTAAATGGCGAGATAGTATGTATATAATTAGTGTTGTGTAAGTAGTTATAACATTTGTTTGTAGATAATAAACTCATAAATATGATTAAATTAAGTAAAAGGTAATAATTGTTATTTATCACCTATTTATTTAATCTGTTGAAATTAAATTGGTAATCAATTAAATTTTAATGTAAATCAATTATTTCAGTTAATGTGAATTAAGATGATAATGGTAGAATATTGATGAATTAAATGGTAAACCAGTGTTAATTATATCCATAACGTGACAGTTGATTGAATAATAAGATATAAACAAGAATAAATGAATTTATTTGAATTTAAATTATAATTAATTGGATTGTAATGGAAGTTGTAATTGAACACCATAAGTTATGCAATATTTCATATTGCATTGACGTGGAAATATGTTTTAAAAGATTACAGATGTCTAGGTAATCAAAAATGATAAAATTTGTTAGTTATAAAATTAGAATTTGAAAAGTGGTAAAAGCAATTTAATAATAATTTATTTAATTAATACGAAAATAGCCATTTTGGCCACTGTGTCGGATTTCAATGAAATCAGTTTCATCTGATCCGTAACAGTGAATTATTGTAGGTATTCAAGTTTCGTAGCGATTGGACTTGACGTTTGATCATGCGGGCTCGAAACGCGTAGAAATCAATTTAATGAATTCCATCGAAATAAGTTGATTTTGAAAGCTAACTTCTTCATACACTAGAATTTGGATTTGAAACCAGTTCCATTGAGTTCAAAAATATCAAAAACATCTATTTTGTTTTATGGGATTACCTACTTTCGTTCGAAAGCAGAACGGGATTTTCGCGTAGTTATTGTCATTTCGAACCAATTCGACATGTTAATTCATTTTATCGGGCATTGTCCATATAAATAGACTTTGTTTCTCAACCCTGGCAGTCTTTCAGTTTATTCTGTATGTACATCAACTTCTGTTTGTTCCTTTCTTCAATAGTAGAAACCAAATTCCAGTTACAAACCCTAAATCAATTTCAAATTCAAATCGAAAATCAGACTCCTCAAAACTATGTCATATTAAATATCGTTGGAAAGCTCTCGACAAGCAGAACCCAAATCTGCTGTTTTCTTTTGCAATCGAGTTTTGGTTTTCTCTGAATTGGCCAAAACATTCTCGGTCATTTATTGATGGTTGATCAACGGCGATGGAACGTCGAATCAAGGGTACGATCGCATGGAGATGGACAAGGGCAGTGCATCAGAGTGGGTCATTCGGCAAGATGATGGTTAGATCATCATGAAAAATTCAACTAGGGTTAGGAATATGTGGCGGCGGCTGTGTTTTTCTTAGGGACGATGGTGATCGAGGCCGGTGGTCAAGGCATTGTAGGGGAGGTAGGAGGCTCGATTGGGGATACTCGGCGCTTGTCGCGACTGGCCGTGGGTGAGTTAGTTGGCGATTGTACGCGTGGTCGAGGTTGCAAAGCTAGAGTCTGTGCATGCTAGGGTTCCTGGAGGGAGAACGTGTGAACGTGGTATTGGTCATTATTATTATATTTTTCTAATTTTAATGTTCAATGTTCTAATTTGTATAACTTTTGCATATGAGCTCGGATTCACCCGTGGTTTGCTCCGCCTGGTGTTATTTTTGGATTTTAAATCGTCGATAAATAAAAGGTGAGTGTTTTAACCCACTCACAACCGCTAAATTGTCTTATGATAGTTAAATTAAATTTATGATTTGATTAGAAGTTGACTGATTGTTGTTTGATATATTTAAATGGTCATTGCAGTTAAATTTGACTTTTATTGAATTAATTGCCATTTAATTTAATATTGAATTTTAAATACCAGTCAAATACCTGTTAATGACAACCAGTTAATTGATATTATTTATTGGTCGATTTGAATGACGATTGTGATGGATGTTTAATTATTGATATTGGATGACTAGATGTTATGTTATTTTATATATATTGATATCACACTGCAAGTTCCTTAGTTTATTGTTAGAAAATCCCTATAGGTTGAAATGTACATACCCTAAACATCTGATAGATTAGGGAGAAATCGTTATGGGCTGAAATGATAGACTTAAGCGATTTCATGGATTTGAAGTTAAATTCGGGATTGTGGGTTGAAATAACATATACCCGTAAATTTTAATATATTGCGGATTGAATGATATATTTTCATATCACTTAACCATTGGGTAGAAAATTATATACGAACACGGGATTGGTTAAATTAGATGATTTTAATCCTAAACCTTTGAAATTCAGTTAACTGATATTTTGAAATAATATTTTGATTTATATAAACCGAATTATTTTTGAAAATTCAAGCTTTAAATGTTGAATTTGGAATTTATTTAAATGAATTGTTTAAAGAAATTAAATTGAAATTTAAAAGTTTGGATGGTGAAATATAAATGAAATTTATTGAAATTGAATTATTAAAATATTTGAATATCTAAATTTTTAAATCTATTTATTAGAAGTGCTTTAAAATTGTGGTTCAACCATGAATTTGAAATCAATATAAACTGAAATGATTTTGGATATTTGTATTGAAAGAAAATTTAGTTTTGTTAAAACTTGGATGTGGTCTAGATTTGTTGAAATTGAAGAAATAGTTTAATTTGATATTAATTTCAAATAAATTTCTTTAGTGCAAACTGTTTAAAGATAAATATTATTGTGATTTCAAATTTATTTAGATTTTTAAACTGTTTACTATATAAACCGTTTCCAATAATCAAACTATTTTATATTAAACTATTAAACTGCATTATATCCATTTTAAAACTATTTTAACCTATTTTACACTATTTAACTATCTCAATCCATTTTTAAAATACTTTAACCTATTTAACTATTTTAATCCATTTTTAAACTATTTTAACCTATTTCAAACTATTTATCATTTTAATCTATATTTAAACTAATTAAATCTTTTTTTAACTATTTTAAAATATTTTTAAACTTTTTAACCATTTAAAGCTAATCTAATCTATTTTAAACTATTTTAAACCATTAAATTATTTTAAAGTATTTTAACTATTTTAAAACTATTTTTAAAACCATCTAAACTATTATGACTATCTACACTATTTTCTAAATTGCAGATTGCGAAAAGTTGAAGTGTTTATATTTAAATCCTTAATTTAAAAGCGAATATGGTTAAATGAGTTACAACCTAAGTGGGCATTTGAAATGATATTTTCTAGTGAAATGACATATTGGAGTAAATATGATGATTTTGAAATGAGGATTTCACCTATTTTGTCATATGATTTCAAAAGTGAACATGATTTCGAAAGTAAATACGATTTCGGTAGTGATATAGTTTGAATTGAATATGATATTTTGATATCGATTATGAATCGGTTTTAGAAATGTAAAAAAACCATCCGATGTGAAATAAGCGTTTGCTTGTTAAAGAGACCGGGATCAGATATTGTCATACTCTCTGCCAATACCGAAAACAACTTTAACAGCTATGTACGTGGTAGAGATTCTAGAATAAAGTAGGATGGTTTGGAAACGATCCTACACGAGGAATTTATGTAGCCCTAACTCCCGCGAGTCAACCTGATGTAGCTAAAACAAGAGCTATATCGGGCCAAGTGAGATCGCTCCTCCAATCCGGCACATTTCTTCAATACATATTATGATTTTGTGATTGATTTGGTAGCCACCCCTCAACTTTATTATAAGAGTGGATTCCGAGGTAGGCGGTAATAGGTGCTATGCGTTACCACTAGTCCGGCAGTGCCAACGGTAAAATCCTATCCTGTTATTGCCTCGCATGCCTTGTCACACGGCTTATCGTGCCCATTATAAGTTTGGTTTGTACCGTACCTATGGAGTGCTCCTTGAGTATCCCATCAGTTTGATAGGGCTTACTGTAACGACCTGGCATTTTCGAATCATTCAAATAGACAATCATCCACTTATGTCAGACTTGAATTGCTCAAAACAACAGATTGTTAATTTATATCTGGCAAAACTTAACATATACAGTAAATAAATCAATTACAGAATCACAGACACAAAGTAATATAACAATAAGCAGCGAAAAAGATAAATTGTAGTTCATGAAGCTAATATATAAACATCAGAGTCTAAAACAAATACAATGGAAAACTCAATTACAATGCAATCTCTAATACATATGAAAATGATAAATTTTAATATAAACAACTGGAGATAACTGGAATAACTGAAAGCTGAATAGATATAAGACAAATCTTCAAGCAAAGCTCCAAGCTCTAAAGGTGAGTCTCAAATGCTCTGACACCCATTCTGACCCGAGCATAAAGCAAAACACAAAACACTTGAGTTAGGATTAACATTCTTATATTAGTAAATCAACACAAGTAAAATGTCAAATGAAATGCAATATAACTCAGAGGATGTTTGGGATTCCCATTCTCTAAGGATTTGTTAAACAATCTACATACATAGTACAATACGCTAGTACAATACGCTACATAGATAATGTTTATCGTAAAGTAAACTATAATATTAGCGTTAAGGTGTTACCCATATCCCCTTAATACATTTTTTATATATTCTTGTATTTTATATGGATAATGTAAGGTCCACCAAGCCGGTGGGACACTCAGGGAGCACTCCATAAGTATGGTACAAAATAAACTTAAAAAGGGCGCGATAAGGCATGTCACAAGGCATTCGAGGCAATGCCAAGGTAGGATTCTACTGTTTGCACTCGCGGACTGGAGGTAACGCATAGCAGCTACTACCGCCCACCGCAAGACACACTCCCAAATAAATGGTGCACCTAATCAAATCACAAAGTAACTGAATGGTATCGTAGAAACATGCTCGATCGGAGGTGCGACCTCACTTAACCCGGTATAGCTCCTGTTTTAGCCACACCAAGCAGACTCACGGGAGTCAGGGCTTCATTAATACCTCATATAGAATCGTTGTCAAACCATCATACTTCATTTGGATCTCCACCATGTACACGGTTGTTAAAGTGGTTTTCGATATTGGTAGAGAGTATGACAATATTCGATCCCGGTCTCTTTAACAAGCAAATGTTTATTTCACACCGTGGTCATTTTATAAAATCACTTTTATAATCATTTCAAACAGTTCATACTTCATATCAAAATATCATATTCATTTCAAAATCATATGACTTCCAAAATCATATCCACTTTCGAAATCATATCACTTTCAAAATCAGAACAATGAAATAGTGTAAACCATTATATCAAGATGTTCGTACTTAAATCTATTAAGACTAAATCATAACAACTCCCACTTAACAGTTTATATAGTTTATATATTTTTAAATAGTTATAAATTAAAAATAGTTTATTTAACAAGAGGTTATGGATTAAAATAGTTTATATATAAAAATATAGTTTATATATTAAAATAGTTTATATTTAAAATAAATTATAGATTAAGATAAATTTCAAATTAGAATTATTTCTTCCAACTTCACAAATCAATATAAATCAACTTTAGTTCCAAAATTCAATTTAAATCAATCTCAGTTCAATAATTTCAATTCAAATTCTTATTAAAACCATTTAACTTGTATCGATTTCAAACCCAGGTTTGAACTTCAATGTAATCCACTTCCAATTTCAATAGGTTTCAAAGTTTATATTAAAATATTTACAATAACTCAATTTATAAATTTCATTTATATTTCAAAATTAAACTTTAATTTTATATAAATTTGAAAATATTCACTTAATCAATTTTAATAGCATTAAATAAAATATCAAATTTCTTTTTTGGCAAGGCCGACGGGGTTGAATGGACCCCTACCATTTTATTGAAGCACTAGGGAAACAATACAGACATAAGCAAACGCTTATAAGAATAACAACATAGAGACTTAGTGCCACAAACACCGAAAAAACGAAAAGAAAAACAAGAAAAGGCAAAAACTAAAAAGAACACGTAAAGGCTTGCAAGATGCCAGGATCGAAGGAGAATCGGAGCATCTTGATGCCATCGCATATAATCTTCATAATCCAAGCATGCAACATATGATTGTTCTTAGCTTTACTGGGATTGAAGACACGAACATTTCTTTCAGTCCAGACAGCATGAATGAAACATTTGAGAATGCAGGTGAAGACTCTCTTTCTTGAACTATTGACACCAGTAGAAGTGAATATATCATTCCATTCAACCGTATTAGACTGTCTCACGTTAATACGACCTATCTTATTCATGACTTCAGTCCATATAGCTTTAATCTTGTCACATTCGAAGTATATATGCTCCACAGTTTCTGGGAGATCAGCGCAGAATAAGCATTGAATAGGAACTGCAAACCCCAAACTATTCAGTTTCGCACGTGTTAGAATACCACGGTTCAACACTTTCCAAAGCAACATGTTTTGCCTTGCATTGTTATCAAAGTGCCAAATCCTTTTGTACCAGGTGCACCTGGACCTGTCAGCATTATGGGCTAAACAATTATATATATCAGCAATTTTACACCCCTTAATTTTGCGATTCCACATCACCTTCACAGTAGTAGATATGGAAGTATTGGACTATCATATTTTGCTCCAAACACATTGAATTCTCTGATTAGAAGTATTCGGCAGTTGTATAACATCTTTAACCTTAGCTTGGCAAGCAACTCCAGATTGTAGGATCTCATTATATGTCAGCTGTCTTCGAAGAATATATCCTTGTTCTAGCCACAGATCATCCCAGAAAGAATTATCAAAATGCGTAGAGCGGCTGAATTGAATGAAAGGTAAGAATGATTCCTTAAGTTTAAAAATGCTTTGCCATGTCCAGCTCAATCGATGCGGTCTGCTCAAGGACCACAAACATCTACCCTTCGTGACATGTTTTCTGGACCAAGCCGCCCACAAGCTAACTTCAGAGTTCAGGAATGTATCCACATGCTTGGCAAAGGCAGCACTATTCCATAATGACATATTTAGAATGCCAAGCCCCCCATTTTTAATTAGTTGTTCTGTTTTGGAAAATCGTATTGGAGCGACATACCTTCCAACTGTCGATCCAGTCCACATAAATTTCATGAATGCAGTACGGATCATTTTAATTAACTTGTCCGGCAACACAAACGTTCTCGCCCAATATACTTGCATAGCACAGATGACAGACTTTATTAGTGTAACTCTACCCGCTTGACTGAGTTTTCTTGAGGACCAGCAATCCAATTTGGAGATAATTCTGTCATATAAAGGGAGGCATTGATTTATAGTTATTTTAGAGGTAGCGAGAGGGAGGCCTAAATATGAAATGGTATGTTGATTGCACGACAGCCCAGAAATTCTTTCAATTTGCATAACTGCTTCCGGAGTAACTCCCGCCAATTTGATATCAGATTTAGACAAATTAATTTGTAATCCTGTCATGTTGTAGAATTGTTCAAGAGTGTGGAACAAGGACCTAATAGTATCCAAATCAGGGTTGCAAAATATAACCAAATCATCAACAAACATCAAAGAATCAATCTGGGGATCTTTGCATTTATGAAGTAATTTAAATTTGCCTTGTCCTATTTGCGTGTTCAGCAGCTGCGTTAGGAGCTCCATAACAACAATGAAAATATATCCAGATATCGGATCTCCTTGCCTAATTCCTTGCTTGCTTCCAAAAAAACCCGCACAAGATCCATTAATGATTATAGAAAATTTTGGGGTAGACATACATTCATAAATCCAGGCAATAAAATGAGGAGGGAAATTCATATAACCTAAGATTCGAACAACACTATCCCATTGAAGCATATCAAATGCTTTCATAATATCTAACTTTAACATAACCTTCGGGGGAGAATTCTTATGCGTATAACCATTTAGGAGTTCATGGGACAACAATATATTATCTAGAATATTTCTGTCCGGCAAGAAAGCAGCTTGATTGAAGGAGATAATAGAAGGGAGTGTTTTTTTAAGCCTGGAAGCTATGATCTTCGAGATGCATTTGTAAACAGTATTGCAACATGATATTGGACGGAAGGCACAAACATCATGCGCATTATTCACCTTTGGGATAAGAGCAATATTCGTATAATTAAAGGAATTGATGATTTTAGCCTTTTTGAAAAATAGTTTGATTGCATCACATACATCAGTGGACACAAAGGACCAGCAAGTCGTAAAAAAGAATGCGTTCATACCATCTGGGCCACCGCATGAGTTCTTGTTCAAAGAGAACATGGCATGACGAATTTCATCACTAGTCACCTCTTCGCACAGTATATCGTAATCAGTAGCACTAATTCTGGGAAGAATATCAGGCGGAATAGTATCAATGCGAGGAAGAAAATTATTCTTATTACCATACAGACCAGAGAAGTGATGAATAAAGGCCTCTTCAATTCCAACGGGCGTCGTTTGTTCTTTGCCATGCGAGTTCGTCACTGACACGAAAGTATCATTAATCTGCTTCTTCCGCAAGGAAGCATGAAAGAAAGCACTATTTTTATCTCCTTTTTCCTGCCACTCAATTTTGGCCTTCTGCTTTATCATATCATTTTCTTTATCAAGGGCGTCGAAGAACTGTAAAGAAAGATCACTTTCGATCTGAGAGAGGGCAGCGTTGTTGACGTCTTGCATCATAGCTGTTTGAACTTCCTCAAGTTTGGATTTAATCTAAGAACTTTGTTTGCTTCCCTTACCGAATTCAGAGGCTGGCCATTTTCTCAATGCACCCTTGATTTCCTTCAATTTTTCCTGCAAAACAAACATATGATTACCATACTTAGGAGTATTCCACGCATTAATAGCAATAGTTTTGAATTCGGGTTCAAGAGCCCATATATTAAAGAATTTGAAACTTATTTTTCCTCTCATGTCTGCTGTGCGGAAATGGATAATTTGTGGAGAATGATCGGATAGAAGGGGAGGGGGAAGGAGGTTATAGAGGAGGGGCCATTTATTGTAGGAGACTTGATTACAAAAGGCATGATCAATACGGGAAAAGGTTCTACATCCCCTTTTTCTTTTGTTGTTCCAGGAAAACTGCATGCCTGTCGATTTGATTGGTATAATATCAGCATCACACAGAGTGGTGGCAAGGGGCTTTATTTCATTCAGAGAAAGCGGGTTCCCACCGATTCTATCCGAAAGAGAGAAACAAAACCTCATCAAATTTCAAATTTAAACAAATGTTAAATCTCGATATTATTTAGTTTTAAATTATTCCCTTAATCACCTTTTTTAAATATTTAAACAAAACCTCAAATCACAAATTTGAATCAATATTAAATATTCAATTACAATTTTATTTAAATTTAAAATATTTATTAAATCACCTTTATCCAAATCCAGTTATTAAGTTATGAAATCATATCCTTAAAATCTCAAAATATATGAGTTTCAAATCAATACTTATTTAAGTTCAATTCTAAACAAATTTAATTAAAAATCAATTCTTATTTAATTTCAAATTTTAACAAATAAAATTGCAAATCAATTCTTATTTAATTTTTCTTTCCAATCTCCATTTACTTAAGGTTATTAAAAAAATCTAATTTAGATAAATACATGACATATTATATACATATATATTATTAGTTAAATTAAATTCTTAATAAATTTTATTATATTAGTAATTATTAAATTTAATCTTATTATTATTAAATCTATTTTAAATCTTATTTTATATATTGTAAAATAATAAAGTTATAAGTAAAAAAATTTATAATTTTCGTTTTAAAACTTAACTTATAATTTTAAAATATCCAAAACATATAATTTTGTAAATCTAACTTTGACACATATATTAAAATTAAAATTTTTATATTATATTTAAAAAAAAATATATTAAAACCCATATATTTCCTTTCTAACCTTGGAAATCATTTTCAAAAATAGACCAACGACATCCGTATATAATTTTCTATCCTATGGTCAAGTGGTACAGATATTTATTATTTCAATCCGCAATTGAATTTAATATTTACGGGTGCATATCATTTAATCCGCAATCCCAAAATTTCAATTCAATAAAACCATTTGAGTCTATCATTTCGACCCATAACGATATTCTCTAATCTACAAGATCGTTCAGGGATATATCATTTCAACCCATAGGAATTCTCTAACGGGGACTTGTAGTGTGAAAATAATATAATAATAATATAAAATAGCTTCAATTGACAAACATATGTCATAACTAACAATTTAAATATAATATAACTACAACATGTAATGGTGTCATATGTCAATTAATATAGATTAACAAATGCAGATAATAACATAACATATTAACAATTAAATTTTAACCAATTTATATTCGACAACATATTTCAATCGTCATTTCGTGTGAATTAAATTTACTAAATATAAGAATGTTAATCGTGAGTGATCGCTCAACTTTCGGGGCTATGAAAGTAATGATGGTGAAGATGATGAAACGAACATGCACATAGGTACGGACACTCCACAATAATACCCAGAAACAGCTGCAACCAATTCGACAACGGCAAGCAAAGCACAGAATTCGATAAAATTATATATATATATATATATAATTTTTTTCTTTTTAAAATAATATTCATTAAAAACCATATGTTTCCATTCAAAAATTTTGAAATAAATATTTAAACATAACACACACATATTTATTAGTTATTTCATAAATCAATATAATCATAGATTTAAAAAAATTCTTTAAACACATCATATATATGACTTTAAACATGTCATAACTTTGAAATATATATACACCATATATATATATACACGAAGAGATTAAAGCTTCTTGGAGGAGGCGTAATTGATAGGCCATGGTGAGACCTGCTTGGGACTAAGCTAAAGCCAAAGGAGTTGCTATAGGAGTGTTCACAGAAGGTGGGCTGAGATGGCTATCGGCAAGGCTAGTGGAAGGGATGGCTATGCGATAGAAGATGGGTGGGTTGGCGCCACTGGCGGTTGGTCAGACTGGAGGTTGGGTGATTGGCTGCCAAGGCGAGGTGGAGGGAAGGGGATGGTGAGTGGTTGAAAGGTGGTTTAGGCGGCACTGTGTTGATAGGAGGAGATGTGCAGACGGGGTAGAAGGGTCGGGTCTCGGTTCAGGTGGATGGTGGCTTGGGCTATGTTGTTTGGAGGCTAGCCTGGAGGAGACAGGTTGAGTAAGTTAGAGGCCAGAGGGGGAGTTGGCGTGCTGTCGTAGGTGGCGTTCGGTTGTAACTTGGATGATGGGTGCTGCTTTGTGCTCGGGTGTTGCCACGTGGGGTGAAAGGTGGAACTGTCGAGTTAGATCATGGTTGGTTGGAGACGAGGGTAGGCTTCATGTAGTTGCTGCCATCAGGTGAAGATTGAGAAAGAGAAGGAGGTGGGCAGCTGTACGACTGTGGTGGTGGAGGTTAGGGGATGGCGGAGCAGGGTTGCAATCTGGAGCAACAGTCATGTGTGGAAGGTCGGAGCGGTTGTGGCATGGGTGAGCTGCGGCAAGGGTGTACGGTCGAGCAGGTTGAACAACAAAATGGAAGAGCATAGTATTATATGACTAATAGATGAAAGCAACATTATATATGTATGTATGTATGTATGTATGTATGTATGTATGTATGTATGTATGTGTGTGTGTGTGTGTGTGTATATACTAATCTCGTACGAAAATAAATCAGAATGAATAGAGCAGAGAACGAAAATGAAGGGCAGAGAAACGAACCAGCAATATAATAAATTGCAATGGGGAATATTAAAAGCCATAACTTTTAATTCAAGGAAATATTTATGGCAAATGGCTGTTTTTTATCTCAGGGACAAATGAAAAGACATAGGAAACCAATAGGCTTAAATGCGGAACCGATACGACTAGTCGTTTCCCAAATTTCGCCGTGCATCGAACGCCGAAACACAAATGAATATACTACAGAGATCAGCATGACGAAACAAACAGAATGGTATACAGATATCAGCTATACAATCATCCTATCTAAACTCGATTTTTGCTGCTAAACGATAAAAATAAGATAAACGGAGCTATAACAGTCCAAATTTGGTGAAACAAAATATGATGTCTCACTCAGAAAATGATATACATTTTTATTATGTAAAATTGTTTGGGTTTCATTAATATTTTATTTTCATCCTATCAATTGATTTTAAATTTTAAGTTTTAAATTTTACAATAAAACAAACTTAATATTTTCGAAAGAAAATCTAACGCTTGCTATTTTTAAATAGATGCATACCAAATATCAAATTTTCATTTCTAAATTAAAATGTTTGAATTTCTATCAAAAATTATGTTAATTACCTTATTTAAAATCTTTAAAATTTCCAGGTCGTTACACTCTCCTCAACTCAAAACTTTCGTCCCAAAAAAAACGAGATAGGAGAATAGAAGCAACAGCAAGGAAAGATAGATTCGAAATACATAGTACCAGATACAACAATTAATTTCCATTTATTTTATTTCATTTATTTAATTCAAATCTGTTAATTCAATACCGTATATAGTTCATTAGTTTTTAAATTGATCATTGTTCAACAAATTTGGTTTCAATCCATTTTATTTATTCAATCAATCAATATTCACTGTAGTCACATTTGGTTGATTTCAATTCAAGGTATTTTCATTCAATTGTTTTGCTTTCAATTTATTAACATTTATTACAAAAAATATCTTCCAAAATAAAATTTATTTTTATTTGACTCATTTATTTAATCCGTTTAACTTTACAAAAGTTAATTCGACTTAAAATTCTATTTCAACTATTCCTAAGTTCATATTCATTTACTTAAATAGCATTCTCTATTTATTGTTCAATTTATTTCACTTATATTTCTCATTACATAAATTAAATGTATAACATGTATTATAACCACTAAATTTATATTTATAACTATCCTTAACAAAATTTCAATTTTTTGGACATCTTATTACTTACATTTTATATTGTATATTATTCAATTACATATTCACATTAACATTTAACTCTTTTTTTGGTAAGTTTTATTAATGTTTCTGAGTATAGCTGTGCACTATACAAGTTTACCTCTTAGTATAACATTTATATTAAGCAAATTTAGTTTAAACATGATTATTACTGAAGTTACACTTATATATTCTTCAATTACAAATTCATATTACATTTTAACTTTTTGAATATTTCGGGTAAGTTATATATGTTTTAGAATGTAATGGAGTATCATACAAATAAATTTTATCCTAGTTCAATTGTTTCAAGTTGTTTCACTTCCATTTTTCGTTTTAGACACTTCAAGTATTCAAAATTTTGGTTTATTTTAATAATTGAAAACCATTACTTAACATTAAATTTGAGAGTTAAATTTTCGGTTTCAACTTCAAACCATTTGAAATAAATACACAAACACACACACACACACACACACACACACACATATATTTTATACATCAAATCATATTCAAGAAATTCAAATCAAATCAATTTCCAAAACAAAAGTGTAGCAAAGCTACTATGTGGTCTTCCCACTCCGAGACTCGAAAATGAATGTCGATGATGCTGCAGTCATCATCGAAACTATTTTCCAACGATAGAAGAGGAGAGTACTGACTTACTTCTTTAAAATTCTTTTGAAAAAAATTTCACTTTGAAAACCCTTTCAAATAATATATATATTTTCAAAACTTTGAAAACCAAATTTTGAAAAAGACCAGAAATTAAATTCTCAAATCCTTAATTTTAAATTAATTTCATTTGCAATTCAAATTTATAAACCATGTTTTTAAAATTTCATCCTTTAATATACAACAATAGATAATGGTTTAGGAATGTTGACAAAACAATAAATGATAATCTAGTACTATCATTTCTAACAAGCAATTCATTTAACAATCTAATTTCAGAAAATTATGCTTTTATATATAAAATAAAATCATACATAAAAATATTTCATTTTCCAATTTCGAAAAAAATATCGTTTCAGTTTGCTCTGTTCAAGTGTTTTGGAATTCCAATCAATAACGTTGGCCAGACGAATCAATTAAAATCCAAAATACAAACTTACCAACTCAAATAACACAATAAAAACATTTTTATATTAAGTACAAATACGCTCAAGGATGATTCAAGAATGGATTTTAGAAAAATGATAGAGATTCAAATTCAAAGGGACCATCAATAGAAGATAATTCTAACAATGAAGATATGCTCGAAAAGAAGATAAGATAATTACATTACAAAAGAGGAAAGATGGATAGACTTATATTAATCTCGACGACCTTAACCGGATCAACCGAGACTTAGAAAAATGAGAATATCATCAACGAAGACTAGGACATCTTGTTGAGAACATCGTGGAAAACGCGATTCAGGAGATCGATGAAGAAGTTAGACACATTGGCTAATCCAAAGAGCATGACTGACCATTCATAGAAACCATTCGCTTGGGAGGAAGGACAACAGGTCGAGCTCCATGAGTAAGATCGATGCGGAATTCAATTTCCCGCCTAAAAGGAAGAGAAGTGACTTCACCAAAGACATCTGAAAATAGTTGGACAACAGAGGTGGAGTCGAGAACACCAGGCTAAGCATCAAGCAAAAAGATAAGACAACCAGCAAATACTGAGGTGATTGTCATTCGATTACAAGATAATACCTTGGTCGTCTATTAGAGAATGATCTGGGCTTAGCAAGAGATAAAAACATCAAAACCGAGGACATAGAATCTCCCGTGACTCGTTCCTTGTTGTAAAGGAGTTTTACCCCTTTACAAATCATACTAAGGTTAGCGGAACTGCCGATGGGAATAGTCACACACAAGATGAAGTTGTCAATTGAGGTTGCAAGATATGTCCACATTTATTACAGTGATGAAGAGAAATAGAGCTATGGGTGCTCCAGTATCAAAAGGAAACGAATAGGAGAAAACAAGAATGGATTTTAAAACTAAGGGTTAGTTCCAAATTTCAAAAGAAATCCACATCAAAGAGGATCCTAATAAGTAATTTCAAGCTCGAACGAAAGAAGATTCTATAATTGATTCTACTCATTCTAGGATATCACTACCCTATCTCCAATGAGTTTTTTTACTCCATATGCTAAGTTTCGCCTAAACCAGAGCTCTGATACCAACTGTAATGACACGACATTTTCGAACCATTCAAATCGAAAATTATCCACTCTATGCAGTAAATGCCCCACTATTACCCTGCTATAATCCTGCTATATCTAATAACGGATTTCTATAGCTATGATTTTTCTATATGGTCCCAAAAATAGCCTTTCTGCTTTAAGCCCCGCTATTTCCACTATATCCCGTTATTCTCGCTATATTCTGCTATATATTTTTTAAAAGAAATGAATTGAAAAATGACGTTTATACATTATGAAAATTATGAAATTAATTTATTTGATTGAATTTTTGATATTTTTAGAAATGAAAATAATCTAATAATCTACTAAATTCAATTATGTCATATAACAGTTTTACGATTATTTATAGTATATACGCACATGTTTTATTCAAAATTATTTATGTATTGAATATAATTCAATTGAATGTTAATTTTTCAAATAATTATCATATTTATGTATTTGTAAAAACATTACGTACGAGTTTTATATGCCATTTTAGAGTCATCCGCTATATTGCCCTATATCCTCGTTGTATCCTCGCTATAACTTTTTTCACCTCTGCCGCATTGAATCTCCCGAGCGCTTTAACTGCATAGCATCCACTCATGACATACTTGAATTTCTTAAAACTACAGTTTGTTAATTTATATTTGGCAAAACTCAGCATATAAAATAAATAAATCAGTCACGGAATCATAGATACGGAGTGTTATAACAATAAGCAGCTGAAAAGATAAATAGTAGTTCATGAAGCTACTATATAAACATTATAGTCTGAAACAAATACAATGGAAAACTCAATTACAATGGAATCTCTAAGCAAATAACAAGTCTGAATATAAACAACTGGAGATAAATGGAATAACTGAAAGATAAATAAATATAAGATACATCTTCAAGAAAAGCTCCAAGCTCCAAAATGTGAGTCTTAAATGTTGTGACACTCAGTCTGACCCGAGCATAAAGCAAAACACAAAATACTCGAGTCAGGATTAACATTCTTATACTAGTAAATCAACTTAAGTGAAATGTCAAATGAAATGCAATATAACTTAAAGGATGTTTGGGATGCCCATCCTCTAAGGATCCGTTAAACCATCTACATACATAGTACAATACGCTACATAGTTAATGTCTATAGTAAAGTAAACTATCAAAATAGCATTAAGGCGTTACCATATCCCTCTTAACACATTTTTATATATTCCCGTAGTCTATACAGATACTGTAAGCTCTACCAAACCGGTGGGATACTCAGGGAGCGCTCCATAGGTATGGTACAAAATAATCTTGTAGATGGCGCGATAAAGCATGTGACATGGAAAGCAAGGCAATGCCAGGGTAGGATTCTACTGTTTGCACTCCCGGACTGGTGGTAACGCATAGCAGCTACTACTGTCCAACTCGAGACATACACTCAAATCAAAGGTGCCTCCAATAAAATCACAAAGTAATAGAATGTTATCGAAGAAGCATGCTCAATCGAAGATGCGACCTCACTTGGCCCGATACTCATGGGAGTCAGGGTTATGTTAATACCTCACATAGAATCATTGTCAAACCATCCTACTTCGTTCTGGATCCTCCACCGCGTACACGGTTATTAAAGTGGTTTTCGGTATTGGTAGATAGTATGACAATTTTAGATCCCAGTTTCTTTAACAATCAAACATTTATTTCACACCGTGGTCATTTTATAAAATCACTTTTATAATCATTTTAAACAGTTCATACTTCATATCAAAATATCGTATTAATTTCAAAATCATATAACTTCCAAAATCATATCACTTTCGAAATCATATCACTTTCAAAATCATAACAATGAAATAGCGTAAACCATCGTATCAAAATATTTGTATTTAAATTTATTAAATCTAAATCATAACAGCTCCAATTTAACAGTTTAAATAGTTTATATGTATTTAAATAGTTATAATTTTAAAATAGTTTATATTTAAAAATAGGTTGTGGACTAAAAAAGTATATATATAAATATATAGTTTATATATTAAAATAGTTTGTATTTAAAATAATTTATGTATTAAGATAAATTTCAAATTAGAATTGTTTCTTTCAATTTCACAACTCAATTTAAATCAATCTCAGTTCAATAATTTCAATTTCAATTCAAATGCTTATTAAAACCATTTGACCTATATCGATTTCAAACCCAGGTTTGAACTTCAATTTAATCCACTTCCTATTTCAATATGTTTCAAAGTTTAATATTAAAATATTTACAATAACTCAATCTGATAAATTTCATTCATATTTTAAATTCAAATTTAATTATATTTAAATTTGAAAATATTCACTTAATGATTTTTAATAACATTAACAAAATATCAAATTTCAAATTTAAATAAATATTAAACATTAAATCTCAATATTATCTAATTTTAAATTATTCCCTTAATCACCTTTTATAAATATTTAAATAAAACCTCAAATAAAAAATTTAAATCTATATTAAATATTCAAATATAATTTTATTTAAATTTAAAATATTTATTAAATCACCTTTATCCTGATCTAGTTATTAAGTTATGGAATCATATCCTTAAAATCTCAAAATCAATAAGTTTCAAATCAATACTTTTTTAAGTATAATTCTAAAAATTTAATTATAAATGAATTCTTATTTAAATTCAATTCTTAACAAATTAAATTACAAATCGCTTCTTATTTAATTTATCTTTCCAACCTCTATTTACTTAAAGTTATTACAAAAATCTAATCTATATAAATACTTAACATATTATATATATATATATATATTATTAGTTAAATTAAATTCTTAATAAATTTTATTATATTAGTTATTATAAAATTAAATATTATTATTATTATTAAATCTATTTTAAATCTTATTTTATATATTTTAAAATAATAAAGTTATAAATAATTTTTTATAATTTTCATTTTAAAACTTGACTTATAATTTTAAAATATCCAAAACATATAATTTTAAAAATCTAAATTTTACAAATATATTAAAATAAAATCTTTATATTATATTTAAAATTCAATATTTACTAAAACCCATATATGTCCATTCAAACCTTGGAAATTATTTTCAAAAATAGACCAATGGTATACGTATATAATTTTCTGTCCTATGGTCAAGTGGTACAGATATTTATCATTTTAATTTGCAATTTAAATTTAATATTTACAGGTATATATCATTTCAACCCGCAATCCTAAAATTTCAATTCAATAAAATCGCTTCGTTCTATCATTTCAAACCATAATGATTTTCCTTAATCTACATGATCGCTCGGGTATATATCATTTCAACCCATAGGGATTCTTTAGCAGGAACTTGTAGTGTGAGAACAATATAATAATAATATAAAATAGCATCAATTGACAAGCATATATCACAATTAACAATTTAAATATAATATAACTACAACATGTGATGGTGTCATATGTCAATTAACAGAGGTTAACAAATGCAGATAATAACGTAACATATATAACAATTAAATTATTAACCGATTTAAATTCAACAACATATTTCAATCATCATTTCATGTGAATTAATTTGCTAAATATAAGAATGCTAATCGTGAGTGATCACTCACCTTTCGAGGTTATGAAAACAATAATGACGAAGATGATGAAACAGACACACACACAAATATGGACACTCCATAACAACATCCAGAAACAGCTACAATCAATTCTACAGTGGCAAGAAAAGCATAGAATTCGATAAAATCAAATATATATAATATATTTTTTCCTTTTTAAAACAATATTCATTAAAACCCAAATGTTTCCATTCAAAAATTTTGAAATAAATATTTAAACATAACACTTATATACACATAAGTTATTTTACAAATTTTATTTTTAAATATAATCATAGATTTAAATAAGTTCTTTAAGCACATCATATATATAACTTTAAACATGTCATAATTTTAAAACATATATATGCACCATATATATATATATACACGAAGAAATAAGAGCTTCTTGGAGAAGGTGCGATTGTTAGGCCATAGTGACTGCTACTTGGGTCTAAGCTAAAGCCAACGGAGTTGCTAGAAGAGTGATTGCGGCAGGTTGGTTGAGATGGCTATCGACAAGGCCTGTGGAAGGGAAGGTTGTGCGATATAAGATGGGTGGGTCGGAGCCACTGGCGGCTAGTTGGACTGGAGATTGGGTGATTTACTGTCAAGGCGAGGTGGAGGGAAGGGGCTGTTGAGCGGCCGAAAGGTGGTTCAGGCGGCATTGTGGTGGGAGGAGATATGCAGACGGGTTAGAAGGGTCGGGTGTCGGTTCAGGTGGATGGTGGCCTGGGCTATGATGTTTGGAGGTTTGCATGGAGGAGACATGTTGGGTAAGTCAGAGGCCAGAGGGGAGAGTTGGCATGCTATCATGGGTGGCGTTCGGTTAGCTTGGAAGATGGCGCTGCGTTGTGCTTGGGTGTTGCCACGTGGGGTGAAGGTGGAACTGCCAAGTTGGAGCAGGGTTGGTCGAAGGCGAGGGGAGGCTTCGTGTAGCTGCTGCCATTAGGTGAAGGTAGAGAGAGCAGGGTATGGGCGGCTGTACGGCTGTGGTGGCGGAAGTTAGGGGATGGCGGACCAACGTTGCAATCCGGAGCAATAGTCATGTGTGGAAGGTCGGAGCAGTTGTGGCGTGGGTAAGCTGCGGCAAGGGTATACGATTAAGCATGCTGAATGACAAAATGGACAAGCATAGATTTATATAACTAATAGATGAAAGCAACATTATATATATATATATATATATATATATATAAAATATTACTATTCTCAAATGAAAATAAATCAGAATGAACAGAGTAGAGAATTGAAATGAAGGGTAGAGAAATGAACTAGCAATATAATAAATTGCAATGGGGAATAGTAAAAGCTATAACTTTGAATTCAAGGACATATTTATGGAAAATGGTTGTTTGTTTTCTCACGGGGACAAATAATAAGACATAGGAAACCGGTAAGCTCAAATGCAGAACTAATACGACTAGTCATTTTGCAAATTTCGTCGTGCATCGGACGCCGAAACACACAAATGAATATACTGTAGAGATCAGCACGACGGGACAAACATAATGGTACATAGATATCAGCGATACAATGATCTTATCAAAACTTGATTTTTCGCTGCCAAAACTGCTGCTAAAACGTCAAAAATAAGATAAACGGAGCTATAACAGTCCAAATTTGGCGAAATGAAATATGATGTCTCACTCAGAAAATGATTTACATTTTTATTATGTAAAAATATCCAGGTTTCAATAATATTTTATTTTCATCAAATAAGTTGATTTTAAATTTGAAATTTGAAATTTCACAACAAACAAACTTAAATATTTTCTGATGATAACACTTGCTATCTTTAAATAGACGCATACCAAATATCAAATTTTCATTGCTAAATTAAATTATTTAAATTTTTATCAAAAATTTAGTTATTTACGTTACTCAAAATCGTTAAAATTTCTGGGTCATTACACTTACAGTATTTGTATAGACTATGAAAATATATAAAAATGTACTAAGAGGGATATAGGTAACGTCTTAACGCTATTTTAGTACTTTACTTTACTGTAGACACTATCATAATAGTGTATTGTACTATGTATGTAGATAATTTAATAGATCCTTAGGAGATGGAATCCCGAACATCTCTTAAGTTATTACATGGATGTTGACACTGGATAGGAGATGTCAAACCCCGTAAACATCTCTGAAGCCGTTACACTCATATTTATTTACTGTTAATTTAACTTACATAAGATCTTTTAGTTCTAAATCGAGTGTTTTGTCTTTTCATTATGCTTGGGTCAGTCTAAGCTTTTTAGTGTTTTGAAGACCTTATTTCTGGAGGATGAAGACGAGGATTTAGCATTATTATTATTTATTATATTTATATTACCGCATCACATTGTTCCGCTGCATTATTTATTTATTCCTGTTGTATGTAGTTCGATATGTATAGTAAAAGTGTATAAAAGGTTATTTACAAAATAGCTTCATGAACTGTTATTTGATTATTATATTTTTGTCATTTCGCTGTGAGATTCCATATTTTTTTATTTCTTTCTCTTCTTTTTCTTATTTACCCCATAACAATCCTCTCTTTTAAATGGTTTGAGTCTGACATGCGTGTTTTATTGTCGATTTAAACCGTCCAAAAAGGTGGGTCATTACAGTTGGTAGCAGAGCCAGGTTTAGCGATAACCATAGCTTTGTGGGGTCTGACTCATTAGAGATAGGGTAGTAATACCCTAGAATGAGTTGTTTCAGTGTATATGAGAGAGCGTACTTGTTAGTGTTATAAAATGTTTTGTATTGTGTTAATTTGTTCTGTCTGGTATTTAAAAGTTATGGTCGGTACATAGGATGCTATGGCATCAGTAGGGATTTATAAACATTAATAGGGCAGACCGACGTAATAACGCTTTTGAAATATATGTAAATGAAATAATTTTACCTAGTATTATATTTTTATATAAAAGAACAAATTTTATAAATGATATAGTCGTATGTGATATTTGTTTGTTAGGAAGTGAAATTTTACAAATATTGATTGAAAAATAGAATTTACAAGTAAAGTAAATAAGAATTGGAGATTTGAGGACTTCAGCCTGGGATTTTGGAATTAATTTCAAAGGATTTGGAATATAATATTAGTACTATTGGACATATATTTGGATAGAAATATTTTTAGTGGGATTTTAAAGAATGTTTTTAAAAGAATTTTTATAAAAAATAAGTTCTGTACTCCCCGCTCTATCATTGGAAAATAATTTCGGTGATGAGTGCATGCATCTTCGACGTTCATTTTCGAGTTTCAAAGTGGAAAGGCCACTGTAGTAGTTTTACTACACATTTTTTTGATAACAAATCTTAATTTTTCTAAATATTATTTTGAAATATAAAAGATATAATTATATATATTATTTTAAGATGATTTGAAAATGGAACCCGATATTTAGCTCTTAAATTTCTGTTAATTAATAGTTTCAATTATTGTAATGAATAGAATCTTAACCATTTAATAGTTGGAAACTTCTAAAAGGGAAAATAAGAAATTGGATGCTAAGTGATTAATAGAATGTATAAGAAATTAAAATTTTGTAACTTGTAGATATGAAAAATAAGAAAATGTAACTATTGAACATTTTGTTAACTAAAATGAATAAGAGAAACTTGGGTAACTTTAATTACATTCTAAAAGATATATATATATATATATATATATATATAACTCACCAAAATATTAAAAGTTGAAATATTAACAAGAATATGTAATGGAATATTACACAAGTAAAACTTAGGAAATGAAAGTGTTCAATCGAATTATGTTTATAAATGAAGAATTAAGATGTATAAGAATAATATGAGATGCTAGTAATTAAATTTAATAGAAAAAAGTGAATACTGAAAGTATATGATTATAAATTTAAGTTAATGATTGAATCCATTTATAAAGTAAAGTGAATAGCAAAAGTACATACTATATATGAAAGAAATAAATGTGAAAAGAAAACGAATTAAAAATTTAAGTATGAGTTGCTTCACAAATGAATAATTATATAATAGGAAATCGAAGTAAATAATAAATGTGAAGTAAACTGAAATAAAACATATGCAATCCTTCAATAATGAATTCGTTGATTATTTTAAATAATTAAATGGAAATAATTTATGTAAGTATTGAATGTAAATTAATAAAAAAAAGCATTGTATGAATGAATGAAACTGAAGAACGGTAAATAATATGAAAGGAGATTAATAAGAATAAAATTAAACGATATTTGAAATTATTGTTTGCTTTGGCTTATGGAGTGGTTGGAAAAGGATACTTCTAAAAGTATAAAGGTGTATAAATAATCTATTAAGTTTTATCTAAGACTATTGAGTGCATGGTATACTTAGTAGTCTATTTATTATTTTATATGACTAAAAGTTTCAAAACCTGAACAAACCATTTGTTTGGTTGTTATGGATGGATGGTTGATTACTTTAATTGCACGCGATGATTGTATGGTTTTGTTTGCAAGTGAATATTGTTATGTTGTGTTGATTTGTTTGTTATTACCTGAAACAACTTAAATATTTCTCCTTTTACATAATTCTCACTATTTTGGATTCTATAAGTGAAATACAGGTTTATGGAAGCAATAGTTACTGCTTTTGGTTTCATAAATAAAGCGTTGTTTGCTCGACAGATAGGTACGTTTTCGGATTACTATTTTATAACGATATTTATCGTTTTCCCGTGGTTTGAGATATTTTATTTTGAAATATGATATATATGGTTATTATTGATATTATTATTGCTCTTGGACCTCTCTGTACAAAGGAGACTTTACCGAATTTTTTCGTGAAATTTTGACACAGAAAACTTTATGAAAGTGAAAAAAATTTCAAACTCTTATTAACTTGAATATAAAGATTCATTTTCTTATTAAATTGATATATTTTATTTAAACACTTAATTATGTAAGTTTAAAGTTCTTATGAATTTATTACGTGAATAAAATATATAAGTTTCTTAATTCCTTCTTTCCCTTTTCGAGGACGAAAAGTTTTGAGAGGGGAGAGTGTAACGACCCGTAATTTTGATAAGTAAAATATTAATTTAAATAATATTTTGATATTTAATATTGGAAGAAATTAAAAATTTATCATTTGTTAACGAGAAATGAATTAGAATGAAGTTTAATAATGTTAATTTAATGTAATCGGTGACTAGTTGAATATAGTCTTACGTAATTGAAATAACTGCAAAGTTAAATTGGTTAGAAATGCAAATAAGGAAATGAATTAAATGTTATATTAAATGGTGAGATAGTATGTAATTAATTGAAATTGAATATAATTTGTGCTGTGTAAGTAGTTATAACATTTGTTTGTAGATAATAAACTTATAAATGTTATTAAATTAAGTAAAAGGTAATAATTATTATTTATCACCTATTTATTTAATCTGTTGAAATTAAATTGGCAATTAATTAAAATTTAATGTATTAATATGATAACAGTAAAATATTGATGAAATAAATGTTAAACCAGTGTTAATTATATCCATAAGGTGATAGTTGATTGAATAATAAGATATAAATCAGAATAAATGAATTTATTTGAATTTAAATTATAATTAATTGGATTGTTACTGCAGTAGTAATTGAATGCTATAAGTTGTGCAATACTTAATATTGAATTGACGTGGAATTTGTTTTAAAGGATTATAAATGTCTAGGCAATCAAAAATGATAAAATTTGAATTTGAAATTGATAAAATAAATTTAATAATAATTTATTTTTTAACTTGAAAATAGCCATTTTGGCCACTGTCTCGGATTTCAGTGAAGTTGGTTTCATTGGATCCGTAATAGTGAATTATTGTAGAATTTCAAGTTTCGTAGCTATCGGACTTATCGTTTGATCGTGCAGGCTCGAAACACGTAGGAATCAATTTAATGAATTCCATCGAAATAAGTTGATTATGAAAGCTAACTTCTTCATACAATGGAATTTAGGTTTGAAACCAGTTCCATTGAGTTTAAAAATATCGAAAACATCTACTTTGATATATGCAATAACCTACTTTGGTTTGTAAGCAGAATGAGTTTTCCGCATAGTTATTATCGTTTCGAACTAATTCGATATGTTAATTCATTTTATCGAGATTTGTCCATATAAATAGACATTGTTTCTCAACCCTAGCAGTCTTTTAGTTTATTCTATACATACATTGCGACGCCCCACCTCTATGCTCACAATAACAAAGAGTATTAAAAGAAAATAATGTCTGTTATTATGAAGAATAAGGCTGGATAGGAGCGGCCATCCGTAATTAGGCCTTACACTAGTATTGGTTATCTCGATAGGAGTGGTATATATATATATTTTTTCTCTTCGTTTATATAATCCCATCGACATATCCAATTCCAGTATAAAACGAACTACGATGGTTCATAATAGTTTTGGACAATATATATCATAACAACACAGATAATATCAAATCTCATATATATATATATATATGTATGTATATATATATATAACTGAAGTCAGTTATAATACACGTGATACAATACATATGATACAACTACAACTGTCGACATAGGATGTTACATATACAAGTACATTAATACCATTAATATACATGAATACACATCATCCTATACTATGACAACAACTACTCCAAAAGATATAAAGAGACTTCATAGCTCAAGCAGCAACCCAAAGCAAGATATCTATAACCCGAAATAACTCGGTCTGACCCAAGTATTAAATTCAAAAGAAAATAATACACGGGCTAGTCTAATTCAAACTTAGTTATTAATGCACGAAAGCAATAATAATTAAATAACAAATAGATGACAGTCAAAATAAATTCACCTATCCAATCATTTAATAAGGAAATCGGATAACGACAAATATAACACGTAACAATGTTAAACAACAAATCAACAAATTCAAATTATCAACAAAGATAAATGAAAGGATTATCAATGAAGATAATTTAGAAAACAACAAAATTGCCTAAAAGGCAGTTAACAACAAAATCTAATTATTAAATAAATAAATAGAGGCTCATAATCTAATTATCAAATAGATAATTAGACAACAACAAAATGATCAAATCAAACCAAATTAAAATACAATCTCAAAATATTGAATTGGACACACAAAACAATTCAAACAATTGAAATATCACTTAAAAATCAATACTGTTTTGGCTGCAATACACGCTCGCGTGCACTCCCTCGCCACTATAGTGATGAATTACACAAAAGCCCAATGAATCCAAATGCAAAAGAAATATCACTAAAATCAATACTGTGTGGCTGTAGTACACGCTCGCGTGCACTGCCTCGCCACTACAATATATGATGTCATCACAACTCCATATATTAACAGCAAGTCGAAACTGCAAAGGTCAAGTCATGGCTGTCATGACTCAACACAACTGCAAACAAAATGAAATTGCACCAAAGGAATGGCAATACGACAAGGCAAGAATGCATAGGCCATAAGCTAATCCAAAAATCAACAAAGTCACTGATGAATCATAAATTACACCCCAAAGGCTAACATTACAAGTCACGGCCACCATGACTCAAACCTATACAAGACTGCACATTCAGGTCTGGACACAGAAGTACATAGTGCCCAAATAAGTCCAGGCCGAGGAAGGAAAGGCAAAAACAACAAGATGCATGAACTAAACAATATAGGACAACATCTTCAACCCCATGCAATAGCAAATCGGGTACAACATGTATGCAACAAGGAAATGAATAATGCAAGCAAGACCAGAATGCCACTACACAAGATAGGTTAACAAAGTGCAGACACAAGTGGTACAAGACATGCAAATTTTCTCAAAAAGTGATACCAAACTATATGAATAAACAATCCCCAATGAACCAATTTAAGTGTACAAATCTGTGACAATATCAAGTGAAGGCCACAGCAGCTCAATGAGCAATTTCAATATGATACAGACACAAAAAATGTACATGAACACTTGCAACACAAGAAGACCACATGCAAGACCAGTGAAGGCAATGCACATGTCAACAAAGAAGGGATGCACCAGTGAAACAGCTACTACATAATGGAACAAGCAACAGTGCAGCAGCCTCGACATCAAAGATATGGCAACACAGCAACAAAGACAAAGGCTCAATGTGCACAAATATGCAAACAAAACATGCGGCTATGACACAATGCAGATAAGCTACAATGGATAATCAAACTCAACAAAATCAGGCTACAGAGTTCAATATGACCGAAGTCAGAAATGACAATGCAAGTCAACACCAAAGACACAGCCGAACAAAAATCAGTGCAACAGTGATGTCAACAAGTATGTAAGTAATTGTAACATGAACCAAACAAGGCACCAGCAATAACTACATGAAACTGGACAATGCAAACTCAAAATCAGATTACTATGAATCAGATAGGAACTGCAACAACGGGAAGTGGCAGTCATGCCAATATCATGAAAAAAAGTCAGGAGGAAGGCTTTACTATCTTGGATTAAATGCATAATGGCCAAAGCCATAAAGTAGCAATGTGAATGAAAAATACTCAAATGTAAAACTCATGTCAACAAAGTTCAATGCAACATGGAGCTACAGACTTGATGAACAAAATGCAAGAAACCCTGTGGATACAAATGCATCACTGAGACACAAGTATAAGATACATGATCTAAACTTCGAATCAATATATAATGTGCACAGCCACTAGCACGTATAGATATATAGTATAAACTAAAGGGAATGAGGACTCAATGCACTAACTCGAAGAACAATGGACTGCAAGCTGTACATGAACCAAATAACGAAACCTAGTGCAATCTAAAGTGAACTCGACAAATCTCAACAGTCAAAACATAATAGCCGGAGTCATGAAACAGTAAAAAATTGAACAAGGTCAAACAAAATCAACATCGACAAAAATCAAGTTGAAGCTGAAGACAACGAAAACAAAGTGGACGCCTTGGCAATCAAATTAAAAATGTCAGAGAAACAAAATAACCAAGGTACAAGAAATCGTACCAAATCAAAATCAAGTCAGAAATCATCAACGACGAAACCAAATCGAACATGAAGCATAGTATTGAATTAGATGTGAGGGTCACTCACCTTGCTTCGAAGAACGCACCCAAAGATCGCATACTTCAGAGACGAAGCCGTGGTCCTCGAGAAATAGAGCGGAGCCAAAAGAAAAATGAAACCCTAATTTTTGTTAAAGAGGAACGTACGAGCCGCCATTTTTCTTTTGTATGTTTTGTTTTAGGGTTTTGAACGAATGAATGAAGGGGATTGGTATTTACTTTGAAAATTTTCACAACCCCAAAATAAAACACGGGCCAAGATTCAATTTTCAAAGCCCACCACACTTAACAAATTATTAAAAGAATTTCAACCAAATTAAAAAATCCAAATAGCCATTAGCTATCAACATTAATCGTTTCACGACGATATTTAATAGTTACAAAACCCCGGGTTGTTACATACATTAACTTCTGTCTGTGTCACGGCCTGTTTTTCCGTGCCCTTTGAATTGACAACAAACCATATATGTCCAACTCAAATTGCACGAAAAGATGGAACATGAAGGGTGCAAAGACAGAACACGAAAAGACTTAACATTGCACAAAAAGGCAGAACAATATACCATATATGCCGGTTTTCTGTACCGTTTTTTCGTACCTTTTGAATCGACAATAAATCATATATGAAATATCTTATAGTCAAATCGTGCAATTCTAATCACAAGATATTCATATTTTAGTTTTACTAAGCTAAATTACAACAATAATTAATTTCAAACTATATAAAATTATTTCTTTTTACATAAAATATAAACCTAGGTATAATTATTTCAATTGCCAATTTTTTTTAAAACAAAATCATTTTTATATATAACACTAACAAATACGCGCTCATATATATAATACTCTCAAAAATCATTCTAGGATGTTACTAACCCTATCTCTAATGAGTTGCTCATCCTAGGATGTTACTAATCCTATCTCCAATGAGACTTAGCCAGGGTTCTCGCTTAACCTTCAGCTCTGATACCAAATGTCATGATCTAGGCTTTTCAACCATCGACGGCGAATACGACCACCATAGTTAACATCGGTACCTCATGCTTTACTTTTACGGCCAGCCTCTCGAGTAAGCCTAACTGGCAAACCAACCCTTCGATACTCGATCTCAGGGACATGTTGATATACGAGTCATCCATTCACTATCTAGCAAGAAGTGAGAACCCCCTATCATGTACGAATCTCACTAAGTAAAGCGGGTAATAGAATATATCCATATGTAGATGAATATCTCCAGCTCTCCATTGGAAACTCCAACGGTCATCGACTAAACCTAAATCTACTCGGATCTGACCTGAGTATTGAAAAGGCCTGGATCAGGCTTGATAAACCAGTGTGAGAAAAACTCAATAATATATGACAGTGTCATATATCAGCCTTTGAATAAAATCCTTCGAAAAGAAATAGTATCTCATAAGACCACTCCCATACATATAGACGCACTGGTTTTTCCCTTTTGATAACTTAAAACACTTTTATATATCAAAACATTTGATATTATTTCTAGTGACATTCCTTGAAAACATTTGCAATTAAACTTATTAATCTTATCTGAAATGGTTACCCATATAGCATTTCAAGGCTATCCATTATGCTAATACAAACAAAATCGTAGGTTCTTATTGGAGAACATATTTCCATTAAAATGACCAGGTTAAGGGACTACCTTCCGATGGGTACACCTCCAGATGAATGTCCCAAGGCACAGACCATCTGCCCTCTACCAACACAAGAGCGATCTACCTCTTTAACTAAGAAGTGACGAATATGTCACGCCCCAGTCGTTACCGACCTTTGACCGAGCACTCATTTTCCATACACCACGTTGATTTGCATCCTGAATGTTATAGCGGGAAGAAATATATCTAGAAGGGGTTGATCAT
This sequence comes from Allium cepa, assembly GCA_030765085.1. Classification (NCBI taxonomy): domain Eukaryota; kingdom Viridiplantae; phylum Streptophyta; class Magnoliopsida; order Asparagales; family Amaryllidaceae; genus Allium; species Allium cepa. The sequence goes on along the minus strand of CM060941.1, from coordinate 489,402,771 downwards.
ACCCTAATTGGAAATGACTCACTTAGCCTTGCCCCATCTAACCCTATTTTAGTCATTTTTGGTTGATGAAGCTCGAGGCTACGGTTATCTTTTCACATAGCACATCTTCTTTCACTTTAAATGCCAAATTGTCATTCCACATTCACACGATGGATTTCTATAAATGTACAACTTCCTGAGCTCGTATTTCTCAGGAAAGGGTGTTAAGCTAAGAGAAGGTGTCTTCTCCCCACTAACTGGTATACTTTTATAGAGATCACTCATTATGATTTGGAATGCACGGTCAGACATTCTTCCATACAAGTTCTTTCTATGACACGAAACAGAAGGTACTTTTTTCGGCCATTACTAGGCGAGAATTCCTTGTGGTTTTGAGGTATTTCATAACAAAGAGACCACTGCTACAATATAGTGAATCAGAAGTTTATCCCCAATTAATCAACAAGTAGTCCCTTGCTTTGTTGTTAATGCTCCGCTATTACCCCGCTATAAGTCCGTTATATCTCATAGCGGATTTCTGCCGCTATGATTTTTCCATGTAGCCTCAAAATATAGCCTTTCCGCTTTAAGCCCCGCTATTTCCGCTACATCCCGTTATTCCCGCTATATTTCGCTATTTCCTCTATATCTTCTTTAATAAAATAAATTGAAAAATTACATTTATACATTATAAAAATTATGAAACTAAATTATTTGATTTAATTTTTAATATATTTTCAGAAATGAAATTACTCTAATATTCTACTAAATTCAATTATGTTATATAATAATTTTACGTTTATTTAAATTATATTTGCACATTTTTTATTTAAAATTATTTATATATTAATTATAATTCAACTGAATGATGATTTTTCATTTATTACCAATTATATATTTGTAAAAACATTAAATACAAGTTTTATATGCTATTTTAGAGCCATCCGCTATATCCCGCTATATCCTCGCTGTATCCCTGCTATGACTTTTTGCACCTCCACCGCTTTGAATCTGCCGAGCGCATTAACTACACAGGTCCCTTGTTATTATTCGTATCAATATCTCCGTCTTCTATTATCTTTATTCTTCGAATATGTAAACTGGTTTGAAGTGGTTTTCGAACAGGAATCACCTAAATCCTACCCCGGTTCCTTCGAAATCCAATTATCGATAAAAAATGAATATGAGTATACAGGATCATTAAGTATCTTTTCACTTTATTTCTTTTCGGATGATTTTCAAATCTCTTTCTTTTAGCTTAGAGTAATTCTAAGTAATTCATTCTTTTTCTTTGGGTAATATTTCAATTTTCCCCACTTAACTCTCGATCCAAACTCCTTAACTTTTTGAAAGGTCAAAAAACAATGTTATTTAAGACATAGTTTACGATAAATCCTAAATCTATTTTAGCAAACATTTTTTAGCAAATAGGATCATAGAAATCATTCCGAATTTACTCAACATCAATTTCAGTATTCAACAAATGCTATGGGCGGAATAATGTGAAATCACCTTCTAAATTCCACGAATAGGAAGAGTTTCCTTTTTGAATTTAAATACCAAATACAAGGAGATTATATCTATGCAATCCAAGTCATAGTCTATTCAATTCAGAGATTGCTTAAATTTTGGATAATACCAATCTTCTTTTATTTAGAAACTTAATACCATCTTTTTAGAGCATCCGGACTTTTCTTTTGATCTGTTCCACCCTTCCCCTAAGAAGAGAAAACATAGGCCAGGTAAGTTCAGGGCACTGGTTGCTCCATCCCTAACCTTAGATAGATACCCTATTTTATCTTCCCAGATCTCACAGGCGGGACAAATGTATTAGCCGTTTCCGCATACTCAATTATCAACTTTATTTTGGAATTGATTATAAAGACTCCAATTTATCTTTTAAACGCTTAATTTTCCTTTTAAAAACATTCATAATAGATTCTAGGAAAAATCGTTACATTTAAACTCATATTCCAAAAGTTATAAAATTCATAGCATAATAGTGCCACGGAAAGTGCTATACAAGCTTATTTGATTTAAACAACTTTTTAATATTTGAAAATTCATATTTTCCATTTAAAATATATTTTAAATTATTTAAATGGATTTATGATATTTATTCCATATTTTTTCATAATTTAAAATGTCCATTTAAAAAGATCTTCTGTTATGGTCACTTAACTTCACTAGACTTTTTCTAGAAAATTGGTTTGGACTTAATTCAAAATACTCAACGAAATTTTGATATTATTTCTTTTTTTAGCATTTTATGGATATAATAGTCCATAATTTTCTTATATCAAAGAATTCTAAGCTATATTCCACTCTATACATTCATTTGAACATTTCGGTGCAAAATCGCGAACTACCATGTGCGGCGCACCTAGTTCTAACTCATTTTTCAATATTTGGAATTGTCTATTCATATTGAATTTTATCACTTATAAAATCATTACAAATAATTTTATATCAATATTTCCATATTTTAAGGTATTTAAAATGTATTTTCAATATTTCAATATTATAATATTATTTTATTCCTACTATTTAGTATTAAATTTTAAATTCCAATTTCAATTCAATTTCAATTCTAACTTCAAATTAAACTCAGTTAAAACTTAGATTTCAAATCTAATTTCAATTTCAACTTAAATTTCAACCTTAATTTCAAATTCAATTTTCATCTCAATTTCAATTTTCATTTAAATTTCAATATCACTATTCATCTCAATTTCAATTTTACTGTCCATTTTAATCCCGTTTTACTTCAAATTTCAAATTCTCTTTTATTTCTACTTTAGTTTCAATTCCAATTAAGAACAAACTTATTTTTCCAAAATATATCATATCACCAAATTAGGGTCTTATTTAATAAAGGGAATATTTAATCAAAATGAGCATCATTTATCACTAACATAATTATGGTCCATACGCAAACTAATTTGATAAATAATTACAACCATAATTACTTGCAACTATTCACACATAACACAAACATATCCAAACATCCATAACAACATTTCAAAGGGGTGTATACTTGCATATGTAATAAGACGATTATTATAACAAAATCAAAATATGATCTGTTAAAAGCGGTGAGAATTTTCTCACCTTCGTATCCACTCCGTCTAACATTTATGTAAGCTATGCGCCTCTCAAGCTAACGAGCTATTTCCAAGCATCTCGACTTTTTTCGTTTCCTCTTCTTCTCTTTTTTTCTTTTCTTTTTCTTCTTTTCCTTTTTTTACCATGTGGCCATGGGTTTTAGATAGAGGGTACGGCCTAGCCTTGTTTTAGGTGGAAGAGCACGGCCTTGGCTAGTGGAGGTGGCGGCCTTGGGTTTTGGAAGGTGGAGAGGAGATGGTTTGTTGCATATTTCTTTTCATAATATTTTTGGAATAATTTTGGCATAATTTTATTAAAATAGGAAGCCATAGAAATGGAGGTGAAGAAGATGGAGAAAGTGAAGAGAAAGTTAAAGAACGAAGCATTCAAAAAATGAAAGGTGTGCATGCTTATTTATTCTTGAGTTTGGAAAGGCAAATGACTAAAATACCCTTCACTACTTTTTGGCTTTTAAACTATTTAAATACTCTTTCCAAGGCATGATAAGAAGTGTATTAAATGTGGGATGATGTTAGGATTTGATTTATGTCCTTATGTAATGATTTTTCCTTTTTTCTTTACTTTTTAAATAACATAAAAATCATTTTTCTCCTTTCCCATACATGGAAAAGACTTAGGATGTAATGACATTAATGGTGAGAGAGATGGTTTGATTTGAATTTGTACTTAAGTGAAATGATTATGTTACTTTATAAATTAACAAAATGTATAAAATAAGAAGTGCTTATTTTCCATGCTTTAGATTTGACATTTGAAGGTTAATGCATTAATGAGAAAAGAGAGGTTTAGTACTTTTTGTAATGATTATGTTTAATAATTTAATTTTAATTATAAATTGTCAAATAATGTTACTTTTTGAATTATTTGTAAACTTTAACTATTCAAAGTGAATTTGTTTTTTTATATGTTAAATGTAACGTGTAACATAGTTTGTTAAGTGCATATATGTGTTAGAAAAACATATCAAGCTACAACAACTTGACGATAACTTGTTTTGGTTGAAAACGGTGTTTTTGTTGACAAATTTTACAGTCAAAATTTGATCTTTTTGTTAAACTTTATATTTAAGTAAACCAAACTTAAAAATGAGTTTTTTTAAGTCTTTTCAATAAATTAAAACACGTCTATTCATTTTTAAAATCATATGTAATTAATATCAAAATCTCTATTTTTACAGTGTACGTAAAACCGACAAAATGTGACAAATTTTGATTATTTTTGTAAAATGATTATTAATATACTTTTAAATCTTTTAATATACTTTTATTATCTTTATTAGGTATTTTTAATAAGATTTATCTTTTTAAATAAATTTGTAAACCTATTTATTTAAGCATTTATTTATTGTTCAAAACTTAACTTTTGTGGATTTGTTCTAAAATCCAAAATTATACTTTTTGAATTACCAACTATAAGAATAAATAATTTCCCTATTATTATTTATTACATATAACTTATTTATTTAAGTTTTAAAACTTTTTAAATTTAAAATAAGCGAAATTTTTCATTTTCGAAGTAGTGAAATTACGGATCAATACATTCTCCCATACTTAAAAGCATTTCGTCCTCGAAATGAAAGTTAGATAAAAGAATCCATCTCATACTCGTATCCTCAAATATTTTAAATTGTTTATACTGATGATAGAAAAATGCATGTTTAAAAAGAAGGTTGATACCATAACAATATGGAAACAAATGATACTTAATCATGCATACAGAGATTCCCTACACTAATCTGAGTACTTATCATGTACTTAAGGTTATATATACATACAGCAAGTTAGACTTCTGTCCTACGCATCCTAGTGCGCACTGCACACTTAAGATAGAATATACAATAACCAAACTGATACAATATCAACATAAATGAATACATCCACATAACCACTATATCTTAGTGCATATTATTTAAGATAACTATCCAATTACTATGTAGACATACCAAAAACAACATACTATATGTGATATTTGATTTGATCTATTATTCGAATCCACAACTTTACTTCCGAACTAGTATCGATCCTCCGATTTTCTGGTGCGGACTTTGATCAGACTTCTTGATTATAGACCCCTGCTTTCCTTGCATATCTCTCAAATCTGATAGAAAACTTGAGTACATAATCACAAACCCTCATCAATGTTCACCGTCAAGAATCGAGTGATAAATCCTTTCTCGAACTAGTGTAAACATCTCAAAGTTCCGTACTCAAATCTTAGATCAAAAATTTATGTGCTGAAATGATCTATATATTACTTGTGTATTTATTCACATTCATTTTTAACTAATGTATTTCTTTAAAATTTCTATTAATCCAAGTTTATTTCACAACTCTTTACTTTCTACTAAATCCATTATTACTTAAGCTTACGAATATGACTTAAACTTGTATAATATACCTTTACTTCCTAAGAGTATATGTACATATTCCCAAACATCAAACCGTTATTACTTCAATTAGGATGTTTCAACAATGTGGAATTCTACTATTATCTCAAATTAATAAGTCATAAAACTTAATTAGCTTTATTTACCTAAGGTCTTAATTGAGCTAATATTATTTGTCTTATCCATATATTAATAGGACAACTTTACTAAGTGTATATCTCTTTCTTACTAATCTTATAATTATCAACTTAACTTATTTACCTATCTATTTTCTAAATCAAAACTCTTAACCTTAAATCCATTAAATACCTTTTAATTAAATTGTGAAACTTAATTCACATAGTATTTGTTATTTAAACATTTTCATCCAATAGTTAACCTACTAACCATATTATTCAAAACTTCCCTTTTTTTAACCTTTTCTAACCTATCAACTCTAGTATTACTTCATCTTAATTATAAACGTTACCCTAATTGTATCACAAATTCAAATTTTTATATTAGGATGATATTTCTTGTATCTCTTATTCCTAAGTTTCACTTTGATTTTGACCTAATCAAGGTGTCTAAATTTCAAATTATCCTATATCCTTTATAAGTCATAGAACTTACCCTTTTATATTATATTTATCCAAAGTCTCAATTAAGGCTTACCTTTTCTATCTTGTTGATAAGAATTTTTTCTAAGTGTGCATTTTCTTTTTTACTTTCTATAATTACAGCTTCTAGCTTTAATATTATCATCAAATATCTTATAGTCAAATCGTGAATTTTACTTCACAAGATATTTGTACTTAGCTTTCAAATCCATCCATTTTGATGACCAATAAATCATTATTTCTTAATAACCAAATGTCTAGGGGTATATGATTAAAGTTCTAAATTCTGGGTTTCAATTAATTGATTCTATATGGAATATCTTATTGTCAAATCGTGCAATTCTAATCACAAGATATTAATATTTTAGTTTTATTAAGCGAAATTATAACAATACTTAATTTCTAACTATATAAAATTATTTCTTTTTACATAAAATATAAACCTAGGTATCATTTGCCAAATTGTTTTAGAAATAAAATCATTTTTATAACACTAACAAATATGCGCTCATATATATAATACTCTCAAAACTCGTTCTGCATTGTTACTAACCCTATCTCTCATGAGATACTTATCCAAGGATATTACTAATCTTATCTCCGATGAAACTTAGTCAAGATTCTCGTTTAACCTTTAGCTCTGATACCAAATGTCATGATCTAGACTTTTCAACCATCGACGGTGGATATAAAAACCGTAGCTTACACCGGTATCTCACGCTTTGCTTTTACGGCCAGCCTCTCGACTGTAAGCCTAACTAGCAAACCAACCCTTCGATACTCGACCTTAGGGACATGTAGGAGTAAGAGTCATCCGTTCGCTACCTAACAAGAAGCAAGAACCCCCTATCATGTACGAACACCACTAAGCAAAGAAGATAATAGAATATGTCCATATGTAGATGAATATCTCTAGTTCTCCTCTGAAAACTCCAATTGTCTTCGACTAAACCTGAAACTACTCGGATCTGACCCGAGCATAGAAAATACCCGGATCAAGCATGATTAACGAACTGAGAAAAACTCAATAATAAATGACAGTGTCATATATTAGTTCGAATAAAATCCTTTGAAAAAAAGTGCATCTCATAAGACCACGCCCATACATAAACATGGATGGGTTTTTACGTTATGATAAAATAAAACTCTTTTATATATCAAAACATTTGATATTATTTCTAATAACATTCCTTGAAAATAGTTGTAATTAAACTTATTAATCTTATTCGAAATGGCTACCCATATAGCATTTCGAGGCTATTCATTATGCTAATACAAACAAAACCATAGGTTCTTATTGGAGTATAGATTTCCATATAAATGACCAGGTGAAGAGACTACCTTTTGATGGGTACACCTCTAGATGGATGTCCCGAGACACAATACATCTGCGCTCTACCAACATAAGACCGTCCTACCTCTTTAAGTAGGTAGTACCGAATATGTCATTCCTCGGTCATTACCGACCTTTGACCGAACAATCGTTTTCCATACACCATATTAATTTACATTCTGAACGTCATAGCAGGAAGAAATATTTCTAGAAAGGGATGATCATAATCTAATTGGGAATGACCTACTTAGCCTTGCCGCATCTTACCCCGTTTCGATCATTTCTGGTTGACGAGGCTCAAGGCTACGATAACCTTTTTACATAGCACGTCTTATTTCACTTTGAAAGCCATGTTTCCATTCAACATTCACATGACTGATTTCTATAAACGTATACTTCCAAAGCTCGTATGTCTCAGGAAATGGTGTTAAGCTAAGAGAAGATGTCTTCTTCGTCACCGACTCATATACTTTATAGGGATCACTCACTATGATTTGGAATGCAAGATCAGACATTCTTCCATACATATTAGTTCTAAGACCAAACGAAACCGAAGGTACTTTCCTCGGCCATTACTAGGCGAGAAGCCCTTGTAGTTTTGAGGGTTTTCATAACAAAGAGACCACTGCTACAATATAGCGAATCAGAAGTTTAAACCCAATTAATCTACAAGTAGACCCTTGTTATTATTCATCTTAATATCTCTTTCTTCAGCTGCCTTCATTCTTCGAACACGAAAGCTAGTTCGAAAGTGGTTTTCGGATAGGAATCACTCGAACCTAACCTAGGTTCTTTCGAAATCCAATTATCGATAAAAAGTGAATATGAGCATACAGGATCATTAAATCTCTTTTCACTTTAATTCTTTTCGGATGATTTTGAAATCTCTTTCTTTTATCTTAGAGTAATTCTAAGTAATTCATTCTTTTTCTTTGGATAATATTTCAATTTCTCACTTAACTCTCGATCCAAATTCCTTAACTTTTTGGCAGGTCAAAAAACATTGTTATTTAAGACATCGTTTATGATGAACCCTAAATCAATTTTAGCAAACATTTTTTAATAAATAAGATCATAGAAATCATTCTGATTTTAATCAACATCAATTTCTGTATTCAACAAATGCAATGGGTGGAATAATGTTGAAATCACCTTTTGAATTCCACGAATAATACGAGTTTCCTTCTTGAATTTAAATACCAAATACAAGGAGATTACCTCTATGAAATCCAAGTCATAGTTTATTCAATTCGGAGATTGCTTAAATTTTGGATAATACCAATCTTCTTTTATTTTAGAAACTTAATACCATCTTTTTAGAGCATCCGGACTTTCCTTTCGATCTATTCCACCCCTCGCCTAAGAAGAGAAAATAGAGGCCATGTAAGTTCAGGGCACTGGTTACTCCATCCCTAACCTTAGTTAAACACCTTATTTTATCTTCCCAGATCTCACAGGCGGGACAAATATAATAGTTGTTTTCGCATATTCAGCTATCAACTTTATTTTGGAGTTTATTAAAAGACTCTGAATTATCTTTTAAATGCTTAGTTTTTCTTTTAAAAACATTCATAATAGATTCTAGGAAAAATCGTTACATTTAAACTCACATTCCAAAAGTTATAGAATTCGCAGCATAAAAGTGCTGTAGAAAGTGCTATATAAGCTTATTTGATTTAAACAACTTCTTAATATTTGAAAATTCATATTTTCCATTTCAAATATATTTTAAATTATTTAAATGGATTTATCAAATTTATTCCATATTTTTTCATAATTTAAAACGTCCATTTAAAAAGATTTCCTGTTAGGGGCACTTAACTACACTAGCGCGATTTTTCTAGAAAATTGATTTGGACTCAATTCAAAATCTAGTCAACGAAATTTTTATTTTGTTTCTTTGTTTAGAAGATATGGATATAATAGTCTGGAATTTCATTATCCCAAAAATATTTCGAGCTATATTCTACTCTATACATTCATTTAAACTTTTCGGCGTGAAATCGCGAAATACTGTTGCACGACGCACCTAATTTTAACTAATTTTTCAATATTTGAAATAATCTATTCAAGTTGCATTTTATCACTTATAAAACATTACATCGATACGAAGCGTATCGATATTTCCATATTTTAAAGTATTTAAAATGTATTTTCAATATTTCCATATTATAATATTATTTTATTCATATTATTTTAATATTTAATTTTAAGTTCGAATTTAAATACTAACTTCAAATTATAACCAATTGATACTTAGATTTCAAATCTAATTTTAATTTAAACGTATGTTTTAACCTTAATTTCAAATTCAATTTTCAAAATCGATTTCAATTTCACTATTCATCTCAATTCAATTTCAATTTAACTATCCTTTTTAATCCCATTTCACTTCAAATTTCAAATTCTCTTTTGTTTCTACTTTAATTTCAATTCCAATTGAAAAGAGACTTATTTTTCTAAAGTGTATCATATCATCAAATTAGCGTCCTATTTAATAAAGAGAATACTTAATCAAAATGAGTATCATTTATCACTAAAATAATTGTGGTCCACACACAAACTAATATGATAAATAATCACAACCATAAACACTTCCTACCATTCAAACATAACACGCATATATCCAAGCATCCACAACAATATTTCAAAGGGGCGTATACTTGCATATGTAATAAGATGATTAATATAAAAAAATCAAAATATGATCTTTAAAAAGTAGTGAGAATTTTCTCGTCTTCGCATCCACTCCGTCTAACTTTTATGGAAGCTATGCGCTCTCGAACTAACAAGCTATTTCCAAGCTTGTCGACTTTTGCTGTTTCCTTCCCTTCTCTTTTTTTTTCTTTTCTTTTTCTTCTTTTCCTTTTTTATTACGTGGCCATGGGCTTTAGATGGAGGGTATGGCCTAGACTTGTTTTGGGTGGAAGAGCACGGCCTTGGCTTGTGGAGGTGCTGGCCTTGTGTTTTAGATGGTGGAGAGGAGGCGGCTTGTTGCATATTTAATTTTATATTATTTTTGGAATAACTTTGGCATAAATTTATTAAGATAGGAAGCCATGGAAATGGAGGTGAAGAAGATAGAGAAAGTGAAGAGAAAGGTAAAGAATGAAGTGTGCAAAAAATGAAAGGTGTGCATGCTTATTTATACTTGGGTTTGGAAGGGAAAATGACTAAAATATCCTTCACTGCTTTTTGACTTTTACACCATTTGAACACTCTTTCCAAGGCATGATAAGAAGTGTATTAAATGTGAGATGATGTTAGAATTTAATTTATTTCCTTATGTAATGATTTTGCCTTTATTCTTTACTTTTTAAATTACATGAAAACCATTTTGCTCCTTTTCCGCACATGGATAAGACCTAGGATGTAATGGAATTAATGGTGAGAGAGATGGTTTGATTTAAATTTATACTTAAGTGAAATGATTATGTTACTTTATAAATTAACAAAATGTATAGAATAAGAGTGCTTATTTTCCATGCTTTAGATTCAACATTTGAGGGTTAATGCATTAATGAGAAAAGAGAGGTTTAGTACTTTTTGTAATGATTATGTTTAATAATTTAATTTTAATTATAAATTGTCAAATCATGTTACTTTTTGAATTATTTGTAAACTTTAACTTTTCAAAGTGAATATGTTTTTTTATATGTTAAATGTAACATGTAACATAGTTTATTAAGTGCATATATGTTCTAGAAAACATATCATATTGCAACAACTTGACGACAATTTATTTTGGTTGAAAACGGTGTTTTTGTCGACAAATTTTATAGTCAAATTTGACGTTTTGTTTAACTTTATTTTTAAGTAAACCAAACTTAAAAATGAACTTTTTACTTCTTTCAAATAAATTAAAACATGTCTATTCATATTTTACAATCATATTTAATTAATATCAAAATCTTTATTTTTACAGTGTACGTAAAACTGACAATATGCGACAAATTTTGGTTATTTTTATAAAGCGACTGTAATATACTTTTAAATCTTTTAATATACTTTTATTATCTTTATTAGGTGTTTTTAATAAGATTTATATATTGAAAAAAGTTAAACCTATTTATTTAAGCATTTATTTATTTTTAACAAAACTTAAATTTTGTTGATTTGTTCTAAAATCCAAATTTATACTTTTTACATTATTAACTATAAAAATAAATAATTTCTCTATTATTATTTGTTACATATAACATATTTACTTAAGTTTTAAATCTTTTTAAATTTAAAATAAACGAAATCTCTCATTTTCGAAGTAGCGAAATTATGGGTCTTTACAGTCTGTTTCTTTCTTCAATGGCAGAAACCAAATTCCAATTACAAACCCTAAATCAATTTCAAATTCAAATCGAAAATCAAAATCTTTAAAACTATGCCATATTATATATCGTTGGAAAGCCCTCGACGAGCGCAACCCAATTTTGCTATTGGTTTTGGTTTGCCTGGAATTAGCGAAAGCATTTTCAGTCGTTCGTTGATGGTTGATCAAAGGCGATGGATAGTCGATTCAAGGGTACAGTCGCATGGAGATGGACGAGGGGAGTGCATCGGAGTGGTTCGTTTGGCGAGATGATGGTTAGATCATCATGAAAAATTCAATTAGGGTTTGGAATATGTGGTGGCGGCTATGTTTTTCTTGGGGACGATAGTGATTGGGGTTGATCGATGGTAGTCGAGGCGTTATGGGGGAGGATGACGGCTCGATTGTGGATACTCGGCGCTTATCGCAACTGATCGTGGGTGAGTTGGTTGACGACTGTATGCTTGGTCGAGGCGGCAAATCTAGAGTTCGTGCATGCTAGGGTTCCTGGAGGGAGAATGTTTCAATGTGGCATTGGTCATTATTACTATATTTCTCTAATTTTAATTTTAATTATCGAATGTTCTCATTTGTATAACTTTTGCATACGAGCTCAGATTTATCCGCGGTTTGCTACGCTGTGATCGTATTGAAATTTCAAACATTATGTAATTGGTTTGGATGAATTCCGAGAATGTTCAAATTTTAGGCTATTTTTGGATTTTAAATCATCGATACATAAAAGGTGAGTGTTTTAACCCACTCATAGCTACTAAATTGTCTTATGATAGTTAAATTAAATTTATGATGTGATTAGAAGTTGATTAATAGCTGTTTGATATATTTAAATTTTCATTACTGTTAAATCTGACTTTTATTGAATTAAATTGCAATTTAATTTAATATTGAACTTTAAATTGCAAGTTACCTAATAAGGACAACCGATTAATCGATATTATTTATTGATCGATTTGAATGATGATTGTGATGGATGTTTAATTGTTGATATTGGATGACTGGATGTTTTGTTATTTTATATATATTGATATCACACTGGAAGTTCCTTAGTTTATTGTTAGAAAATCTCTATGGGTTGAAATGATACACAGCCAAAGATCTGATAGATTAGGGAGAAATCATTATGGGTTGAAATGATAGACTCAAGCGATTTCATGGGTTTGAAGTTAAATTCGAGATTGCAGGTTGGAATTATATACCTGGAAATTTAAATGTATTACGGATTGAAATGATATATTTACGTATCATTTGACCATAGGGCAGAAAATTATATATGGACACCGGATTAGTTAAATTAAATGATTTTAATCCTTAACCTTTGAAATTCACTTAAATGATATTTTGAAATAAAATTTGGATTTATATAAACTGAATTATTTTCGAAAATCCAAGCTTTAAATGTTCAAATTGGAATTTGTTTAAATGAATTGTTTAAAGAAGTTAAATTAAAATCACAAAGTTTGGATTGAGAAATATAAATGAAATTTATCGAAATTGAGTTATTAAAATATTTGAATATCTAAAATTTGAAATCTATGAGTTTGAAAATGCTTTAAAATTGTGGTTTAACCATGAATTTGAAAACAATATAAATTGAAATGATTTTGGTTATTCGTTGAAATCTAGATATGGTCCAGATTTGTTGAAATGGAAGAAATAGTTTAATTTGTTATTAATTTCAAATAAATTATTTTAATGTAAACCTTTTAAAGATATATTATTTTAAATTCAGATTTATTTAGATTTTTAAACTGTTTACTACATAAAACATTTCCAATAATCAAACTATTTTTTATTAAACCATTAAATAGTGTTAAATCCATTTTTAAACTATTTTAACCTATTTTAAACTATTTAACTATTTTAATCCATTTTTAAACTATTTTAACCTATTTCAAACTATTACTATTTTAATCTATATTTAAACTAAATAAATATATTTTGACCTATTTAAAAATATTTAAAACCTCTTTTAACTATTTAAAACTAATTTAAACTATTTTTAACCATTAAATTATTTTAACTATTTTAAAACTATTTTTAAAACCATCTAAACTATTTATGACTATCTACACTATTTTCTAAATTTCAAACTGTGTAAAGTTGAAGTGTTTGTATTTAAATCCTTGATTTAAAAGAGAATATGTTTAAATGATGTTATAACCTTAGTTGGGATTTGAAACAATATTTTCTAATAAAATGACATATTGGAGTAAATATGATGGTTTTGAAATGAGGATTTAACCTATTTTGTCATATGACAAAAGTGATATGATTTCGAAAGTAACTATGATTTCGAAAGCGATATGGTTTGATTTTAATTTGATATTTTGATATGAATTATGAGTCGGTTTTTGGAAATGTAAAACAACCATCCAGTGTGAAATAAGCGTTTGGTTGTTAAAGAGACTAGGATCAGATATTGTCATACTCTCTGCCAATATCGAAAACCACTTTAACAACCGTGTACGTGGTGGAGATTCCAGAATAAAGTAGGATGGTTTGGCGAACAATTCGATATGAGGTTTTAAGTAGCCCTGACTCCTACGAGTCAGCTTGATGTTGCTAAAGCATGAGCTATACCGGACCAAGTGAGGCTGCTCCTTCGATCGGCCATATTTCTTCGATACCATATTATGATTTTGTTATTGATTTGGTGGCCACCCATTAATTTGATTATGGGAGTGTGTTCCAACGTGGGCGATAGTAGCTGTTATGCGTTACCACTAGTCATGGAGTGCAAACGGTAGAATCCTACCCTGGCGTTGCCCCGCGTGTCTTGTCACATGCCTTATCACGCCCATTACGAGTTTGGTTTTACCATACCTATGTTGTGCTCCCTGAGTATCCCATCGGTTTGGTAGGGCTTACCATATCTGTATAGACTACGAAAATATATAAAAATGCATTAAGGGAGATAAGGTAATGCCTTAACCCTATTTTCATACTTTACTTTACTGTAGACACTATTATAATAGTATATTGTATTGTGTATGTAGATAGTTAACAGATCCTTAGGAGATGGAATCCCAAGCATCTCTTAAGTTATTGCACGCATGTTGACATTGGTAAGAGATGTCAAACCCCATAAACAACTCTGAAGCCGTTACACTCATATTTATTCACTGTTGATTTAACTTACATAAGATCTTTTAGTTTTGCCTCGAATGTTTTGTCTTTTCATTACGGTCAGGTCAGTCTAAGCTTTTCAATGTATTAACGAACTTATTACTGGAGGATGAAGACAAAGATTTAGCACTATAATTATTCATTATATTTATATTACTGCATCATGTTATTACGCTGCATTATTTATTTATTCTTGTTGTATGTACACTGATCTGTATTGCAAAAGTGTAATCAAAGGTTATTTGCAAAACAGCTTCATGAACTGTTATTTGATTTTTATATTTTTTCATTCTGCTATTAGATTCTGTGTTTTTTTATTCATTTCTCTTCTTTTTCTTATTTACCCCATAACAATCCTCTCTTTTGAATGGTTTGAGTCTGAATGTGTATTTTATTGTCGATTTAAACGGTCTAAAAAGATGGGTCGTTACAATAACTTTAAAATCGCATTTGTTAGCCAGGAAGATAACCAAATATTTAAAATACTTTTCTAAATTTAAAACAATGTTAATCATCCTGAAAGATAATGATACATTAATTATCCTAAAAGAAGATTAGTCAAATTTATAATCTTTTCATAAATTTAGAACAGCATTAATTAACCCAAAAGATAATTAATCAAATTTATAATCTTTTTATAAATTTAAAGCAACATTAATTATCCCTAATGATAATTAATCAAATTTATATATCCTTTTATAAACTTTAAACAAAATTTATCTTTTATTTGAAAATTCTAAAAAAATACTTGAAAATATATTTTAAACAACTTTCAAAGTGCAAAAACAAGACCAAACATTTATTCTGTAAAATACAAGCCCATGTTCAACACACACAAATATTTAAGGAAATGTTATTTCATAAGCTTTTAAGGAAATGATATTTTATAAGTGATAGTATAGCGATAATTGCTATAACGACATTTACACAAATCAGACATATGTATCAAATATTTCAACCAAACATTAAAATAAGCAACATAAAAATATAAGCAAATAAATTTTGGCGAGAAACCCCATAGGGTATCTCTACAAAAGTCCCATGTAAATCATGCATATGTATGTATAGTTCAAAGTGCTCTGTAGCGACCTATTCCCTACGTATACACTTTGACTTCCTTTTGCTTCAGTACTTTGCAAAACGATGGTTATTTATGTCATCTGCTTTCCAATGGTCAAATCCAAAAAAAATTCAAGCAATGGACTATTGTCCAAGCATTCGACAATAATCTATAGTAACATAGATGTCATATAGTTTATTTAGATACAAGTGAACTCACCAAAATTCTAGTTTACGCTTTCGAATTTCGGTTTGATCTAAAATCGAACAATGTTTAATTTTAGCTCAAAATTCTACCAGCTCCAAATTCAATGAGTCCAACTCTAATGTGTAGATAACATTGATATGATTCCATAATAAAAGACCATGTCCAAATCTGACTCGTATGAGTGAGATATTCATTTTATAAGTTCTTTGATTAAACAATTTAATTTAATCAACGTAATTACTAATTAAGTGTATTATCCCTTAAATACTCTTCTCCCCAAATTGATTTCCGGGTCATCCATGGCCATGCATAACCAACCCAAAACCATGACCTTCAACCACCAATTTGTCCTCCACCACTCGACGATTCTGCTAACCATTGCTTCCATCAAACTCCACACAACATCCTCTCCTCCCTAGTCACTACAAATCCAAGCTCGAATTCACCAAATGGGATCGTGATCTGACCCTTGTAGTAGTTACAATATGGATGTCGCACTTCAAAAAACTACGCTACACCTATCCATTTTACCACCAACCATGCTCCTTTACCCGAGCAACTCAAATCATCACTCCGAATTGCCTCTCGCCTCACCAAACTCAACTAAATCCAAACAATAGGTCACGGCAAGAAACGTCAATCACTCCCAACCTCAACCATATATTCCAAAATGTGTATGGATTTAAAGCTAACACTCATATGAACCTAACAAATCTAGTTTTGTATTTTTACATTGAGTGAATGATTTGATTTTGAATTTTGAAGTAAGAGGGCTTGATTTTCTTTGTTTATAGGAAGATGTAAATAAAATAGAGATGGAAAAAGAAAATAAGAGACGAGAGAGTGAAAAATCAAGTGAGGTGTTGATTTATTTTAAAACTTCTGGTACATCACTGCATTGGATTTCATTCGCACATGAACCCCGAACGACAAAAACAAAAATATATTCGCATACAACAGTGCCACACGATTCCAAAATAATAATTAAATACATTGGTTATCTTATTTTATGAAATTTAAAAAATACCGTTGTTTGTCGAAAATAATCAAACGCTAATTTAAATATTTTTCGATTTAAAAATTGTGTAAAATACAATGAATTCATTTAGAGATACGTTGTTAATAATCCATTCGTATTGTTTCTTGCTACTTATTCTAACTATTTATTATTGTAAATACATTTACAAAATGAGCTCACAATTACTATTTATTAAAATAAAGTAGTTAAATAAAGCTATTAAATCTATTTAATTAATATTTAATTCACATTTCAAATATTTAAATAATCACTATATTCGAATATAAGTTATTTAAATTTTTCCAAGTCATTACAATATATATATATATATATATATATATATATATATATATATATGAAAGTGCATATATAATCTTGACATCAAAATGGGCATCAAGACCCAATAGAATCTAGTAGAGATTAAATGAAGAATGAAATTAAAACGGATAAAAAATCATAAATGAATACATAGATTTTTATAATAGTCTGGCAATCTTTGGCTTATGTCCACATCATATATTTTTTTATTGATCTTGCACTATGTTATGATTACAAGAATGTTTGGATCAGCTAGGATCCATTAGTTTAAGAATGAAGAATAAAAATTGAAGAGCCTTGGCACCTGAAAGAAAGATCTCTTTTCTAACACCATGCCTGTTATATTTATAGGGGAAGACATGTATGGATTTTTCTAAAATTTAGCAGAAGAACCACAAGGCGAAGATGAGGCCAGATAAGAATTTTGAGGTCCATTGGGGCCATGATAGGGATTGTCCATGATCCATATTATTGTGTCAAAATGATTTGCGATCCCTTTAGGGGGTTTCCCATGATGTTAACTACTTGCCCTCCAAATTTTGTACCATTCTGATTTCAGCGGATCCCTTCGGAGGGATAGAGGCCGATACCTCTAAATTATCCCATTTGATGTGTGATCTCTGTAGGATGTTCCGCATGTTGTAATTAGCTTGTGTTCTAATTGGATGAGTAGAACATGAATTATTGCTCAATCCTTGGTGCAATTTTAGTTGTCTACTGATTCTAGCCGATCCCTATTAAGGGATGACGGCCAATCCCTCTCTCTTCATCCTTTTAAGGTACAAACCCTAGGGTAGGCTCTCTATATATTGTGACCAAAATTTCATATGCATTGGACTTAAGGATTTTGAGATTGGTTGTTTTCCACTGACTTGCACTTGCTTGGCTGAAATATGTCGTTCCCTTCTGTATGATCCCTTTTATACCATTCCATTTCTTGTGTGAAGTAATTTGCCCATAACTTGAGCGTACAAACTCCAAATGACTTGAGATTTGAAATATAGTTTCGTGGGGCCTTTCTTGTCAGTCTATATTGTCAGAAATTGAGTCTATGTACTGATACCCAAGGGAAAGGGATAGGCATCGATCCCTTGTCTGGGGAAGGTACTAATCCATAGTTGGAATATTATGGAGAGTCCATCTCTTGGTCTTGATTGATCGTCGCTTCACATTGGTGCTTGCATTTTATTTCTAGACTTCACAATCATCGCTCTGGCTACTAGCCTTGATGACAGTCGAGTCTAACTTGTACACCCAGTTCAAATGTAACTAGATGAAAATGCTGGATAACACTTTTCCCCCAAAGTGAACAAGATTTACTTTGAATCGAAGCAAGCTGGAGTCACCAAAAGGAAATATATTCATTTCTAAGTAATCTCTATCCTTCCATTGAATTAGTTTCCCAAAATGTCATATCTCTCTTTGATCATCATGATGCTTGGTCGATTTCCACTAGCATAAATTTAGGATTATATTCCATTAGTTTCTATCTGTGTCCAGTTCTACGGGGATAGTAAGCTTTGGCTATCTGATCCAGTTTCATCTTTGAAAGCTTTAGGTGAGAATCTAATTTCCATCGATTTCCAAAATTGAATTTATAGAATATACACGTGCATGCTCAGATACCTGTTCTTGTCATTGCCACCCAAATGCATTTTTGCGCTCATGGTTCGTCGCTAATTCCTTGTAGTTTAATTGCAATTGGATCACAATTCCTTGTTTATATTTTTCTTATATAATGAAATAAGGGTCATAATAAGTAACTCAATGAGAAGGGACTTCAAGTTCTACAGAGATGACGGCCTTAGAGCCGTAAACAAGGGCGAATGGAATATGGTCAGTCTCGGACTTATGCCTGGCTCTACTTGCCCATAATGCTGATAAGAGTTCGTCGACCCACTTACCTCTAGTCTTTTCCAAATGCTTCTTCACAATGGACTTTATTATTTTGTAAATAGCTTTGACTTGTCCATTAGCTTGAGGGTGAGCAACTACCGTGAATCTTTCCTCTTTATGATGCCAACAACAGAAGTCTTTGAATTCTGCATTTTTTCGTTACGATCAGGGCTAAATGTTTAGCCTCAACCCATTTAGTGAAAGAGTCCACTGCTATGATGGCGTATTTTGTACCACCCTTTGAAATCGATAAGGAGCCGATGATGTCAATATCCCAAGTAGAAAACAGCTATAGACTGACCATTTGAGTAATTTTCGTCAGTGGGGCTCTTGGAATTTTTGCAAACATCCAACACTGGTTGCATCATCAAGCATAATTGCTGCATCTCGATTGACAATTGGCCAGTAATACCCACCATGAAGTATTTTATTTGTCATCGTTTGCCCCCCGATGTGATCACTGCATTCTCCCTCATGGAGTTCTCTCAAGACTCATTTGATTTCATCATGGGTGATACACTGAAGTAGGGGAATGAAGCAACCCTCTCTATACATGACTCCTTCTTGGATGAAGTAGCGTGAAGCCTTTCGAGGATCTATCGTTCTTTATTCCTCAATCAAGGAAGGATCCTTATTGTAGATAACCTTTGACAAGAGTCATCCACGATTCTCTTTTTGGCTCCATCTCCAAAACCCGTTAAATCTCCATCTAGTCAATGCTCAGAGCAAATAGTACTTCAACCGGGACCAAGCCCATTTGTGATGCATCCCTAGAACTGGCCAGCATGGCCAGCGAGTCAACTATCTCATTTGTTTTCTGGGTGTGTGTGTAATGGTGTAATACTAGAAGTCTACCAGTAGCTCTTGGACCTAGCTGAGATAAGGAGCAAGTTGTGCCCCTATCCTTATAATCTTCTCTAACTTGGCATACTACAAACTGGGAGTTACAAAAGAATTGTAAAGTTTTCACTCCCAGTTCTCTGGCAAGTCTGAGCCCAGTAATAAGAGCTTCATATTCAGCTTTGTTATTTATTGTAGGAAAGTAGAATTTCAAGGCGTAGTAGATCGATCATTCCTCAAGAATCACTAACATGACTCTGACACTAGAATCGATCATTGGATGCTTCATCACTATACATTTTCCATCGGTTGTTCAGTTTTCCACTGCTCTCCGAAGAGTTGTCTGGTGTAGTGAATTCATCTACGAAGTTCGCCAATGTCTATCCCTGGATGGCTCTCAGAGGGAGATAGGTAATGTCAAATTTGTTCAGCTCAATATTCCACTGGGTTTACCTTCCAGACGTCTTAAGTCACTGTAGGACCTATCATAACGGCTAGTCGGTATAGACATTGATGGGATGACCCTGAAAATAGGGGCGGAGCCTTCGTGACGCAATCAACAGGCAATACACAAGCTTTTCCAGCTTCAGATAGTTGCTCTCGGCATCTATTAATCGCTTGCTAACATTATGTACTGGCCTCTGGATCTGATTCCCTTCGTGTAAAAGTGCGACACTTATGGAATGTATCGAAACTACAAAATAGATGTATAAATCTTCACGATCCAATGGCTTGGATAGGACGGGAGGTCTCTCTAAGTGATTTACCAGAGCTTGAAACACATCTATGCAATCATGCTTCCATTCAAAGTTTCTCTTCACTCTCCTAATTAGGTTGATGAATAGAATTCACTTGTCGGTGGCACTGGAAATGAATCCACCTACGGCGGTGATCATTCCATTGAGGCACTGTACCTGCTTTATCATTTTCGGTCCTTGCATGTTTCAAATTGCTTGAATCTTCTTAGGATTTTCCTTGATTCTGCGAGAGTTTACAATGAAACTTAGAAATTTCCCTGACGCAACCCCAAAAAAGAATTTCAAGGGTTGATTTTTATACCTAATTTTGGAGAACACGGAACATCTCTGCCAAGTCATCGATGTGGTTGTTTGATCGCCATGACTTCACGAGCATGTCATCCACATATACTTTCATGATCGCACGATCTAATCTTTAAACATCCGACTGACTAGTCCTTGGTAAGTAGCTTCAACATTATCTAATTCAAATGATATAACAACATAACAATATAGCCCTAGATCGGCAATGAGGCTGGTGTGCTCCTCGTCAAGGACGTGCATCGGGATCTGGTTATATCCAAAGTACACACCCATAAATGAAAGCAGCTCATATTCCATGGTTGGGTCTACCTGATGTCGATCTCAAGTCAGAGTAGTTGACGCATGTCCACCACTTTCCATTAGCTTTTGTCACAGAAACTGGATTGGATACATTTTTTGGGTAGAGGGCATCACGGATAAATCCAATTTTTTAGTTTATCCACCTCCTCTTTAAGTGTAGCAGATCTCTCTGGATCCGTACCGCATCGCTTTGTTTAAGGGGACATGCCTCAGGTTGTGATTCAATGCATGGCTTGCGATAGTTGGTGAGATCACACACATGTCAAAATGGGTCCAAGCAAACACATCATGATTCGCTCGTAGAAAGTCAGCAAATTCCTTTATCATCATTACACTGAGTTGTGATATGATCTTCAGGACCCATGATGGCTCATCGTGGCTGACCTTAATGTCGATCATTAACTCAACAGGTATAACTTTAGATTCTTTGGGCTCCTCTTCTTCATCTTTGTGGTCTATATCTTTATGTAGCCAACTGTGCTGTTGTTTCTTGCTAGTGGCCTTATGTTGTAAGCTGAAAATTACATAAATGGATTTTCCCCAGGAACGAGATCAATTTCGATCCTTTTTCATGGTGGAACTTAAGCAGTTTTTGATTTAGATCTATGAGAACTCGAGATTGAACAATGTGATATACCATATATGACTTGCATATTTGAACTAGCATAGACCTAAATCAGATGTTTACCACTGCATACTTGAATAGAATAACATATTTGTACTTGTATTGATTATAACATGTGCCTTGAATGAAATTGAATATGAATGTCAGATTCCTATATGCCAACAGTCAATCATTGAGTTCAAACATAACTGTTTTCCGTAATAATCAGCATGAAATCTGGTTGGGCTGGTCAATAATGACGGTCGCTTTGGTCGAATCCCAAAGTCTTGTCATAAGCTATTGAGTCTGATAATAATGGGTTCTATACGCTTTTAGTGACTATCCACGATGGTTGAAGATTCGAGCATAATAGAGCGCGTCGAGTCAACTATCGAGTATGGTTCAGCCTCGCGTTGCGCATAACTGCGCAGCTAGCTCTTGTTTTGGGTTTGAATCCTCTTATGTACTCGAGTAACATGCTTTTCATTAACTATATTTGCGATCCATTTCTCATTGTTCTGGTTGGAATGATGGTTAGTTGCCTATGAGCTTGGGCATTGATTTCATTATTCTACCTCCAGGCATCCTTTCGGTCGTAGCCTCGAGTTGTTGTAAGCACTAGGTATGAGTCATATTATTGAGCTATCCAGTCAACCTTTGGATTTTCTCACTTCTACCCCCAATCTTAGGTTGATAAATGTACTACGTGGATGGTTGCATTCTGTCCTTGTCATGTTTATAATCCTGCCTAAGCTCCTAAGACATAGGGTTGATCGTTGAATGGTCGGTTCACATTTATCTTGTTTCTCATTCGTTCCCCTAAATCTAGGACAGACGTTGATAAGTAGGAAGGAAAATCAAGTCCACTTTAGCTTTATAGTCTTTCATGCTGAATTGTGGGATCATATTAGTTGGTAGAAGGCTGAGTCTCACCTATCCTAGAACGTATTCTTCGTTTTCCTTCCAAGGGAATACTTTGATGCTCCGACAGATTTTGAGCATGAGTTGGGTGCTGGACGGTCAATAAAATCCACTTTCAGTGCAAATGTCGCCATACTCTGGGTGAGGACCTATAGAATAGATGGAAAAGTCACATCCAATCAGTGATTGATGCTCTCCCCATTAGAGCAACGGCCAGAATCAATTTGCAGACGGTCGATTCACCTCTATTTTATATTTCTCTTCTAGTTGGATCATGGTAAGAGTCAATGAATGAAGGAACGCATCACATTCAATCGGAGCTAGATAGTTAGTCACACCCATTTTGTTTCATATTCTTTTGTCAGATCTAGGGATAGAGTCGACTCAGGTGCAGACGAGTCATGCACATCCGGTTACATACTCCTCCCGACGGATCGAAGATGGGTATAGGAGAATTAATGATAAGTCACCTTCATTCATGGTTTATCCTCCTATCCGCACTCTAGTGATCGGAGTTTTTCGAAGGAAATATGGGTCACATCCATTTTTGTTTAGTGCAGATCGATATTGTCCGTTGACCCAACAACATGGTATAGTCGATCGACCGTAACTTTGAACGTTGTTTCGATAAGTTTTATATTACGATCGCCCTGCAATTGTTGCCTTAAGTCATACAAAACACAAAGACAGAGCTATAATGAGATGTCATATTAGGCTTTCAATAATTTTTACTCCTTCCCCTCCCTCCTCTCCCTTGGCCTTGTGTTAGAAGATTTCATTTGTGGATGGTTGAATTCCATCCGTAGCGAGTTTTGTAGTCCTTCTGTCGAGTTCAAGTCGAAGTTTATGGAATAGTGGGTGGTCGAACCACACTCATCTATTTGTTAGTACTCATATCCATGCTCTGGGGATAAAAGTTTACTGATGGGTGGTGGAATCCCACCTAATTTTTTTTATATTCCAGTTAAAACTCTGTGGACTTAGAGTTATCCTAAAAAATGGCAGAACGACATTTTGCATAGTCATTTTTTCTACCCCAAGTAAGAGGCAAAAGGCGAAGAGTGGTTGAACGTACCATGTTCACTTTTACTTGAAGTTCGTCATGTCGAATCGTGGGAACAAACTGATTAGTGGATGGTCAAATCACTTCCACTCTATGTTATATGCTTAGCCTGTTGGTTTATAGAAAGAGTTAATGGATTAACAGTCGAACCACATCCATTTTCCACCCATACTCTTATCCGGACTTTGGAATCCAAAGTTCGTTAATCGGTGATCAAACACACCTATTTGGTGTTTATACTCCAGTCTGGGGTCTAGAGTTGATCGGCGGACGTTTGAACCTTGTCCATTTTTTGTGTTTATACTCTAGTTCACGCTTTGGGGACCAAAATTTTATGATGGGTAGTCAGTCACACCTGTTTTTGATTTATACTCCAGCTGTCAGGTCAAGTAAAAATTTTCAAATGAATAGTTGAGTCATGTTCGTTCGTGGGAAGTAATTCTGCACCTAGTGTCGAGGACAAAAGTTAGCAAGTGGACGGTTGATTCACGTCCACTTGGTGATTAAGTGATGGATGGCCGGACCACATCCATGGTCCAAGCTTAGGTTGGACGGTCAGGTCTCATCCAATTTGCTTCGTACTCTTCCCGGCAAGTCAAAGGAGAGGGTTGTTGGGTGAACAGTCAAGTAACATCCACCTCACGTTGTAGCCATGTCCTCGTGTCGAGTGCGATGGTTGATGAGTAAACGGTTAATCATGCCTACTTTAAGTCAAGCAGCCAGACTGCCTCTTATGCCTAGGGCAGGATTTAATGTATGGACAGTCGAACCATGACCACTTTAGTTGGACTTCGGTCTTGTTGAGTTTCGGTAGAGACATAAGTATTTTGGTAACTTCAAGTATGAGCTAGGGAATAAATGGTCATGTTGCATCCAGTCCAAGTGTTTCTCCCGTCTTCAAGTCAAGCACAGAGGTTGATGAGTGGAAAGTCATTCGCGTCCACTTTGTATTAGACTCCGACCTTGTTCTCTCAGAATTGAAGTATAGAGTAGGAAGTGGATGGTCGAGTGACACCCATTTTCCATTTCAAGTCATTGCCCCCAAGTCAGGGGCATATGGTAGTTGATGAGTGGCCGAATCATGCTTTTCTTAATGATCCTCTAAAGGTCCGATTATGGTCCATGGAGGTTGGTTGGTGCCCAACTCTACGTACTTGGTCACCTGCATCGTTTGGAAGTAGTTTAGTTCAAGTTGGTCGTAGTCTACAACATAATTGAAATTGAAATAAATCTTATTGATTAGTGAAGCAGCGTCATATGCTAGCTATTCCACTTCGCCCTAGCCCTTCTCAATTGGAAGTCAACCATAGGTAGTCCAATAGATTATCAAAGTTCTTTATTGATCGAATGTTCCCTACCCGCCATTCTGCGGGGCTTGCATATATTGTTGAAGCTTTCCTGTTTGGATCTTCTTTCCTATTTCATATCGAAGGTGTCTACAATTGCTGGTGTCATGACTACATGTATCTTTAAACATGCAACATTTCTCGGATTTCTTCTATGTTTCGATGGACTCCCTTGAGGCTGATTTCCGAACTGCTCTGAGTCATGAGTCTCCATGTAGATGTTTTCAATTAAATCATTCAAAGGTGTATATATGTCAAATTTTAGGATTTTGGGTTGTCTCCTAGAATTCGAGTCCGTATTTAAGGCATTGTCGTTACGCTTGTTTTGAACCCCTCCGACCAACGAGTCTGCATTATTTCCTGTCAATGTTAGTCTTGCATCCTCCTTACATAAGAATTGATTCGTTTTGTAATAGAAGTGATCCTAGGTTGTAGGAGGCTTTCCAACTAACCAATCGCTGGAATCTAACTTGGGGTCGATTCCCATTATCAATGTCATTAGTTTGATATCCTTGTATGAAGTGCTCACCTTAGGTGATAGCGACATTAAATCCATGCAAGAAATCTTAGAGCGGCTTTCATGGCATTTGGAATAAGTTAGATAGTGACATTGCATTCTTTGATATTCTGCACATATAACGCCTTCAGTGAACGGGTTCCGATGGGGGAAGGTGCTTTGGTCGTCATTAGTCTAGTCTTGGCTCTCTCTAACAAGCCATCGTATCATAACTACCAAGTCATGTGTTTGGAAGCTAGTAAGTTGAGGGAAGTCGTAATTTACCCTGGGAGCTTCACTCGGTAACCGATTCTAGTTTATGTCATATCACCATGGTTTCTAGCCTTTGGGAGTACCATTTAGGTAGCAGTTCCTTGTCCATTTCTTGGTTGCAACTTAGAAGCTACCGCTTGATCCTTATGCCCTAGTCAGTCACATGACGTAAGGGAAGTGGATAGAATGCACTGTCTTTAAGTTGAATTTTGAATCCAGAATACTGGGCTACTACGATGCTTTATTTTTATTATTTCACAAGTGATGCTTTATTTTTATTTGTAGGTCGATACCTTTAAATTGCACATTGAACCCTTTCACTTTGCATATCCCTACCTTCTTCACTTTGTCGACCCCTACTTATAAAGTGGGACGGTTTAAGAATGGGATCTGTTATGGTATAGGGAAGTGTATGAATGTGGAATCGGTGGTATAGGGATCAGTGGTATAGGTATCAACCGACTTGTCTTTGTGAGGGATTAATTGTATAAGGACCGGTTGTAATTGAGTGCGGTGCAGGGATTGATTGGACAAAGGTTCAGTTCTAGACCAACATGACATAGGGACCGGTAGTGGATAGACCGATCGGTCATGACATACCCGATCCTTTTGCGATAGGTATTGAATGTTTTATGGGAGGGATCGGTCGTATGGAGTATGAAAGGATCGGCCATACGGAGTTTGGAGGGATCGGTCATACAGAGTATGGAGGGATCCGCAATGAATGTAGTACTTTGACAAAAGGATCGTCTATTTCTCTTGTTATAGTTGAAATATACAGGATTTGAAATATGTAGTTGGACATGCTAGTATTCTTTTTGTAAGCTGCAGAAGGGATCAAGTGCGATCCCTTGTCACTAGCAGTTACTTGAATTGAGCTTACATGTAATCAACTTGATCATCTTTTTGCCAAATGAACATGAACACATGAACAACTCTAAACAAGAACCCTCGCTTAATCATTTCCTTCAACAGCACGAGAAGTAGACCTAGTTGCTCCAACCATGGCAGAAAGTATCCTTATAGATCTCTTTCAAATCTGATTAGAATAGGAAACTTGTCGATAGAAAGCTTGATCTATCTTGCGAATATGGGAATCCACAAGTAGATAGGATTCAATCAAGTAGAGAATTCAATTAACGGTGAAAGCACCAAAAATTCGATGCCAAAAATGGGCATCAACACCTTATAGAATATAGTAGAGACTAAATGAAGAATGAAATTAAAAAAGAACAAAAATCATAAATGAATACATGGATTTTTATAGTTGTTAGGCAACCTTGGCATATGTCCCCTTCATTTTTTTATTGATCTTGCACTATGTTATCATTACAAGAATGTTTGGATCATATGGGATCCATTAGTACAAGAATGAATGTAACACCCTATATTTTTAGGGACATTATTTAGGATATTAATTAGTTAAATTAAATAAAATAATGTAAGTTGATTGGTGGGTTGATATTTGTGATTAAATAAGGTGTATCCGTGCCATGATAAATAAGTGAACTAAAGAATAAAACGAGTTAGGAAATATGCAAGGGCAAAATAGGAACAAGGTATATCCTTATACCTTAAACCCTTAACCCCTCAATACTCACGTTCACTTCATTTTTCATAAATCAAAAATACAAAGCTAAGGCTGGCCACTACTAGGAAGAGCAAAGAAGAAGAATTCAAGAGAAAGAATCATAAATCACTTAATCAAGAACAAATTTCACATCCTTAATCAAAAAGCTAAGGTGAATAGTGACAACATCTTATGTTTTTGATTGATTTTAGTTTTAGATAAATTTCAAAAGTATTTGTAAATTGTTTTTCCATGTTTTGAATGATAAATGGACATACACACACACACAAATATATATATATATATATATATATATATATATATATGCTTGTTGATATTTAGGTGATTTTATATGCATTTTATGATGAGCATTGATTTAGAAAACCTATTATATGACATCCAATTGCCTTGCGAATTTATATTAAATCAGAAATTATAATTTAGAAATAGGTTTCAATATTTATAATTTTTTGAATCAACGTGGATTTTATATGAATTTTCTAGTGAAGAAAATGTTATTTTGGGTTAAAAATAAATTACGGCCAAATTATATTGGCTTAGGGTTTGAAATTTATATATGCTAGAAGAAAACATATTAAAATAATTTTTTGGAATTTTTGTAGAAATTTCCTATGTGTTTTAATGGATATACAATACCATTTAAGATATGGGACTTAAATATTTTATATATTTATAAAGAGGGGAATGGGTATTTTGTAAATATACAAATTCTTATTTCTGAATATCGAAAGTACTTTTAGGAAAGAAAAATGTGAAACCAACCATAATTTGACAAACAAGGCATGTTAGGTATCCTGTTTCAATGCTTTCAGCTTAGGCTTCCAACTCTTTACCTCCACCTCTTTGACCCTATCGAAACCAATGCACATGTATTAGGTATTGGTACGTAGTGTTGGATATAGGCGGAAGGTATTAGGTCAAAATAAGGGGTTCTGAAGGGGTATGCTTTTAAATTAAAATGCGCCTACTTTGCTTTCGACTTAATAGCTTTCAACTTGGTCTGCTTTTGACTGGGTCAATGACTATAAAAAGAATGGCTTTAAGAGGTTGCGCCTTGGATTTTAAATAACCGCTTTCAACCAGGTTGAAGCCCCAAACTGCCACTTTTTACCTTTCGACCTAGATTGGTTTCGAAAGGGTTATCTTGTTTTTAAACCAAGCCGCTTTTCCAACGCTTTAGGAGGGATGGTTTCAATCGCTTCTTTACTTAGGAAATGCTTTCGAAAGAGATGCTTTCGACTTAAATGTTTTAATGATCCTTTTTCTCTATAAAAGGTAAAATCCAAATGGTTTCGAAAGAGACTGTTTTAATGGTTTCGAACGGTGTTTCCATATTTTATTAATTGAACCCAAATGCTTTTGAAGGGCTTGATGCTTTGGAAAGGTTTTAAAGAAACGTTTCTAAGGGGTGTTTCACCAATCATTTCGAAAGGTCTAACTGGAAAGGTTACTAATGGTTTCGGAAGGCAATGTTTTAGTGTTTTAAATAAGATGTCTAAGGTTTTATAACTTTCGAAGGAGATGTTTTTCAATGCTTTCGAAAGGACAGAGATGAATGGTTTCGAAAGGTACGATTTCAAAAGGTATCTTTTTGCCATCGACCTAAGATTTTACTTGTATTGAAAAGGATACTTTCAAAGGTTTCAAAGGGGTATTTTGAATGTTTTTGAAAAGATTGTTTAAAGGTTTTAAACAACGGTTTCCAATGTGTTTTCTTTGGAAGTATAGCCTAAGTTTTTTTGAGTTAAAAAGGGTTTTTTTATTTTGGAGGGATGGGAAATCCTTAATAATTTTTTCAACATTATTTTAATTAAAAGAATATATAACATGGCAAATAGCTTAGAGTAAAGCAAAGAGTACATTTTCCTCATATATGTATGATTTAAAGGTTTAAATCCTTTTAAAAAGGTTTTCAAGGAAAAATTTAAAGGATAGTTAACCCTAAGAAAATGACTCAGATTAGAAGACCAGATGGGACTTGTGTAGGGTCGCGCCTTATACTCATTAATTATTAGCCCCTAGCTAATTTAGTCCATAATTCCAGTGTGTCGGGCTTTGTCACAAGTATGGCTAAAATTATGTTACACACATAAAGGAATATAAAAAGGAAAGATAGGTTATTGGTAAGCCCTTAAAACCATTATGATCAGTTAGACCTAGAGAAGTAAGAACTGACCTCTAGAAGAGGAGTATTTGACAGATGTTTGACTTTATGTTTTTTGGTAGGCTCGAGTAAGCCATGGGTTAGTAGTTAGCTAAACAAAACTATAGTGTATGGATAGATAGTCCATATGATAATTGAAATGTACATATACATGATATTGCTATATAGATTTAACCAGTATTATTTGCAGGATTATAATTTGCAAAAGATATGTTTAAAAAGAATGTTAGTGAGGGGAAACTTGTTCCGCTAAATGGCGTGGTCTCACTTAATATCGGATAATTGAGATGTATAATATTATTCACACCAGACTTTATGTATGACTCAAAGTATATTTTTCCTTAAACTCTCATGTGCTCAAAATTGATTTGAGTAAGTTTAGGATTAAGGTTTACAAGTTTTAGTAGGTTGTGGAATAAAGCTTTCAGAGACGAGCAGGTGACTGATGGATAGCTAACTAGCAGTTGCTGTTATATTTTGGATTGATTTCGCTATATTGTACATATAATACTCTAGTTAACCAAGGAGGCATCATCATATGTCGCTCTTAGCATAATATTATAATAACTATATTTTATTTGAACCTGGGAAATGATGAGATTATGTAATTTGAATATGGAACATGATTTGGAAATGTATCAAAAATATTGTTTTTGGAATCTATGATTTTGTTTCATATTTGTTTTCTTCTGATATTATAAATACCATTAACATAACCGTATTTAGTCACCGAAAGTTAATACTATGGATGACTGCAGCATCTATAGTGCTTAGCTCTGGGCCTCTAGATAGGGGATGTTACAGCTTCGTATCAAGGCATAGGTTTATGAAAAATTTAACTAAAAATGATTTTTGAAAACCTAATCCTAAAGGATTAGAGATAAGATCGAGGTATGGGATAATGTTATCATAACGTACTTGTATTTTCCATATATAAGTATGCGCTTTATCTCTAGTCTCCTATCTCTATTAGGTTACTTTTCTATATCTCGTGAAGGTTCGAATGCAGATATGGGTTCTCGAAGAGATAATGTTGGTGGAAGAAGCACCGCTGTAGATGGAAATTCCAGACCTAATACTAGAAGGAACCTAGGTCAGGCACGAGCTCGCAATGTTGGTGCTGAAGTCCCACAAGTTAACATGGGAGCCACGTATCAATTTTTCGTGAATATGATGCAAGTAGGAGTTGCTGGTGGAGTAGTTTGGGGAGGAGCCCAGGAAACTCCAATAGTCAACAGTTATGCTACTTTGAGTAGAGACTATGCTTGGTTGGGAAGAAAACAATTTGTTGGGACTAAAGATGCCATAGAAGTAGGGAACTGCACTGTGAAAGGATTTTCATAGATTTAGGGCTCAGTAATGAGCGGAAAAGAAGGCTCGTTTCGAGGCAGCTTCAAGAAGCAAACTTTATACTGGTGGAAGAGTGCAACAACTGAAGTGGATGATGGAACAATAACATGGGCTGGGTTTAAGAGGAGGTTCAAGGAGAGATTCATGTCTATGATGGAAAAGTCTACCTTGTTTAGAAAGTTTCCCGAGTTGGAGGAGGGAGAGATGACCGTGTTAGAGTATGCTACAAGGTTTAAGGAGTTGGCAAGGTACTGTCATGCAACTGTGGTTACCATGATTAATAGGAAAAAGAAGCTAATTATATGGTTGAAACCTGAATTGGCCAGGGTTACATAGCTGCATATCAGGGATCCTTGTGACGTTGTTATAAATATGGCTCTAAGACATGAGGTAATCATTTCTTTTGTGGAGAAGAATAAGGCTAAGGAGCTTCGGGTAGGGAAGAGTCGGAAAAGGAAGTTATTTCCTAAGAAGGGAGCCCAGAAGGGTGGAGCAATGAAGAAAGGAAAGTCAGACATGTTTTAAGTGCGACAAAAAAGGACACTTTGCGAATGAATGTCATTCTGGAGAGGCAAAGAATGTGACTGGGAAGAAGAGTATCAAATGCTTAGATTGGTCATTACAAGAACCAATGCAAGGAGCTTGCCAAGGATGGAAAGGCAAAAATATATGCATTGGAGCCAGCTACCTCGAGACCTATGTTAGGGGAGAAAAGAAAAATAGTGTTGGGAGGCACGCTTATGGTTCCATGTATGGCATTTAGTGCTCTTTTTGATACTGGTGCGTCACAATCTTTTGTATCTCATTGTTTGGTAGATAAGTTTAACCTAGAACCCTCATACTTAGTTAATTCATTAAGGGTTGCAAATCCGATAGAAGGGTATGCAACAGTTGGGATGAGATGTGACCACCAAAAGTTTGACTTGTTAGGTTATACTTTTGTTTGCAGTTTACATGTGTTTGATTTTGTAGGATTCAAAATTATTTTTGGGTATGGGTATGTTAAGTGAGTACGATTCTAGGATATTTTGCCATGATGGGAAAATATTCTTAGACACCCAGACTGTAGGGAGTGGATTGTATATACCGTAGAAAACCCTAGCTGTGAGGTAAGTGCTTTGTTGGGTGTTGTGGAGATAGAAGACGGGATGAATTGAGTTTTTATGGTTAGAAATCCTTGGATATTTTTGAACCCATAGTAGGATTGCCACCAAAATGAGTTATTGAGTTTCAGATAGATTTGATGCTTGGAGCAAAACTGGCGAGTAGATTGCCAAGCAGGATGACACATACCGATGTGAGGGAGCTCAAGATGCAGTTGGTGGACCTGGAAGGCAAGAATTTTATCAGGCCTAGTAGTTCACCTTGGGGAGCAGCTACAGTGTTCGGTAAGAAGCCGGACGGATCGTTAAGGTTATATATTGATTATTGTAAGTTGAATGAGAAAACGACAAGAATGTATATCCATTGCCTAGGATATACGATTTTTTCGATCGGTTGAGTGGAGCCAGATATTTTCGCAGTTAGATTTATCGACCGTTTCCATTAGCTTAGAGTGGCAGAGGATAATATTCCTTTGATGGTGTTTAGAATTGGATATGGATCGTATGAATGGTTAGTGATGCCGTTCGGACTGACTAATGTGCCAGCTTTCTTTGTAGATTTGATGAACCGGATTTGCCGGGGAGCACCTGGGTAGGTTCATATTGGTTTTCACGTAAGATATTTTGGTGTACTCTAAGGATGAGAGAGAGCATGAAGTTCACTTTAAAGTAGTGCTTGAAATGTTGAGGCAGCATCAACTAAAGGCGAAGTTCTCAAAATATCATTTCTAGAGGAAGGAAGTGAAGTTTCTTGGCCATATAGTTTCAAGGAATGGGTTATTAGTAGATCCAACTAAGACCGAAGCCATGAATAGTTAGAAGAGAGAAGAAACAGTGAATGAGATAAGAATTTTTATGGGGTTGGCTGGTTACGATTAGAGGTTTATTAAGCATTTTCGCAGATAGCGGCACTAATCACTAAGCTAATTTGGAAGGATGTGAAGTTCGTTTGGACTGATAAGTGAAAGGAGGCATTCCAGAAGTTGAAACACTTATTAACTAATGCACCTATGTCGGTTGTTCTAGAATGGAATCATAATTTGGTGGTGTACATGGATGCATGTGGGACTAGGTTAGGAGCTGTGTTAATGCAGAGGGGTAGAGCAATTGCCTATTCTTCTCAACAGCTTAGACCTCATGAATTCAGATACCTAACCCATGACTTTGAGTTAGCTATGGTGTTTTTTATGTTGAAGGTGTGGAGACATTATCTTTTAGGAGAAAGATTTGAGTTGTATATGTCATAAGTCATTGAAGTATTTATTATCAAAAGGAGTTGAACATGAGACAACAGAGGTAGTAAGAGTTCTTAGCTGCTTATGATTTCGGTATTGAGTACACATAGGGGAAAGGCAACAATGTTGTAGATGCACTTAGCAGAAAACATTAGAATATAGTGTTAGCGATGATAGCTGAGTGGATAGATTTGGAAGTGTTAGCAACTTGCAGGGTACAGAGGAGAACTAAGAGTAGTTCAAGTATAGAAACTGCTTTGTTATCATGTTCGGAAGTTTGACCAGTTATGATCGAAAAGGTTTCTTCTAAACAGCTAGAGGATCCAGTGTTGGCTGAATGGGTCAAAAAGCTAAGAGATGGAACATAGAGCAATAACTTAAAACATTTTAGTCTTTCCTAGAATGGGTGGTTGTGAAAGAAAGGAAGATTGTGTGTTCCAAATGTAGGAGATATTAGGAAGGAAGTTTTGGAGGAATGTCATCATTCCAAGTTCACTATTCATCCGGGAGGAACTAAGATGTATCGGGACATGAAGAGAAGTTTCATCTGGGAAGGTATGAAGAGGGATGTAGGCTTATAGGTGAAGCAGTGTTTGAACTGCCAACGGGTAAAAGCCGAATATCAGAAGCCAAGTGGGTTGCTTCAGCCTTTGGACATTCCAATGTGGAAATGGGATTCTATTTCTATGGGTTTCATTGACAGTTTTTCAAGGTCTAATAGAGGAAATGAAAGCATATGGGTCATTATGGGAAGGTTGAACAAGAGTTCCCATTTCCTTCCAATTCAGTCAACCAGAACAGCACCTGTGGTAGCGAAGTTGTTTATGAAGAATGTATATAGACTACACAGAATTCCTAGTAGTATAGTGAGTGATAGAGATTCTTTAATCACTAGCGAGTTCTGGAAGAGTCTACATGATACCTTAGGTTCCAAGCTCAAGATGAGTACCGCTTACCTTCCATAGACAAATGGGCAAACGGAGAGAGTTAGTAAAGTCTTGAGTATTTGTTATGAGATTATGTGCTAGATATTGGGTGATCATGGAAAGACCATCTACATCTAGTCGAGTTTTCATATAAAACAGTTATCAGGCTAGCATAGGGATGGCACATTTGAAGCTTTGTATGGAAGACTATGCAAATCTCTAGTTTGTTGGTTAGAGACCGAGGATAGGTTGGTTCTTGGTCCGGATTTGGTTAGAGAAGCTGTAGAAAAGGTTGAGTTAATTCAAGATAGGATGAAGGAAGCTCAATCTAGGCAGAAGAGTTATGCAAATAAAAGACAAAAAGACTTAGAGTTTTCTGTTGGAGAACATGTTTTCATTAAGGTGCCATCGATGAAGGATGTGATTCGGTTTGGAAAATCATGGAAGTTGGCACTGAGGTTCATTGAACCATTTCCTATTATTGATAGGATCGAGAAACTCACATATAGAGTAGAGTTGCCAAGCAGTTTAGTAGAAGTCTACAACATTGTCCATATTTCTCATCTAAGGAAGTGTATTCAAGATCCGCATACTACTATATCACCAATTGTGTTTGATGAGTAGTCGTAGAGCTGAATTTGACTATAGTTAGAAAGCCAGTTCGCATAGTTGCGAGAGATGAGAAGAGGCTCGGGAACAAGACAGTCAGATTAGTTAAAGTCCAGTGGAGAGACGATGATAGAGATTGCACTTGGGGGACTGAGAGCAGGATGAGAGATGCTCATCCTAATTTGTTTGATGGTATGTTTTACCTTTGATTGTTTTGACGTGTACCTTATCATAATTACGACGATGAAATTCTTTAAGGAGGGGAGTTTGTAACACCCCATATTTTTAGTAACATTATTTAGGATAATTAATTAGCCAAATAAAATAAAATAATATAATTTGATTGGTGGGGTGAGATTTGTGATTAAATATGGGCTAGCCATGCCATGTTAAATAAGTGAACTAAAGATAAAAAGAGAATAAAAAGGGTTGGAAATATGCAATGGGAAAATAGGAACAAGGCATATCCTTATACCCTAAATCCATAACCCCTCAACACTCACGTTCACTTCATTTTTCATAAATCAAAAATAGAAGCTAAGGTCGACCACCATTAGGAAAAGCAAAGAAGAAGAATTCAAGAGGAAGAATCAAATCACTCAATCAAGAGCAAATCTCACATCCTTAGTCAAAAACCTAAGGTGAATATGACTACATCTCATGTTTTTGAATGATTTCGGTTTTAGATAAATTTCGAAAGTGTTTGCAAATTGTTTTGCCATGTTTTGAATGATATATATATATATATATATATATATATATATATATATATATATCCTTGTTGATGATTTAGGCTATTTTATATGCATTTTATGATGAGAGTTGATTTAGAAAACCTATTATATGACATCCAATTGCCTTGTGAATTTATATATTTAGATCAGAAATGATAATTTAGAAATGAATTTCAATTTTTATAATTTTCTGAATTAATGTGGATTTTATATGAACTTTCTAGTGAAGAAAAAGTTATTTAGGGTTAAAAATTAATTACGGCCAAAATATATTAGCTTAGGGTCTGAAATTTATATATGTTCGAAAACATATTCAAAATGATTTTTTGAAATTTTTGTAGAATTTTCCTATGTGCTTTTACACATATATATAATTACTTAAGATATGCAAATTAAATGTTTTATAAATTTATAAAGAGGAGAAGGGGTATTTTGTAAAAATCATAATTCTTACTTCTGAAAATCGGTATCTTTTAAAAGAGAAAAATGTGAAACCAATCATAATTTGACAAATAAGGCAGGTTAAGTACAAAGAAATAATTTAAAAAGCCAAATCTACATTCTTTTTCCTGTTGTAATGCTTTCGGCACCAGGCTACCCACTCCTTACCTCTGCTTTCGACCCCATCAAAACCAATCCACATGCTTTCAGATACCTAATATGTAGTGATATGGATACAGGCGGAAAGTATTAGGTCGAAACACGGGGTTTCGAAGGGGTAGAAGCATTGCTTTGCTTTTAAATGAAAATGCGCCCGCTTTGCTTTCGACTGAATAGCTTTCAACTTGGACTACTTTCGACTGAATCAATGACTTTAAAAGAATGGTTTTAAGAGGTTGCGCCTTTGATTTTAAATAACTGCTTTCAACTAGGTCGAAGCCCCTGACTGCCACTTTTTGCCTTTCGACCCAGATTGATTTCGAAAAGGTTATCTTGTTTTTAAAACCAAGGCGCTTCTCCAATGCTTTCGGAGTGATGGTTTCAACAACCATCACTACTTTACTTAGGGATGCTTTCGAAAGAGATGCTTTCAACTAAAATGTTTTATTTGCCCTTTTGCTCTATAAAAAGCAAAACTCAAATGGTTTTGAAAGAGATGGTTTTAGTGGTTTCGAAAGGTGTTTCCACATGTTATAAATTGAATCCAGATGCTTTCGAAGGGCTTGATATTTTGATGCTTTTAGAAGGTTATAAAGAAGGGTTTCTAAGGGGTGATTCCCCAATGGTTTCGAAAGGTCTAAATGGAAAGGTTTTCCAATGGTTCTGAAAGGCAATGTTTAAGTGTGTTAAAGAGGACATCTAAGGTTTTAAAGCTTTCGAAGGAGATGTAATCAATGCTTTCGAAAGGATAAAAATGAATGGTTTCGAAAGGTGTGATTTCGAAAGGTATGTTTTAGCCTTGGGCCTAAGGTTTTACTTGTATTGAAAGGGATACTTTCAAAGTTTTCGACATGGGTACTTTCAATGATTTCGAAAGGGTTATTTAAAGGTTTTAAACAAAGGTTACGAATGAGTAATCTTTTGCAATAAAGCCTAAGTGATTTTGAGTTAAAAAGGGGTTTTAACTTATTTTTAAGAGATGGGAAATCCATAATAATTTCATCAACATTATTTTGGTTAAAGTATATAACATGGAAAATAGCTTAGAGTAAAGCAAAGAGTATACTATCCTTATACATATATGATTTAAAGGTTTAAATCGTTTTAAAAAGGTTTTCAAGGAAAAATTTAAAAGGCAGTTAACCCTAAGAAAATGACTCAGATTAGAAGACTAGATGGGACTTGTGTAGGATCGCGGCTTCTACTCATTAGCTATTAGCCCCTAGCTAATTTAGTCCACAATTCTAGTGTGTCGGACTTTGTCACAAGTAAGACTAAAATTATTTTACACATAGAAAGGAATCTAAGAAGGAAAGACAGGTTATTGGTAAGCCCACAAAACCATTATGATCAGTTAGACCTAGAGAAGTAAGGACAGACCTCTAGAAGAGGGGTATCTGACAGATGTTAGAATTTTTTTGTTTTCTAGTAGTCCCGAGTTAGCCAAGGGTTAGTAGTTAGCCAAACAAAACTACAATGTATGGATAAATAGTCCTTATGATAATTGAAATGTACATATACATGATACCGCTTTACAGATTTAACCAGTTTTGTTTGCAGGATTATATTTTGCAAAAGATATGTTTTAAAAAAAATATTAGTAAGGGGAAACCCCTTTCGCTAAATGACGTGGTCTCATTTAATATCGGATAGGTGAGATGTATATAATTATTCACACAAGGCTATTTGTCTGACTCGAAGTTTATTTTCCTTAAACTCTCGGGTGCTCAAAATTGATTTGAGTAGGTTGACGGTTGAGGCTTGAGGTTTATAGGTTTTAGTAGGTTGGCAAATAAAGCTTATGGAGACGAGCAGTTGGCTAACGAATAGCTAATTAGCAATTGCTATTATATTTTGTATTGATTCCGCTGTATTGTATATATAGTAATCTGGTCAACCAAATGGGCATCGTCATATGTCGCTCTTGGAGAAATACTGTAATAACTATATTTTATCTGAACCTGGAAAAGAGATGGGATTATGTGATTTGAATATGGAACATGTTTTGGAAATGTATTGAAAATATTGTTATTGGAATATGTAATTTTGTCTCATATTCATTTGCTTCTGATATCATGAATACCATTAACATAGCCTTATTTAGTCATCGGAAGATAATACTATGGATGACTACAGCATCTATAGCGCTTAGTTTTGGGCCTCTAGATAGGGGATATTACAGTGAAGAATAATAATTGAAGTGCCTTTGCAGCCAAAAGAAGGGTCCCTTTATGATGCCATGCCTGCCGTACTTATAGGGGAAAACATGCATGGATCGGGTTGAAATTTCGGTAGAAGAACCTCCAGGCCAAGACTAGGCCACCCAAGAATTTTGAGGCTCATTGAGGCCATCAATAGGGATCAAACCCCGTCCCTATTTTGGTGTCCAAATGTGGTGCAACCCTTCTTGGGGTTTCGTATGATGTTTTTTACTTGCCCTCCAAATTTTGCGCCATTCTGACTTACGGCTTGTGAGATATAGAATTTTCCGTGAAGTGGTGTTGCAAATATTTCGATTTAGCTGATCCCTTTGGAGGAATAGGGACGATCCCTTTAAAGTATCCCGTTTGATGTGCACTAACAAAGGAGTGTTCCATATGTTGTAGTAAGTTTGTTCTCTAAGTGTCATGTCAATTGGATGAGTAGAACTTGAGTTATTGCTCTATCCTTGGTGCAATGTGAGTTGTCTTCTAAATCTAGCCGATCCCTTTTGAAGAAAGGGGTCGATCCCTCTCTCTTCATCCCTTTAAGGTTCGACCCCTCGGGTAGGCTCCTTAGGGTCCCCACATCTTATTCCCAAAATTTCGTATGCATTTGACTTATGGGTCTTGAGATATTGATTGTTTTCCATTGACTTGCACTTGTATGGCTGAAATATGTCGATCCCTTATTTACGATCCCTTTTGTATCGATCCCTCTCTTATGTGAAGTAATTTGCCCATAACTTAAGCACAAAAACTCCAATTGGTTTAAGATTCAAAATATAGCCTCATGGGTCTTCCTTGTCATCTATATTGAAAAAAACTGAGGATATATACCGATCCCCTAAGCAGAGAGGGATATGCACTGATCCCCCGCCTAAGGAAGGTGCCAAATACTTAGAATATTCTAGAGAGTCCATCTCTTAGTCTTGTTTGATCGTCGCTTCACATCAGTTCCTACACTTGATTTCTGGACCTCACAATCATTGCTTTAGGCTACTAGCCTTGATGGTAGTCGAATATAACTCATCCAGTTAGTATGGATATAATCGATTCAAAATAACGGATAATACATATCATAACATATATGTAAAAATATGATTGTATAAAAAAATAACATGTGGTGTAAAGGCATTTAAAATATAAATGAACACTGAATGCAAAAGGTGATTCTACTAACCTAAGAAACCTTGCTTGCACAGCAAGGCTATAGTAAATTGTTAGGGCCCTTGCGAGTGTCTTTATCATGCCAAAGTACATTCGCTCTATGTACTGAAGGTGATTCTTGACCCGCATTGAAGAAGTTTGGGCATTTGAATAAAAATAAAGGAAAAACTAAGCAAGAAATACGCAATTGAGTGTGGTATAAAAAATTGGAAACAATACCCAGAGATTGAAAGGAAGAAATAAAACCATCTCGACTAGAAACATTAAAATATTAGTCTTCCCACCTTTGGATTTTGCGAGGGGAAACTAAAAAGATAGATTCCGTAGCTTAAACATAATGAAACCCATTTTTGCCTGCAACAGCATTATTGCGAATCAAATACAAGAAAGAAACTCTCAAAAGTAGGCGCAGTCAAGTGCTTTGCGTATAAGATGAAAGTGCATGTTAGTAGATAATAGGAGATACGAGACATTTAATTTGGAGACAAATTTACAATGGTTAACCACTCCCTAATAATGGGGAGACGTATAAGACAGAGCCCATTTTCAGTGCGTTCAGATGTTATGGAAAATGGAAAAAAAGAAACCCTTTTACGGGCTGATGGATACACCCAGAAAGGGTAGGAATCCCAAACACATAACCCTAAACTGAAAGTGCTTGAGAATCCCCTTCGCTTGGCTTTCTTCATAGATGGTTG
This sequence comes from Allium cepa, assembly GCA_030765085.1. Classification (NCBI taxonomy): domain Eukaryota; kingdom Viridiplantae; phylum Streptophyta; class Magnoliopsida; order Asparagales; family Amaryllidaceae; genus Allium; species Allium cepa. The sequence goes on along the minus strand of CM060941.1, from coordinate 489,362,114 downwards.
AAGTAATTCAATAAAAGGGGATAAATTTCAATCCGAAGTACTGGGAAGATCATCAGTAGTTGTAACATCCCGTAGAATAAACTGTAATTAATAAATAATTATTAAGGCTCAAAAATGGAATTTTAGCAAACATCAAAATTTGGCTATGAAATTTGCATACACATAGAACTGCTAGTATATATACGTTATTTGCATAATATTTTTCAAAATGTTCTAAAAAGAATGCATTCATATAGTGGGCTTCGATTTAGAATTATTCAGAATGCATATTATATATGTTATGATACACGATGAACTTATACATATTTGGCTGCAAAATTGGTTGCACACTCATTGGATGGATAGTTTAGAATGGTTGTGTGCAATGTTAGATGATTCAATCCCTAAGAAATTTCACAGAAGAAATTCTTTTAAAGGGAAGAGAGGGAGAATGTAACACCTGGTAGACTAAAAGGTAATTAATAAATAATCATTAAGGCTCAAAAATGAAATTTGACCAGACGTCAGAATTTGGTCATGAAACTTGCACTATCTGTTCATGGTGATTTTTCAAGCAAATTTCAAATATAAAGTTTTGCGATCGGAATTCAAACGATGAAGTTATTAGCATTTCAAGTTTTCAGAACAAAAATAATTTAAAAACAACAAAATGGAAATAAATAATAATCGCTTGGACTCCACTGTTTGGCCGCTAGCGATCAATGCTTATAGGGGAGCGGTCGACCAGTTCGAGTGCCATGGCTAGGGTTGAATCTCGGCTTGACGGGCCAAATTTATGAATTTTAAACCTAATAGATACGATTGATTCGAATGTTTATAAATACAGACGTAGCCCCTCACTTTTTTTCTCATATCTTATAATCATAGCAGCGAAGCTCTATCTTTTTTTCTTCTCCATTATTTCTAGAAGTTATAAATATATTATATATATAAATAGGAGAAGGACAGAAAATAAAAGTGAAGAAGAGAAGGGGTCCATTGATTTTGTGAATAGGACAATTTTATAATTATAAATCTATATTCCACTTAATTCAGATCTCCTCTACGATCTACATTTCTAATGGATATGTATATACCTTATTAAACATATTTTTAGATTGGAAAGAAAACGAAGTCAACTAAAGGGATGAATTAAAACTTAGGAGAATTAGAAAGCTAGAAAGGTGAGTGAAAAGTTATATGATTTATATATAAAATTAAAATTTATATCGTTGAATTTCATTTAACTATTATGCATATGCTTAGTCTATTGAGTTGTAGCTTAGAAATAACATATCCTATTGAAAGCTTATCAACATATTCTGTAAGCTAGGAAATTGGAATGGAATGGTATCAACAACCTAATCGTGAAATTTGGAAACTTATCCGTAAACTTGTTAAAGTAGAATGTTGATAAGATTGTAAAATTTATGATAATTGAGTTACAATTGTAACGACCCGTAATATTCGATAATTAAAATTAGTTAATTTAATAAGATTTTGGTAATTTAATATTAAAAGAAATAAAAATTGTAATTTAATAATGAAATAATAACTAAAATGAAATGTAACAATGTTAATTAAAGTTAATCATTAACAATTTGAATGAAACTCTAATTAATTGAAGTGATTAGATGTTATACATGGTTATAAATTGAATATTAGAAAATAAATGTAAATATTGAATCAATTAATGAAATAATATATAATTAATGATAATTGAATAAATCAGTGTTATGTAAGCAATTGTAACATTTGTTTGTAAATAATAAACTTATAAATATGATTAAAAGGTAATGGTAACAATTATTATATGTTACATATATATTTGGCCTCCTAAATTAAAATTAGAGATCAATCGCAATTAATTCACTTAATTAGTGCAGTTAATGCAGGTTGAATTGATAATTGTAGAATGTTAATTCAATAAGATGTAACCAATGAAAATTTTATGCATAATATGACAATTGATTGAAAAGAAGGATTGGAAATAAGTTTGCTAAAATTATTGGAATTTAAATTATAGTAAATGGATTATTACAATTAAATGTATTTAAAGACTATGTTTGAAAAGCAGGATGAAAATGGTAAAGTATTTTGTGATAAAACATATAGCAATGTTAACTATGCATGTAGAGAAATAATTGATTGAATTAAAAGATCAAAATCAAAGTTAATCAATTTATTGGGATTTGATTATAATTAACTAAATTTAGTTACAGTTGGAAATTGAACACTGTAATCAGTATAATAACCAACGCTGGATTGATATATAAACTCGTATTAAGTCATTGTAAATGTCTAAGTGGCCAAAAATGATGAAATTTGTTAACCATCAAATTTGAATGAAAAGATGATTTAATTAATTTAATATTAATTTAGTTAATTAACGTAAAAATATCCATTTTAGCCACTGACTCGGATTTTGACGAAACTAGTTTCATCGGATACATAACGGTGAATCATATAGGGTTTCAAGTTTCATAGCGATCGGACTTGTCGTTTGATCGTACGGGCTCGAAATGCCTAGAAATCAATTTAATTAAAATTAATTGAAACTAATTTTAAATAAGATTATTTTAATATAACTTCTTCATACGATGGAATTAGGACTTGACACTTGTTCCATTGAGTTTAAAAATATTGAAAACATCTATTTTGATATATGGGATGACCCATTTTCGTTCCGGAGACAGAACGGACTTTTTGGGCCATTTATCGTTCAACGTGTAAATAAATCTTATCCGTTCTTTCTATTTTCTGATCTTCCTATAAATAGCTCATTGCAAACCCTAAGTTATTTCTTATTTTCTGGTTCCAGTACATACCACTCCATCTATCTGCTTCCTATTCCTTCCAATGGCTGCAAACCCTAATTCAATTTCAAATTCAAAATTAAAACCAAATCCAAAAATCAAATTGCTCCAAACTATAGCAAATTATATATGGATTCGAAGCTCTCGACGAGCACACTTAGATCCGTAATTCGTTCTTGCAATCGGATCATGGTTCGGTCAGAAAACGTTGATTTATTCTTGGTCGTTTGTTGGGCTGCAATCGACTTCGACCATCGTTGAATCGACAAATGGATTTGTAGAGATTCTCGAGCGTAGTCCATCCATGCAAGTTTTACGGCAAGTTGACGGTGGGGTTGATGGAAATAATTCAATTAGGTTTTTTTTTTTAGTGGCAGCGTCTTGGCTTTACTCGTCATCGATCGACGTCGAAGTTTTGGGGGATCGTGGAGGTGCAGGTGGGGGACGCTCGGCCATGATTGGCTCCAGCGGTGGCGCGTGCGATCAAGGGTGTTGGTGGCGCTTCACGCATGCGTTCGAGAGTAGGTTTTCGTGTGAAACCTGAGAACGATGATTACGTGGCCTTGTGTGGGGTAATCCCTTTTCTTTTCTTTTTTTATTTAAATTATATTTTCAAATTTTATAACTCGTATAACTTTTGCAAACGAACTCAGATTTGGACGCAGTTTGTTTTCCCGGGATTGTATTGAAATTTTGGACATTTTGACGTCGGTTTGGACGAATTCTGAGATTGTTTAAATTTGGGCCTCAAATTGGATTAAAATTTGGGTCTCAAATTGGATTTAAATTTGATTTAAATTCAAAAGTGAGTGGTTTGACCCACACACAACTTCTAAAATTTCTTATGCTAGTTAAGTTAAGTTGCAATGTGATTAGGAATTTATTTATTGCTGTTTGGTATTTACATTTTATATTCCAGTTAATTTGAATTTATTTGAATTAAATTGTTATTTAATTCATTATTGAATTTAAGTGGCCAGTTAAATACCTGTTATTGATAATTAGTTAATTTCTGATATTTATTAGTTGAATTGAATAATGGTTTTGATGGAATTATGATTGTTTATATTGGATGATTGAATGTTATATTTGATTTATATATTGTTATCACTCTGCAAGTTCCCTAAGTTATTATTAGGGAAATCACTATGGGTTGAAATGATATATACCCGAATGATCCATATATTAGGGAAAAATTGTTATGGATTGAAATGATAGACTAGAGCGATTTTATGGATTTTTATATTAATTCGGGATTGCAGTTTGAAATGATGTATATAACCATAAAATTTTAAATTGCGGATTGAAATGATATATATCCGTATCACTTGATTCTAGGGTAGAGAATTATATACGGACAATGGATTGCTTAAATTAAATGATTTTAAATCCTAAATTTTTGAATTCTGTTAAATGATATTTAAAAGAAAAAATTGATTTAGATAAATTGAATTATTATCGAAATTTAAGTTTTATGTGAAATATAGGAATTGGTTTAAAGAAATTTTTAAAAGAATTTAATTGAAAATTTCAAAGTGGAATTTGGAATATTTGTGAAATTTCTCAGAATTGAGTTATTTGAATTGTTTTAAATATAACTTTTAAAGTATTGAAATCAAAATAATTTAAATTGATATTTCAAACACGGATTGAAATCAATATAAAATAAAATAATTTTATTAAGAGTTTGAATTGAAAGAATTAAATTAGGCTTTGTGATTTGGAAATGTGAAATGGTCCAAATAAGTTGAAATAAATAAATAGTTAAGTTTGTATAAATTCCAAATTCATATTTAATATAAAATGTTTTAAAAATATATAATTTTAAAATTTCAAATTATTAAAGTGAATATGGTTACATGATATTATAATCTAAGTTTGGATTTAAATTACATATTTGATTGAATATGAAGTTTTGAAATGAGGGTTTTAAACTATTTTGAAATATGACTTTTCAAATTGAATATGATTTGGAAAGTGATATGACTCTGAGAATATGTTATTTTGATATAAATTGTGAATTGACTTTTGAAATGTAAAAGAACCATCCGGTGTGAAATAAGCATTTGGTTGTTAAAGAGACTGAGATTGGATATTGTCATGCTCTCTGCCGATACCAAAAACCACTTTAACAGTTGTGTACGTGGTGGAGATTCTAGGAATGAAGTAGGATGGTTTGCGAATGATTTCTGTATGAGGTATGACATGGCCCTGACTCCTGTGAGTCAGGTTAGATGTGACTAAAACAGAAGCAATACCAGAGCCAAGTGAGGTCAGTCCTCCGATCAGACATGCTTCTTCGACACCATATTATGACTTTGTGATGATTTGGTGGCCACCCCTTGATTTTTTATAGTCCTCCAGTTTACGGAGGAATTACAGTACAATATAGACTATGGGAATATATAAAAATGTGTTAAAGGGGATTTGGGTAATGCCTTAATGTTATTTTAATACTTTTACTTTACTATAGACATATAATAATAGCGTATTATGCTACATAGTAGATAGTTTAACAGATTCTTAGGAGATGTGAATCCCAAACATCTTCTAAGTTATTGCACTCACATTAGACACTGGATAGAAGATGTCAAACTCCATAAACATCTCTGACGCCGTTGCATTCATATTTACTATTGATTTAACTTACATAAGATCTTTTAGTTCTAACTCGAGTGTTTTGTCTTTTCAATTCGCTCGGGTCGGCCTGAGCATTTTATGGTTGAAGACCTTATTTTTGGAGGACGAAGATGAAGAATTGTAATGTTTTTTATTATATTATTCCTACTGCACCATACTGTTCTGCTGCATTGTAATTTATCTCTGTTGTATGTAACTATGATCTTGTGTTGTATAAGTATAATCAAATGTATTGTAAACAGCTTCATGAACTATTATTTGATTATTATATTTTTTTCATTCTGCTGCGAGATTCTGTTTTATTTTTCTTTTACTTCTTCTTTTCTTATTTACCCCAATAACAATCTGGCTCTTTGTATGGTTTGAGTTGATGCGTGTATCTTCTTAAAACGTACAAAAAGGCAGATCGTTACAGTTGGTATTAGAGCTTTGGTTTAGTGAGAAGCTTAGCTTTGTGGGGTCAGACTCATATCTAATAGGGTGGTAATATGCTAGAATGAGTCGTTGAGTGTATATATATGAGAGAGCGTATTTGTTAGTGGTATAAAAGGTTTTAGTATTGTGTTAGTTTGTTCCTTTTTTATTTATAAATTCTTGTTGGTGCATAGGACGCTATGACATCTATAGGATTTCTGAACACTTAACAGGGTAGACTGACACAATACTTTTTTTGAAATATAGGTAAATGAAATAATTTTTCCTATTAAATATATTTTGTATATAAAATAATAAAATTTTATAAATGATATAATCGGATGTAATATGTTGTTTGTTAGGTAGCGAAATTTATAAATATTGATTTAAAGATAAGATTTGCAAATAAAATGGATATAAATTGGAATTTGAGAACTTAGGTTCCGGGGTTTTGAAACATTTCTTTCGACTGATTTTGGAATATAATAATAATATTATTTAGAGGTATTTTCTGATATAAATATTTCAAGATGATTTGAAAGAAATATTTTAAAAGGAATAAGCTTTGTACTCCCTTCTCTGTCGCTGGAAAATAATTTCGGTGATGAGGGCACGCATCATCGACGTTCATTTTCGGGTTTCAAAGTGGAAAGACTGTTATAGTAATAACTACAATTTTTTTGATAAATAATTCTCGATTTTAATTTTCAAATATGATTTGATAAATATATATATATATATATATATAAGATATGGTTATATATATTGTTTTAAATGATTGAAATGGAACCTGGCATTTAGTTCTTAAATGTCTATAAATTAGAGATTTCAATTATAGTAATGAAATGAAATTTTACTATTTAATATTTAGAACTTCTATAATGAAATTAAGAAAACTGAATGCTAAGTCATAAACAAAACATATAAGAAATTTGAAATTTGTAACCTGTAAACCAAGAGATATGAAATAAAAAATGATAACTATTGAACATTAAGTTAATTAAAATAAACAAGATAAACTTGTGTAAAATTCAATTGCATTCTTAAAAACATACATACATACATACATACATACATACATACATACATACATACATACATATATAACTTACCAAATATTAAAAGTTGTAATGTTAAGCAGGATTTGTAATGGGATATTATACAAGTCAAACTTAAGTAGTGAAAGTGTTCAATGGAATTGCTTTATAGATAAGAATTTTGATATTATGATTGTTATAAACTTCAGTTATAATTTAAATGCTACTAATTTAATGTAATAGAAAATGAGTATTATAAATAAATGATAATAAACTTAAGTAAATGTTTGAAGTTATTTATAATTAAAATAAGTAGAAAGGATAAATACCGTAAGCAGATGATTGCAAACTTAAGTTAATGATGGAAGCCATTTATAATTGAAATGAATACTATAATAAATTTAATGATTATAACTTCATAAAAGGTTGAAAGGCTTCACAAAATAGATTTAATATTCAATGGCATATTGTAGCATAATGAAGGTGAATTAAAAGTAAGAAACTTAGGTATGAACTTATACACTAATGGATATTAATATCTAATAGAAATCAAGTATATAAATTAATAAATGTGAACTATGCTACAATAAAATAAATAAAATACTTAATGAATGGATTAATTAGTTATTATAAACAATTGAATGGAAATAACTTATGTAAGAAATGAATATAAAGAAATAAAAGGAAATTTTCATTATATGAGTAAATGAAGAAAATTTAATTTTTAAAGTAATGGATGTAAAAAAATGAAACTGAGTGCTAAATGAATGAATGTGAATTTATTTGCAAAGAAACTTATATAGTACTTGCTGTGTGCATGAAAATTTACATGACAGACATATGGAGAGAAAGAAATGCAGCTTTTTTTGAAAATCAAAGAAAGAACGAGGATGAGCTTTAGTATGAAGTGAAGAATGCTAATTACTGCCAAATGAAGATCTGTCATACTATTTTCAAACCTGATCTGTTGCAATTTTGGGAATGATCCCTGTTTTCTTTTCTTTTTTTGTTGTTGTTTTCCCTTCCTTGTTATCTCTTTGTATCTGTTGTAACATTTATTGTCTATGCAGTAAACTGGTAGGGGACCAGTTAACCCCGCTGGCTTTGCCAAAAAAACTTATATAGTACTTTAAGAATTGATTTACATATGTTTAAATAACTGTACGTGAGTAACATATGTAAGAAAATGTAAATAACATATGTAAATAAATGAATGTAAATAAAGGGAATTAAGTAATAAATAAATGAATGAGAATTTAATTTGTGAGAAATGAATGTAGATTAAAGAAATAATCATGGTATGAATGAAAAGGTGAACAACAAATGAGATAAAAAGGAAATTAATAAAAGTAAACTTAATGTTTGGAAATTGTGGTTTGTTTGGCTTATGGATTGTTTGGGGAAAGGATGCTTCTAACTTTTTGGATGTACGAATAATCTGTCGAGTTTTATCTAAGACTATTGAGTATATGGTATATTTAGTAGTTTATTTGTCATTCTGTATGATTTGAAAGTTTCTAAACCTAAACAAACCATTTGTTTTGGTTGTATGGATGGATGGTTGATTATCTTGATTTCATGTGATGGTTGTATGGTTCTATTGTAAGTGCTTGTTGTATGTTGTTTGCAATTGAATATTGTTATGTTGCATTGATTTGTTTTTTTATTAGTTGAAACAACATAAATATTTCACTTCTATATATTATTGGCTTCTTTGGATGATATAAGTGAAATACAGGTTATGAAAGCGATTGCTCTGCTTTGATTTCATAATTTAAGCATAGTTTGCCCGACAAATAGGTACGCTCTCGGATTATGGTTTTATAGCGATATTATTTTATTTTCACATTGTTGGGATATATTATTTCATAATATACGTGACATATATTATTATTACTGATATTATTATTTCTCCCAGACCTCTCCATACAAAGGAGACTCTGCCGAAATTTTCCGCAAATTTTGGACTTAGAAAATTTTGTAAAATCTTCCCAAACTTTATTAATTTGAGTATAAAAGGATTTAAGTGTTTATGAATTGATATGCTTTATTTAAATGATTTAATCATGTAAATTAATTGTTTATAAATATAATATTTTGAATAAGATATATTGATTACTTGATTCCTTCTTTTCCCTTCTTTTTCCTTTTTGGGGACGAAAAGTTTTGAATGGGGAAATGACCCATAATTTTCAATAATTAAAATTAGTTAATTTAATAAGATTTTGGTAATTTAATATTGAAAGAAATAAAAATTTGTAATTTAATAATGAAATAATAATAAAATGAAATGTAACAATGTTAATTAAAGTTAATCATTAACAATTTGAAAGAAATTCGAATTAATTGACGTGATTTAGATGTTATACTTGGTTATAAATTGAATATAAGAAAATAAATGTAATGAATCAATTAATGAAATAATATATAATTAATGATAATTGAATAAAATCGGTGTTACATAAGTAATTGTAACATTTTTTTGTAAATAAAAACTTATAAGTGTGATTAAAAGTTAGCGGTAACAATTATTATATGTTACCTATCTATTTAGCCTGATAAATTAAAGTTGGAAATCAATTGGAATTAATTCACTTAATTAGTGTAGTTAATGTAGGTTGAATTGATAATTGCAGAATGTTAATTCAATAAGATGTAACCAATTAAAATTTTATGCATAATATGACGACTGATTGAATAAAAAGGATTGGAATCAAGTTTGCTCAACTTATTGGAATTTAAATTTTAATAAATGGATTATTACAATCAAATGTAATTAAAGACTACGTTAATGAAAAGCAGGATGAAAATGGTAAAGTATTTATGTGATAAAATATATAGCAATGTTAACTATGTATGTAGAGAAATAATTGAATGAATTAAAAGATCGAAACCAAAGTTAATCAATTTATTGGGTTTGATTATAATTAATTGAATTTAATTACAGTTGGAAATTGAATACTGTAATAAGTGTAATAATCAACACCGAATTGATATATAAACTCGTATTAAGTCATTGTAAATGTCTAAGTGGTCAAAAATGATGAAATTTGTTAACCATCAAATTTGAAAGAAAAGGTGATTTAATTAATTTAATATTAATTTACTTAATTGAGTGAAAATAGCCACTTTGGCCACTGACTCTGATTTTGACGAAACCAGTTTCATCGGGTCCATCACGGTGAAGTATTGCAGGTTTCATGTTTCGTAGCGACCGGACTTGTCGTTTGATCGTACGAGCTCGAAACGCCTAGAAATCAATTGAATTAAAATCAATTGAAATTAATTTAGAATAAGTTGATTTTAACATAAATTATTCATACGATGGAATTAGGACTTGAAACCTGTTCCGTTGAGTTTAAAAATATTGAAAATGTCTATTTTGACATATGGGATGACCCATTTTCGTTCCAGAAACAGAACGGGCTTTTCGGGTCATTTATCATTCAATGTGTAAATAAACCTATCTATTCTTTCTATTTTCTGATCTACCTATAAATTGCTCGTTATAAACCCTAGGTTATTTTTTATTTTCTGGTTCCAGTATGTACAACTCCATCTATCTGCTTCCTACTCCTTCCAATGGCTGCAAACCCTAATTCAATTTCAAATTCAAAATTAAAACCAAATCCGAAAATCAAACTGCTCCAAACTATAGCAAATTATATATGGATTCAAAACTCCCAACGAGCATAACTCAGATCTGCAATTCGTTTTTGCAATCAAATCATGATTCGGTTAGAAAACTTTGATTTACTGTCGGCCGCTCGTTGGGCTGCGATCGACTTCGACCGGTCGGCGAATCGACAACATGGATTTGTAGAGATTCTCGAGCATAATCCATCCATGCAAGTTTTACGACGAGTTGACAGTCGGTTAATGGCAATAATTCAATTAGGTTTGGTTTTAAACTGCGGTGTCTGGGCTAACTCGTCGCCGATTGAGGTCGAAGTCTTGGGGGATCGTGGAGGTGCTGGTGGGGAACGCTCGACCGCGATTAGCTCCAACGACGGTGCGACCGATCGAGGGTGTTGGCGGCTCTTCGCACGTGCATTTGAGAGTAGGGTTTCGTGTGAAACCTGAGAACGATGCTTACATGGCCTTGTGGGGAGTAATCTTTTTTTAGTTTAAATTATATTTTCAAATCTTCTAATACGTATAACTTTTGCATACGAACTCAGATATGGGCGCGGTTTTTTTGCCAGGATCATATCGAAATTCCGGACATTTTGATATTGGTTTGGACAAATTCTAAGATCGTTTGAATCTAGGCACCAAATTTGGTTTAAATTCGATTTAAATTCAAAAGTTAGTGATTTGACTCACTCACAACTTCTAAAATTTCTTATGTTCGTTAAATTAAGTTTGTGATGTGATTAGGAATTTATTTATTGCTATTTGGTATATTTAAATTTACTATTCTGGTTAATTTGAATAAAATTATTATTTAATTTATTATTGAATTTAAGTGGCCAGTTAAATACCTGTTATTGATAATTAGTTAATTTTTGATATTTTGTTGGTTGAATTGAATGATGGTTTTGATGGATGATTGATTTTTGATATTGGATGATTGAATGTTATGTTTTGATTTATGTATTGTTATCACTTTGCAAGTTCCCTTAGTTATTATTAAGGAAATCACTATAGGTTGAAATGATATATACCCGAACAAAAATCTTATGGGTTGAAATGATGACTCGAGCGATTTTATGGATTTTTATATTAATTCAGGATTGCGGTTTGAAATGATATATATAATCGTAAAATTTTAAATTGCGGATTGAAATGATAAATATCTGTATCACTTGACCCTATGGTAGAGAATTATATACGGACACTGCATTGGTTAAATTAAATGATTTTAAATCCTAAAATTTTAAATCATGTTGAATGATATCTTGAAAAAAAAATTGATTTATATAAATTGAATTATTATCGAAATTCAATTTTATGTTAAAAATTGGAATTGGTTTAAAGAAATTGTTAAAAGAATTTAATTGAAAATTTCAAAGTTGAATTTGGAATATAAGTGAAATTTATCAGAATTGAGTTATGTGAATCGTTTGAAATATAACTTTGTAATGTATTAAAATTGGAGTAATTTAAACTGATATTTCAAACAAGGATTGAAATCAATATAAAATTTAATAATTTTATTGATAGTTTGAATTGAAAGATTTAAATTGGGCTTTGTGATTTGGAAATGTGAAATGGTCCAATAAGTTGAAAAAAAATAAATAGTTAAATTTATATAAATTCCAAATTCATTTTTAATATAAAATGTTTAAAAAAATATAATTTTAAAATTTCTAATTATTAATATTTCAAAATTTTAAAACTATTTTAACCTATATTAACTATATAAATTATTTTAAACTATTTTAAACCAATTTAATTTATTTTAAACTAATTTAACCATTTAATTTAATTTAAATCTAATCAATCTATTTTAAATGTATTTAATCTATTTTAATTGTATTTAAACTATTTTAAATCTATTCAACTATCTTAAATCAAGTTAAACTATTTTAATCTATCGTAAATTATTTTAGAGTATTTTAACTATTTATAACCATTTAAAACTCTTTATAACTATCTAAACTATCTTTCTAAATTTCAAACTAAATAAAGTAGGTGTGTTTATATCCTCGATTTTAAAGTGAATATGGTTGCATGATATTATAATCTAAGTTGGGATTTAAATTACATATTTGATTGAACATGAAGTTTTGAAATGAGGGTTTTAAACTATTTTTAAATATGACTTTTCAAAGTGAATATGATTTCGAAAGTGATATGGTTTTGAGAATATGATATTTCGATATAAGTTGTGACTAAACTTTTGAATTGTAAAAGAACCATTCGTGGTGAAATAAGCGTTTGGTAGTTAAAGAGACCGTGATCGTATATTTTCATACTCTTTGCCAATACCAAAAACTACTTTAACAACTGTGTACGTGGTGGAGATTCCAGGATTGAAGTAGGATGGTTTGGCGAACAATTTCTGTATGAGGTATGACGTGACCTTGTTTCCCGTGAGTCAGCTTAGATGTGACTAAAACAAGAGTTATACTTAGGCCAAGTGAGGTCATTCCTCCGATTGGACATGCTTCTTCGATACTATATTATGACTTTGTGATGATTTGGTGGCCACCCCTTGATTTTTGATTATGGGAGTGTGTTCGAAGGTGGGCGGTAGTAGCTGTTATGCACTACCACCAGCCCGATTTTGTAATTGGTAAATCTATCCTGGCATTTCTTCGAGTGCCATGTTCACATGACCTAGCACGCCTTCTACGTTTTTTTTTTGTACCATACCAATGGAGTGTCCTTTGATAGCCTTTCAGTTTACAGAGGAATTACAGTACTGTATAGACTTTGGAAATATATAAAAATGTGTTAAGGGAGATGGGAAACGCCTTAACGCTATTTTAGTACTTTTACTTTACTATAGACATATTATAGTAGCGTATTGTACTACATAATAGATAGTTTAACGGGTCCTTAGGAGATGTGAATCTCGAACATCTCCTAAGTTACTGCACTCATCTTAAACACTGGATAGGAGATGTCAAACCCCGTAAACATCTCTAACGCTATTGCACTCATATTTACCGTTGATTTAACTTACATAAGATATTTTAGTTCTGACTCGAGTTTTTTGTCTTTTCAATGCGCTCGGGTCAGCCAGAGCATTTCAGGGTTGAAGACCTTATTTCTGAGGACGAAGACGAAGACTTGTATTATTGTTTATTATATTATTCCTACTGCACCATAATGTTCCACTACATCGTTATTTATCTCTGTTGTATGTAATTCTGATTCTATGTTGTATAAGTATAATCAAATGTTTTGTAAACAGCTTCATGAAATGTTATTTGATTATTATATTTTGTCACTCCGTTGCGAGATTCTATTTTGTTTTCCTTTTTCTTCTTCTTTTCTTATTTACCCCAATAACAATCTGCCTCTTTGTATGGTTTTGAGTTGATACGTGTGTCTTCTTAAAATGTCCAAAAAGGTAGGTCGTTACAATAATTAGTTAGTATTAGTTTGGATTGCCGTAATTTGACTTGGAATGTAAATTTTGGTGTTTCAATTTATTAGCAGCGTGAGGGTACAATTTAGTTATATATATTTCCAGTAATTTCCATAAATTATCTAATTCTATAACCATGTATAGAAAGTGCATGATTTGAAATGATAAGGAACGTATCAAAAAGGAAAGAAATGTGTAAAGTTCTGCTTCGTAGTTTGCACTGTCTATTTCAATAAAAGAAAAGGGCTAATTCCTTATTATTTCAATTGGGGCACCAATCTTACTTTTGGGTAATTTACAGAAATTTATAGCCGTAGTCCTTTTTTGTAATGATAGCTCTAATATATTAAAATGAGGAAATAAATATACTTTACAGAATGTACATATAAGTGTGTGTTCTGGAATTCCTAACCATAGAACATAATGAGTTATACACACAAACAAAATCACACTTGCCGATTAATAATATAAACATACATAGGGTAACAAATAATGTGGAATATATGTCGGTATTCGTATTAGATATAATTAGGATGATTAGTTATTAATAGTATAGTAAATTATAGGATTAAGAGGTTGCAAAGGAAAGGAGATAGTAACTCCAAAATTTATTAATAATGATTGCAAATTTAGCGGTCCAATAATTGTGTAATTAACAGGGAGCTGCAGAAATTAAATAGGAAGACAAATGCATTTAATGGGACCGATTAAAGAATTTATTATGCCATTTATAGGAAAACAAAAGGCATAATAAGTTTAATTAGAATAAATAAATAAATATCATTAGTGATTGTCCAATTTGAACAATAATTTATTACGGAAAATTGACATTTATGGGACATAGAAGTAAGTGAAGAATATAGGAAATAAGCTTATAAAATAAGGATAGATCTGCAATGAATAAATAAATTAAATACTAGTAAATAAACTTAGGAGGTGGTATAATTTTCATAGTAGGAAATCATATAGCCTCAATAATACATTTAGGACACATGAATTATTAGGCCTAGATTAATTGGTTTGGTTTAAAATGGGTTGGTACGCGAGCTCAGTAGAGGTACACAATAGAAATCTGCTTTTCACCTAGAAGCTACAAGCGTTCATTTATACTTACTACTGATGTGGGACATCTCCAATCATAGGACCCCTGAGGAAGTCGTATACATTTGCGTATAGGTGAGGGAGGGTTAGCCTCATATTTAAAATATTAAATGGCATGGTATCTTTAGGGATATCAGGATGTTGATTTCATGGTGGAAGTTATTAAGTAGTCGTTGGGTCTGACTTCTCTCTATATAAAAGTATTAGAAAACCTATGTTATCTAATAAAGAAATGGGGTCTACTTCATTTCTAACAAGAGGTATTAAGTGACTGAGATGGGTATTTTCCTTGACTTGTTACAGGTTAGTATAAGCGGAATTTCAATTGTGAGGGTCGACGGGCTATGTCAGTGTTGTTGATAAACCGGGATTTAGGAGTAGGGCTGGCATATAGGCTTTGACTACCAACGGTCCTGAGCAGTCATTAGTAAAGACTTGGATTATGCTTTGATGGATTTTGCTTCCTACTAGGGTAGAATCCTCATGGGATACGCAAAGATCATTTTATTTATTATTTGTTTGGTGGTGGTGGGCTAGTTATCCCTCAGATAAGTCTTTGAGGTGCGTTAGTAATATTTCAATTAAATTATAAAGCTGTTTCTATGGGTCATCGGTCTCTGAAGCTAGGGCCGATTGGCTAGCGATTACGTTACGAAGGGTCCCGCTTCGAGGTTGAGGTTTTAAATGGCCAATGTGTCTGCCTCCTTCCTATTTAAGAAGTATTAAGCGACCAGAGTTTCTTTGTAGGTAATACAATGTTTATATATATATATATAGTAATACCTTGTAGAAGGTTAAATATATCATACACGCATTTGGAGTTCAACAAATAAGCCATGAATAGTAGACATTACACTTAAATGAAAATCAATTAGCATAAATCAGTGTTATGGGTAAAGTATGTACTGCCAGTCACCACAATGTTGTTTTGACCTCCTCCTCATTACAACCTGTACGATAGATTTAAAGGGATAAGCTACCGGTACAAGATGGAAATGGTAGATAAAGAAGTCTTCTCGTTCATACTCCGCACTAACAAGGTGAATAGATATCCAAGAAATAATATTTATTCCACGGTAGCAGCCTTAGTTGGTATATATCTTCTATTATATTTTTATACTCGATTGGGAGTTTATGTTGATAGCTCTTTAGTACATTTATGTTTATTACAGATTACCAACACCAACGATCCATATCCTAATGGACTTGGATTCAATTTAATCAAAATTCAGGTCCACTAAGGTGTAGATTATTAGAATGTCCAAGAAAACTAAAAGAGAAAATGAAATAAAATGGGAGAATTGTTTTAGGATCAATAACCAAAATAAAAAGAAATTCAACTTCAAATCTGTGAGGAAATCAACGCAATTATGTATAAAAAAACAAAATCATCTTAATGGCGAATCAATTGAACAACCATATAAATGTTTTACAAGCATGAATATGCATCTCGACATATATTTAAAAAAAGAGATATAAAAGAGAGTATATATAAAATAAAACAAAAGATAATAGTAGAGAAAAATCTAACTTATAGTTTGCGATGGATCATAAGCCCAAAATAAGAAGATAATGTAAAGGAAAGAAGACCATAACGATTCAAAATTTGAACTTTTAAGTGATTATAACGAGAAATAGGAAGGAGAAGAGAAAACTTATATTGTTTTTGGCAAAAGAATCTTAGACCTAAATTTCAAATGGCATGATAATTGAAAACTATTAGATATTAATAATGACAACTCCATATACACTTAAAACGAAGTGGATTTATTGGAATTTGGAATGATTTGTATAAAAACAGTTTGAAAAATTGGCCATTCGCTATGAGACACGTGTTAAAAGAATTAAAGGTTATGTGACTAATTAGACAACTCGAAAAATAATGCGTAAATATGACGAGTCCTCCCTAATACTCATTAATGCGAACATGGGAGGAACTTATGTCCATTTTATCCTATAAATATGAGTTATGCAGATTTAAATTTATGTGTTTGAAGCTAACAGGCTGATTAAGACTATAGGGAAATAAGATAGACCATGTCCTTATTAAAAGGGAACCACACCAAATATGGTATATAAAGTTCAACAAATCTATCGTAGTATGATTGAGCAGTTCATAGTTCATACACGATAAGCGGCATGACATCATACTAGAATCAAATATGTTGCGAAGAAAAATTCGAATCAAAAGCAAACTACACCACCTCCACAAGAAGCAAGTTTAAAAGCTGCACCATCACAAAGCAACAAGTCCCAACACTGCATACTTGCGAAGACAAACCCGATATAAGAAGCCAACCTAATACAATGGTAGCAGACTCCATCAACCAAGACAAATGAGATGTGAAAATGAGGTAGAAGTGAAATTTAGCATGAGCCATAATTGAACTAGTCGTAATAGGGATTCCTATGAAAAAATAATTTGATAGACTGCTCTGACGCGTTGGAAAAGACCGCCTTGACATAGTGGAAGGGACTATGCCGCTGTTCAAAAAGGATTGGATCAACATTCCAAGACAGAGTGCACCGCATCTATCGTAAGTAAAACATGCCTCCATCCCGAGCCACAATCATGTCTCAGTATCCTAATGCAAACTCAAACCCATCAAATAAACCATGTAGCAACCAATAAACTAACAAATGCTTGAAGGCCCACAAGCCAGCCACAACATTTGGGTCAAATCCAGAAGCTAGCCTCTCATGCCAAAATTAAAATTCAAAATTTCCACCTTTAGCCAAACCTTCTCGCTTAAAGAAATTAGCCATGTTCTCGACCACATTAGCAATCCATGCATAAATCAACAAGCAACGTGATGAATGACACGTGGAAGGATCCAACGGTGGAAAAGAATGTTGTATTACGAAATTAAAAATCCCCGAGATATCAGAATACTATAAACAGAAGAATACTATAGCAATGAAAAGGACTTTGATGGATTTTCTAAATTTTATATTAAAAATACTTTTACTTTCTGTCATCAAAAGCTTTTACCAAGAAGAATATAAGAAAAACGTTGATCCGTGGACCTAAAATTTAGAACCCGAACCATGTAAATTTTTGTACCCTTTACCTTTTCTACACCTTTATTTTTTATATTCAGTATTGGATTCTCTTCGGATTCACTTGAATCAATTATAAGTTTCATTTGATATTTTAACAAACAATTGAATTACAACTACTTATTGTGTAAGCATTGGCAGTATGATTACGAACCTTAATGCAAATTTTATACTACTTGACTCTGTCGATTCCCAATTACGGAAGCATACCACACTGTAATTGTTTCATAAGTTTGTTTGGTATTGTGAGATTAGAAATCTCACCAAAAAGTTAAATATTCGAAGTGTTATCTTCATTAAAAGAATGTGCTTAGTTGGTGTTTAAGGTCATACCTTGTTTTCCATTGTTATAAACAATTTTTCCTTCAATATATAAATGCAATCTTTCACTTGTTCTTAAAAATTATTTGAAGTAAACATCTTTAGCCAATTTATAGATAAGATTTGTATCCCGATTATAAATAAAAATTGCGATAGCATAAGCCAAATTAATAAAAGCAATATTAAAATTATTGAACATTCATTAGTTCCTTTCGAACCATAAATACCAATAAGTAATAGTGAAAATAATATTAAGTAAAATTCTAAAACATTAAGCATATTGAAATCTTCCAGTAGTAGTCATAATTAAAATCAATGTTGGCTCTCTTGAAGTCAAAAACATTTAGAGTATTTATAAGAATATAATTAGTTAAAAGACAACAGTAATATAGATGTGTTACACTATCTAAGTCTAAATTGCAAAAAACACATTCTTTTATTAACAAGCAAATTCTTTTTCTTTAAGAATTCAATTATATTTAATATCTTATGTAGGATTAACCCCATGTGTAGCTTTGTTATGGGATGAGCATTAACCTTCCAAATAAATTGAACATATTTGATTTAGTCCGTGAGAAAACTAAAAACTCGTAAATCTAGTTTAAGGAGTATATTTTACAATTTTTCCACCATAAATTTTAGTATTTCTCTCATTATCTAAATTATAATATTCTAGCTTAGTTCAAATTAACATAAATTGGACTAAGATAATACATTCAAGTGCATTGTTGAAATTAAAGTTATATGAAAACTCATTAGGTCTAAAACCTTACGATGTTAAGGAATTTTTGAAATTACAACGATCAAAAAGTTCCTTTTAGTTAACTCTAAAAGATTTAGAGGAAATACATATATCATGCCAAAATGATTTATTATTTTCTGAATGAACAATGCAGTTAAGGTGGTTAGTGGTTCCATAGCGGTAAAGGTGCAAAAAGTTATAGTGGGGATAAGGCAAAGACATAGATGAAAATAATGGAGGTAAAAAAGCTTCATTAGATATAAAACCAAATAGTTAAGGTTAATTTATTCTCATTCTCACATAATTTGTAGATAAAAAATAATATTGTTTAATCTTTTATAAAAAACTAAAGAATGTTATGATTGTGCAGTCCAAGTTTGATGACTACAATAGATTTCTCACTTATATTAAGCACTTGTGCCTCAAATTTGGGTCTTTGCCCTAACATTCTTAATTTGGTTCAAATGAGAACCAGTCAAATCACCTTTTTATTAATATTTCTAAAGTGGATGTCAAAAGCCTTAAGTTAGCAGGTGTATTGGAAAATAGCTTGGCTAAAATCAGATTAGCTTGGCTTAAATCAGATTTACCGTTTAATAGAGCTATACTGAAAAAGCATAGATGTGAAGAGTGCTATGCTCTATAGTGGGGTTTTTATGAGGCATTAACGGGGATTTAGCTATACATGAATGAACTATATTTTTAACCCCAAGGTTAAAAATATAATTTTGTTAAAATGGATTTCAAAAGGTGTGATATATTGTTAGAATTAGAAGTGATATAGCCATTTTTATAAGTTATACCGTAAAAAAATTTGAAATTGTTTCTTTTCGAATAAGATTTTCATTTTCATTATTAAATTTCCAAAGTCATTTTTCCTAGCAAAGACGCATCAAGATTATGTTTCTCACTTATATTAAGCACTTATGCCTCAAAATTGGGTCTTTATCGTAACAGTCTTAATTTTGTTTCAAAGAGAATAAGTCAAATCAACTTTTTATTAATATTTCTAAAGTGGGTGCCAAAAGCCTTAATTTAGCGGGTGTAGCAGAAAATAGCAGGGCTTAAATCAGATTTATGATTAAATAGAGTTATATTGAAAAACCTAGCGATGAAGAGTGTTATGTTCTATAGTGGGGTTTTTATAAGGTTTTAGCGGGACTTTACCTAGGTTAAAAATATTAATTATTTTAAAATAGATTTCAAAAAGTGTGATATGGTGTTAAAATTAGAAGTGATATGATCATTGTTATAAGTTCTACAAAAGGTAAAAAAATTTTTGAAATTATTTCTTTTTAAATAAGGTTTTCATTATCATCATTATTAAATTTCCAAAGTCATTTTTCCTAGCAAAGACACATCAAGATTATGCAGATTTAGAATTCCTCAGCTCTTATCTTCTTCGAATTTATAATCCTAGCTAACAAGACAATTAGTAGTACTACAAGAACTATCCCCACTTCAAAGGAAATTTCTTCTAATTTTACCCATTCTATAAAATGATAGATAAATCAACAGAGCCATTAAAACAAAGTTTATTAGAATGATTCTACTTGCTCTAGATAAGAATCTACAGTTCAAGTTAGATAAGTTCTATTGATTTTATCAATTATTATTTTTCAATCTTCATTTTTATTTTAGTTGGTGTAATTAAGAATGTATAGGAAAATTTATGGTTTTACAATTAAGTGTATTAGCAATAACGTTTTCAACATTATCATCATCGCTCAAGACTAAAAAATGTACTCTTCATAAAATTAATCTTTAACCATGAAAGAATTTCAAAACCATATAAAAAAATTTAAAAGTTGTAATGTGGCAAGGTAAATGTAAGGTAAAAAGCATGGTATTGTCAGCCAATTGAATTTAATGAATTCGTATACTATAATGACACCATCCTTGATAATTCTACCTTTAGTAATAGCAGTATGTAATATCTATTGGATGATTCATTTTAGTGCTCAACTATGACGATAGCAGGATTCGAAACCCTGCCGTATCGGAAAGCAATAACATGCACTAACCCTTATGCTAAAAGATCTTTATGTCAACTTTCCAAAAGAGATGTAATAGCCAACCCTCCTTAAATAGCCCAACGTCCTCGTTGGCTCATCATAACACACCACTCAGGCATTGTAGTTGTAACTGCATCATTATCACACCCACTAATGTCCATAGTATTACAACACATGATTCTAACTAGGTACTGGCTCTTATACCAAATATGACAGTCACGGTACTCGAATCCCTACTTCCCCCAAAAACAGTAGTATGCACTACCCATTATGCTAAAAGATCTTTGCGTTAACTTTTCAAAATGAGTATTACATTAACCTATTAGCCAAGTCATTTGAAAAAAAGTAAGAGAATGGTTTATTAATAAAATATGCCTAAAATATTTAAGCTTTATTGCACGCACTTTGTTATGGAGTTGAAATACATTAGCAAAATTAAATCTTCCTAATTTCTTATAAAACAACATAGGAAATCAATCCAATCCCAATGATTTATCACTAGGCGTATCAATGATAGCCCTAAAGATCCCTTCTAAGAATGGACAATCCAAATCATCCAAATCATTCCTTATATTTTTAGGTTACAAATCATTCCACCTAGCTTTAATTCTACCACTAACTGTCCCACCCCTATATCAATCAAAGCATTAGCAAGTAAAACCAAACTTAATGAATCTTACACCACCACTTTTGAGTAAAGCTCTAATCTGAACCTACCAGCAAACCCACATTCACCCCTCTCATTAGCAATCTATCAATATTCCCATCCTCATTTTTAGCATTAGAAAATTCCCTAATGCCTTGACCCAGACCACTAGCAACATCCCCAACATCCCCCATATCCATAAATAATCCATTAGACACACCAGATTTCCCAGCCAATCCATTCACTCCTTTAAACCCAGCAATCCCCTACCATCCACATTAGTTCCCTTACCTAACCCTTCTTCATAAACAACCACATCCTCCTCATCTATCATAGCATTAGGTACTGCATTACCTGTTTTTCTTGATCAACCATTCCATGCTTTCAGAGCACATAGAAACCTCAGAAACCACATAACTCAGTAGCGCCATTTTAGTCAAACCATTCACCATAGCGCCTATAATCGAGCCAAAATCCCCACTGCCTACACCAAACAACAAAGACCCCCTTGCCTCATTATAGCCAGCTAATTCGCCAAAGTATACACACACTCATAGCTCCATCCTAAAAAATTCTTGCCCCAGCAATTACTTCAATGGTGAGATTTTATTCAATGCATCAAAGAATTCCAAATTTCCATCCCATCTTTTGTGTTTCAATTCTAGTATCTAGAGCAGTAGTGGTCAATGGTTGTTGAGCCAAGCAGAAGACATGTAGGTTTGGGAAAAATTGATGTAATGATATATCAAAAGGAGCAGATCTGTTTAAAAGCTTTAGGGGAATTTCATAAAGCATTATGTCTACATCTTTCTCCTTCACCAAAATTGTTTCAACAAATCCTAATAAGTTACGGTAATGTTCCATCTCTTGAAAATCCGACAACGCCTCAGCACCAGAACTCTCTACTTCCCTTTCAGCCTAGAGCCTATATTGATATGAATAAGAAGTTCCTCTAGTGGCCCAATGCATGAGTCCTTATTTTTCCAAAACTAATCAAGAAGCAAGCATTTTAGTTTCATGATTTGGTAAACAAATTCGAAGCTACAGTATCCTCCCGATAGAATTTGTAACGACCAGGAATTTTCGATCCTGAAAATTCTAGATAGTTAGGGGAAAGAAGAAAGAGATGGAAGAAAAAGAAGAAATAGAAACAACAACATCTCACATTTGCAGCAGATAAAATATAATAACAAATAATATCATTTATACAAAGAAATCTGTATCAGTAAATTTACATTTTAATATATCAGAGTTACAACATTTACACAACCACTGGACAACTAAAATAACTTGTTCCAGATACCACAATATATCACAACGGATATGCTCCATACTTTCCTGCCATCCATCTTACCTCCTTAGCTCCAGAACATCCTTACCTGAAAATCTATAATACTCGGTCTAACCCAAGCATTACATCAAAGTAACACCCGGGTCAGGCTAGAAACCAGCGTGAGTAAAACCCATCTAACACGAAAATATTGATGCAATATACTTATCTAAAACCCAGGTAACTCGTATCAATTTACAAATTCACAATTTGTTATTGACAACATTTATTTCACACATCAATCTCTAAGTACCAAAACTTATATTAATTAGTCCAATTTAGTTAAATCATTCTATTCTAGCCCATTGATTTCACATATCAAATCTATACAGTATTTTATAGAGATTACAAATCGAAGTGGGTTTGGGTATTTACTGATACCCGACCCCAGTCTCTTCGAATCCAATATCATTCCAAATCCAAATTGTTAAGTTGTAAAACCGTACAATTCATATGCAGAATATCATACCATATAACAATTCAACTCAAATAAATAACCCACAATATCACTGTTCAACCCAATCATATCACAAAACATTCCATATCATAAACATCACATTTTCCAAGGCATTCAATATCATTCCATCATTCATAAGATTTACCGTTTCCCAATTAATTCAATTAATCTCTAATTAAATTAATTACTAATTTTAATCACTTAGATTACCTTACTTATATTTATTAATTACAAACCAATTAATTAATTAATGATCCTTTAATTATCCATCTAAATCAATCACCCTTGATTAATTATCCATTAATTACATTAAGTAATTAACCTTTAATAAATTTTACAATTTAATTATCCTTAATCCAAACACATTAATTACACCGATCCTTAATTTATTACTGAAATTAATTATCTTATAATCACTAACACTGATTACTTATCCTATAATTAGACACACTCAATAATTAACTAACCCTTAAGAAATTTCCTTAATTAATCAATCCTTTAATTAATTATACCAAGTAATTAATTCTTAATTACTTCTCTTAATTTCTCCTTAATTTTTTTACTCAACTTAGATTTAATAAAACAAAATTCTAAGATAACCTTTTTATTATAATTGATTATTAAATCCTTACCATTAATTTTATTTAAAATATAACATTTTAGAAATCAATTATAATTAAAACAATAGAAAATCTTTTAAAACTTTTAAAAGTTATTAAATAAAATTTTAAAACAAACCACATTTTGAGAACTCACTTATCCTACACTTAAAACCATTATATTTCAATATATATAAAACTTACTAAAAACTCATCCTTGAAAACTAATTAATTTTATAAGTAAAAACTTGTTTTACTTTGTTTTAAAAACTTAGAAACATTTCAAAATTCAAAATTTCTTTGTTTTAAAACTTTTAAAACTTCCTGTACAAGCCTTAATCTTGTACATCACAAACCCGAGCAAAACTCTCAATCACCCGATCAAAACCCGAGACTTCCACTACACCCCTACTTCGAGAAAAACTCAAGCCTACCCGAGCTTAAACCCGAGCACCCCCACTTCTTCTCCAAACCAACTTCTAGATGCACGAAAACGTGCACGTCCACATGCACACCGTCCCTGATCATCGACGAACCCTGCTCCGGCCTCCAACCAGTCGACTTCCACCATGGCAACAAAACCCAAACACCCAACTATCTCGATTCGAACGAGAATCAAAATCGACTCAAAAACTCACATAGCCTGGAAACCCATCACCGGAAAACCTCTTCCCTCCAACGATCCCTGCCTCGAGACACCACGATATTCGCACCGTAGCTTCGCCACGCCTTCCCGCACCTCCAGAACCCCTCGCGATTGACTTCAGTCGCACCTCGACATCGCAAATTCCATTTAAAACTCAACGACACAAATAGGCATGAAAACCCTACTTCGCTTCACTCTGATCATCATGGCCAGCGATAAATCATCGGAGTATTTTTCCGATGATCCTCGTCTTCCCCTCGACCTTCAAGCCCAATCATGACGACCAGTTCGTCGTTGATCGATGGAAATTGCTCGAGATAACCCAAACGTTCATCTCAGATATACGCATCAAATCCTAAACTAAAAATAGTGATATAACCATTAAAATTCATGGTTTCTTATCACTAATTCAATCATGAGATCAAATCTCAAAATTTAATTTATAAAATTTTGACCCAAATACAATTTCATTGTAAATTTGAAATTTTTGAGCCAAATATTCATTTTAAATTCCTGTAATTATTTTTAGAAGTGATGTTACATGATTTCAAACAATTTTCATTTACAAATCATAAGCTAATTAGGATTCACTGGTGAGATATTGAATTAAATAGAGAAATCCAACCCTGTTAAAAACAACAGAGTTCACATTTGCATATATACAGGCATTCAATACTAACACATACACATGCATCCATTTCAATCCAAATATCAGGCTAACACATGATTTTCATTCACATACCGAAGTGAAACCAAGTTATAAAACTGTTTTTAAAATCTAGTTTACTCACCTGATACTGTTTTGAAGTAGAGATTTTAATTTTTTCAGTCTGGAAACTTTGATCTGCAGATTTTTAAAACTAAATAGCTGAGTTGCCTTAAGATTGAATTTGATTTGTTTCCATTAGCTGAGTTGATCTTTAGGTTGCAGATTTCCAGATCTGAGATTTCTTGGCTAGAAGATTTTATCTTTTGCCTTTAACTTTGAATTTTTTTTGCAAAGAAGATGGCTTTAATTTTTTTTAATGAAATCCTGATCCTATGTTGTACTGATTTTGGTTTTATAGTTTTTGGTAATTAATGGCTTATTTCTTTTGTTTAAAAAAAATAAGATGGAAAAAATGAATGAAGATGAAGAAGTAAAGTTATATAGATTTAATTTTTGATTTATTAAGATTAAAGAAAATAAAATAAAAAAATGTGAGACTCGTCACTAAACTTGCTTAATTTCTTAAAACATGCTGTTAGAGATATTTACAAATTAACACATGTAGTTTTCATGCAAATTTAGATTTTAGAAAGCTTTTAAAATTAATTTTCCAATTTATAAATACATATTAATTTATATAAATAAATCTCTTTTAAAAAGAAAATAATATAAAAAAATTTATGTTCAAAATAAAATCATGAAAATACATTTTAAAACCAAGGTATGATTTAAGATATAAATAACTATCTTTTGAATTTCAATTTAAATATCCAAATTCAAATTAAATTTCAAATTCAAATTAAAAAAATCAAATTTGATATATACATATAATTTAAACAAATCCCATTTCAACTTATGAGAAATAATTTCCGTAAAAAAATCTATATATATACAACACAATTATTATTATTGTTTAAAATAATAGTTTTATCAATTTTAATTAATTTATAATGGAGATTATCACATTTAAATATTGTTTGAAATTCCAGGACATCACATGTTCAACTGAATAAAACTAGCTAATTATCCAATTAACAGATATCAAAATCTAGGTTATCACATTCCTCTCCCTTTTGAATCTTTTCGTCCTCGAAAAGGAACTAGGCCAGAATTTATAAAAATACTTTTTATCAGAAAAATTACTCTTTTAAACATTTTAAATTATAAACTTCTTTTATCTCAAAACTTACAAATATTTTAAAATCTACATAATATTATCAAAATAGTTTTAAAAAAACTTTTTATAACTCGATGTTTCGACAAGTCCATCCTCGTTCTCACAGAAATTCTGCCACACGTTGATCAGGCGTATGACTGAAAATCTATAAGTGCTTGGTAAACCCGTTTTCAACACTCAGTGGAAATATTTGGAAAATAATTTTATTGAAAATATAGAAAATGTTTGAAAATAGAGGAAATATCTTTGGTGAGAATGCTCTGGAAATCATCACCCTCATCCATGGTCGCAGTTACATCCTGGGTTACGTTGCCATCACGGCAAAAGTCCATGTAACTGTAAGCACTCTGCGCCCCTCGATTACGCCATAGAACCCGCCATAGATCGCAGTTACATTCCAGGGTTGTATTGCCATCACATCAAAAGTCCAAGTAACTGTAGGCAATAGATCCCTCGATTTCGCTGCCAAAAATGAAACTTCTCCACTCCCACATAGGTCGCAGTCTACCTATGTAAAATCAAATGTAGACTGTTGGCTCTCAGTAGCATACACGACTTTCGCTATGTCACCATAGGTCGTAGTCTACCGATATAAAATCAAACGTAGACTGTTGGCTTTTAGCGGCACACACAACTTTCGCTATGGTCTGTAGTAGATCGTAGTGACATCGAGTTACACTTCGTCATAGCATAACCCAAATGCCTCTGTAGGCATCAGCACCCTTGATTTTCATTAGACACTACACAAAATCCTCATGAACTAGTTTGTCTGGACTCCTCACAGGATCAACTTTACAACCCCCCCTTAGGTTCAAGGCAGTACTACCCTGTGGCACTCTTGAGAAGTTCATTTCAAGGGAGCGCCTTTTTCCCCAGAGCCAATCTCAAAACACTTTACATTATACACATACATTATTTTCCAAATCATGCACCTAGTATGAACCCCATATAAATCTCCTTTCTCAAAATCGATTATCCCAAAATCGATAATTCTCAACTAGGCTTTCCAAATTCCAAAATTGATTTTCCAAAAAAAATCAAAAGCCTTTCGAAATCCATAGGTTCCAAAAACCTTTCCTCAAAATCATTCTCATAAGATCCTTTATATATATATATATAACTTTAAAAATCTTTGGATCACTTCAAACTTGTATAAATTTCCTTTTCATACTTCAAAAACTTTCAAAACCCTTTTCTTCTGGCAAAAATTCAACATGGGGAGATTTATCTTATGTAAGAAGACATATAACTTTGTTAATTCCAAATCGAATATTCGAAATTGATTACTCTATAAAGTCACTTACCAGTTTACTTACTTCCATAAAGTAAATTTTTACCATAGAAAAATCCAATTCTATTTTATTTCATCATACATTTCACGAAATACTTTTTTCATTTCAAAAACCATTTTATAGTTCTTATCCACAAACTTTCAATATCAATTTCATTCCAATCCGTACGATGTACATATATCATCCGTATGCAATATCAATCTGATCACTCACTCGATCACACAATTTCTCTTCCGAACTAGTATCGTCCACCCGACTTCCTATTGCGGACTCAGATCTGGTTTCTTGATCAGAAACCGTCATTCCCCTTGCATAGCCATAACTATGATAGAGAATATCCAGAACTAATCAACAATCCTTATCCAGGTTCGCCGTCGAAAAGCGAGTGAAAAATCCCAACTCGGATCGATATAACTATCTCGAAATTCTGTGCTCGAATCTGGATCAAACCACTATGCGAATAGAATAATATACGTACATCTTACATATTTATCTTTATTGATTATTAGACAAATAAATTTCCTTTTACATTCACTTTAATTTCTATTCACTTATTCACAGTTGTTTCAATCCCATTTGGATTATCACCTCTATTCTTATCTCAATTGGGTATTTAATCATAAACAGTTTGCACTCTAAAAAGCTTAAATTTTGAAAATAGCTTGAAGAATTTAAAATAGATAAGTTGTTGAAAAATAATTATTAGTTGTAAAATAATTGTAAAATAGTTAAGTAATTGTAAAATAGTTGGAAAATAGTCAAATAATTATAGAAATTTTTAAATAATTTGCAAAATAGTTGTAAAATAATAATTAGTTATAAAGTAGTTGAAAAACTGTAATTAGTTTATAAAATAGTTGAAAAATTATAAAATAGTTCCAAAAATAATTGTAAAACAAGTATAAGATATTTTTAGGTTTAAAAAGAAAAATTGTATAGTAAATAGTTTGGAAAAATAGATTTATATTAAAACAATTTATTTTGAAAATAGTCCAAAGTCAAACTGTTCAATTTCCAATCTCCCATCCCATCAGTTCAATTTAAATTTCCACTTCCATTTAAATTGACCCAATTCCAATTTAAATAACTTCAATTTCCATTGAAATTGATTTAATCCCAATTCAAGTTGAAATCATCCTCAATTTCTTTCCTAAATTCAAATCAAATTCCATTTGAATTTACTTATTTAACTTTAATCATAATTTCAATTAATTCAAATAAATTTCAAATTGAACCAATTTTAATTCATATCAATTTCAGTTTGAATTAATCCCAATTCCCATTGGAATTTTGAACACATTCAACTTCAATTTCATTTCAAATTAATCCAATTCGAATTTTCCATTTGAATTTTAAACTTATCCATCTTCAATCACAATTCCATTTAATTCAAATCAAATCCAATTTGAACTAGTTCGATTAAATCTTAACTTTAAACCATTTCGAATTATAAATTCGCGTTAAATTTCAAATGTTGATTTAATCACTTAAATCAAATTAACTTTTATTTTTAAATCAACAATCTTGATCTTTAAACAATTTAATTATGAGTCAGAATTTCAAAATTCCATTTTAAATTATCTTAACTTAACTTCTTTCAAAGCTCAAATAAGAATTCAAAAACAATTTATCTTCAGAATCCAATTTCATTTCTTAAATTTTTAACTTCAAACCCACTTCTAAGTTTCATAAATTATTTATAACAATAGAATAATATCCGGATAAATAAACATCCGAATTTATCCAAACACCAATTAGCAGCATCCATTTTCAATTTCTAGATCTCAAACCCATTTTGAGATCACTCTTAACTCCCCATTCAAATCAACTATTTAACTTTCCATGTCAAATCCCAATTTCATCTTGAAATTTACAATTCAGGTTACTTATCCTAAACTTATTTAAATTTCCCTAAGTTAAATTCAATTCAATTTGAACATCCATTTCAAATTTAAACTTCTCATTAATAATCTTCACTCTTCAAATTTCAAATTTCTGTTAATATTCTTCCTTACTTATAAATTCAAAGACCTATATCACTTTGGGTTTCACATCACATTTCAAGGATAATTCAAAACTCAACCTTAGAGTTTATTTCAAATCACCTATGATATTATGTATATCCCTCATTTATACATATAAATTTCCTTTACACACCAAGTTATCCTTAAAAAAAAAACCACCTTTGATTTCTAATTCAAAACAAATGCCTTTAAATTTTCAAACAACACTTGTTTGAAGCAGGACCCTTCATTCAAACACATTAAATAACATTATTTATTATTTCTTTATCACTTTGAAACAATTTTCAAATTCTGGACCCAGATTTAAAACTTCCCAATTTAGATTTTTCTTCAATTCCAACTTATAAGTCATATTTCCCTAAATGTTTTACTTCCCTAAAACATTTCATTTTGCTTACTCATTAATACACATTTTATTATTAAACACGACAATCATTTATGATAATAACAAAGATTATTATATTAGGAAACCAATTCATTATTATCTTATTCTGAAACTTTTTTTAAATTCAAGGTTTGATTTCAGTTTGAATCCATCTCAAACTTATCTTTATTGAATTTCAGTTTGGTTGTATTTCTATTACCACTTAATTTAATTCCAATAATTTAACAACCAATTACCTTAACATTTATTAGAAAGAAATATTACTTTATATATCAAAATATATTCTTATATAAAATCATTTAAAATCCTTATATAAGAAAATAACAAGCATGCTCTCATACACACACACACACACACACACACACACACACTCAACTTATTCTAGGGTACCATTGACCCTATTCCTAATGAGTAATCCCACCAGAGCTAAGGTTCTTGGTTAAACTTCAGCTCCGATACCAAATGTAACGACCAGGAATTTTCGATCTCGAAAATTCGAGATAGTTAGGGGAAAGAATAAAGCGATGGAAGAAAAAAAAAGAAACAGAAACAACATCTCACATTCGCGGCGGATAAAATATATTAACAAATAATATCATTTATACAAAGAAAGCTGTGTCAGTAAACTTACATTTTAATATATCAGAGTTACAACATTTACACAACCACTGGACAGCTAAAATAACTTGTTCCAAATACAACAATATATCACAACCGATATGCTCCGCACATTCCTGCCATCCAGCTCGCCTCCTGAGCTCCAGAACGTCTTACCTGAAGATCTGTAATACTCGGTCTGATCCGAGCATTACATCAAAGTAACATCTGGGTCAGGCTGGAAACCAGCGTGAGTAAAACTCATCTAACAAGAAAATACTGAGGCAATATACTTATCTAAAACCCCGGTAACTCGCATCAATTTACAAATTCACAATTTGTCATTGACAACATTTATTTCACACATCAATCTCTAAGTACCAAAACTTAGATTAATTAGTCCAATTTACTTAAATCATTCTATTCTAGCCCACTGATTTCACACATCAAATTTATATAGAATTTTATAGAGATTACAAATCGAAGTGGGTTTGGGTATAAATTGATACCCAACCCCGATCTCTTCGAATCCAATATCATTCCAAATCCAAATTGTTAAGTTGTAAAACCATACAATTCATATGCAGAATATCATACTATATAACAATTCAACTCAAATAGATAACCCACAATATCACTGTTCAACCCAATCATATCACAAAATATTCCATATCAGAAACATCATATTTTCCAAGGTATTCAATATCATTCCATCATTCATATGAAAGATTTACCATTTCCCAATTAATTCAATCAATCTCTAATTAAATTAATTACTAACTTTAATCGCTTAGATTACCTTACTTAACATTAATTAATTACTAACTTTAATCACTTAGATTACCTTACTTAACATTAATTAATTACAAACCAATTAATTAATTAACGATCCATTAATTGTCCATCTAAATTAATCACCATTGATTAATTATCCATTAATTACATTAAGTAACTAACCTTTAATAAATTTCACAATTTGATTATCCTTAACCCAAACACATTAATTACATTGATCCTTAATTGATTACTGAAATTAATTATCTTATAATCACTAACATTGATTAATTATCCTTTAATTAAACATACTCGTTAATTGACTAACCTTTAATAAATTTCCTTAATTAATCAATCCTTTAATTAAGTATACTAAATAATTAATTCTTAATTACTTCTCTTAATTTCTCCTTAATTTGTTCACTCACCTTAGATTTAATAAAATAAAATTCTAAGATAACCTTTTTATTATAATTGATTATTAAATCCTTACCATTAAACTTTATTTAAAATATAACATTTTAGAAATCAATTATAATTAAAACAATAAAACATCTAATGAACTTTTAAAATCTTTTAAAACTTTTAAAAGTTATTAAATAAAATTTTAAAACTAACCTCATTTTGAAAACTCACTTATCCTACCCTTAAAACCTTTATATTTAAATATATATATAAAACTTGCTAAAAACTCATCCTTGAAAACTAATTAATTTTATAAGTAAAAACTTGTTTTACTTTGTTTTAAAAACTTAGAAGCATTTCAAAATTCAGAATTTCTTTATTTTAAAACTTTTTAAAACTTCCTGTACAAGCCTTAATCTTGTACATCACGAACCCGAGCAAAACTCTCAATCACCCGATCAAAACCCGAGACTTCCACTACACCCGATCAAAACCCGAGACTTCCACTACACCCCTGCTTCGAGAAAAACTCAAGCCTACCCGAGCTTAAACCCGAGCACCCCCTCTTCTTCTCCAAATCGACTTCCAGATGCATGAAAACGTGCACGTCCACGTGCACACCATCCCTGATCATCGACAAACCTTGCTTCGGCCGCCAACTAGTCGACTTCCACCACGGCAACAAAACACAAACGCCTAGCTATCTCGATTCGAACGAGAATCGAATTTGACTCAAAAACCCACATAGCCTGGAAACCCATCACCGGAAAACCTCTTCCCTCCGACGATCCCTGCCTCAAGACACCACGCTATTCGCACCGTAGCTTCGCCACACCTTCCCGCACCTCCAGAACCCCTCGCGATTGACTCCAGTCACACCTCGACATCGCAAATTCCATCTGAAACTCGACGACACAAACAGGCATGAAAACCCTACTTCACTTCACACTGATCATCACGGCCAACGATAAATCATCGGAGTATTTTTCATATGGTCCTCATCTTCCCCTCGACCTTCAAGCCTAATCACGACGACCAGTTCTTCATTGATCGACAGAAATTGCTCGAGATAACCCAAACGTTCATCTCGGAAATACCCATTACATCCTAAACTAAAAATAGTGATATAACCATTAAAATTCGTGGTTTCTTATCACTAATTCAATCATGAGATCAAATCTCAAAATTTAATTTATAAAATTTTGACCCAAATACAATTTTATTGTAAATTTGGAATTTTCGAGCCAAATATTCATTTTAAATTCCTGTAATTATTTTTAGGAGTGATGTTACAAGATTTCAAACAATTTTCATTTACAAATCATAAGCTAATTAAGATTCAATGGTGAGATATTGAATTAAATAGAGAAATCCAACCCTGTTAAAAACAACAGAGTTCACATTTGCATATATACATGCATTCAATAGTAACACATACACATGCATCCATTTTAATCCGGATATTCAGGTAACACATGATTTTCATTCAATACCAAAGGGAAACCAAGTTATAAAACTGTTTTTAAAATCTAGTTTACTCACCTGATACTGTTTTGAAGCAGGGATTTTAATTTTTTTCAATCTGGAAACTTTGATCTGGAGATTTTTAAAACTAAATTGCTGAGTTGCTTTAAGCTTGAGTTTGATTTGTTCCTGTTAGCTGAGTTGATATTGAGGTTGCAGATTTCCAGATCTGAGATTACTTGGCTAGAAGATTTGATCTTTTGCCTTTAACTTTGAATTTTTTTGTAAAGAAGATGGCTTTAATTATTTTACTGAAATTTTAGTCCTATGTTGTACTGATTTTGGTTTTGCAGTTTTTGGTAATTAATGGCTTACTTCTTTTGTTTTTTTTTTAAAATGAGATGGAAAAAATGAATGAAGATGAAGAAGTAAAGTTATATAGATTTAATTTTTGATTCAATAAATAAAATAAAATAAAATAAATAAATGTGACACTTGTCGCTAAACTTGCTTAATTTCTTAGCGCATGTTGTTAGAGATATTTACAAATTAACACATGTAGTTTTCATGCAAAATTATATTTCAAAAAATCTTTTAAAATTAATTTTCCAATTTATAAATACATATTTAATTTATATAAATAAATCTCTTTTAAAAAGAAAATAATATAAAACAATTTTATGCTCCAAATAAAATCATGAAAATACATTTTAAAACCAAGGTATGATTTAAGATATAAATAGCTATCTTTTGAATTAATTTCAAATTCAATTTAAAAAAAATCCAATTATATATATATATATATATATATATATATAATTTGAACAAATCCAATTTCAACTTATCTGAAATAATTTCCATAAAAAAATCTATATATAGACAACACAATTATTATTATTGTTTAAAATAACAATTTTATCAATTTTAATTAACTTATAATGGAGATTACCACATTTAAATTTGGTTTGAAATTCCGCGATATCACATGTTCAACTGAATAAAACTAGTAAATTATCCAATTAACATATATCAAAATATGAGTTATCACAGAATTACTGCACCTCGAGCGCGAGTAGCTTTTTACCAAAGATTAGCAGACAACATGTTTATCACAAAAATGCCTGCATCTGAAGCATCTGGTGGGCTCATGGCAAGTATTGCCAATGTGCGATGTATTTCCATAGTGGTAGCAGATTTGTTTTTCTTTTTGTTGTTGGACCCAAGAGATGGGAGAAGCTTTGGGGTAATAGGCAAAGGAGCTTTAGGGATGAGGCGCGCTCACAACTTGAGCAAAGGTATGTTTGTTATGGTTAGAGCTAGTGGTGGTGCAAGATTAAGGAGATAAAAAGGGATAAAAATAACCGTTGGAAACCATTAAAGAGTTCAAAGATAAAGTATTTTGTCACTAAAATAATCTAACCGCGATCAATAGAATGTTGTATTAATTAGTGTGGATGATGTGGTTAATACAAGAATATTAGGGTGCCCATTAAAAAGAAGTAATCCTTTAGAAACATAAAGAAGTGATAAAACAACAAAAGGGAACAAATTCAAAAAAATAGGTGCGACTATTATTCAGGAAATGCAACAACCGGTCGATCAGGTGTACTATTCCATATCAGTAAGAATAGCAAGACCAGGCCAAAGTATAAATTCTTATATAAAGAAAACATGAAAATTCTTGAAATTTTGTAAAAATTATTGAATGAACTTTATGAGATATTTGATAACTTTTTAAAATTTCAAGTGATTTGGAGATCATTTATAGGATATAGAAAAATCTATTGTGTAAGTATTAGATATAGACACATAATTCACTTTAGTGCTTTATGTTCATCTTTGAGTATGTCTTCGACGTACCTGTGTCCTAATATATTTGTGTACTCATTTTATTAACTCTGAATGTTTGTGAACTCCTTCGTAATCTTGTTTTTCTCCACCTTCACCCTCTATGCTGCATATCAATATTTATGCATGTATAAATCATCTTTATAGCTCCATTTGTTATCTCTTCATGTTGTGGCTAATATTGATTAATAATAATTTGATAAATTCATTAGTAATATTGTCAATATGTCATACAGTTATTAGTGTCAATATGTCATGCAGTTGTTATCGTCAATATGTCATATAAAAATTTAGGTTCTAACATTCTCCTCCTTTTTGATGATCACAACCACACAACCATATAAAATATAAAACAATAATATTACTCCTTAATTATTGGTCCTCCCAAATCGATGTACCCTTGTCAATGCCAAAAATGGCACAATGCCTAAAAACTCGTAGAAATATCTAGGTCTAGCAAAAAGTGTATGCATCAAGTAAATAGCCATAAGAATTTTTATAGTGGTTTGGCAATCTTTGGCCTACACCCACTTTATATTTTGTTTATTAGAGGTTTGAGAGTCGCTAATATACGGAATTTACTGATCTAAATCCTCGAACAGCAAAAAGAAGCTTCTTGGGTGACTTTAGTGGAGGAAGAATATAAGATGAAGAAGAACCAAAAGTCCTTTTCTAGTGGCCATAGTGTTTGTATTTATAGAGGAAACCACCAGTTCAATTAGAAGCCTATGAAGTCCAAGGTCTATACGTAGGCCCAAAGGTGTAGGAGAACAGTAGCCGATCCAATCATTAATTGAAACCACTCGGTATTGAGAATTTTCTCTTAATACCGAGAGATTTGTGTTGATGGAAGTTTCCATCTTCTTCTTCCAATCTGCTTCATATCTCCAATTCACTATGTTTCGAATGCTTTTCCTTTGAGATTTAATTGCTTCAAGGAGGTTCTGGTACTGCTTGTTATTGCCTACCTTTAGTCGGAAAATCCTTTGAGTTGCTCGCCCATTCTTTGAGAAAAGTGCTTCATGAGAGTCACTTGAGTTAGTGCTCCAAATTAAAAAGGTTTAGGAAGTCCAAAGTGGGGCGAAAAATTCTTAGTACCAAGATATCAATTGAAACCACTTGATATCAAGAGGTCCGCGTTGCTTAGTTGCCTTTCAAACTTTTAAAGTATTATCATTTTGTCCTTCTAATCATGTTTCTAAATTCATGAGTTGTTCCGTCGTCGTTTTTGCCTTCCTATTTTAGTTGAAATCTGCTTGGTTAAAAAGTTGGTCAACAACCCCTTATCCATATGCCAAGTATATATAAGTTATGGAATACCCAAATATAATTATATAGAATGGATCATAAGGCCACTAATATACTAAAGGGGGTAGAATAATATATATCAACTATTTAAAAATTAATTTGTTGGCATATCTACAGTATTTCTACTTGAATGAATAATAAAATCAAAAGCATAGATGGATAACTAAATAATAAATGCAAAGTAAGTAAAAATAAAATGTAAAAGACATTAGGGATTTTTAAATTAATTTGGATATCCAATCCTACATCCAGTCATATACACCCTATACAGAATTTCACTATCACTTCTTACTTTCCAAGGTTGAAAAGAACATCATTGCAATCTTACTATTCCATATGTGTTAATATGCACATTTTCTCTTGATTTTCCATAGGTGAAAACAAAAAAATTTCTTTACAATAGCACAATAGAGACAAGTAGTTGTATCTTCAACATAAAGTCTCATAGTATTGGTACAATGATCCTATAGAACCCCAGTAGCAATATACTTTTGAAGTCGCTAAGGAAAAAGATGAGACCAAATAGAAAATGATTGAGAATTCAAGTACAAATTCACAGATCTTCTGTAGTTTACAACTTCATGAAGAGTATGAATGAATGAGTATGGACTTGCAAAGAAAATGAAACTGTATTAAGGACTTTTTCTCAAAGAAACATAAGAATGTAAGAGTAAGAGAAAACCAAAACATTTATGATTCAAAATCATTTTCCAAGCCTCCTTAAATAGAAGATGAATGGTGTTAGCACCTTAATTTAGGTCAAGGTAATTTAAGATACTTAAGTAGGATTTTATTCTTAGTCAAATGCGCTAGTTATAAACCCATAAGAAATTGCCTATCATTCATAAGTAGTCATTGTGTAATTTACAGATAGTTCAAGTCCTTCGACAATAAATTAAAATTTCAAGACGTATTAGGTGGCATTAATGTACTTTGCACAAGCTTTCCTTTATGCAATGAAAATAATGAAAATAAGAAGGTAAAATCAGAAAATCTTCCCTTTTGGGAAGTATCCTTTTATTAATAGAAGATATCAGCTGATGATTGGTGCTACATGTCATTTGGAATGAATGGATGATGAAGATTGATCCTTATGTGGAGAAACCAACATTCATGTGGTAATTGGTATACGATGAATTCCAATAAATGTCCACAATAACATCTTTTTCCTTATTTCAACCAGCAACTTTATCTCACGATAACACATATCGATCCTAAGGGATTCACCAAGGTAACCCACGATAGCTTCACAAGGTTGATTTGATAATTTATCACGATGACTTCGCAAATGATTACATGAATAGCTTTATGGAGATCTTTGCGCATTATCATGCGAAGACTAGGGATATGAAAGCTCTTGTACATTCCTTTATATTTGCTTTAGAAATGGTGGACCATATGAATTAGCTTCTTATCCCATGATAGCTCTTCGCTCATTACCTTATAATGACCTTTTAATATTGGCACATTAATGCTTCTAACAAATTATCTCACGATGGCTGCTTCAATGTATCTTCTTACGATGATTTGATTGGATCATTCCATAATAGTTTTTATGTATCACCTTTTATCAACCATAGGCATTATTCATAAATTTTTACCATAGCCACTTTGTTGATTCTTATTCCATGAAGACTTTATATAGGCTTGATAGCTTTACCCACGATAACACCCTTTCATTATCTTGTAATGATTACTCACGACGGTTTTATAGCTTGAATAGATTGTTCATAATAGTCATGGTGGATTTCACGAACACTTTACATAGGCTTTAAGGAATTCATCATGATGGCTTTTGGACACCTTCCATGATGGCTCTTGACATCTTTCTTCTTGATAGCTTTTAATCAATTTTTCATGGAAGCAAATAGTATCAACCTTTATTGGCCTATTTTATCAACTTGCGATATGAATCTCTTCACGATGACTCTTAATAGCACATGATATCTTTATTCTTTGCTTGATAACCCCAAATTATACAAGATGAATACCATCTAAACATGAAGGCTTTAACCATCATACAATGCCTTTCAAATGCATGTCAAGGCTTTCTTGTCTACCAATTTGTCCTTGGAATTTTGGTTGTAACACTTGCCCCCCACTTTGCATAAGTTTTTTTATTCTTTGGCACAATTAAAATTATGTTCTTGCATTGTTACTTTTCCCTTTCATTTCATAATTCCTTGGTGCATTATCCTTTGTCACTGATTTCTTGTGCTACTTTATCTTGCCATAACTCTGGCTCTTTAGCACTGTGATTTTTCATTAAAAGGTTTTCCAAAATGTATTGATTTTGTAATCATGTAGAAAGATTTTGTTTTTAATTATTGTTCTTATTGAGAATATATATATATAAAGATTTCAATACTTTGTTTGGAAACCATTTGATGAGAAAATTTAAAGATATTCATTTATCAAAGTGCGATTGTTCGAAAAATGAATTTTTTGAATGTTGCGATAAGATCAAATTTTCCAAAGTTTTAGGGAAATGCATATTTCCCTTCGTCTGTTCCGAGGTTAATCATTCATTAAATCAGTAGTTCAATAATTTGTCCTTCTTTGGATAGTTATTCTCAGACCTTGCTTGATCATCAGAGTTTCCATTGATCATCTCTTTTGGATGGGTTTTTCGACCATGCCTGATGATGGGGTCAAAGGCTTAATTGGACATCACTTTTTGGATGGTTTCTTTGGTCAGGGACAGCGGTAGGAGCAAATTCTTTTCATCCTATCCCTTGGATGTGTGCGTTGATTAATCCTAAGGGCGGATCAATGGATTAATTGACCATCGCTCTTTGGATGGTTGCTTTGGCCAGGCCTAATAGTTGGACTAAAGGCTTTTCATCCATCTATCATCGACTGGTGCGTTAACTTGGTCCAACAGTAGGATCAAAGACTTAATTGACCATCACTCTTCAAATGGTTGCTTTAGCTAGGCATAGCGGTAGGACCAAAGAATTTTTATCCATCTCCTTGGATGAGTGTGTTGACCAGGCCCGATGGTGGAATCAACGGCTTAATTGACCATCACTCTTTGGACGGTTGCTTTGGATATGCCTAGCAGCG
Organism: Allium cepa; assembly: GCA_030765085.1. Classification (NCBI taxonomy): domain Eukaryota; kingdom Viridiplantae; phylum Streptophyta; class Magnoliopsida; order Asparagales; family Amaryllidaceae; genus Allium; species Allium cepa. Next base: position 489,322,220 of record CM060941.1, on the reverse strand, counting down.
CAACTAAAGGCTTTTCGTCGATCTCCCTTCGATTTTTGCGTTGACTTGGCCCAGTGATAGGATTAATGGCTTAATTGACCATCACTCTTTAGATTGTTGCTTTGGCCCAGCCTAGAGGCAGGACCAAAGGCTTTCGTCCATCTTCTTTGGATGGGTGTATAGACCAGGCCCAATGGTAGGGTCAACGACTTAATTGACCATCATTCTTTAGTTGGTTGCTTCGGCCAGGTCTTACAGCGGGTCTAAATTCTCTTCCGGATGTTAAGATACTTTTGTTCAATAAATCTTACCAAATTCTCTGGTTAGAAATTAAGTTCAAATGTGCGCATCTCAATTCTAGAGGCAATTGTTTAGATACGATTCTTACATCAGATGTTATGGAATATGGCCTAAAGTGTTCGACATTCCAACTCCTTCATATCACATTTTCATCAAGTTTACTTAATTGATATGTCTAAAATGGGATTACTTTGTGAATGACAAGTGGACCTTCCCAATTTGGTATGAAGGGGCCGTCCACGGGGTCTTTCATGTGTTCTCCTTTTTGAGTGTCTTTCTTTTAATTTTGAATTATAATACTTTTTGATTTTACATTGATAATCTATAGTTCGAATAGCAGATTTTCCCTTAATTTGTTAAGTAAGGCAAGAGATTTCTTTTTCAATTCTTGATTTGTTTCATATGTATGATTAGTTCATTCTCCAACATGAGGGAACCACGACTTCTACTTGTATCATTGCATCAAATTCATAGGCTAAGGAGTATGGAGTGTGTCTGATAGTAGATGTTCGGTACGACCATAAAACGAGGGAAAATTCATCTACACAAATCCCTTTGGCTTTCCCCAAACGTTTCTTCAAAATATCTTTATAGTTTTATTTCTTGCCTCTATTGTCCTGTTAGCCTTTAGATGAGCTACTGATGATAAACTTTTTATGATTCCATTATTTTCATAGAAGCAAGTGAACTTCTTGCTTTCAAATTGGATTCCATTATCAAAAATGACCTTGTTAGAAGCCCGATTTCTGTTACTATATTCTTAATAACAAACTTTAGAACTTTTCTTGTAGTTATGTTAGGTAGGGGTTCAGGTTCCACCCACTTAGTACAGTAATAGATTTCTACAACAAATTTTACCCCTCCTCTTGAGATCGAAAGAGTACCGATCAATTCAATCCCCCATACATCAAAGGGCCATGGGCTAGAAATGGTGGTTAGATTGATGGGAGGAAGTCCTGGTATTTTAGAAAAATTTTATCACTTGCCACACCTTTAGACATAATTTATGTCCTCTTTTGAATTTGGGTCCAATAATATCCCAGTCTCATCTTTTTTTGGCTAGTTTTGTTCCACTTGAATGATCTCCACAAAATCCTTCATAGGCTTCTATTAGTAATCTTATGTCCATTTCGGTGTAATGCATCTTAAGTAAGGTGTTGAATACCCCTTCCGTTATAGTACTCCATCAATTATAGTATATGAGAGGGTTTGATACCTTAGTCTTCATGCTTCTTTCTTCTCCTTTGGTAAGATTCCTTTTGCAATGTGTTTGACCAAGGAAATCATCCAATTATTAGCATATGGGTTTTCATGAGCAAACACCCTTTCTCAAATTTTTCTGACATTGTTACCTTATGTAGAATTCTTCTTGTTATTTGATTGTTGATGAACTTGGGATCTATTTAGACCCAGAGCCTCCTTTCTTGACTTTTATTTCTCTTCTTTAATACTCAGGCTTTGTTGAAATCCAATGAGTGTGGTTTTAATCTTTGGCTCTCCTTGTGAACTTGGCAGCTTTACTGAAGAATCTGCTTGTGCATTCATTTCCCTTGGTATTTAACGTATAAAGATATCCTTAAAGTGAACCAACATCTCATGGATTCTCTTAACGTATTGGGCTAGTCAAGAATCTTTAGTTTGGAATGTCATATTCAATTGGTTTACCATTAACTACGGATCATCGAAAATTTTAGTTTTTGGAATTTTGAGCTATCGTGCTAAGATTAACCTTGCAATCATTGACTCATATTCTGCTACAATGTTGGTAGGTGGAAAGCCTAAATTCATAGCATAGTGAGATTTGTGCCTATCAAGGGTAACTACTGTAGAATACAATAGCCTATGATTTTTGTTTGATGATAATAAACATATATATATATATATATATATATTTGTTTAAACGTATTTGTTATTGTACTATTTTATATTTCCACATAATTTAGTGAATATTTGTTGAATAAAATGAATAACTTAGAATTCATATTTAAAATATTTTATTCAAATAATTTTTTTATTAAATAGTACAAATTTGAGCTCTCGCTACGTTTACACATTTTCAATTTCAATACAAGTTTCAATTAAAACACAATTTTCACTTTACAATTTTACCTCATTACATATTCACTCATCACTCGTATTTGATCTTCCATGCTATTCTAGCATGTATCCAGCGTTTGAACTAACTGCAAAATAAAAACTAACACGGTAAAATTGAAAAAGAATTATTTTTACAGTGCACAATGAAGTGTGTGTTTTGAAAATAATGTTTGCTTCAGTTACCTAGGTTGTTCGTCATCATTTTTTTAAAATCATCTTATACAAAAAACTTATGACATGCACAGTATATCACTATACATGCCACAAGGTCGTGCACATTTATATGTGCTTGCTTATTAAAACTGCAGGGACAAGTGAGAACAAGATCAAACCAAAACAGAGACTGGATTCAACACAGGTGCAAATGCAAAAAAAATACACCAAACTCGAGTGAACCAGAGGTGAACATGAATGCTCAAAACAATAACAAGTTCAATGGTCAATACACTGAAGTGCAATAACATAGCAAAACAAAGCAAGCAGGTCAACAAAGAACTAGATCAGACTTCATTCAAATGCACTAGACATATATGCATATATATATATATCAGTTCAAGTCCAACCAACACCAAAACATCCTCAACCAACATGAAAACATGGAACAAGACTGCAATACCAAAGAGCACCGAAAATGTACACATGAGGATTAAACCAGCCATGACTTCAAATGAAACATGATAGCAAGTATGCATATGGCACTGGGGTGACTTGTAAACCAATGAACAAGTATTCAAGCAAGTTCAAACTCATCAGCGACATATGGAGTGATGTGTAAACTAATGAACAGCTCAAAAATTATCTCATCGTCAATCAAAAATCATACGGCCGAGCAAAGAAATGGATAAATTCAAACCAAAATATACGAAAGATAAAATAGGGTTTCGATCCCTATAAATGCCCAGTATCATCATCAGCAAATAATCATCAAGTTCGAATTCAAGCAAATCAATAGAGAAAACAAAGTAAATAATCAGATACCAATTTTATTCCATTCAAACTCGACCTTGTAGCACCCGAAGCAAATCGAAGAGTAGAGCAGTAATCAAATTAAAGAATGAAAGCATCAAAGCAATCGATTCAAATTACTATTTCCAACAGTGGCTCGAAGTTCATTAAAATCCTAATTTGTGAAGTGCAACCAAAGGAACGGCTAGAGTATACGAACTAAAAAGAAAAGGGAGACAGATCTCTTTTGTTATATTTTAGCCGGTCTTCATTTTTATATTGGGATTTAGTTATAAAATAATAGGTTTTTGTTTTAGTTTATTTTTATTTGTAAACTTTCTATTTTAAAATTGTGTAAATTTCTAGTTGTGTAACTAGGTACAAATTACGGGGCGTAGTTTGAGAATTCGCAACTCAGTGGCTGAGTTGTAGCAGGATTTTGAGCTTAGAGTTAGGTTAATCGAGTCGATGGGTATTGCGAGTTTACGTGTTTTTTAAGCGACTGATTACTTAATTTCCAGTAGAAACCTTGGGGGCAACATGTAGGTAGGTTTTTTTCGAAGCTGGGTAAATCTGTATGAGATCTCTACCACATTATTTTTTATTTTTATTTTTATTTCCGCATTAATTTTTAGTAGACCCTCTAGTGTGAAAACGATCCTACAAGTGGTATCACTGCTAGGAACAAAAACCCTTTTTTTAAAAGGGAAAAAAGAAAATTTTGAGTTTTTAAATGCCTTCTTTTAATAATGCTTTTGTTGAGGGCCGGTCCATAGCTAGACTATCCATGTTCAATGGTGAATATTCTTATTTGAAAACTAGAATGAAAATTTTTCTGAAAGCCATAGATGCATGGAATATTATTGAAACAGGATATAGCATACCAATAGTAATAGTTGATAATCAAGGAGTTGAAAAACCTATGAATCAATGGACAGTTTTGAAAATAAACTGCAGAATGATAATGCTAAAGCTATGAATTCTATTATATGCTTATTAGATTAAATTGAGTTTAACCGTGTCTCACATTATCTAACTACGTAGGAAATATGGAATACGCATGAAGTGAATCATGAAGGAACCAGTAACAACCCGCATATTTTTATGATTTCATATCTAACTATAGTGTCGTTGATTTAATTTAAAGTCTGAAACGTGACTTTTGTAAACAGTTGAATCCGGAATCGAGACCACTTTCGTCGAGTCCAAAACGACATTTACAATTTATTTGAGTATAAACATTGATATGTTTGGAGTTGATTAGGATTTTGTTATATTGTTTGGGCTTCAGGTTGTGTTCTAGACCATTAACCCAATAAGAGAAACCAAACTCCTCTACCAAATACCCCAACTCCTCTCCTCTCATTCATTCTTCTCATAATTTCCTAACACTCTCAAGCAAAAGGAAAAATAGGGGAAAAGAAAGGAAATTAAAATTCCTAAGCCCTAGCTTTTCTTAGGAAATTCAAATTCAAGTTCCCAAATCAAGGAGAAGTTTAGGTAAGCATGCTTTCATCATCTCCATCTCAATTCCTCTCCAGTTCTTGATATTTCCTATAACCTTACTTAGGAAAAACTTTGCATTTGATTATAGATTGAAGATTCTTGTAGTGAAGATGAAGATAGATTGACCTTGCTTTGTTTTAGAGCTTCTCATTCCTTGTTTTTGAGTTTAGTGGTGAGTTCTTGAACTCACATCTATGTCTATACCTTTGATAGTTGTTAGGTATGAATTTCTAACATCTATTTCATGTTCAGTTGCTTTTGAATTGAAATGGTTTGGTGAATTTTCCAATTTTGGTATTTTGAAGTGAAAATCTCTGAAAATCTTACTATGGATGTTTGGACATGTTGTTTGGAGTGTATTGCAGAGTCTATAGGGCTGGGCTGTCACTTGGCATAAATCCCTGGCCACCATCACTTATTTGATCGCTTTCGAGTTGATTTGGCCATCAATGGCCTAGGTAAATTTTGCCTTGAGCTTCAGCTCAAACATCTGGAAAAACATTTGGATGTCTAATGCAAAGGAATAAAAACTCCAAACCTACTGCTAAGACGTCTGAGGTTATTTCCAAACTTCTGTGTGATCTGGAAGAAAATTTAGATGCCTTTAGCTCAAAAGTCTAGAAAAACCACTAGAAGTCTCTCGCTGCCTATTGAGTTTCCATTTTGTGGATTTTTGTTTTTTGGTTAGTTGTTGTCATTTATTATCGACTTTGATGACTTCTTTCTGGCTTTTTAGGAATATCCATTTGATGGATTCAATATCGATTTTCATGGTTTTAATTCACATCGTCGAATGTGAATTTTTGGTGATAGATTGTTTTTACAATCGTTTCATGATTTGTCACTTTAAAATACAAAGGTTTATATACTAGTAGTAAATAATCAAACTCTTAAACAAAAATGATTTCAACATTTACTTTAATATAAAGCTCGTTTTTAAATCCGTTTTTCCAATCTATTACTATATACAAACCTTTACCCCATTCATATGAAAAATTGAGTTAAACGACTTAGCAAAACAAGTGGTACGAAACGCTTGCATTTATTTATCGGTTAATTCGTAGAATTGTTAGATTGAAATATTATGACAATTTTCAAATGGAAATCTACAATTTGTTCGTAAATATTTATGTTATGCCAATGGTTATGGGACATGAAGCTAAACTCGTTTATTTACTAGCTTGGTGGAATTTACACATTTATTGATCTATGACGACCATTTTGAGGTTTAAACAAGTGATATGCGATGTTTCTTTGTCCACGTGGGGGACTGTACCCCATTATGTTGAGATATGTCTCATTTTTATGGTCTAGCGAACTATGGGATTTTACCATTTTATATAGTTGGTTCATCAGGTGTATCGTTGTACTACGTCATTTTTCTGGCTTCTTTGAGTTTCAGGTTCCTCGGGCATACCGTTGTGCTACGTCGTTGCACCGGCTCTATAGGTTAGCGACCTATGGGATAACATCCCGTTTGTGGCACACGTGTTTGGTGAGTTTTCATGCTCCCGTTTGTGATAGGCCTCCCCATTTGTGTTTTTCTTGATTTCTAATTATTTATTTCTAGAATTTATGTTTCACCAATTTTTGTGATTTGCATTGATACGCCCTATTAATATTTATGTTTTGGTGAATAAAAATAAAGAATACGACATTCTTTTTGGTGTTTGAGAAAATTTGAGATATTTTATGATTTTCATTGTTATAATATATATTTTTCATATCTCTTATCCTATCTTATCTTATATGATAATTATAGCTAGACTGATCCATATATTATTTTTCTTCTTAAATAATACTCGGGTCAGACCGAGGTGTTTTAGGTGCTTCCACTTGACTTCTTATCAGAGACCGTCATTTGACTTTTGGCTAACTACTTTAGCTTAGAAGTTTTTGTTTTTATATTCTTAAGATAGAGATTCCTTGATGTATACATATTCTTTTGTCTATCACTTGTACCTATCCTTTTGTACCATTACTTTGATGTTCACTTCTATGTATTATATTCATATCTGTTTCCTCCTTAGTGATATGAATATCAGTGACCAATTTATGTAATGCTTATTTTATATTTGTTTTCGGAGGCTAAATAGCCACTATGTAGTATCTTTGAGTTTGTATTTGATATGTCAGATTTCCTCTTGAAATGAAATGCATGACATACTATTTGACATATCGGTACTCGTATAAAACAAATACATAGATGCCCACTCCTCAACGGTCTTATTTTTCGTACTAACTACGGCATTACCTAGTAGTGTCCTTGGTTAGTATGAGTATAGATGTGGGGCATCACAGCTTGGTATCAGAGCCAAACTTTGCAACAATATAAGATATTATGACAAGGATCATTGTCCTAAGTCTCTCATAGGAATCGTGCCTTAGGGTTTAATTCGAGTCTTAGGACCTAGTCTATCCTATTTTCTTTTATGATGCCTTATTTTATCAATAAAGTTTGTTTGATATTCATTTTGAGAATAACCTTTTTCCACTTCTTTCTTTTTTTTGAAGAAGAGAAATGGTAGACCTCGTCGTCCCAGCGCCGATCAATCCAGTGCTACTCCTTAGGATGGCGTATCCATGTCTGCCTAACAGATTTTGGAGCTTGTAAAGAATGCCCAAGCTACCGGACCCATTCCTAAGCCTACTTATCCTAAATTCGGGTTTGCAAATTTGTGCAGTGATTATACCAATTTGGGTAGAAGGCCATTCAAGGGTTCTGAAAGCGTTATAGAAGATTATCTTGGCGTAGAACATGCGATTGCATATTCTCTCGCATAAATATTATGGATCTACATCGAGTCCAAGTGGCATCTATCATGCTCTAGGAGAGAGCATTAGATTGGTATAAGCTTTTGCTTTCTAAAATTGTTGAAGCAGATCTTACTTGGGAGCAATTATGGAAAAGGTTCGAGTTCAAGTTTGTGTCGGAAGCTGAAAAAATAACTTTAGCACAACGCTTTATTGACCTTGTTCAAGGTGAATCTTCTATGACAGATTATGTCGCATCTTTTGAATACCTCTCTAAATATGGGGTATATTAATACCCCATTGAAGAAGAATCAAAGGTTTATCTATGGTTTGAACAAGAATCTCAAAAAGGCTTTACTTTCGAAACTAGAAGTGCCTTTTGATCAACTAGTAGATATCGCTCTATGACTTGAGGAGGCCGATAAAGGAAGTGATGTTGAAGTTATGGGTGCCAAGAAGAACTTCAACAACAATGAGAAGAGGCAACTCAATAGTAAGTTCAAAGGCCCTAATCCCAATAAGAAAGGGAAGAAAGCAACTTCAGTAGAAAAGACTCCTACCTCTAGTAGTGGAGAATGCTACAATTGTGGTTCTAAGGATCATTATGCAAATATGTGTCTCAAACACCTTTATTGTCGCTACTGTAAAAGTTTGGGTCATCTGATATCTTCATGTCCCAAACTTCAAAGCAAGAAAGAGGGAAAGTTGAGCCCCTAGTAACACTTCTCTTAGTCAAGATATTTCTCATTCTATCCTTGATAATTATTATGTTTTGTGATCATTCTATTCGAGTTCTTTTTGATACGGGTGCATCTCACTCTTTTATTCAAAAATAATTTTTAATACTTTTTCTTTAAATGTTATGGGCTTGATGACTCCACCAAGAATTGCGAAATCTGACTGGTGGATCCATAACACTTAGTTTATTTTGTAAGGATGTTGAAATTATTTTATGTGATTATATTTTCTGTGCCGATTTGCATGTTATGCATTAGTTAGGTTTTAGAATGATTTTGGAAATGGATTGGCTTAATCTTTATGAAGCCTACATCCTATATCCCGGGAGGACTATCCATCTTCGACATCCCCAATCTGTTAAGCAGATTTCTATTATTCTTAAAGATTCGGATTCCAATTTGGTGGCATCCTTATATTCTCTAAATCCACATGATGGTGATAATGATGATGAGAAAAACGTCATTTCCCTCATTCACATTGTTCGTGAATTTCCCAATATATTTGAGCCTGTTTTAGGATTATCACCTAAGTGAGCAATTGAGTTCAGAATTAATCTAATCTCTAGAGCCCTACCTATCACTCGTCCTCCTTATCTTATTCTAATAAGAAAAACGACGAGATACGTAAACGATTATTCGAATTGGAAGAAAAATAGTTTATACATTTTAGTTCCTTTCCTTGGGTAGCTTCAGCTATCTTTGTGAAGAAATCCGAGGGTACACTTAGGCTATGCATTGTCTACTGCAAGCTTAATGTTCTTACCATCAAGAGTAAATATCATTTACCTCGGATTGATGATATATTTGTTCAAATTAGCAATGCTAGATTCTTTTCACAGTTAGACTTAGCAACCAGTTTTCATCAGCTTCGAATTGCAGAGGATAACATTCCTTTGACATCGTTCCGTACTCGTTATGGATCTTATGAATGGCTTGTTATGCCATTTGGTTTAACGAATGTTGCAACTTATTTCATTGACCTTATGAATCGAGTTTTCAAAGACTTCCTTGGTCGATTTGTTCTCATCTTTATAGAGAATATTCTTGTTTATTCTAAAACCGAGGAAGAGCATGAAAAACATCTTTGAATTGTGTTGGAAACCCTTAGGAGCAATCAATTGAAAGAAAAAATTTCTATGTGCCACTTTTGGAAATCCCGTGTGAAATTTTTAGGACATATTATTTCTAAACCATAATTTCCATGGATCCTTCAAAGATTGAGGTGACTCAAAATTGGAAGAGACCGGAGAGTGTGACAGAAATTCATAGCTTTCTTGGATTGGCAGACTATAGCCGTCGATTCATAAAAGACTTTTCTAAAAATTTGTACCTCCTACTAGTTTGACAAAGAAGGAAGTTAAGTACATTTGGTCAGGGAAATGTGAAGCTGCTCTTTAGAAATTAAAAGAACTCCTTTCCGATGCTCTTATTCTTGTGTTTCGAAAGGGAACCAAGACATGATTGTTTATACCAATGCTAGTCGTGTTGGTTTGGGAGCCGTTCTCATGCAAAGTGAACGTATTAGCGCTTATGCTTTTAGGCAATTAAAGCTTACCGAGATTAGATATGCCACTCATGATTTAGAGCTCTCGGCCATTGTTTTTGCCCTTAGAATTTGGCGTCATTATCTTTTAGGAGGGAAATTTTTTCTCTACACCGATCATAAATCTTTGAAGTATTTATTTTCTCAAAAGGACCTTAATTTGCATCAACAACGTTGGCTCGAATTCCTTACATCTTATGATCCTGATATTCTTCATACTCTAGGAAAGGGAAATCGTGTTGCCGATGCCCTTATCGTAGGCAACAAGCGATTGTTTCCATGATGATATTCGAATGGAATGATCTTGTGACTTTGTCCACTTGTGATATTCGAGATCGTGAATTCGATTTGTCTTCACCTCTTGTTTTATATGGCCTTGAGGCTCATCCTTCTCTTTTAGACCGCATCCTTAAAGCTTAAAAGCAAGATCCGAATTGGTTCTTCTTAGCAAGAGTTGTAGGGATAAAAATAATATTGATGGTATGAAATACTTTGAAATCGATGCTCACGGAGGCATTCGAAAATTTTGTAGACTTATTGTGCCTAATATTAGTGACCTCCGTAAAGACATTTGAGAAGATTTTCATCGTTCAAAATTCACCATTTATCTCGGTAGTAGTAAAATGTATGTAGTCATGAAATGACTTTATTATTAGGATGGAATGAAATCTAATATTGCTAATTTTATTAAGCTTTGCATGACTTTCCAACTCGTAAAAGCCGAGCATCAAAGGCCCGGTGGGTTATTGCAATGTTTAGACATTCCCGTTTGGAAGTAGGATCAATTGTCCATGGACTTTATTGACGGTCTTCCCCGTTCTCGTTCGGGTCATGACAGTTTATGGGTGATTGTGGATAACTTAGAAATCTATCCATTTTATTCATGTTCGGTCCAATCGGACCGTATGTCTTTTGGCCAAACTTTATGTTAAAGAAATTGTTAAATTGCATGGAGTTCCTACTCCTCTTGTTAACGATCATGATCCATTTTTTACTAGTGGTTTTTGGAAAGGTCTTCAAAAAGCTTTGGGCACGAAGCTTAATTTTAGCACCGCTTACCATCCTCAATCCGATGAACAAACAGAGTGTGTGAATCAAACTCCTGAAGATCTTCTTCGTGCATGTATTCTTGATTTCGGTGGAAGTTGGAAAGATCATATTTTCCTTGTCGAGTTTTCTTAAAACAATTGCTTCCAGTCTAGTATTGGTATGGCACCTTTCGAGGCCCTCTACGGATGGCCTTTCCGATCTCCTTCGCGTTGGCTTGAAGCTGATGAGAAGTTAGTTTTAGGTCTAGATTTCATTCATGATTCCATAGAAATAATTGACCTTATTCGTCATAGGATGAGAGAAGCTCAAACTAGACAAAATCCTATGTCGATAACCAAAGAAGGAAATTAGAATTTTCCATGAAAGGTTTGCTATTTATTCGTGTTTCTTCTATGAAGGGTGTTGTGCATTTCAGTGGTTTGGGAAAATTAGTACCTTGGTATATTGGCCCATTTCCCATCATCGAACGCATTGGCTCCATGGCTTATCGCTTTTTATTACCGGCTTAATTTTATGCTATTCATGACATATTCCACGTTTCTCAACTACGAAAATGCGTTAGAGATTCCAATTCTTTTCTTGAGCCTGGTATTATTGAAGAAATTGAGGTTTCACCTAATTTGACTTATGACAACATTCTACTTGTATCATTGCTTTGGAGGTTAAACACCTTTATAATAAAGATGTTTCGCTTGTGAAAGTTCAATGGTTCACAGATCCTAAGGATTGTTCTTGGTAATCCAAATAATTCAACAAGCGAACACATCTAGACTTACTCTCTCGTGCTCCTTAAGGTGAACTTCTCATTTTAATCTTCTTGTTGTGATATTATGTCATGGAATGGTTGTAACTTTTTATTACCTTCTTAAATATTACAAGGACGCAATTTCTTTAAGGAGGGAAGTTTGTGACAACCCACATACTTTACGATTTCATAGTTAAATATAGCGTCGTTGATTTAATTTAAAGTCCAAAACGTGACTTTTGGTAAACAGTCGAAACCGGACTCGAGACCACATTCAATGAGTTCAAAACGAAATTTACAACTTGTTTGAAAACATTGATATGTTTGGAGTTGATTAGGATTTTGGTATTTTGTTTGGGCTTTGGGTTGTGTTCTAGACCACTAACCCAATAAGAGAACCCGAACTTCTCTACCAAATACCCTAACTTCTCTCCTCTTCATTCATTCCACTCATAATTTCCTAACACTCTCAAGCAAAACGAAAAATGGGGGAGAAGAAAGGAAATTAAAATTCCTAAGCCATAGCTTTTCTTAGAAAATTCAAATTCATGTTTCAAAATCAAGGAGAAGCTTAGGTAAGCATGATTTTCATCTTCTCCATCTCAATTCCTCTTCAATTCTTGATATTTCCTAACCTAACTTAGGAAAAACTTTGCATTTGATTATAGATTGAAGATTCTTGAAGTGAAGTTGAAGAGAGATTGATCTTTCTTTGTTTTAGAGCTTCTCATTCCTTGTTTTTGAGTTTAATGGTGAGTTCTTGAACTTACATCTATGTCTATACCTTTGATAGTTGTTAGGTATGCATTCCTAATATCTATTTCATGTTCATTTGCTTTGGAATTGAATTGTTTTGTTGAATTTTCCAATTTTGGTATTTTGAACTCAAAATCTATGAAAATCCTACTATGGATGTTTAGACATATTGTTTGGAGTGTATTGCAGAGTCTATAGGGCAGGGTTTTCACTTGGCATAAATCTCTAGCCACATCGCTCATTCGATCGCTTCTAAGTTGATTTGGCCATCAATGGCCTAGGCAAATTTTACCCTGAGCTTAAGCTCAGACATCCGGAAAAACACTCAGACATCTGATGCAAAGGAATAAAAATTCCAGACCTACTGCTCAGATGTCTAAGGTTATTCCAAGACATCCATAGTAAAATCTAAATTTCCAAACCTTCAGCTAAGACGTCTGGGAAAACCACTAGATGTCTTCCGCAGTTAAATTCAGCTAATTTTCCTACTTTTATGTGGATTTCGGTTTATCGATTTTTGTTGATTCGGTTAGTTATTGTCATTTATTATCGACTATGATGACTTCTTTTCTAGATTTTTGGGAATATCCATTCGATGGATTCGATATCGATTTTCATGGTTTTAATTCACTTCGTCGAATGTGAATTTTTGGTGATAGATGTTTTTACTATCGTTTCTATGATTTGTCATTTTAAAACACAAAGGTTTCTATACTCGTAGTACATACTCAAACTCTTTCACAAAAATGATTTCAACATTTACTTTTAAGACAAAGCTTGTTTTTAAAATCGTTTTCCAATCTATTGGTATATACAAATCTTTACCTCATTCGTATGAGAAATCCAATTAAATGAATTAGCAAAACAAGTGGTATGAAACGCTTGCGTTTACTTTGTCGGATAATTCTTAGAATTATTCGATTGAAATTTTGTGACAATTTTCAAATGGAAATCTAAAATTTGTTCGTAAATATTTAAGTTTTGCCAGTGGTTATGGATATGAAGCTAAACTCATTTGTTTACTAACATGGTGTAATTTACACATTTTTTGATCTATGATGATCATTTTGAGGTTCAAACTGCCAATATGAGATGTCCCTTTGTCCGTGTGGTACCTTATTTTGTTGAGCTTCCTCTCATTTTTATGGGCTAGCGACCTATGGTTTTTTTAACCATTTTATGGAGTTCGGTTCGTTCGGAATATCGTTGTACTACGTCGTAGTTTCGGCTTATTTGAGTTTCAGGTTCCTCGGGAATACCGCTGTAGTACATTGTTGCACTGGCTCTATGGGTTAGTGACCCAAGGGATAATGTCCAATTTGTGATACGCGTGTTTGCTGAGTTTTCATGCTTCTGTTTGTGATAGGCCTCGCCGTTTTGTGTTTTTCTGGATTTTGTGTTTCTCCGATTTTTGTGATTTGCATTGATAAGCCCTATCAATATTTATGGTTTGGTTAAAAAAATTAAAGAATATGACATTATTTTTGTGTTTGACAAATTTGAGATATTGTATGATTTTCATTGTTATCATATATATTTGTCATATATCTTATCTTATCTCATCTTACATGATAATTATAGCTAGACTGATCCGTTTATTATTTTTCTTCTTAAATAATACTTGGGTCAGACCAAGGTGTTTTAGGTGCTTCCACTTGACTTCTTATCAGGGATCATCATCTGACTTTTGGCAAACTACTTGAGCTTAATTGTTTTTGGTTTTATACATTCGAGATAGAGACTCCTTGATGTATACATATTCTTTTATCTAGCACGTGTACCTATTATTTTGTGATGTAGCGGTTCTTTTATGACCATTACTTTGATGTTCACTTCTATGTCTTATATTCATATATGTTTCTGTCTTAGTGATATGAATATTTATGTCTGGTATATGTTATGCTTTTTTATATTTGTTTTCGAAGGCCATATAGCATCTGTGTAGTAGCTTTGAGTTTGTATTTGATATGTCAGATTTCCTCTAGAAATGAAATACATGACATACTATATGACATATCGGTACTCGCTCAAAGAAATTACACAGATGGTCACTCCTCAGCAGCCTTATACTTCGTACTAATTGATGGCATTACCCAATAGTGTCCTTGGTTAGTGTGAGTATAGAAGTGGGGCGTCATAGAACCGCCCAAGTTAAAGAATCTCGCTTTGCCATGCTTAGTAGCGAGTACGTGAACTTCACATTGGCAAAAGGTCAAAGAAATGTATGGACAACTTTCAAATCTTGTACACAAATCAAAATCCCTAGGATGACCATACATAGAAATGGAAATAGTACGAAAAATCCTCAGAATTCTTCAACGAAATTTTGGAGAAACTGCCGTTCAAGAATCAAAGGATCTAAAATATTTTAAAGTCGAAGAGCTCATCAAAAATCTCACCACTTATGAGCCAGAAATAAAATTCAAGGAATAACGTGAAGAAGGAGTTACACGAAAGAAATCAATAGCTCTCAAAGGAATGGTGGAAAGTGAAGATGATGGTGATGATGAAGAAGCAGTTGAAATGGCACTGATAATAAAGAGATTCAAAAGATGGATCCGCAAATATGGAAATCCTACCCTAAATCAACGACTAAAGAACATAATCGCCAAAGTTCTAGACAACTTAGAAAAGAAGAGATCATTTGTCACAAGTGCAATAAATCTGGTTATATCAAGCCAAATTGTCCTCAAAATCAATTCAGCAAAGGAAAGAAACCGCAAAGAAGAAGTTTTGCAACAACTTGGGATAAAAGTGATGAAGATGATAAAAGCACTTGCAATGAGAGTGAAAGAGCAAATCTGCGCCTATTAGGAGAAACAAGTGGCAACAATGATGGTGTGCCAAGCGAGGTATCAAAACTTACTCACTCGCGATTACCTATATATTTTCATGAAGTAAATGACTATTTTGAAAGACTTAGGGAGAAGTACGCTAAAATTGAATCACAAAGAGATAGTTTGATAGAACTAAACAAGCAGCTTGATCAAATGGTTCAAAACTATAGAAATAAAAGACCTAAGTGTGATAAGTGTCTTTAGAAGTGGAAATAAAAAATCTAACTAAAATTAAATCGCTTGAAAATGAAATTCTAATTTTGAAATAAAGTGAAAATGCTAGGAAAGAAAATTCTATTAAAAAGTGCACTTTGTTATTGAATGAAAATGAATCTCTCAAAACACAAGTCATACAATTGTCTACAACTTTAGGAAAATTCTCTAAAGGAGAAAGATCGCTAAATATGCTATTAGGGAAACAAAAAGTTAATATATTAGACAAGGACTTATACTCAATCTAAACAAGGTAGGAGTAAAACAAATCATGCTAACACCAAGTGCATGATTTATGAAAAAGTTGGACATAATCAAAACAATTGTTGGTATAGACCCAAACACACAAAAACCATACCAATTTGGGTTCCTAAAGGCACGGATGTAAATTCTCTTAAAGTCAAACAAATCTAAGTGCCAAAAGGAACTAAAATAGATATTCTTGGTTCTACACAAAATTGTTTTTCAAAATCTTTTGTCATTAACAATCATGGACCTATAAAAACAAATTGGTCACAAAACTCTTTCCTCATGGAGGTGTGTTGGCAGGCCAAGGAATAGCAAGAGTAGCACCTGGATTCTGGCTGTTCCAGACACATGATGGCTAACAAATCAAAGTTCTTTAGCCTAGAGAAGTACAAAGGTGGCAGAGTCATAATGGGTAACAATGATGTATTATATCTACACCATAATCTGATATCAATCAGCCAGTGACAACTGGGAAAATTTAAAAATCATTTTCATGCCAAGAACATAGTAAGTACTTCTAGAGTCCTTAATCTAGTTCATATGAATCTATTTGGACCTAACGATATTACAAGCCTAGATGGTAAGAGATATTGTTTCATATTGGTTGATGATTACTCTAGATACACATGGGTATATTTCTTTATCTTACTGCTTCTAGACCAGATATTATGTTCTCTATTTGTTTATGTACACGGTTTCAGTCAAATCCAAAGGAATCTCATTTAAAAGCTATAAAAAGGATTATAAGGTATCTTTTGCACACCTTATGCTTTGATTTATGGTATCTAACTAATGATAACTATGAGTTGAAAGGGTATTCAGATGTAGATTATGCTGGTAGTCTAGTTGATAGAAAAAGTACTAGTGGAACGTGTTTTATGTTGGGACATTCGTTAGTTGCATCACATTTCCAAAGAAAATATCTGCATGAATTTCATTTCAACTGATTTTCAATTGGCAGACATTTTTACAAAAACCTTTCCAGAAAATGTTTTTTGTCGACTCCGTCTCAGTTTAGGCATTTTAGAAATTTGATTTTATATTTTTGGATTTGATCTTAAATGCCTACGTTAACTAATCTGGTTCCCTATTGATTATTAAAAAGAAAAATAATGACTGAAAAAAGTGATGAGTGTTGATATTTATAATACATTATGACTTGACGCAGTATATTTAGTAAATTTCCTTAAAAACTTAAACAAAATTTGTAATAACTTTGGTTGGTAAAAATTCCATGATCATCTCTATTCCTATCATAATTCTAAGATAATAACTCATAAAATCCAATATAGTACGTCAAAATGTGGTATCTAAATAGGAAATTATTATTTTTAAATTAATTAGAAATAGAATCATCCAAAAGTACTCACTCTCATTTAAAAGTCCTCACGGTTATGCATGGGTGAACTACTTGGAATCTTTGATTATGTGCTTTCATGCTCATTTAAAAGTCCTCACAGTTATGCATGTATGGAGCACATATCAAAATTGATTATTAAATAAGTGAGTTGATTCTAACCCCATTTAAAAGTCCTCATGGTTATGCATGGTTATAAGATACTTGGGAATCGTTTGTTAATAAAAATTGGGAATACCACTAATCTCATTTAAAAGTCCTAATGGTTATGCATGGTTAGTAAGTATTCAAATTCCTGTCATAAATATACCACAAATGGACACGACTATATGATTTTCTATGCCTACATCACCCCTATCACTCTAAAATGGAATATGCACCTAATATAGTATTTATGATTTTTTTTTGATTTTTTATTGAAATTTAATATATATACTCGATTAGGTATTAAAGTTTATCATTTTATCACTCTTATCTAATACTATTACTCTTTTTATGATAACAAAAGGGGGATAGAAGTTTAGATTTTGGTAAATAAATTCAAATTTTTATTTTCATATTCTCATCTAGGTTCATTGCATTTTTTATTGTTTTATTTGCATATTTTTTATTTCTTTTCATGCATATGTGAAAGGGGAGCTTTGTTGTAGGGGGAGTATTCAAATAGGGGGAGCTAATAGAATTCATCAAGACCAAATACATTTAATAGATTCAAAATCTAAATATACGTTTGTTATCATCAAAAGGGGGAGATTGTCGAATACAACAACCTATGATTTTTGTTTGATGACAAAAACATATATATTTGGTTAAATGCATTTTTTATTGTACTATTTTATTTTTCCATATAATTAAATAAATATTTCTTGAATAAAATAAATAACTTAGAGTTTATATTTAAATAAATATTTTATTCAAATAGTTTTTTATTACAAATTCAAGTAGTACAAATTTGAGCTTTCACTAAATTTATACATTTTCAATTTCAAATACAAGTTTCAATTACAACACAATTTTCACTTTACAATTTTACCTCACTACATATTCCATCATCACTTATACTTGATCTTCAACTTTTTTTCAGCCTGTATCCAGCATCTAAACTATCTGCAAAATAAACACTGATGATGTAAAATTGGAAAAGAAATACTTTCGCAGTGCACAATGAAGTGTGTGTTTTGAAAATATTGTGTACCTCGGTTATTTGGGTTATTCGTCATAACCTTTCTAAATTCATCTTACACAAACAACTTGTGGCATGCACAGTATATCACTGTACATTTTACAAGGTCGTGCACATCGATATACGCTTGCTTGTTAAAATTGCAGGATAGGTGAGCAGGTCAAACCCAAGCCGAAACTGGATTCAACACAGGTGCAAATGCAAAAACAATACAACCAGACTCGAGTGAACCAAAGGTGAATACGAATGCTCAAAACAACAAGTTCAATGGTCAGTACACTAAAGTGCAATAACATAGCAAAACAAAGCAAGAAGGTCAACAAAGACTAGACCAGACTTTATTCAAATGCACTAGACACACACACACACATATACACACACACATATATACATATATTATATATCAATTTGGGTCCAACCAACACTAAAACAGCCCCAACCAACATGAAAACATGTAACAAGACTATAATACCAAAGATCACTAGAAATGTTCCCATTAAGATTAAACCTGCAATAACTTCAAATGAAACATGACAGCAAGTATGCATATGGCACTAGAGCTGTTTAACTCGAAACCAATCAAAATGCAACAAGCTAGTAGAAAAATACGACCAGACTAGACCAAACTTCAAGATAAATCAAACAGAATCACTTCAAGCAAAACAACACAGCAATCAGGCTTAACCAAATGTATAACCAGAATAGTCCAGTCAAGAATCAACAAGACCAGATCAATGAAAGTGCACAAGACATCAAAAAAATCCAAACATTGACATGCACATGAAGACTCCAACCAGAACCATGCTCACAAAGCTTCGGACACGCTCACAAGTCATTGAAGAGCATCAAGCTATGCAGACCCATGAAGATACAACATGACAACGCAAAAACAGCATGCAAAAACACATTTTCGAGATTGTACACGTAAAGCCTCAAACAAAATCAGACATGTACAAGTTCAATGTAATGGTCAGGAAGTTCAAAGTAAAGGCTCATGAAGCTTCAACAAAATGTATGCATGATGAACACACATGAATGAAAATTCACATGCAACCAGACTCGAACAAAACTTATGCATATGGTTAGAGCAATAGTGGTGCACTATACATATACATATGCAACCAGAGTACAGGGTCCAGTACAGATCAGTGCATATCGATATGCAAGCATTCAACATGTACGACAAATGGAACCGAACTAAAGTAACAGAGGAGACTTCAATAGAAGGAAATGGATATGAAACTCAAAGCAACTAGCATAGTGAAAAACATATGCAACAGAGGAGACAACTATTCATATACATGCACCAATCATACACAAATATACACTATATGTAAGTATGTATATGCATGGAGAAAACACATTAAACTCAAGCAAACAGTGAATAGAGCAATGAAACGACAGTGAAGTCATGGTTTTGAATCTGTCATAAGGAAACTAAAAATTCAGAAAATCGTCTAGTCGTAGAGGGTAACAAGTCAAAGCCAACAAAGAGTGGAACAAAGATCAAGTCATAGTTTATATTATAATGAATAAGTCAAAATTCAGTTCAAAAATATGCTAATATATGAAGAAGTCAAAATATATCTCAAGTTCAAATGCAAGATAGAAGCGAACAATGAAGAGGTCATAAGAGCAACAAACGGAACTGACTCAAGCAATTCGAGCAAGTTAAAACTCGTTAGTGGCACATGGAGTGACGTGTAAACCAATGAACAAGTTAAAAATCATCTCATCGTTCAATCGAAAATCGTAAAATTATTTAATTTACCTACTTTAAAACATTACCGTGTCGATTTTCCTTGTTTAAATGTTTAGAAACCCCTGTCGACATCGTGGCGCCCCATGTATCGACCAGAATTCATAAGCCACTCAAGTATAAATTAATATAATATAAAATAATTTTATGTCACTAGCAAATATGCGCTCATATATGTACATTCAAACTCATCCTAGGGTCTCGGTTACCCTATCTCAAATGTGTAAATTCACAACAAAGCCTAGGTGTTTACTCAACCAAGCTCTGATACCACGTTGTAACGATCCACTTTTCCATACAATTCAAGCTGACAATAAACCACACATGTCCAACCCAAATCGAAATGAAAGACGGATAGTTAAAGGAAAGAAAGAAAGAAGAATAGAAGAGAAGAAGAAGAGAAAAGAAACTAATGACAACACAGAATCTCACAACTACAGCGGAATAACATACAATATAATATCAATGATCTTTACAAAAAGGAAACTGTTACATACATACATCCATCAGAGTACAACAACAATCACAATTACCAACCTGGACAGTTATAACATCCCGTCCTCACAATTGTCGAGAATTTCCATAACAAAACAACAGAAAATAAAACATATATGAGAATACGACTTAAAGTTCTCTAACTCATCTCTTTAGCTCCAAAGAATTCCAACTAAATTTGTAATATGCTCGGTCTGACCCAAGCATTATAATAAAATAACAATTGAGTTAGTCTGGAAAACCAGCATGAGAAAATACATCCAACTGAACTTTTTAAAGTTATATAAAAACCTTTGAAAACCAAGGTATCTCGTAAGACCACGCTGCACATAAACACGGATGGATTTTTACCTTATGATAACTAAAACATTTCATATGAAATCCTCTGATATTATAATAGTGTCTAATATACAAGCAATTATTAATCATAATCGAAATTGTTGCTTTAATTAAATTCCAGCATGTTATGTTCTATAACCAAAACCAAACGCTCGTATGAGAGAGTGGGTTCCAACTATGAAAGGTTAAGGGTCTACCCACCAAATCCACACACCTCTAGATAAAATGTACGGGAGGTGTAACGACCCGGAATTTTGGTCGTTAATTTTGAATATTTATTTTACTTTAAATGTTGAATTTGAATTATAAATTGATTTTGAACATGGAGAATTTCTGAAATGGGTTAAAATTTCAAATATAGCAATTAATTGGATATGGTAAGTATAAATTTAATATCTGAAATTTGGTAAATATGGGAATGTGGAGTTAGATGAGAATGGAAATGATTTCTAAGTTGTTTTAAACTCTGTTTGAATTAGAGCGATGGTATTGGACTTTTGAATGGGATCAAAAAGTCATTAGGTTAGAATTTGGAAATTTATATATTAATTTAATAGTGAAATTACTATAAATAGAAATAGTGTAAATAATTGAACCTTGATTTAAAATGGGTCAAAATGATTTCTAATATGACTATAAATTCTATTCGATTTATAAATGGAGTTAGTAAAATTTAAAATTGAAATTTTAAACGATTCTGACAATTTTGGAAATCGCTCAGTTTAATCAATGCAATTAATAGCCTTTCGAGGCACAGTCTCGGAATTCGACGAAACCGGTTCCATTAGATCCGCAATAGTTTATTATTATCGAATTTTGAATTTCGTAGCATTTGGAGTTACCATTTGGTCATACGGAGTAAAAAATCATTGAAATAAATATCAAAAATTTAATATTTAATTCGATTCAAAAAGTTATCTTCCACATACGATCAAATTTGGCCCCCAAACATATTCCATTGTGTTCGAAATAGGGGTAAAATATTTTAATCCAGGTGGCATGTTTTGTTTGGCGATCGTTTGAAAAAGCACATTAAAAATCGAAAAATATATTAAAATAATGTTTATATGCGTATGTGTGTATATATATATATACACATGCCATAGTAAACCCTAGCTAAAATAGTTGCAACCATCGTTCTTTTATTTGTATGGCCGAAAATAGCCAAGTTTTCACCCTTGATTTCTTCCAACCCATCGACATTTAGCGAAAATCCTCTACTAGGAAATCGAAGAGCACGACGAAGGCTTCCCATCCTTATGGTGGACCGTCACGAAGCTCGAAGAGGAGGCCAGAAAAAGGACGCTTTCATGCAGCTTTCAAGCGTGAATTTCGAGAGAAAGGAGGGGCTTGAGGGTGAGGTTCTTGCCGAAGGTGGGGTTGGTGATGGTCTTCGACGTGATATGCTCTGATTATCCTCTAGGGTGACTAGGGAGGAGCAGAAATCATGGAAAGAGGGTGGCTGGGTTTGTTTACCTGAGGATATACGCAACGAGGAGGAAGATAAAGGACAGCTTGAATCTAAGAGTGTGATCAACGGTTGTGATTTACTAAGGTTTAAAAAATTTATTTATATAAATCATATTCAATCTTTAATAATGTATATCTTCTCTATATGAGGTCGAAATCGGACGAAACAAGCAGCGCCGGAATCGCAACGACGAATACTATGCGCTAGAGTAAATATGGAGTCAATTGGAGTGAGCGAAAATTTTAGATCTAAAATTGGAACGTTGGCAACGTAAAAACTCAAGGTTAATTAATCTCACTCAATTTTGGACTGCCAGTATTCATTTTAAATAGTTAAATTTTCCTAAATGATTGATTGGTTAAATTGTTGCATTTTTATCAATTGGATATGATGTTATATATAGTAATATATATTTATTGGAGTGATTGATATTCCTATATATATAGCGGATAAGATCCTATGCGCCCTGCATAATAGCGGATGACCATATATACCATGATATTCCACCTTGAAGCGGAAATGGTATTTTTATGTTGTGCTAGCATCTGTGGAATACAGAGAAACGGGTTGGAGAGATCCAACTGGATTCCTTAAAAATATTTAATTTAATTTCATATTTGGTGATATATGTTTTGTTGAAATAATCTGTGACAAATCATTGTGTGATTTGAATTGATTGGATGTTATGACAGCTAAACTAGATTTTTGGTGTTTTAAAATACCAATAAAAATATGTTTTAAATTGGCAAAGAATGGTAAACAAGGATTTTTAAAATAAAAGTATATGATAAAGGATTTTTAAATAATAAATCCTTAAATGGCACTTGTTTAAATATGAAGGGTTTGAAATCGAGAATATTGGGTTTGTTTTAAAAAGAGGATTTTTAATTAGTAATTTGGTAAATTTTGAAAGGGTTAAAATATTCTGGAAACTAGTTATTAAATTATTTTAAATTGTTAAAGCATATTTAATTATATATTAGTTACTTTATAATGATTTTTAAGGATTTATTTTATTTAAGAACTAGTCAGCATTTTGTTTTAAAAGATAACTATTAAATATTAGTATGGCTTTGTATAATAACTTTTATTTAAGTATTTTGCCTAGATTTGATTTGAGAATTTATTTTGGAATTTACAAGCATTATATGAGATAATTTTTGAAATTAAGTTTTCAGAAAGTAATGGTATACTCGCATCGCGTAAATCGGGGGCAGTGAGTGCATGTAGTTAAATTTTGGATTTCTATGGGTAGAGACGTAACCATTAAGCTGTGATCCATGGTTTAATACCGCGGTGGTACTTTCCACATTATTTTAAAAAGGGTTTTTCAAATATTTTTGAAAAGGGTAATTTGTTAATATACTGAATTCGATAAGATAAGTACAAACTTTGGATAAAGAGATTTAATTTATTTAAAATTTAATTTAAAGAAGACTTGGTGTTTTCAGTGGAAATGAAGTGTTTGGTTGAATTGATTATTCTATTTGATATTTAAATAACCGGCTACCAAATCTGGACCTAATTAAACTTTGGAGATATCTAGAAGAAGTATGGGAATTATATGATACAGTTACCGTTCGAGGTGCTATACTGTACGTATAAACTCAT
Organism: Allium cepa; assembly: GCA_030765085.1. Taxonomy (NCBI): domain Eukaryota; kingdom Viridiplantae; phylum Streptophyta; class Magnoliopsida; order Asparagales; family Amaryllidaceae; genus Allium; species Allium cepa. The sequence goes on along the minus strand of CM060941.1, from coordinate 489,298,294 downwards.
TTCGTTCTTCTAGGACGTTTATAAGGTAATTCATCCACCATCGGTTAGGAGGTGATCTCCAATCCTATTTTCATCTGTTTAGTCCCTAGAGAACCGGCGTTGAGTTTACTAGAAATAGCAAACGTTGTTTCTAAAAGACCGGGATCAGATAAGTTATCCGAAAACCACTTCGATCCAATGAGTGCATTTTCGAAAATGAAGACAAGAGCATGGAGTCGAAGATGGAGCAGTGAAGTGCAAGGGCTGATTTCCATTAACCCTGAGGGTGATTCCAAAATGGTTGTAGTAAAAATAGTGTTATGCCTTCGATTCCGTTCAGACCCTGATCGGACTTGTATAGATGAATGCTATCGGTACATTATCACTGGAGGGCAATGAGCATTCTAAGTGAATATTCTAAAAAGGTAAGCCTCTAGCCTCATCAACCAGGAATGACTGAAAATCAGGGAGGATGCAGCAAGGCTAAGTGGGTAGCACCTAAGTAGGGTATGTCTATCACCTTTCTAGATAACCTCGGATATTAACACTATGTGTGGAAGGAGCTTGAAAAGGGTGGGAACACCCGAGGTGATAGCATATTCAGTCTATCCAGGTCAAGGATAGTCCGGTCTTGTGTAGCAGGGGACCACGGTGCGGTCCTTGGTATAGTGTTTCAAGACATGTACTATGACAGGTGGTACCCCAGTACCTACTCATTCAGATGGAATCCATTCTTTAATAAGTGTCGTATGGTTTTGATTGTGCCCAACTATGCTTGAATGTGAGATGCAAGCATTTCAACTATTTGAATAAGTATTTGTACTTAGACACTATTATAATATCAGATGATTTTGATGTTTTTGGTTATCGTAAGGTAAAAACCCGTCGTGTTTATTTGTGGCATGGTCTTACGAGATACCTTTGGTTTTCAAAGGATTTTGATAACTTTAATAATTCAAAATTGAGTGTGTTTTCTCACGCAGGTTTTCCAGACTGACTCCGGTGTTATTTTATTATAATGCTTGGGTTAGACCGAGTATTATAGGTTCTGGTTAGGATGCTATGGAGCTCAGGAGAAAAGCTGGAGACCGAGACGTATTCTCGTACTTGTTATTTCTGCTGTAGAGTTTGTTTGAAATTACCAGCAAAATTATGAGGGCAGGTTGTTATAATTGTCCAGCTGATAATTATTGATTTGTGTACTCTGGTATGAGACATGTATATTACAGTTTTAATTTGTGTAAAGAGCTATTGATATTATATATTGCTCTGTCCGCTGTGAGATTCTATTTTGTTTTAATTTTCTTCTTCTTCTACCTCCTTTCTTTTCCCTCAGCAATCTGTCTTTTCGGCACTCGATCATTCGGCTTGTTATACGATGAGCGTATTTATGTCGGTTTTCGAGAGACGAAAATGGTGGGCCGTCACAGTAGGCTAAAACATGTTTGCACCTCTGCTACTTAGGATCGGCACTATCCCCTTCTTGAGTAACATCGAATATGATCACCCCTAGGTTTCAATCAACACACAATGGGATCTGGAAGCACACATGAATATCGCCCTAGACTTAGGATGATCACACCCTACTAGGGTGCGACCCACTTAGCCATGTTGCATTTCCCTGCTTTATTCATTTCCTAGTTGTGAGGCTCCAAGAGGCCACGCTCTAACCATTTATGTAGCACTTCCCACTAGAAATGCTAACGGTGCCCTCCAGGCAATAACGCAATATTAGCATTTATCCATACAAGTTTCTTCAAGGACTGAACAAATGATTGAGAACTCCGTCTCCAATTCCGTTATCTTCAAGATGTCTTCTCTTCGAACGCTTGAGTAGATCAAAGTGGTTTTCGGATAACATATCCGATCTTGGTCTCTTTGAAACAATATTCGACAGTTTTCGGTAAACTCAACCCCGGTTCTTTAGGAAAAAAATAGTCAAAGATAAGATCAGAGATCACCTCCTGACCGTTAGTCGATGGATTTCCTTATCATTAGCCCGGAAGAAAAATATGAGATTTACACGAACAGTGCAGCATCATCAGAGATGATTGTGCCATAATATTAACATGAATAACCAACTTAAAAACAAAATATTTTTCCTTGGTAAAAAATCCATTCTTAATTCCAACCTAGTCTTTTCCATATTATAAAATTACGTTTGAGAATATCATTCCATTTTATAAAAATTTCATTCCGTAGAACCAATTTTTTTATGAATTTCATTTATAACTGTATTTCCTTTATGAATCTCACTCGTTCATAAATCTTTTTAAAACATTAATCACCATCTGTTTTAACGTTGCTTCCATATAGATATATTCCTTTTATAAATTCCTTTCTATTCATAAAAATATTGTTTAACATTCCAAAATTATCCTCGCTTTCAATTTCCACAATAGAGTCAGTAATTTTTAAAATATCAGCCTATATCTTAAATAAATCCATCGTTTGATTTATTTGTCCAATTTATTAAACGATAATAATTCCCTTTAATTACAAACCCCATTTATAAATTCACGCTTTTATTAACAACATACGATTTACAAATCTTTACTCCCTTTGTAAAAGTATCACTCTTAAAAATTATCCCATTTTTAAGTTTCACGTTTATAAATAAATTATAATATACGTACTTATATACGTATATATCATTTTATACAAAGATGATTAATAAAATTATAACAAACTATTTTTAATTTCTTTTAAAACATATCCCTTTATTATAAAAGACGGACTTATTCTCCAAGATTCTAAAAATCTATATTTTACAGTTCAAAAACCTCTATTAGAATATTTTATAAAACTATCAATTTATAATGTTTAAAGTCATGCTTCCATTTTAGAAAAATTATTAAAACATATAGAATTTCTAAATCACCTTGAAATCCCTTTTTAAATCAAATCTCTATTTTATAGTATTTTATAATACCAAAAATGAGGCCCGGTGCTACTAAAGCACTATTTAAGCAAAATCATATCAAATTCATCAATATAGCATTCAACAAGTCATATATCATTATATATATGAAACTAAAATCAACAGTGTGAGGAATCCCGTTGGATCCCTCCAACCTGTCCCCCTGCGTCACATATAGTATATAATCATAAAAATATAAATCAACCGCTTCAAGGAGGAATTCATATACAAAGGGTCATCCGTTTCTACATGAAAATGTAATAGGGTCGCATCCGCTCCATTAGGCTGGAATATAAGCAATTTAACTAATAATAAGAGTAAATTATCCAAACAGTCAATAACTATTAGAAATAAATGTCCAAACATCCAATAAATAATATTTATTGACTATATAAATTTTCTGATTAACCAAAAAGGTGAGGTTAAATACTTTGATTTTTAATAGTTTCCAAATGTTCCTTTTTGAATTAAAATTGAATAGATGTTCAATTTTAACCTAAAACTCCAATTAGCTCAAAATTCGTCCAAACCAACTGATAGTTGTGCTCGCTGATGCGAATACAACCCTACTTGTCATGCTTGAAACGGACCTCGTACGAACAAGTTGTGAATTATTTAACATTCGATATAATTAAAATTTAACTAACAAAATTAAATATTTCAAATCTTTCTTCCTCCTTACCCTTCATGCGCATTACTTCCAAGCTCGCTTTTTTTATTCTTTCAACGTCAATTGACAAACGCTCTTGCTCATCAACAACTACACGTGCGTCAACTGGCCACCGCCTACCTGACCACCATGCCGCCTCCGCCTCCATGCAATAATGCGCACGTGCATGAATTCGCGTGGTGAACCCAAAAACCTGCTGGTGAACGCGGGGCCTTGGCCGCCGCCTCTGCTCGTCGTTCGACGATCCGACCATATAGATTTGTTCGTAGAGTCGAGCTCTCCAACATTCATTTCGGACATTTCGGCTAATTTTTCTCCCAGCTCGCCATGCAATAATGGCCGTTGGATGGTGGAGTTATAATGGCGGCTGAGGTTTCTTTTTAGGGTTTGGTTTGCAAATGGAAGAAAGTTAAGGGCTATGTATAGAAAATAAACTTGGCACTGTTTATATGTTAAAATTTCGAACTCCAAGTAAGGCGTGCTGCCTGGCGTTCTACATGTTATACCCTTATTTTGAATACAATGGAACTTGATTCAAGGCCTAATTCGATGATACGCAGAAGATGGCCTTTCAAATCAAATTATTTTAATTTAAATTAACATTGATCAATTTCTATGTGTTTCGAACTCGCACGACCAAATGGTACGTCCAAATGACACAAAATTCGGCAGGATATAATAATTCACTATTACATATCCAATGAAACTGTTTCATCGAAATCCGAGACGGTGCCTTGGAAAGCTATTTTTAGACGTTAATCAAAACGAGTAATTTCCAATTTCAATTTAATCGCTTTTAAATCAAATTAAAAGTTTGCTATTATTCAAATAGAATTTAAATCAACTTTCGAAATCAATTTCATTCACATTAAATTTAAGATTCAATTATTTAAAACATTTTAAATATTAAATTTAACAATTTAATTATCAAATAAATCGCTATGTTTGAAATTCAAGTTATTTAATTTATAAAAATAACTTTTCAATATTATAAATAAATTAAATATTCCAAATTCAAATGACTAAAATTTTGGATCATTACAGTTCGAGACTCTGAACAAAGAATATAGGTTATAGATGGATTTTGGTTTATATCGGACTTGGATTTGAAAGTGCACTTATAGTGATAGTCGCTATAGAAGTAGTTGTGAATTGCCTTACTTTTAGCGATTGCTATGGAACTTTGTAGAGAGGTACTTAGGGGTTTCTCACCATATTTATATTGTTATATATATATATATATATGTTTATATATATATATATATATGTTTATTGCTATTAAAACTTTGAATGGTAAAAAGTTAAGTAACATCTCAAAAAATGCCCAAAACATCACTAGTGAAATATTACCCCGTTTAGACTTGAATTTTGGACTTAAGAGGTTCGAAAAGATATTTGATTTAAGTATTTTGTTTCAATATTTTTATAAGGGTTTACTAACTCTTATTAGATTATTTTAAAAGTGGTTTGAGATCTTTATTACTTTTTAAGCATTAGCTGTGAATTTTTAAAGAAGCAATATTTTGTTAAAATATATAGAAAACATGTCATTTTCAAGTTTTTAAGGATTTTATTTACTTGTTATTGTCAAGTAATATTTTGCAAAAATGTTTTAAGATATATTATAAGCACTATAAAATATTTTTCAAATTAATTTTAAGTATATATAGTTTTTAGAAATTATGTTGACTATTTTATATCTTGTGTAATAAATATCTTATAATATGGTTTATTTAATATATAGTTTATAAATAAATTACTATATAATTATATCTTTTTAAAGGATTTTAAAAGTAAAAAAAAGGTATATGAAGGGATTAGAATGGCTTAATGGCCAAATGGTTAATTGTTTAGTTACTTATTGAAAAGTAATTAACTATGCTTAACACTAAAAGTCGATGAAGTAAGGATTATCTATTTTTGAGAGTTAAGACTGATGTCAAGTAAGAAGAGAGCAATAGAGCGCTAACCTAATGAGCTTCGCTCTTGAACGAGGAATAATAAGTTGAAAAATGTCGAAAAATTGATAATCGTGTTGGTTTCTTATTATTTATGGAAATCATTAATACTATACTTAACAATAAAAGCCAACCAGGTAGACTTATCTATTTGTGAGATTCAAGAATGAAGTTTTTAGGCAAGGCTTTGATGCATCCAGTGCTATAACTTACCCAGCTTCACTTCTGAATGAGGAATAGTTAAGTAGGAATGTCGGAAACAAGTTAAGCATACGAATTGTGATTTCTGTAAGCTATCATTTTTAGAACTTCATAGTTTACTAGTCAAATACTGAACTTGTTCGAATATGAACTTAGATCTTTAAAATAAATGTTTTCAAAGATAGAAATAAGTATATAATGGTTTTGGGTTTTCTATGAAATTGTTAATAGCATTCGTCTTTAACCATTTTTATTTTACCTATGAATGTAAATAGATCTTTAAAAGAATGATTTAAAGATAAGCATGAGAAAAATGGTCTAGGGTTTATAGTGACAATGTGTAAGTGACTGAAACACCCCACACCCCTTAATATATCCAAAAGGACACACTAAAAGGCATGGTGCGTTGTAGGTATTTCTAAACTAACAGAGACTAAGATTCAAAAGACAAAAAATTGTAAAAACAGTGGAAACTAAAATGATAACTTATTCAAAACAAAAATTTCATAATTGCATCATAAACAAAATAATTCAGATACCAAATAAGACATACATGTCTCAAAACCCAATATGCCTCATGAAATAAAAACTCGTAGTCTCAATAAAAATCAGAGCATAAATATCCCTCTCAAGTGTCAGTACAAAGAAAGAAAAAGGAAAATAAAAGTAGAGAAGTACATAGCGGAATCTTCTCCAAAAATCCTCCGAGCAACTGCAATCTATTGCCCTCTTCCTTGATTGCCTATGGGGGGAAGGGAAAATAGAGGAGTGGTCAGACTAAAATTCTGGTGAATGATAGTAACTACTAGAATCTTTAAGCGAAGTAAAAGTAATAGACTCTTCAATAGTTCTAGTATATACAAAAGGAAACAAAGGAAATAGGAAAGAGATAAAGCTAGAAATAAATACGAATTAACTAGTACTCATATAATAAAATCGTTTAACTTTGATTTTTTGCACTTGTCCTTGATAGCTGCTTTGTTTGGCTGAATTCCTAATCCTATAATTAGGATGAAATCCCAATTCTACACTTTGATCGGCCTGCTACTCTATAGACCTTACTGCAAACTAAATGCTATATAAATTCCTACACAAAAGGCAATGGTGTCTATGAAAGACACACATACTTAGCACTTGGAACTCAACAGCGACTTATCTTCCCTAATCGATGCCACACACTCGATCACCGCTGGTTCGCACAATCTATTGCTCCCTCTTTTGATTTTTATTTAACCTAGATAGCATAAGCGGGCCATTGTCTCACTTCATGCTATTGTGAGACACCGTGTCCATAGAAAATGGGGAATGTTGTTGGTACTGGTCCCTGTCAAACGAAATCTAGTTGCATCCCTTGTCCAAATCCCCACGATTTAGTCTTTTATTTATTGAGCTCTTATCTACCCTAGATAGCATAAGCATATCCCAAAGGAAATGCTGTCTGTATGGATCTTTTCTTTTAATTATTGGCCACCTATCTTTCCTAAACAGCATAAGGGAAATGCTGCCGGTACGGATCTTTTCTTTTAGCTATTGACCACCTATCTACCCTAAACAGCATGAGGGAAATGCTGCTGATACAGATCTTTTCTTTTAAGTATTGACCACTTATCTACCCTAAACAACATAAGGAAAATGCTGCTGGTACAGACCTTTTCTTTTAACTATTGACCACTTATCTACCCTAAATTGCATAAGGGAAATGTTTCTATTACGGATCTTACTTTCATCTTTGCTTGTTAACTTAGATAAATTATTTTAAATAAGCTTTTGTCATTATTCTTATTATCCGTGCTTATTAATTTATCCTAAGTCTTAAATAAGCCTCATTCTGTTCTGTTTTCTTATTATACTTACGTTATAATTATGCTTATTACTTAACCCAAGGTCTAACCCAAGGTCTAAGTTTGAAAATAAGACACTTTCATCTTTTACTCTTTTTAGTTATAATTTTAAGTTACAACTAGGCCAATCTCTTTAATTTAGTCTAATTCTAACATCAATATCATAATTAGGCTCAATTTCATTCTTAATTCCATTTTTATTACAGTCTTTACAATTTTTATCTTATCTTTTTTTCTTTCAGTATTCTTATAATTTTAATCCATGTTCGTCTTAATTCTATTCAAATCCATATGCGAAAAAGAAGGAAAAGTAAAAGAAAACTAAAAATAGAAGAAAATCCAAAGTGTAGGAAAAAGATGTAAATAACGCATAAATAACAGTAAATAAATTAAAATACTGTAAATAAATGGAAACGCTATAATTAACAGAAATAAACTAAAATTAACTCGAAATAATAGCTAAAATAAATATACTGAAAATAATTCTTAAAACTGTAAATAAACTACTAAAAAGGTTATTCCAAAAATCGTAGTAAAACTACAACTATTGGAAACCTTATTATTTTAAATTACTTAAAGAAATTTAAAAATAATTACAATCACTCACCTGTGATCCTAAGCCCTTCACTTTTGGTCTTCTCGAATCCACTTGAGGGTATTAAAATATTTTTATTAAAAAGATTCTCTCCTTGAAAAATTATTCCTTTTAGGGTCCTTCAAGGTGAACCTAAGCGAAGAAAATCTAGAATGAGAAAAAGTGTTAGACCTAAAGTCTTATATATAGGGGTAGAAGTGGATCTCAAACAGTTGTATTTGGGGATTGAATATGATGCAACCATGTCATAGGCTGAATAGGGGCCATCAGATGCAAGAATGGAGGGACCAGATTGAGTTAAAGAATGCAAAACATGTAGAGAATAGGCTAACTAAATCTACTAGATGAAGGAATTTTCCTTCGTCCAATTTCTAAGGCAGGTCAACCACCAGATCGAGCACCCCTATACCCATCGACCGGCCGGTGGACCTAGGGTGAGGTTAGGTCGACCAAGCCTATATACTTATTTTTTTTCTTGACATTTGTTTAATTCATATCTTGGCCATATTAACTCGGATTTTGACGTTGTATATATGGAAGTTGACCAAAAAATTACCACATACATAATGGTGCAACTCCCATGGCTCAATTATAATAATTTTCCAAAGTTATGTTATTGTTTAGTTAATTAATAAATTAACTATTATGGGTTAAATATCAAGTTGTTACATTCTCCCCTCCTTTAGGGATTTCGTCCCCAAATCTATAAGGATAAGAGAATGTACTAAATATTTTCATCCAAGTTCTACAACCAACTACTCAACCATCATCCATTCATCCATTGTCCTTTAGTTTTTCTAATGCAATTTATGATAATTGTGCTATTAGTGTAGTGTAATTGTTCCTAACTAATGCAAAAGATTAGGCAGTTCACTGATTCAGTTGACCTCCTTTTGTGCAATCATGTCCATGCCATGTATCCAAATGAATGCAAAAATTACCTAATGATAACTGATAGTTCTATATGCGTGCTACAAACATCATTCAAATGCAACAACCATGTGATAATCATCCATTTATAGCAACCATAGAAATAAATTAAAAATGCACACACTTCCATATGCATATGCTCTAGTGTCCTAATTAGGCTGATCCCTAAAGAATAATGTGCCTAGTGTACCTATTTGCCTCCGTTAGCATTCGCTAGCAAATACTTGCAATCACTAGCATACATCATTCATAACATGTTCTATTAGCATGTTTACATCAAATACTACCATCCATAGGTTGAATCCTAAGTTCTACCCTCCCAAGGATAATAAAGGAAAGAACCTATTCAAAACTAACGATGGAAATAGGAAATTTGAAATTTACTATCAAAGAGAGATGTGGATAAGAAGTACGCATTTTCTCCTAATTAATTTAATCTTTTTTACTCTGCTTACATGAATCAACATTCCTAGGTTCTCACTAGGGTCTTATATGTTCTACGAAAACTCTATTATTACTTCCAAAAGTAATTACTGATGTCTCTTCTGTAGCATTACCCCTTTTCCATTAAACCTAGGAAATGATTCCTATCTACTTCACATTTAGGAGTTTGGTTCGGTATCTATAGTTCCATTTTTAAAAATTAAGGTTTCTAAATTTTTAAAACATTAAATCCTAAAAACTTTGTCCTTAAAAGTGTTATCTTTAAATTCTTCTTAAATTCAAAAATACTCGGCTGCTTAACATTCTATGTTTCTAGATTTAAATCATTACATCTTTTTTATTTTATATTATTTTCCAAACCTAAAAGGGAAAAACTTTCAAATTCTAAGTCCAAACTTATTCCTTGTTTTCTTTTAAAGACCTTTCCAGTTTTCTATAAAAATTTGAATTTTCAAATTCTAATTTTATTAAATTTTCCATCTCCAAAAACTTATTTAATTTTTTCACTAAACCTTTTCCTTTCAAAATATCTTTAAACTGTTTTTATGTGTTTTCAAAACATCTTCTTATTATACCTTACGGTGACATACCTTAATATATTGGAACTACTTTCTCAAATGAGAAATTATTAATGATAAAATCTTCTATGAACCTTTCAAAAGAGAAGCTTGTGTGAAATTACAAGGAACTTATTTTATATTTTTTCAAAATAGGCTATACAAAATATGATGCTTTTCATACCTTGTATATCTCTTTCATGTATTCCTTGTAACTTGCACAAAACATTTTTATTGGTTTTGTAGAAAATCATACCATTATTCTTTTAATTCCAATAGATTAAAGTATGTTTAATTTATATTATTCAATGATAAATATTTTCTAATATCTAGCTTACACACTTTCCTTTTAGAAAAACTCATCTTCAAAACTGTTTAATACTCCCATAACTGCAAAAACATTTCCTTATACTTATTAAAAATAATAAGTGTGCTTTACAAACCATTTTGTTTCTATACTTAGAAATTATCTTTTAAAAAACATTTTTATTTGGGTTTAAAACAAATGTTGCGTAAAACAATGTTACTACAACCCAAAAATACTAGTGTATAAATTTATAAAAAATAAATACAAATAAACCACATCTACTTTGTAAAAACATTTTCTTTGGGAGCCATTTACTATAACGGTAACATTATAGTTTATGCTCCCTTTATTTCCATGAAACATCTATTACAACAACAAATGTTGTAATCTACGTTTTCGATACTTAATACATTTAGGTTTTTATATTTAAAATCTCTGTTTACTTAAAAAGAAAGTAGTGACCTATGTGCGCTTTATAATTCTTCAAAAAGAATTTCACCTTTTCAAAAAAAAATCATCATATAAAAACCAATTTAAATTTCATACCATTCTTCAAAACCCCATATTTATTTTCTATAGAAATGTTAAAAATAAAAATTTTCACTTCTAATAATTACATTTTTTCTTCCACTTTTTAAATTTCAAAAATTCCATTTTATTGGGCTTGGCATAAAGTGAATTTTATTCTTGCTCACCGAGGAGTACTTTCCCTAAAACTTGGAAATCTAATTTCTTTATACAAAAGTGACACTTCAAAAACTTTTCTCTCAACTGATGAAACACGAAGTGTACAAAGAACCTTCTAAAAATGTCTGAAAAATCGTTAATGACTGGGACGGAATCAAGCTTTCCTAGTGATGATCAAAGGAAAAAAGGAAGCTCAACATGAATGACCCATACTGGTCATAAGAAACCTCGAGAGTCCTACCGTTGTATGTTTCTAGTCTAATATAGCTCTATATGTGGATAGCCTATCCATCTTCAATATCATCCCATACCCCGAAAAACCCAAAACACAGGAATCACAGTCAAATTCTATGCGTAGAATAAAAATTTTCAAACCCTTACAAACCATAGACAAGTGTGCCGATCCTCCTATGGGGTTTGAAACAACAATGGGTCTACTATTAAAGAATGGCTAAGTGCAAATAATCCATAAGAGAATTAGAGATAGAAGAGTGTGATGCTCCAGAATCGAAAAGAGTCTAAATGGAAAAATCAGAAATAGAAATCAAAACTTCTTCAGTGATTTTCCTACCTCTATGCGGTCCATTGCTAGAAGGCACTGCATCCAAAGCCTGTATCGGTGCTATAGGCGTGCTCGCTCGCTCCCTACCTCATCTTTTGAGGATAGGCTTTACTAAAGTGGCCAGGTTGTCCACAATTGAAACAATTCCCTTTCATTGCTGCCTGCCTACAATCCTTTGTGTAATGACCAAACATCCCATAACTCTTGCACTTCTCATTTTTCTCGATCTGCTTTTGAGGTCCTCCTCCTTCCATTTTCTCCTCGCCCTTCTTGTCTTTCCCCCACTTCTTCTTAGACCTTTCCGACTTAGGGGCCTCCTTAAACTCTCCCTCCTTAGCTGCATCAGACATAAGTGCCATCTCTACTATTGACTCATATGCAGCTCCCATCAGCATGTGAGTCAATAACAACATTGAAGGGGCTGATTCAATCCCTCTCCAAACTTCAAAACCTTCTTGTCGGTGTATTAACCAACTCCATTCCAAACTGTGACAATTTATTGAATTGATTGATGTACTCCTTCAACGACGTACTCCCTTGCTTCAAATCGATAAACCGCTCTAAATGAACACTTTCCTCTACTTGAGACAAAAACTTCCTATTGAATCGCTCTCGTAATCCATCCCAAGTCACCTCTCTTCCTTCTAACTCAATGACCTCCCACCAATATGAAGCCTCCTCTTTCAGCTGCCAATATGCTAGTTGAACTCGCTGTTGATCATCCAATCCCAATTGTTCGAATATCCTCTCTGCATCTCTAAGCCAAGCTCTTGCCTCCACAAAAGTCTCCTTACCAGAAAAAGTCTTCCCACCCAAACTCACAAAATCCTTACAAAGCTTAGAGAAATTGATGGCGGCTGGTGGGTTGATGGGATTCCTACCAGCTAGTGCTTGGTTGGGCTCATGCACCTCGGAGTCGTGGCTTGTGGACACCTACGAAATGAGGCTAGGACTGGAGTGCCCTCGGGAAAGTTCGGGGAATCCTCCATTCTACGAAAAGAAAAGGATAGTTTAGGAAAGAGTCCAAGGGAGAGTGAACTGGACTTTTGAAGGGATTTTTATAAAAACACTTTTATACTTAAAAACTAATTCTAAAAGTTCTTGTCTAAAAACTATTTTTAAAAGGGTTATTTTGAAAAATACTTTACTTTTAATATACATTTTTAGGGATCTTGTAACCTTAGGCTTTGATACCATGTGAAAAAACCCCATACCCCTTAACATACCCAAAATGGCACATTAAAAGGCATGTGCATTGTAGGTATAACTAAAACTAACAGAGACTAAGATTTACAAGACAAAAATTGGTAAAAACAGCGGAAACAAAAAAGATAACTTATTCAAAACAAAAACTTCATAATTGCTTCATAAACCAAATAAGTCAAATACCAAATACAACGTACATGTTTCAAAACCCAATATGTCTCATGAAATAAAAACTCGTAGTCACAAAGAAATCAGAGTATAAATTTCCCTCTCAAGCGTCAGTGAAAAAAAAGGGAAATAAAAGTAGGGAAATAAAAGTAGGGAAATAAAAGTAGGGAAATACATAGCAGATTCTTCTCCAAGGATCCTCCGAGCAACAACAATCTACTGCCCTCTTCCTTGATTGCCTATGGGGGGGAAGGGAAAATAGAGGAGTGGGTCAGACTAAAAGTATGGTGAATGATAGTAACTGCTAGAATCTTTAAGCAAAGTAAAAGCAATAGACTCTTCAATAGTTCTGGTATATTCAAAAGGAAACAAATGAAATAGGAAAGAGATAAACTGGAAATAAATACAAATTAACTAGTACTCAATTAATAAGGTAGATTAATTTGATTATTTGTACTTATCCTTGATAGCTACTTTGATTAGGCTGAATTCCTAATCCTATAATTATGCTGAAATCCTAATTCTACCCTTTGATCGGCCTGCTACTCCTTAGACATTACTGCAGACTAGATGGTATATCGCTCCCTGCACAGAAGGCAATGGTGTCTACGAAAGACACACATACTAAGCGCTTGGAAGTCAATAGCGACTTACCTCCTCTAATCGATGTCGCACGCTCGGTCACCGTTGGTTCGCACTATCTATTGCTCCCCCTTTTGCCCTTTTATTTACCCTAGACAGCATAAGCGTGCCCTCGTCTCACTTCAGGCTGTTGTGAGACATTGTGTCCATAGAAAATATGGAATGTTGTTGGTACTGGTCCGTGTCAAACAAAATTTAGTTGCCTTCCTTGTCAAATCCCCATGATTTAGTCTTTTAATTATTGACCTCTTATCTACCATAAATAGCATAAGCTTGTCCCAAGAGAAATGCTACTAGTACGGATTTTTTCTAATTATTGACCACTTATCCACACTAAACAACATAAGAGAAATGCTGCTGGTATGGATCTTTTCTTTTAACTATTGACCACCTATCTACCCTAAACAGCATGAGGGAAATGCTGCCGGTACGGATTTTTTCTTTTAACTATTGAATACTTATCTACCCTAAACAGCATAAGGGAAATGCTATCGGTATGGATCTTACTTTAATCTTTGCTTATTAACTTAGATAAATTATTATAAATAAGCCTTTATTATTATTCTTGCTATCTGTGCTTATTAATTTATCCTAAGTCTTAAAATAAGCAACATTCTATTCTTTTTTCTTATTATAAACTACGTTGTAATTATGCTTATTACTTAACCCAAGGTCTAAGTCTGAAAATAAGCTTCTTTCATCTTTTACTCTTTTTAGTTATAATTCTAAGTTATGACTAGGCCAATCATTTTAATTTAGTCTAATTCTAAATAATTATCATAATTAGGCTCAATTTCAGTCTTAATTCCATTTTTATTACAGTCTTTACAATTTACATCTTAACTTCTGTTATTTCAGTATTCTTATAATTTTAATCCATAGTCGCGTTAATTCTATTCTAATCCACACATGAAGAAGAAGGATAAATAAAAAAACTGAAAATAGAAGAAAATCCAAAGCGTAGGAAAAAGATGTAAATAAGGAATAAATAACAGTAAATAAATTGAAATACTGTAAATAAACTGTAAATAAATAGAAAAGCTAAAATTAACATAAATAAACTAAAATTAACCGAATATTATAACTAAAAGAAATAGACTGGAATTAATTCTAAAAATTGTAAATAAACTACTAAAAAGTTTATTCCAAAAATCATAGTAAAACTACAACTATTGGAAACCCTATTATTTTAAATTACTTAAAGAAATTTAAAATTATTACAATCACTCACTTGTGGTTCTAAGCTCTTCCCTTTTAGTCTTTCCGGATCCACTTCAGGATAATAAAATATTTTTATTAAAAAGATTCTCTGCTTGAAAAATTATTCCTTTTAGGGTCCTTTCTAAAAAGGTGAACCCAAGCTGAGAAAATCTGGAATGAGAAAAAGTGTTAGGCCTAGGGTCTTATTTATAGGGGTAGAAGTGGATCCCATACCATTGGATTTGGGATTGAATAGGATGCAACCACGTCATAGGCTGAATATGGGCCATTGGATGCAAGAATGGAAGTACGGGATTGAGTTAAAGAATGCAAAACATGCAGAAAATAGGCTAACTAACATTACTGGACGAAGGAATTTTCCATCGTCCAATTTCTAAGATGGGTCGATCGCCAGGCGACTGCCCCTATACCTAGGTCAACCGACCGGTCGACCTAGGGTGAGGTTATTCGACCTAGTCTATATACTTATTTTTTTCTTGACTCTTGTTTAATTCATATCTTGGCCATATTAACTCGGATTCTGATGTTCTATATATGGAAATTGACTAGAAACTTACCACGGACATAATGGTGCAACACCGTGGCTCAATTCTGAAAATTTCACAGAATTATTTTATTATTTGATTAATTAATGAATTAATTATTATAGGTTAAATTTTGGGTTGTTATAGTAACATTAGTCTTAAACCTATTGAATGGATTTGTGTAAGTACTTAAATCCTTAAAATTGATATTTTGAAGGAAATTATTAAGTATGGAATCTTTTGGAAAAGGTAGGAAAAGTACAAGTTTATCGCATAAAAGAAGTTTACTAATAAAGGAATTTTAATTAATAAAAGGATTAATTAAACAGAAGGGATTAAGTACCTTAACCTAACATTATGTGGCTTGATCGTGCTTTGTATGACTTGATAGTGTTTCGCATGTTCATTTTTTGTGTGGAAAGTATACTAGACTTGGTTTCCATCTACAAACATCTGGTTTCCATTAACAAACATCTATTTTGTACCAGATAGTCGATTAGACAACTATTGAAATTGACCAAATATAACTTTTGGAATATTTAGAATAATCATGAGGCATATATGGTGCACTTATCTTTGGAGATGCTATACTCTACGTATAAATTCGTTTTTCTTTTTCTAAATAAATGATAAGAAAATCTGTTCGCTTAAATAGTTAGGAGGTAATCTCCACTCTTAGTTTATCTGCAAAAGAACCTGGGATTAGTTTACTAAAAATTCACCGATTGGTTTTGGAGAGTCCAATAAGTGGGGATAGTGTACTTATATGAGATGACTCGAACCCAAAACTACTTCAAAACCATACACGCAATTTATGTATTGGAAGTGGTTGTGAAGTGAAATGTTATAGAGTTTAACTGCCTATCCTTATGTTAAGTCCAAAGGAAAGACCAGCATTAGCATTTCAAACGATGCTATCGTAAGGTATTGTCTACCTTGAGGAGTATTTTAAGTGAGAGGACATCGTTAGCATTCGTCGGAGGACTTATGTGGGTAAACTATGTGGAGGTTCGAGATCTGTTTGGGATGCTCAAATCTATGTAGTGATTCATGATCTTTTCGAGGTAAAGGAATCCAACTGGGGGTTCATGTGTTGTTCAAGTGATGAAGATTCGAGTGAGATATGCTGGACGTAGCCTAAACATAAAAAATAGGTAGAACAAGAGAAGGATGCATAATCTAGGGTTTTTCTTACCATGAGGGTATATTAACTCCATATCTAGATTATGCTTATTAATATGTTGTGTGTAGGAGTTGTTGATACTTGGTACCATGTAGACCATCATTGGTCTAGTTGTGTTTACCTTATAGTATATCTTATCTAAAGATATACGATGCATGGAAGGAAGTTTTTGATCCTTGCATGGAGATCCGCTTTAGTTTATTGGAGTTGTTCGCATGGAAAATAATCCATATATGAACGTACCTTAGCTGTATTGATTGTATATGTAATGACCCGCCCTTCTACTACTAGAAAGACGTATCATCAGTAAGAAAAGAAAGGGATAGAAGTAGAAAAGAAAGAAAAGAAAAGGACAACGACATCAGAATCTCACAGCGGAACGAATAAATTATATTAATCACATAAGTATTTACATAATATAATACATCAATCAGAGTCATACAGATTGTACATAACATACTAGACAGTTATAAACACCTGTCTAGTTAATACAACTCAATACAATACAACTTAAACAATATGACTCAGAGATACCCACACAACGGAACTATATATATAACGCTGAAGCCTCCTGCTCCATTGCTCCTCCAGAATTCGTCAAAGCTAACCTGAATCCCTTGACTACCCGTAAAAAATTTGGGTACCCGAGAGTTTATGAAAAACAAAAATAAACTCCGGGTCAGACATGGGTCTGGTATGAGTAAACGGTTTAAAGTTGTTTAACTTTGAAAAACATTTGAAAATAAAGGTATCACGTAAGACTCCCCACAAATAAATACGGGTAAGTTTTTACCTTACGCTAACCAAAACATTTTTATAGGAAATCCAGTGATATTATAATAGTGTCTAGGGTTTTCAAGTAAAATACAGAAATAGCTGAAATGCTTACATCTCACATTCCAACATAGTTGGGCACAATCAAAACGTACGGCGCTTATTGGAAATTGGATCCCATACAATGGCAGGGCTACTGGGGTACCGCCCGTCACAGTACGGGGCCTAGATCACCGTACCGAGGATTACTCCCTTCATCCCCTGCAACACAAGGCCGGAACCATTCCTTACTGAACAGTCCCGAACAAGATAAACCCCGTGGTTGGCGCGACCAACCACCCACTAAGCCGAAATAAAAAAGGGACATCTAGACAGGGGAAATATCTTGTCCTGCTTGGGCATGACCCACCTAACCTTGCTGCATCTCCCCTGTTTTAGCCATTCCCGGTTGATGAGGCTTGAGGCTGCGATTACCTTTATAGAACATATTACTTAGAATGCTCACCGTCCGCCTGACGATGTGCTGAAAGCATTCAATCCATACAAGTTCGTTCCGGGTTCGAACGAAACCGGAGGCATTATCTCGTTTCACTCATTTTGGAATCACCCTCAGAGTCAACGACGATAACCCTTGCATTCTGAAACACCATCTCGATCTTCATTTCAGGATTCACGACCTAACGTTTAAATTGGATTGATGTGGTTTTCGGAGAATCAAAATTGATTCTTCCGATCCCGGTCTCATCGAATCCAAACGCCATTTTAAGGGCCAAGTTGTCTAATTAACTTAAACAGTTTAAATAATTAAAATTCATATTGAATACATATAGCAATTTAACACAGATAAATAACATCAGATAAATCATATAGCAGTTTAACACAAATCAATCATATATAATCATCACAGATATATCCAGAATATCACAGAACATCACAGGATATAAATAAACATATCAGAATCAATCAAATAGAATCATTGATTCATATCAACATTTAGTTTGATTTATTTAAACTTAATTTCTTGCTTAAGAGTACGCTATATTAAATTTTTGCTTAATCAATTATTAATTTACTAGCCTATTCAATCTTATTAATCATTCACTTAAGTAATTAATTAATTATCAAAAATCTTAATTATTGATTTGGAAAACTTCATTACACAATTAATTATTACTAATTGCTAAATCAATCATTACTTATTAATTAATTTAATCGTTCAATCATTCATTGTGTAATTAATTCGTTAACTACGATTTGTTAATTAAATCAACTTCAAATTCTTAATTACAAATGATACACAAGCTTATTATTAAAAATCTTAAATTATTAATTTGACAATTATCAAATTTTATTATCTTCTTAATTAACTTTGTTCTAAAGTAATTTCTCTTCTTTATTTTCTGTGAATCTTTGAAGTTCTTCATGGTTTAAACAGTTTGTAAATATTAATAACTTAATTAACACTTAGCTTGCTTACTCTTCAACCTAACAGGAAAATTAGAAAACTTCAGGAATTAAGCAAACCGAAGACAACAACACAACTACACGGGTCAAACTCGAGATTCCCTGAACATTTCTCACGTACCCCTACCCTTCTCTTCTTCTTCCCCTGTTCTTTTCTTCCCTGTTGCGCTCTTTTTTTTTTTTTTTTAAACTGTTGAAGCATAATAATACTCACGCAAATTCAAACTCGACCAGAGCATACTCGAAGCATCCATCAAATAAACTCGAGTTTCACTCGAGTAAAACACGCGGTGTTTCCAGACCTCGTAACTGCCGGCACGACGCCACCGTGCACGTGCACGGTGGTTCACAAGCGATTCAGGCAACCCTCGTCTCACCAGCAAACTCCAATTCACCCTCCTACGCGAATTCCCAGCTCAGTTCAACGCAATACGAGTGAAATCAAAATATGCGTGAAAAATTGAACTGCACAAAAAAAAGTGATTGACAAATTCACCTCGACTTCACAACCACGACCGCCAGGGATCACGTGGCTTCGGTCGTGCCTCGCCAACGTCACCTCCTAACTCCTCCCAACGCCTCACGTCACTCGGTTACACCATAGGGTCGCAAACATCAACGAACAGAACTCGAAAACACCGAACCCATAAACCCTATTTTTCCCCAATCCTCAAAAATCTTGCCTTCATTAATTTTTTTAGCATTTTTCTGTTATTCGTACATCAATATACTAGCTTCATGAAAAATTTCATCAACAAGTATTGATTGAATCGTCTGATATGCATATAAAAGCAATTTTAATTCACTGACAAACTACTCTATGCACAGTTGTCTGAAAATTTTAAGTTTTGTCTTAAAAATCATGTTTTTGTATGTTGTTTCAAGATACAAATTCAAATTTATAATTCATGATTTTCTAATTTCGTCCCTTGTTTTATATTTGACTGTAAATTTTGTGTTTACAGTACTGATATCTCACAGCTAAAAAAAAACACTAACCCAAATCTAAATCTTGAATTTAAACAAAGTTTATTAAGTTAAGTTGCTATTAAAGAAAAGATTTATATATAAAAGAGTCTGATATACTTTGGTTTCTTTGCCTCAAAATTTGAAACTGGGAAGAACAGATCATGCACAACTTACAGTGAATAGCAAACATCCCAAAGTATCATACTTCAACTTACAATGAATTTCCTTTCTATCAATTAAAGGTTAGATTAAAAATACGTTTACTCACCAAAAAGCAATAGTTGAACAGCAAGCAAATGTTGATGAAGACACTACAGTTGAACTCCCTGAAACCTTCTTGAGTTTCCCGACTTCTGTTTCTTTTTTTTCTTTTTCTTTTTTTTTCTTTTTCTTTTTTTTTTCTTTTTCTTTTACTTGTTTCTCTGTTTTTCTCTTAAATTAATGTATATTGTAAAGCAAGACAAGGCTTTCCTCAGATTTTCTTTAAGTTTAGGTTTGTATATATAAACTGATGATATATAGATAGATTGATATAGAAGCTACTAATCAGGTTGTAACTGGACAGTTAGTGTTTATTTGTCATTTTCTTCTTATTGGCTACGAAAATTCACTGCAGTGAAAAGATATAGGATTTCGGCTACATGTACTTTATTAAACAAGAATTATGCTATTTAATGTCTTTGTTTTTAATTATGACAACATGTATTAAATGGTTGCTGATAGTTGCTTTGTATGGTACAAAGATATTCATGCTATTTTCGGCCAGCATATTTCACAAGATACAGATGTTTGTTTTTATTATATTTGTACAAGATATTGTTTTCCAGGTTTGTCCTTTAGGTTTAGTTAAGTCTTATTATATTAAAGTAAAATTGGTTTTTTTTTCTTGTGCAAATGAATTTTCCTGCAGCACATAAAATTTCCATTCAATTCATAGTATTGATTGCACAGAGATATTTATTTCATTCTCTTTCTTTCATGTTTATTCAACTTGACTTTGCAAGAATATTTAACTATCTATTTGCTTGGCTTATTGTGGAAGCTTGCACAGTTACACATATGTTTATTTTTCTTAGTGAAACCTGACTTGATTCTTGGTGAGTATAACTATATATATATATATATATATATATATATATATATATATATATATATATAACTTTGTTCATTTCATATTACATTGCTAAGTGTTTTATTCTGTTACATAATTGCTTATTTTCATATTTTATTTATAAACTTATTCATTTGGCTATTATTTTATTTTTATTTGGTATTTTAGCCTTCAACGCTTAAATTGTATTTCATAACTTTACTTTCTTATATTTATATCTTATATTCTAACTATCAATTTTTAAATTACATTCATATGTTCGACCTACATTTTACATTTATTATTTTATATTGCTAGGATTAGATTTTAAATTTTAAACATCATCAA
Source organism: Allium cepa (assembly GCA_030765085.1). Taxonomy (NCBI): domain Eukaryota; kingdom Viridiplantae; phylum Streptophyta; class Magnoliopsida; order Asparagales; family Amaryllidaceae; genus Allium; species Allium cepa. The sequence continues at coordinate 489,277,054 of CM060941.1, read as the reverse complement.
GTATATGTATTCATTTAACAATTGTTAACAATATATAGCATTTTAGTTTAATTATATGAGTTAAATTTTTATTAATAATATCGTTAAGAAGATTATTTTAGAATTTCACACATTATTATCTATATATATATAAACAATGTAAAGTATTTTAAGTAATTATATAAAATAGATTTTTATTGTGCATATTATTGAAATACTTATTTCAATTTCCTAAAAAAACAGTTTATATAAATAGATGGCAATATCTCCAAAATCATACTCATTCAAAATAGGAACAATTCATATTTTATATTTAAATAGATTAAACATTTATTAAAATAACAGGGGCCGAAATCCAGGGTCGTTACATTTCTCCCCCCTTTAAAGAATTTCGTCCCCGAAATTTAAAACAACTTTAATTCAAAAGCTATTATTCCAATCATACAAACATACATATTATTCATACAATGACAAAATCAAACAGTTTACTCTAATAAACATTACTAGTTATCCGAACATAAATCCGGATAAGCTTTCCTAAAATTATCGAAAGTTGTCTCTCGATGATCAACAAATCCGAACTGGATTCCTGACCACAGTTAAATTTGATTCAACTTCCCATTTCCTGAGATATATGGAATATGGAATACACAATAAATTCCAGATATCTGTTTTAGCAATTCAATTCTAAAAGTTACAGCATTAACTCTTTCCAAATTTAATTGACTCTTTTACATAATTCAATATCTTTTCAATCAAGCCCGTACGATGTACATATACTATCCGTACGCAATATCAACTCCGATCGTTCGTTCGATCACACAACTTCACTTCCGAACTAGTATCGTCCATCCGACTTCCTAGTACGGACACAGAACTGGTTTCTTGATCAGAACTGTCATTCTCCTTGCATAGTCACAACTATGATAGAGAATCCCCAGAATCAATCGAAATCCACATTCATGGTTCGTCGTCGAAAATCGATTGAAAAATCCTAATTCGGATCGATATAACTATCTCGAAATTTTATGCTCGAATCTGGATCAAATTGTTATGCGAATAAAATAATATACGTACATCCTACGTATTTATATCCATTGGTTATCAACTATATCAATTTTCTTTTATTCACATTATTCTGATTCTATCCACTTGGAATAATTTTCTCAGTATCAATTTACTTAAGAATTTCACCATTCATTCTTAAGCTTACAATAAACATTATATATACTCTTATATTATTACTCTGCTGCTTCAGCTTTAATATCTTCTTATTTTAAACCTGAATTTCCAATTTCTTGTGAATTCAATTTTCTTCAATTCTAAATATTGAATTTTATTGTCTATCTTTCATTTAAACCGATTCCTATTATTATTATCAAATTAGTTTCATTCACTAATTTATTTTAAATTTCCAACTTGAAATTATTTTGTTGCTATTTTTTTTTTTCAAATTCTGGAAAGCTTTGACATATTCTCCATTTGTTTAGCATTACATATTTCCATAAGCACAACTGTAGGGTTCCAATCCTCAACACAATTAATTTCAATCAATTCTCAAACCATTCCCTTTTAATTAAAAGGAATTTACAACTTTCTTGCTTATAAAATCCATTTAAGCAACACAAACTTATATTCAAAATCATCTTATTTTGCTTCCAATAATTCATAGAATTTTATCTAATCTCATTTACTTCAAACAACCCATTTTATATGCAATTCAACAATATCATTGTGAATAAATGATTACTTAAACTTCATAACAATTCTTAAATTGATTCCAATCCCCATTTAAATTATTCACAATCCTCACATTGCATTTTCTTCCATTTCAATCAGGTTTGATTCCAAACCATTTTATTAAACACAACAACCAATGTTTTAAATAATCATTTCACAATTTACTTAAGTCATTATTTACTTCAAACTGTCCCACCCAATAACTTAAGTTAATTCTATTCCACCAATTTCCATTCAAATCTTTGATTTGATGCTCTTTTAATCAGATCCAAATTATTTACTGAGTAGTTTATTCTTTTATCCCTTTTTAAATTTTTAATTTACATTAACAATTCTTTATTGAATTTATTCATAATAAGGTTATTCAATTTATACTTGAATTAGATTTGTTTACAACTCCCACCATTTCTATTTTAACCCAATTCAAGACTTACTTGGTTTACATTTACTTACTTACATAAGAATTTTATTCCACTTAATATTATTTATAACTCGACTAAATTCATTTAAATTCAATTTTGTTCCAACTCAACTTCAATTAAATTCAGCTACTTACCATTCTTTAAATTTATTTCTCAATACATGAACTCAGAACTTATTTATCTATTTAATAGCTTATATTTTTCATTTGGGTTATTTCATCTTATAATCAGAATTTCAAACTATATATAACACTTACTATCTTAAGGTATAAATTTCCACCTCACAATTACAATCATTTTACCTTCAACCTTTATAGCCAATTAGGTTCATTTTGAACTTCAATTCCATTTAACTTAACTCAGGTTAAACTCAAGTATATTTTCTTATCTTCATTTTCTTAAGTTAAATTTTAATTCTGGGATTACAATACCCGATTTCCTCTTATTTATAGCAACTTTACTTTATAGGTTTAATAGTTGATTCATCTAAACTTATACATTATTAATTAGAATTCTTAGAATTCAATTGCCCGGTTCTTATTTCCAAAACCATTTTGAAAGGATAACTACTCATACTCACTTGGTATAGCAAATCAAATTTTCAAATTCTAAACACTTGTTTTCACCAAAACAAATTTCTCTATTTGAAAATCTCTAAAACAACTTGTATAACCAACAACTCCAAATGTCATGTTCAATTATCCTGGTAGCAATCCATCACTTTAGAAACTCGAAAATGAATACTGATGATGTGGCCATCATCATCAGGACTATTTTCCAGCGACTGAAGTGAATTCAGTGCTTCCTTATTTCCACAAATCCTTTCCAAAACAATTTTCATTCAACAATATTTTCCAAAACAATATTACATCGTTGCCTTCAAATCTTTGGAAAAATATTTCAAACATTCCCAAGCTTTTAAATTTCCCAAATCCTTTTGTTTGAATTCATTTAAACACCTTTTAAATTCCGGGACTTAATTTTTTTTTTTTTTTTTTTAGTCAAGTTTTAGTTATATTCCTTTTATTAGAAAATTTTATTTGGTTATAAGCCACTCAAATTTAAATTTTTATTTGATTGTGCTATTAACAATCAAACATCCAAGTATATATAGTTATTTTAGAAAAATATTTCTTTTTATATCAAAATATAAATTTGGGTAAAATTATTTCATTTACCCTACCTTTAAAAACAATACCGTGTCGGTCTATCTTGTTTAAGAGTTTAGAAATTCCTATCGATGAAATGGCGTCCCACACATCGACCAGAATCCATAAACACTCAACAGATAAATCAACACAATATAAAAATAATTTTATATTCACTAACAAGTACGCGTTTATATCTATTAATACTCTCAAAACTCTATTCTATGAGTAATCATTACCAGAGCCAAGGTTATCACCAACCTATGCTCTGATACCAAGTGTAATGACCCGCCCTTCTACTACTAGAAAGACGTATCATCAGTAAGAAAAGAAAGGGATAGAAGTAGAAAAGAAAGAAAAGAAAAGGACAACGACATCAGAATCTCACAGCGGAACGAATAAATTATATTAATCACATAAGTATTTACATAATATAATACATCAATCAGAGTCATACAGATTGTACATAACATACTAGACAGTTATAAACACCTGTCTAGTTAATACAACTCAATACAATACAACTTAAACAATATGACTCAGAGATACCCACACAACGGAACTATATATATAACGCTGAAGCCTCCTGCTCCATTGCTCCTCCAGAATTCGTCAAAGCTAACCTGAATCCCTTGACTACCCGTAAAAAATTTGGGTACCCGAGAGTTTATGAAAAACAAAAATAAACTCCGGGTCAGACATGGGTCTGGTATGAGTAAACGGTTTAAAGTTGTTTAACTTTGAAAAACATTTGAAAATAAAGGTATCACGTAAGACTCCCCACAAATAAATACGGGTAAGTTTTTACCTTACGCTAACCAAAACATTTTTATAGGAAATCCAGTGATATTATAATAGTGTCTAGGGTTTTCAAGTAAAATACAGAAATAGCTGAAATGCTTACATCTCACATTCCAACATAGTTGGGCACAATCAAAACGTACGGCGCTTATTGGAAGTTGGATCCCATACAATGGCAGGGCTACTGGGGTACCGCCCGTCACAGTACGGGGCCTAGATCACCGTACCGAGGATTACTCCCTTCATCCCCTGCAACACAAGGCCGGAACCATTCCTTACTGAATAGTCCCGAACAAGATAAACCCCGTGGTTGGCGCGACCAACCACCCACTAAGCCGAAATAAAAAAGGGACATCTAGACAGGGGAAATATCTTGTCCTGCTTGGGCATGACCCACCTAACCTTGCTGCATCTCCCCTGTTTTAGCCATTCCCGGTTGATGAGGCTTGAGGCTGCGATTACCTTTATAGAACATATTACTTAGAATGCTCACCGTCCGCCTGACGATGTGCTGAAAGCATTCAATCCATACAAGTTCGTTCCGGGTTCGAACGAAACCGAAGGCATTATCTCGTTTCACTCATTTTGGAATCACCCTCAGAGTCAACGACGATAACCCTTGCATTCTGAAACACCATCTCGATCTTCATTTCAGGATTCACGACCTAACGTTTAAATTGGATTGATGTGGTTTTCGGAGAATCAAAATTGATTCTTCCGATCCCGGTCTCATCGAATCCAAACGCCATTTTAAGGGCCAAGTTGTCTAATTAACTTAAACAGTTTAAATAATTAAAATTCATATTGAATACATATAGCAATTTAACACAGATAAATAACATCAGATAAATCATATAGCAGTTTAACACAAATCAATCATATATAATCATCACAGATATATCCAGAATATCACAGAACATCACAGGATATAAATAAACATATCAGAATCAATCAAATAGAATCATTGATTCATATCAACATTTAGTTTGATTTATTTAAACTTAATTTCTTGCTTAAGAGTACGCTATATTAAATTTTTGCTTAATCAATTATTAATTTACTAGCCTATTCAATCTTATTAATCATTCACTTAAGTAATTAATTAATTATCAAAAATCTTAATTATTGATTTGGAAAACTTCATTACACAATTAATTATTACTAATTGCTAAATCAATCATTACTTATTAATTAATTTAATCGTTCAATCATTCATTGTGTAATTAATTCGTTAGCTACGATTTGTTAATTAAATCAACTTCAAATTCTTAATTACAAATGATACACAAGCTTATTATTAAAAATCTTAAATTATTAATTTGACAATTATCAAATTTTATTATCTTCTTAATTAACTTTGTTCTAAAGTAATTTCTCTTCTTTATTTTCTGTGAATCTTTGAAGTTCTTCATGGTTTAAATAGTTTGTAAATATTAATAACTTAATTAACACTTAGCTTGCTTACTCTTCAACCTAACAGGAAAATTAGAAAACTTCAGGAATTAAGCAAACCGAAGACAACAACACAACTACACGGGTCAAACTCGAGATTCCCTGAACATTTCTCGCGTACCCCTACCCTTCTCTTCTTCTTCCCCTGTTCTTTTCTTCCCTGTTGCGCTCTTTTTTTTTTTTTTTAACTGTTGAAGCATAATAATACTCACGCAAATTCAAACTCGACCAGAGCATACTCGAAGCATCCATCAAATAAACTCGAGTTTCACTCGAGTAAAACACGCGGTGTTTCCAGACCTCGTAACTGCCGGCACGACGCCACCGTGCACGTGCACGGTGGTTCACAAGCGATTCAGGCAACCCTCGTCTCACCAGCAAACTCCAATTCACCCTCCTACGCGAATTCCCAGCTCAGTTCAACGCAATACGAGTGAAATCAAAATATGCGTGAAAAATTGAACTACACAAAAAAAAGTGATTGACAAATTCACCTCGACTTCACAACCACGACCGCCAGGGATCACGTGGCTTCGGTCGTGCCTCGCCAACGTCACCTCCTAACTCCTCCCAATGCCTCACGTCACTCGGTTACACCATAGGGTCGCAAACGTCAACGAACAGAACTCGAAAACACCGAACCCATAAACCCTATTTTTCCCCAATCCTCAAAAATCTTGCCTTCATTAATTTTTTTAGCATTTTTCTGTTATTCGTACATCAATATACTAGCTTCATGAAAAATTTCATCAACAAGTATTGATTGAATCGTCTGATATGCATATAAAAGCAATTTTAATTCACTGACAAACTACTCTATGCACAGTTGTCTGAAAATTTTAAGTTTTGTCTTAAAAATCATGTTTTTGTATGTTGTTTCAAGATACAAATTCAAATTTATAATTCATGATTTTCTAATTTCGTCCCTTGTTTTATATTTGACTGTAAATTTTGTGTTTACAGTACTGATATCTCACAGCTAAAAAAAAACACTAACCCAAATCTAAATCTTGAATTTAAACAAAGTTTATTAAGTTAAGTTGCTATTAAAGAAAAGATTTATATATAAAAGAGTCTGATATACTTTGGTTTCTTTGCCTCAAAATTTGAAACTGGGAAGAACAGATCATGCACAACTTACAGTGAATAGCAAACATCCCAAAGTATCATACTTCAACTTACAATGAATTTCCTTTCTATCAATTAAAGTTTAGATTAAAAATACGTTTACTCACCAAAAAGCAATAGTTGAACAGCAAGCAAATGTTGATGAAGACACTACAGTTGAACTCCCTGAAACCTTCTTGAGTTTCCCGACTTCTGTTTCTTTTTTTTCTTTTTCTTTTTTTTTTCTTTTTCTTTTACTTGTTTCTCTGTTTTTCTCTTAAATTAATGTATATTGTAAAGCAAGACAAGGCTTTCCTCAGATTTTCTTTAAGTTTAGGTTTGTATATATAAACTGATGATATATAGATAGATTGATATAGAAGCTACTAATCAGGTTGTAACTGGACAGTTAGTGTTTATTTGTCATTTTCTTCTTATTGGCTAAGAAAATTCACTGCAGTGAAAAGATATAGGATTTCAGCTACATGTACTTTATTAAACAAGAATTATGCTATTTAATGTATTTGTTTTTAATTATGACAACATGTATTAAATGGTTGCTGATAGTTGCTTTGTATGGTACAAAGATATTCATGCTATTTTCGGCCAGCATATTTCACAAGATACAGATGTTTGTTTTTATTATATTTGTACAAGATATTGTTTTCCAGGTTTGTCCTTTAGGTTTAGTTAAGTCTTATTATATTAAAGTAAAATTGGTTTTTTTTTCTTGTGCAAATGAATTTTCCTGCAGCACATAAAATTTCCATTCAATTCATAGTATTGATTGCACAGAGATATTTATTTCATTCTCTTTCTTTCATATTTATTCAACTTGACTTTGTAAGAATATTTAACTATCTATTTGCTTGGCTTATTGTGGAAGCTTGCACAGTTACACATATGTTTATTTTTCTTAGTGAAACCTGACTTGATTCTTGGTGAGTATAACTATATATATATATATATATATATATATATATATAACTTTGTTCATTTCATATTACATTGCTAAGTGTTTTATTCTGTTACATAATTGCTGATTTTCATATTTTATTTATAAACTTATTCATTTGGCTATTATTTTATTTTTATTTGGTATTTTAGCCTTCAACACTTAAATTGTATTTCATAACTTTACTTTCTTATATTTATATCTTATATTCTAACTATCAATTTTTAAATTACATTCATATGTTCGACCTACATTTTACATTTATTATTTTATATTGCTAGGATTAGATTTTAAATTTTAAACATCATCAAGTATATGTATTCATTTAACAATTGTTAACAATATATAGCATTTTAGTTTAATTATATGAGTTAAATTTTTATTAATAATATCGTTAAGAAGATTATTTTAGAATTTCACACATTATTATCTATATATATATAAACAATGTAAAGTATTTTAAGTAATTATATAAAATAGATTTTTATTGTGCATATTATTGAAATACTTATTTCAATTTCCTAAAAAAACAGTTTATATGAATAGATGGCAATATCTCCAAAATCATACTCATTCAAAATAGGAACAATTCATATTTTATATTTAAATAGATTAAACATTTATTAAAATAACAGGGGCCGAAATCCAGGGTCGTTACAGTATATCTATTATTGTTGTGGCATTCACACGGAAACTATTTGATATGATTTATGTCACTCTAGACATTATCTGTCATATCATTATATGTCAAACTTAATGAATGGTTGGTTTCTTTGAGGGTAAAACATTTCGGGATTCTGTACGGTGTCAATGGTTACTATTATATGTCACTATTTTTTCGTAAGTTTCTCATACTGGTATATCAGACAAATACGGGCTTTATTTTCTTATAATACTTGGGTCAGCCTTATGTATTTTTCAGATTTAGCTTTGGACGCTTTGAAATTTATGGAAAAGTGCTAGACCTATCTACTGGAGTATTCTTATTTCTACCACATTACTGATTGTATATATCGGCAATGTGAGGATATACAGTTATAATTTTTCAGGCTGATGATAGTACTTAGGTTTTAGTAACTTTAAAATTTCTGTATTCATAGTAACTCTTTGTATTGTTCCGTTGATATTATATATCATTACGTTATGAGATTCTAATGTTTTGTTCTTCTTTTCTTGTTCTATTCTACTTCGTTTTCTTTTATTTTACGCTAGTAATTCAGTATTTCGGTACTTGGATGATTGGCATGTAAATACCGTGGATGTATTAGTGCCGACACTTTGGGGATGAAAAGGCGAGTTGTTATAAAATAGTATCATTTGCTTCGATTCTTCCTTAACAACTTAAGCAATTAGTATATGCAAAGCATTAGAAAATGCAAAAATGCAATTTTCTTTGGTTGTTGTTTACAACCAAAGCAAGTGCACTGCAGCAAATAAGGTTATTTGCTTCGGTTGTGCTAGTAACCGAAGCAAATATGCCTTAAAATATAAATAAATAAACATTGAAAATACTTTCATCCAATTTGGAAGCCCTTCTTAATTTTCCTTTATAATTTTCATTCAGTGCCCAAACTTTATTTTACTCTAGAATGCCTGCCTCTCCAACTCTAAGTCCCAAACTGCTCATCTTCTCAAATAACACATACCTAGAGTTGATAAAATCGAGGAGAAATTTCATGGTAGCAGCTCTTCTTTCGATTCTAACTCCGATTCTAAAATGAAGAAGAATTCAAAAAGGATGAAGGCTTCGAAGGATGAATCGTTAATATAGACAAGATATGGCTCCATTATGGGCGTGAGAAACTTGTTCATCACGTTTTTGGTGGTGGAAAACATAATGTTATTATCCTGACAATGTTTTTGTTTCAAAATGTTTATTTTGGGTCGATTTAGCGTAATTTGGTTTTGTTGACTTGTTTTTTGTTTAGACCCGGTAACCACTATTATGCTTAGAGATTTGTATTTGATTAAATCGAACCTAGTTTTGATTTAAGCATAGTACTATTTTCATTTTGTTCCTATCACAGTGTATGTTTTTTATGTTAAACCTTAATTAGAATTTGTATATCATCATTAGTGGAATACATGCATACACTGGTTAAGCACAAGTTGATCAAAGTGATATTCATTTTCATCCAGTCGTTGGGATGTATGTCAATGAATCATATTATATATGTATAATTACATTCCTCGTATAGACAGCATTCAAATAATGTTTACATACAGCAATATTGGTTGTTGGATAACAAGTGACTGAGTTATGCTTCTATATTAGCAAAAATATCATGTTTGTATAATTACTAGCAACGTATTCAAATTCATTTACGTGTTATGTTTTTCAGCATCATAACTTATGTTGATACCGATATAGTGAATTCTTTCTCCTTCTTGAGTATATAGATTCCTTTTCTTTTGTTGAAAGGCATAAAGAAGATGTGGTTGCGTCAAATTAAAACATTGTGATAAGAAAGGATGGTAGTGTGATCAATACTTTGAATATGAACGTACATTAGTCAAATAATCTATAAGAAAAATATCTACTTGGTGGTGCCGATGTTTGTCAAACTATGTGTTAGTGTATTTGCGTAAAGTACTAAGTATAATATTTCACTTTGAGGCTAAAGTTTGGCAGTAACTAGTTTTGCGATGTTCCTTTTCTTTTATTATGTATTTTGGTTGAATGAATATATGCATTAATTGTCGATAAACTTTTACTCTTTGGATGCAGTGTTTGTTTGATATTTATCGTGTTGGATTGGATAAAGCTCTAATCAATTCAACTGGCAATCATTTATTGCCTCTAATCACAATTATTTTCGTTAATTTAATGGTATGATTCATCTATTGTTGTCTTGCACTTGCTCTAGAATTTTGGCCAACTTCTTTTAGTTTTCTTCCATTCTAAAATTCAACTTTTCTTTATTAATGGTTCACTCTATATGGTAACGAAAGACAGCATATGCTACCCTCAGATTTAAAATTGATCAGTGATCATGAATTCTTAACAATGCATATTATAAACCCCAAAAATGTTTAACCTTGAACTCTCTCAACGCAAATTATAAACTCTTATGGAACAAAAGCCATAACAGGAACAAAAGGCAGCAACAGGAACCAAATTTTGCAAATTTCCCCGAATCTTATTTTAGTTGCATTTTGTAATTTCTCCCATATTCCATATTCTTTGTAGTGTTTGCTAGTTTCACTCTCTCATATTCCTTATTTTAGGTATCAACTATCAAGTGTGTTGAGTGTCAACTTATTTCTCATATTGGAATCATATTTTTGCATGTATAATCCAACTGCTGATGTGTTCTTATCGAGGAACAAGAATATCTTAGTTACTATTCTTGGTGGAACCACTACTGTGTATGTCTTGTTTGAGCTACTTTAATATTACTTGCTCAACCTTGTTTGCCATAGTTTCGTATTATCGCTAGCTACCCTTTTCCTCTACTCAAAAGTTGCTGCTCACATTGCTAAGTAAGAGCTCCAACACTGGCAATTATGATACTATATGTTTTGTATAAACTACTTAGAATTGCATTTTACTTCTTGATATCAGGTCTCCACCATACATTCCTGAGGTTGTTACGCCTGAAAGAATTATTGCTGATATAGTGGTGTTTACAAGATATGAGATAAACATAGCCCCTTCTCATTTGAGGGAAATTGCATCGGAAAAGGATTTGAAGAAATTCCTTACCGTATGTTATTTTACATATCAATGTCTAATACATAAGTTTTCTTCTTTGTAATGTACATTGATCATTTTGATCTTGTAGGTGGTTGCTGGGCTACGGGTGATTTCCATTATTGGGAGTTGTTATAACTGCTTGACCTTGACTTACATTGGTACTGCTCTTGAAAGTTGAAACATACGGTAGTTATTTACAACTTCTTTTTATCTCATAATTGATGTTAGCAAAAAGTTATTTATATCCATCACTCTCATCACTAGCATGGCATAACTTTTGTTTATCTACTTCGTCCAGCTAACTTATTTATACTACAATTTATTTATGCCCGTGTTTTTGCAAAACCAAAGTATCCTAGTAGGTTGGATTAAAATCGTATGTTATCATTCATTGCTATTAAGAATTTTTTTTTGGTTATTGCTACTAAGAAGATTAAACTTTCTTTTGTAGCAATAAATGCAGTTTCTTTACAATATTCGATATATTTATTCTTTTTCTCATTTATGTATTCTATGTTGCTCTGTTCTAGCATTATATAACTTGAAACAACGATATTCAAATCTTGACGTTTTACATCAAATTACCAACCATCGTTCCTTTCGGTAAGAAAAGTCGCTCATAAAGCATTTAGTTATTTATATAAAAGTCAGTAACTCCATCTGCTAAATAATGCAAAAGGCAGATGTGTCCTTTGCGGCTAATATATAAAAGCAATGCTTCTAATATAATAATTAGGCAAAAAGATACTCAGTCAATGATGCTTCACGCTTGTACAAGTTCAGTAGCTATGTCCACATAGACCTCAATTTCAATTAAAACCTACACGCAATAAGTAATCTAGGCTTCATAACCCAAACTCGGTAGCTATAAACTTGAATCTTAGTTCGTGTTTTTGGTTTAAACATCTTTCTTTTTCCTTTAATACTATTTAAATATGCTGAAGTTTAAACCCATCTCATTCTTTAAAGATAGAATCGACCATGACTTTGGGTGTTTCAAACGAGTTACTGGGGGGTTTTGTGCCTAGCATAGCTTATTAGATATATGTAGGCATGTACACTATGTTTGGTGATCATTTGAAAAACTACAGGATATATCCAAAGGAGCACACGAATATGAAGAATCTTGCGTCTAAAAGAACGGTTCAAATGGGTGTTCTAATGTAAGAAGGATTAAAATCATATCAGGTATTATCTTTCGTCTTCAACCTTTTGTTGGTTAGATTTTGTTTTTACCGTTTAATATTTTTGTTTCTCTGTCTTTTTAAATAAAAACAAAATGATATGAATGTTTTTTTTTTGAATTACAGCATTTGATTTTATTTTAAAACTGAAAAACTAAAAGGAGAAATTAATTTCTGCACATTTTTTATTATAAGAACAATGGTAGTTTGACCAAAAAAATCGTATTTTTTTCCAAAAATTTCTTAGGTCTTAAGAATTATTGGAGCCTATGAATCTTTTACATGATGCATAAATCTATAAAATAACAAAAGAGAAACTAAGATCTAGAAATTAATTCTAGGAATTGGGTAGAGGGCATAATTTTTTAATTGCATGTACGTGTTCAAGTCAACTTGATTGTGACGGATATATAATATTCTAGCAGTAAAGCATTTGTCATTAAATCTTGCAAGTGTTAGACAAGTAATTGATGTCACCTGTTCAAATTTTTTATTTTTTTATTTTTTTGGATTTTACAATGTCATTAAAAATACGGAAGTTACAAATTTCATGTTCTGCAACAATTTTGCTATTAAGAAATATTTGTATTTAGGTATGAACATGTATTATACATCGAGCCGTGGAGTTAATTTTAAGTAAAATGTAGGTACTTAGTAGTTAGCTTTCTATATGTATGTATATTTATATTAAGGGTCAACAACTTATGTGGAAAGAAAGTATATTTATGATACCGGACACAAAAATTAGTATATTCTTAATTATTTTTCTAATGTATCCTATAATTATGAAAAAACAGTGTTTGTGCTCTACAGTGCCTGTATTGTATGAGAAGTATGAAGATAAAATGGATACGCATGCAGAGAAGGCAACTACAAATATCAAGAAGCATTATACTGTAATCAACAAGAAGTATCTTTGCAAGATTCCAAGAGCTCCACTGAAAGATAAGAAGCTGAACTAAATTAAGTCGAAGGTAAATGCTGGTCTTTGGTTCCTACGGGTATTGATTCCTGAATATGTTATTTATTAATGTCATTTCCCACTTTTGTTTGTTGGTGCACAACCATACCAGCTTATATTAACATTGTTTATTGCTCAGGATGAATAACAAGGCACCGCATAATTAATTAAGGAGCATTTCACTAGAATGACAAATTTTGCAGTCCAATTAGTTTCTAGGACATATATGCATAGAAATTATTTTTAAGTCCAAAGTCAGCAGAAAAATTACTTTTAAGGAAAAAGTCAGCAGTCCAATTACTTTGAAGGACATAATTTTATAGGTTTTTAGGCCTTAGAAACTAATTATTTTGCATTTTGTCCTTAAAAATAATTATTTCAATTGTGTCCTATAAACTAATTACACTTGCTAAAGAGGCCCTTATGGCTATTTTCCACATTAATTATTGACATTTGAAGCGAATTTCTGAGAATTGTAATTAATGATTCATGTTTCTTAGGGTAAATATCCAGTGTGTAACTTGAAATATGATTTACATATGCATATATGTACTAAATTTATTATAAACATGAATTTCTTAAATGCAATTTGCTACTATTTCAGGTGTAACGACCCGTAAATTTCGACAATTTAAGTTGGTTAATTTAATTAAGATTTTGTAATTTAATTTAAAAAGAGATGAAATATAAAGGGTAAATAAAACTAAATATTAGTATAGGGAATAAATCCTAATAAAGGTAGTAGGGAGAGCGTACACTTTGAAAAAAAATTTATATATGAAAGGTAAGCAGTAAAATTATCCAATGCAATATTCGATTTATTAAAAATAACTGCATGAAAATCTTGACAGTAAAGTTAATCTAGCTGAATTTGTATGAATTGAATGAAATAGGTTTAATATGAATGGTATATTAGGTTATAAAATCAAATGAGAAAAGCAAGCGTAATTATTTGATTTATCTAATGAATTAAACATGTTGAATAGTAACTGAATGTTAATAAATGGAAAATTATACAATTTTGTTAGATGATTTGGTCATAATGTTTAATAATTGATTAAATAATAACGGAAGTATGTACAAGTTTAATAGAAACATGAATAGCATGAATATAATTAAATGAAACCATGCAATAATGTGGTAAATGATGGCATTTATGAATGAAATAAGATTTGTAGGTAATTTGAATTCAATTCTAAAATGTGTAAACTGAATGTAATTTAATGTAATAAGGAGTGCAATAACATTTGATTGGGATTCAAATTCATCTTAAATAAAATTTCTATATTAATTAAAATTTACTATTTTGCGATTTAGGTGAGAAATAAAGTTTTAATGAAATTAAGGAATGTAATCTAATTCCATGTAAAGAGTCAATCTGTATAATAGCAAGGTTTTAATTAAATAAATGGTTTTATGTAGATTTCAACTGATAATTTATGAAGTCTAATGTGATATCATATTTGCAATTAATTTTCTTAAGTTGTGCAGTAAGGTAGGTTAATTTGTCAATAAAGATAGTTGATTCTATAAGATGAAATAAAGGTTAGTATTAATTATAATATGAAGATTTTTGATAACGTTATTTGGGGTTGAGGGATAAGTTGAAATTTGATAATTAAGATATTTAGACGTACAGTATATAAAGAAAGATATATTGATTCCATTTAATAAATTGGGGATTTAATATTATCAAAGAGAATTAAATATTTTCCTAATGTAATTTAGATAAATTGTGTAATTAAATGCTGGTTCCATTCAGAATATGACAATGGGTGTAATAATTTGGATTGTAAGAAATAGTTATAAGTTACATGTTTAATTTGGTTGATGAAATTTAAATAGAAATAAATGTTAATACACTAAATAAAAGTTACATTTAATATGAGAAGTAATACCATGTTAGAAGTGGTCAAATTTAGGGTGTTAAGACTTATAAATGGAAATTAAGAGGCAGTTGAAATTTAGTGGACTTTAATATGCATTAATGAATGAATATATTGCAATAAAATAGGAAGTAAGTGAAGATATGTATTAATGAATGAATATAGAAATATATTGCAAATAAAATAGGAAGTGAGTGAAGATATGCATTAATGAATGAGTATAGAAATATATTGCAATAAAATAGGAAGTAAGTGAAGATATGCATTAATGAATGAATATATTGCAAATAAAATAGAAAGTGAGTGAAGATATGCATTAATGAATGAGTATAAAGATATATTGCAATAAAATAGGAAGTAAGTGAAGATATGCATTAATGAATGAATATAGAAATATATTGCAAATAAAATAGGAAGTGAGTGAAGATATGCATTAATGAATGAGTATAGAAATATAAAATAGAAAGTGAGTGAAGATATGCATTAATGAATGAATATAGAAATATATTGCAATAAAATAGGAAGAGAGTGAAGATATGCATTAATGAATCAGTATAGAAATATATTGCAATAAAATAGGAATAAGTGAGAATCGATTGAAATATAAAATGATATTGGGTATTACAAGTATGAGTTTAGAAAATAATTACAAGATATAAGTGAAATAAGATGCATAGAGAAGTTGGTTAATTGTTAAGTGATGAATGATGTAATAAAGGAATGAAATCCAGATAAATTAACCTAATTGGGACCTTAATTAATGATTTAAAAAAAAAAGATGACGGACTAATAGAATAACTTATAATCTAAGGAAATCAAGTAGTACGTTAATTTGAAATAAATTTATAAATTCATTTATGGAATGTAAAATAATTCAATGCTAAATGTCAATTTATTAAATAGTAAGATTTTAAATCAATAAACGAAGTTATGAAGATTTCAAATTTTATTTATAACAATTTATGGGTAATCAATTATAATTAATTGACTTGAATTGTGCAGTTAGCGTAGATTTTGTTTTGTAATTGAAGGAGGTTAATTTTATAAGATGAAATTTTGCTAATTCTATATAAAATAGGACCACTGGTTGATTTATAGTATAGAAAGCAAGATGTATAAATTTAATTAAAGTATCAAAATTCAACAATTGTAATTATTGCAAATTAAAATGGAATTTGAGGATAATAAGGTGAAACCATGAACAAATGTTAGTGCATCCTTATTATTGGTAAAAGATTAGAATATAAAAGTTTGAAAATCAAAAAAATAGGTTTTTGAAAATTTAATTTATAATTTCTAAATATAAGAAAGTGGAGAAATTAACACTGCAATGGATAGACTTATCAGCTTTTAATTTACATCTAAATTTGTTTAGATCAATTTGGAAATTAATAAAATTGTGGATATATTTTGAAACGTAAACGAAATGTCTAGATTTACATTTGTAAATACGTTTAAAATAAAATGTAAATGATAAGGAATTTATTTATTTCCTAAATCCGTAACGTGTGTAATTAATATTATTTATCTTTTGGGACCACTTCCGTTTGCACGTTAAAATTCGTGCACACCTATTCTTTTGTGGTCTATCTATAAATAGGCGGTGAAACCCTAGCCTCCATCTTCATTCCTCTGTATAGCCTCTCCTTCAACTTCTTCTCTTCTTCAATGGCAACAGACAATTTCTAGATCCAGTTTCAATCCAAATAAAAGTCAAAAATCAAACTCCTCTAAAAATTCCAGAAAAATTATATGTTGGAGTTCTCAGAAGCCGCAATCTACTGGTGGTGTTCGTTTTCCGTTTTGGGTTCGGTCTGGAGACATATTCGCGTACTCCTGTAGCCAAAGCGCGTGGAAGACGATAGTGACGTGGCGAGTATTTAATTAAGGTTTGTTTTGTTTTATAATTTATTTTGATTTTCAAATCGTTTAAATCGCTTAACTTTTTCATACGACCTCGGATTCACGCGAAACTTTTTTTGTTAGGATCGTAATTAAATTTCGGAAAGTTTGGAAATAGTTTGGACCAATTCGGAGACCGTCAAATTTTTGAGTTTAAATTGAATTTAAATTCGATTTAAATTCAAAAGGTGAGTGTTTTAACCCACTCACAATTTCTAAAATTTCTTATGTTTGTTAAATTGATTTTAGATATGAGTAGAAATTTATTTATGACTATTTGACATGTTTTATTCCTTATCTCTGTTAAATCGTATTTATTTAATTTAACTATTCATAAATTTTATTACTGCGTATAAATTGACAGTTATAGTTATTTATTTGCATATAAACTGTTAGTTTAATAGTTGTTAAATTCATTTTTGAATATAACTGCCAGTTATTACCTGTTATATATTATCAGATATATATTGATATTGATTTATTATTGGATGATGATTGTGATTTGGATGATGGATGATGAATGATGAATGAATGTTTTATTTTATATCATTAAACTGCAAGTTATCATGCATTTTTCATTTCATTCGGGATTGTGGTTTGAAATGATATACAACCGCAAAATTTTTATTTTAAATTGCGGATTGAAATGATAAACATCCGTATCACTTGACCATAGGATAGAAAATTTTATACAGGCACCGTGGTAAATATATATAATTATTTTTGGAAATGTTTTACTATGGTTTTGAAAGGCTATACATATATATATGGTTTATGGGTTTTGATTTGATCATTAATAAAAGCTATATATATATATATATATATATATATATATATATATATATATAAATTTTCCGGTTTTAGGCTTTGTATAAAAATTGATTTGAAGTATAAACCGAAGTTTGATTTTAAGATCAAATACGATTAAGCATTTAATTAAAATTTAATTTCTGGTAGTTCTATATACTTAAATGAGAATAAAATTGGAAGTTGATTATTAAGTTAAATCGGAATTTAAATAAAAGTTAAACTTTTAAAGGATATGATTTATAACTTGATTTTCTGTAAAGTGATTTAAATGAATATCAGGTTGATTTAAATGAATATATCAAGTTAAATAAATTGAAAGATTTTCCAGTTATGTGAAGTTAAAGGTTTTACTTAAATTATATTGAATTCAATAAGTGAACATTTCAAGTCTAAATAATAAGTAATTGGATTTGATACATATGGGTTGTCAAATAAGTTTGTTTTTGAAATACTGAAATATTTAAAGCTTTTAACCATAAGAATTGAAATGGTATTTGGAAGTTTAAATCGATATTTGGAATTGATTTGTGAAATGTAAAGAAGCTATTTTGTTTTATAAAAGTAATTTAATATTTAACCATTTGAGAGATGAAATTTGTTTCAAAGTTATGGTTTTCAAGGTAGTATAATTTGGAAATATAATATTCAAGAGTTTTGATTTCTAAATATTTTACTTTGAAACCACTATGATTTTTGGAAAGAATATATTGGAAAATAAAGATGATGTCATATTGTTTTGCGTTTTAAAAGGAAATGATATCATATTTATATGGTTTTGAAATGGATATTATATTCTGGTTTTAAAAGTATAAATTATTTTAAAGGACCACGGTGTTATAATAACGTTTGGTTGTTGAAGAGACCAGGATCGGAAGTTGTCATACTCTCTGCCAACTCCGAAAACCACTTTAACAACCGTGTACGCGGTGGAGATTCCAGAATGAAGTAGGTTGGTAGAGGCGTTTCCTGCAAGGTAAATACGTGGACCCGACTCCCGTGAGTTGGCATAAGGTGGCTAAAACAGGAGCGATTCTCGGGCCAATGAGGTCATTCCTCTGATCGGACACTCCTCTTCGATATTATACTTTGACTTTGGATTGATTTAGTGGCCACTTTACTTTGATTTTTTTGGGGAGTTGTTTCGAGGTGGGCGGTAGCTGCGGCTACGCGTTTCCATCAGCCTGGATAGCAATTGGTATATCTACCCTGGCATTGCCTAGTTGTGCCGTGTCACCTACCCTATCGCGCCTTGTACGAGTTTGGATTTCTCCCGTAGCCCGTGTGGTATCCTCTGGTGGCTTCATCGATCAGGAGGGACTATGATATTGGATGGACTACTGGGACTATTATTTTGTTAAGGGGAATATTGGGTCACTCCTTAACGCTATTTAAAAGTAAGTTTATTTTACAATAGGCACTATTATAATAGCGCAATATACTATATAGTAAATAGTTTAACGGATCCTTAGGAGATGTAAATCCCGAGCATCTCTTGAGTTACTGCACTCATATTTATTCTGTTAATTTAACTTACATAAGATCTTTTAGTTCTGACTCGAGTATTTTGTCTTTTCTATTCGCTCGGGTCAGTCCGAGCGTTTCAGGATTTGAGGATTTAGCTCTGGGGGACGAAGAAGAAGATTTGTATTACTAGTATCTACTATATTATTACACTACACCAATCAATTCTGTTGCATTGATTGTATTGGTATGTGTAACTCTGATATTTATTGTACAAGTAAAATAAAATAATTTTGTAAAACATCTTCATGAACTGTATATTTGATTATTATGTTTTATCCTTCCGCTGTGAGATTCTGTTTTGTTTATTTCTTCTCGGTTTTTCTTATTTACCCCATAACAATCCGCCCTTCCATATGGTTTGAATTGGCACGTTTGTCGATTTAAAGCGTGCGAAAAGGCGGATGTTACAGTTGGTATCAGAGCTTTGGTTTAGCGATAAACCTTGGCTTTGTGGGGTTTGACTCTTTGTTAATAGGGTAGTGATACCTTATGGGAGTCGCTGAGTGTATATATATGAGAGAGCGTACTTGTTAGTGTTATAAAAAGGTTTTAATATTGTGTTAATCTGTTCCGTTTTGTATTTATAAATTCTGGTTGATGCATGGGACGCTGTGACATCAATAGGGGTTTCTAAACACTAAATATGACAGACCGACATAATATCTGTTTTAATATAGGTGAATGAAATAATTTTTCCTATTATATTTTCTATATATAAAATAAATTTTTCAATCTATATCTACATTTGGCTGCAATAGATTGGTTGTTAGGTGATAAAGTGTATAATTAATGATATAAGTTAGATTGGAAAATAAGATTGATGAAATTTGGAAATTTAGAACTTAAGTTCCGGGGTTTTGAAATTTCTTTCGAATAAATTTTGGAATATAATAATATTATTTATAAGTATTTTTTGATATAAATATTTCTATATAATTCGGAAAAATTGTTTTAAAGAAGATTTCGGAAAAAATAAGTTTTGTACTTTCCTCCCTGTTGCTGGAAAATAATTTCGGTGATGAGTGCACGCATCATCGACTTTCATTTTCGAGTTTCGAAGTGGGAAGGCCACTGTAGAAATTTACTGCAGAATTGTTTAAGAAAATTTTTATCGTTTTAATTATAATTGGATATATATATGTATATGTTAAGAATAGATATCTATCTATTATTTTAAATGATTTAAAAATTAAACCCGGTATTTGGTTCTTAAGTTCCAGTTAATTAATAGTACAAATTAAGTTTAGAATTTGAACCTTAAAAAAAAAAAGGGAAGAGAAGTAATGTAAATAAATGGTTGTAAACCTTAGTAAATGGATAAAGGAAATTCTTTATTTATTAGAATTGATGTTATAAGGTTACAAATTAGGTGTAATTAAAATGTTACTATTATTAAATATTAGCATTAAATAAATGAATGAAAGTAAAAGTAAGTTGAAATTGTAACTTATAAAACGAATATATAATTAATGAACCACTAAAAAAATAAAAGGAATTAAGAAGAAACTTGTATAAATTTTCACTTACATTCTTAAAGCATATATATAACTTGCCATATAATAAAAGTTACAGTATTAGTAAGAAAATGTAAAGGGGAAATCTTACAAGTAAAGCTTGAGATAATGAACGTATTCAATGAATTTGCTGTTATAAATGGGAATTTGTTGTTATAAACTTAAGTTGTAAATTTAAATTTTACCATAATTAAAGGTAAGTATTATAATTAGATGATTTTAAAACTTAAGTAAATAGAATGAAATTCTATAATAAATGAAACTGTGAGAAATAAATAAATAAAATTTAGAAATACATAAATGGAATGCAATAAAAAGAAACTTACATGACATTTAAAATGGAAGATGAATATTGTAAGTAATAAATGAAAATAAATGAGGTAATCACTCATTAATGAAAGAAAGGAAATCAAACAACTAAAGTATGAAATAAAGATTTATAATAAGTTAAATTGATTGTTGGGTTGAATGGTTATTGTTTGATTTATGTTTGGTTGGGTAAGGAAATTTAAAGTTGTCGGATGAATAAATAATTTATTCCATCTAAGACTGTTGAGTAAATGATGCACTTGATAGTTATTTTTCATTCCGTACAATTTCAAGTTTGAACCCAAACAACTATTTGGTTTGTGTGATTGTATGGTTGTTTTGTAATTGTATGTATGCTGTTCGAGGAAATTGATGGTTGTTGTATTAATTTGGATGATTATTGATTGAAACTACTTAGATATTTAAATTTTGGACTTAGAAGTATTTTGAAATGTTCTTCAAACTCTAATAAATTTAAGTATAAAAAGGATAATGTTGTAAATTTGTATATTTTAAGAAAAGTAACAGATACTGTAAATTTAATTGTTTATAAGGTAATGTTTTGAATAAGATATGTAGATTGTAAATCCTTCTTTTCCCTTCTTTTTCCTTTTCGGGGACGAAAAGTTTTGAGCGGGGGAGAATGTAACGACCCGTAAATTTCGACAATTTAAGTTGGTTAATTTAATTAAGATTTTGTAATTTAATTTAAAAAGAGATGAAATATAAAGGGTAAATAAAACTAAATATTAGTATAGGGAATAAATCCTAATAAAGGTAGTAGGGAGAGCGTACACTTTGAAATTTTTTTTATATATGAAAGGTAAGCAGTAAAATTATCCAATGCAATATTCGATTTATTAAAAGTAACTGCATGAAAATATTGACTTAAATGAGAATAAAATTGGAAGTTGAATATTAAGTTAAATCGGAATTTAAATAAAAGTTAAATTTTTAAAGGATATGATTATAACTTGATTTTGTGTAAAGTGATTTAAATGAATATCAGGTTGTTTTAAATGAATATATCAAGTTAAATAAATTGAAAGATTTTCCAGTTATGTGAAGTTAAAGGTTTTACTTAAATTATATTGAATTCAATAAGTAAACATTTCAAGTCTAAATAATAAGTAATTGGATTTGATATATATATCGGTTGTCAAATAAGTTTGTTTTTGAAATGGTGAAATATTTAAAGCTTTTAACCATAAGAATTGAAATGGTATTTGGAAGTTTGAATCGATATTTGGAATTGATTTGTGAAATGTAAAGAAGCTATTTTGTTTTATAAAAGTAATTTAATATTTAACCATTTGAGAGATGAAATTTGTTTCAAAGTTATGGTTTTCAAGGTAGTATAATTTGGAAATATAATATTCAAGAGTTTTGATTTCTAAATATTTTACTTTGAAACCACTATGATTTTTGGAAAGAATATATTGGAAAATAAAGATGATGTCATATTGTTTTGCGTTTTAAAAGGAAATGATATCATATTTATATGGTTTTGAAATGGATATTATATTCTGGTTTTAAAAGTATAAATTATTTTAAAGGACCACGGTGTTATAATAACGTTTGGTTGTTGAAGAGACCGGGATCGGAAGTTGTCATACTCTCTGCCAACTCCGAAAACCACTTTAACAACCGTGTACGCGGTGGAGATTCCAGAATGAAGTAGGTTGGTGGAGGCGTTTCCTGCAAGGTAAATACGTGGACCCGACTCCCGTGAGTTGGCATAAGGTGGCTAAAACAGGAGCGATTCTCGGGCCAATGAGGTCATTCCTCTGATCGGACACCCCTCTTCGATATTATACTTTGACTTTGGATTGATTTAGTGGCCACTTTACTTTGATTTTTTTGGGGGGTTGTTTCGAGGTGGGCGGTAGCTGCGGCTACGCGTTTCCATCAGCCTGGATAGCAATTGGTATATCTACCCTGGCATTGCCTAGTTGTGCCGTGTCACCTACCCTATCGCGCCTTGTACGAGTTTGGATTTCTCCCGTAGCCCGTGTGGTATCCTCTGGTGGCTTCCCGATCAGGAGGGACTATGATATTGGATGGACTACTGGGACTATTATTGTGTTAAGGGGAATATGGGGTCACTCCTTAACGCTATTTAAAAGTAAGTTTATTTTACAATTAGACACTATTATAATAGCGCAATATACTATATAGTAAATAGTTTAACGGATCCTTAGGAGATGTAAATCCCGAACATCTCTTGAGTTACTGCACTCATATTTATTCTGTTAATTTAACTTACATAAGATCTTTTAGTTCTGACTCGAGTGTTTTGTCTTTTCAATTCGCCCGAGTCAGTCCGAGCATTTCAGGATTTGAGGATTTAGCTCTGGGGGACGAAGAAGAAGATTTGTATTACTAGTATCTACTATATTATTACACTACACCAATTAATTCCACTGCATTGATTGTATTGGTATGTGTAACTCTGATATTTATTGTACAAGTAAAATAAAATAATTTTGTAAAACAGCTTCATGAACTGTATATTTGATTATTATGTTCTATCCTTCCGCTGTGAGATTCTGTTTTGTTTATTTCTTCTCGGTTTTTCTTATTTACCCCATGACAATCCGCCCTTCCGTATGGTTTGAATTGGCACGTGTGTCGATTTAAAGCATGCGAAAAGGCGGATGTTACATCAGGTTTCAAAAACCTGAAACTGTTTCAATTTTTTTGCCTAAAAATTAACATTTGCTTTGGTTGTTAAACCAAAGAAACAGGGGGTAGACAACCGAAGAAAAAGTCTCAATCAATTTCTTCGGTTTTTTAAAGAACCGAAGCAAATAACCCATGTTGCTTCGGTTCATCAAAATATGTAAAATGTTCTGGCCCATCGCATCGTCTTCATTTGCTTCGGTTGTTGAACCGAAGAAACTAGGGGTAAACAATCGAAGCAAATGATCTGTTTAGCAGTAATGTGTTCATCTTGTTAGTCACATTTCCTTAGTAGATCAACTTGTCAACACCCTTACCAAAGCACTTCATAGTAACCACTTTCATGAACTAGTAGTCAATATTGATATCTCCTTTGGAGCTCCACTATGAGGAGGCATATTATAACATTGCATGCACGATAGAATTAAATGCATTAGTGAATTAATCATATATTCAAAAAATTTGGTCACTTCCCATTAACACTCATTAATCCTAACTATGGCCTCCCGTTATAAAATTAGCACAAATATTGGATTGTATTAACTATAGTTGATCATAATTAATTTGAGTTAATGTTAATTCACATTGGCTGCTAATATTTATCATGGTTACAGTAATATGCAAAGTAAATTTTCTAACTATGTCCAAGTATGTATAAAAAAGATGTAACTAAATGAAATTGTAAAGCATTATCATCAGCATCACTATCATCATCGTCATCATCATTATCTGGATATGATATCAAAGCTAGGATCTTTTATGCATGCACTCAACCACCATTCATGCTTAACATCATCCATTAAATTTCCACATTTTTAGCTCTACATATGAAACATGTGTTACCTCCTCTAATTAAAATACATGGTTATCGTGACGACCCGCAAATCCGTACCCTTAGAATCGACAATAAACCACACATGTCCATAGCAAAAAGCATAAAATGATGAAAAGTCACAAGAAAGAAGAGAGTGGGTAAGAAGAAAGAAAGAACATAGAAGAAGAGAAGAGAAGAAGAAGAGAGAAACATAACCATAACAATACAGAATCTCACATCGCAGCGGAATAACATATATTATAGATCAATAATCTTTACAAAGAGAAACTATAATATACATAAATTATTATTCACAATAAGTAATCATCAGCTTGGACAGTTATAACAACCTGTCCTCACAAATGCTGATAATTTACAACAACATTGCCGCCGAAAAATAAACAGATACGTATACGACATGAAGATCTCCAGCTCGTCTGGTGAAGCTCCAAAAGCACCAAATCTGAACCTGTAAATATATTCGGTCTGACCCGAGCATTGAAAGGAACGCCCGAATTAGTTTGATAAATGAGCATGAGAAAAACATATCTCAACTGAACTTATGTTAAAGTTTATAAAAACATTCTTTAATCAAAACAAAGGTATCTCGTAAGACACGCCCACACATAAACACAGACGGATTTTTCCCTTACGATAACCAAAACATTTCATATCAAATTCTCTTATATTATAATATTGTCTTTCGTACAACTAATAACTAATCATAGCTGAAATTGTTATCATTATTAAATTCCAGATACTAGGCTCTTCAAATAAAATGGCAGGCACGTAGTGGATATTGTATTCCATACAAATGACTAAGTAAGGGACTACCTTCCGTACAGTACACCTTTAGAGGGATGAACCTAGGAAGCAAACACTACCCGCCAAAACCAACACAACCGGCCTACCCCTTCCTGGATAGTATCGAATATGCGATCACCTTGATCGTTGTCGATCTTTAACGGGTACCCGAGTCATACATTCAATACATACTTAGACATGTGTAGATTAAATCTAGAAGGACGATGACATCTCCTAATGGGAGCAACTCACCTAGCCTTACTGCATCTACCCCGTTTTAGTCATTTCCTGGGGTGTAAGGCCAAAAGAGGTATCAAATACCTTCCACATATCACATTTTCTTCATCTTCGAATGCTACATTGTCATTTCCGTTGACTATTGATTACCTTCCACAAAAATATAATCCTTGAGCTCGTGCGTCATAAGGAGGAAGTTAAGCTAAGAGAAGTTGCCTTTTCCGCCACCATAGATGTATATTTGTAAAAACCAATGTACGTAATCTCAGAAAATGCACTGTCAGACATCCATCCATAAAAGTTGTCCAGGAACTTGACAAACCGAAGATACATTCCTAACACATCCTATAGGGAAATCCCTAGGATTCGTAGCGAATAGTCCTTGCATTGGATATTTCATAACGAAGAAATTACTACTACTATATGTATATTAGGATTTTATCCCCAAACGATCAACAAGCAGTCCTTCACTATGAAAATCTAAATACAATATCATCAACAAAACGGCATAATCATCACATATAGATTGGTCCAAAGTGGTTTTCGGATAAATCGATCCCGAACTCTTCACACCAACAACGTAAAAGTGTTACTCAACCTCATACAGAAACCAAGTCTCGTAGACTTATCATGTTTCCAACTTTTTAATTACTATCCTTTGGCCAAAAAGGAAGCTCGGTAGATTAGAGTAATCACTGTGCACTACTCGAATCAGCATTCTTTACACCAAACGATAATCAAGCCTATATAGATGTCTACATACTAAGTGTATGACTAATTAGTTTCCACATCAAGTCGAGAAACTAAAATGGCCAAAAATATAATTTAGCACTTGAATAGTCACTAGGCCTAACTTATTAATCTTTTATTTATTAAATTCTTCTCTAAATTTATTACTTCAAATTATCTTTAGAAATATATATTCTCAAAACTATTTCAATATTTCAAAATTGGGAAAACATTTCATAACTTATTTTAATAATAAGTGAATTCACAACTTATTATATTTTCAAACCATTTAACTCCATTTTGAAATATCTCTTTCCAAAACATTCATTTTAAGGATTTTTCACTTTTAAAACGTGAATATATTTCCTTTTATAAAAATCCATATTTAGCTTATCAAATTAAATTGATTTCACATTTATAAAACAGTGTTTCTAATTCACATTGCTTTTCTATAAAAATTCCATTTATAATTCTTTATCAACCAATTTCCCATTTATCCTATTTATATATCAGAGTCCCATTATAAGCTTATTTACTTATAGATCTCTTTATTTACACATTCATTCCTTTGTAATGTAATTATTTATAAAGTCCATTATAAATTCATTTCTATATTTCAATTACAAATCCATTTACAAATTTAATTATAAATCACTACAACATTTAGGGATTTTAATCGCGTTCAAAAAATGCTAAAGGCTTTAATAGCGTTTTTAATGATGCTGTATAACAACATGCCATTAAAAGTCGGGGATCTAACATAGCATTAGTCGAGGATCTAACATAGCATTAGATTAAACGCTATAAAAGTCTTGGTCTTAATAGCATTTAGGATATCTTATTAAACACTTTTCATAGCGTTTTTCCAACGCTTGGAGTATTTTTTATAGCCATTTTGTTGATGCTAAGAATAATTTTTACAGCGTTTACAATCCATTTTCAATAGCATCTGAACAATATTGTTAAAGGATATAACAACGTTTTTATGTATGCTGTATAACAACATGTCATGACCACGACCTATTATAGCATAAAGGAAAGGCTGTGAAAAGCTAGAATTTTTTGCTTCCTTTAACCTTCATCACATCAAAAAATGCTATTGCAGATTTTCTATATCATAGCATAAAGGCTATTATAAATTTTCTACACACTTCAAAACCGCTTTTTTCTTTATCCCTATTTTGAGTTTATAATAATCTTTCTATATACATTAGCACATCTAACAACAAGATATATTTATCTCAACTCATGAACAATTCAATCAACTCAAACAAGAATAATGTGAAACTTTTGGTATTTAAAAAATATTACATATTATACACAAACAGAATTACACCAGATTCAATATTGTATATAATATTTCATAATCGATATTTTTAGACATATATGATAATGGTACCATTAGGACTCTACAAACGATTCTTTAACAACTAAAGCAAATGTTTCTCCAGCCTGCTTTCCTTCAACATCACACCTTTTTGCCTCCTCTGTAGCAAGCCTGTGCAGCCCTAGCCTACTGTCCCTCTTCTCTTATTCAAACACGTAACCATCGTGTCTAAGCCGACAACACCCTTTCTTCCACTCAATCAGTTCAGCGGTTATTCAAATACCCCCGACCTTGCCTCCTTCTTCATTCAATCCTGGAACGAAATGTAATTGCATTTTCCCCTTTTCAATTCTGTTTCAAACGAAATCAATTCGAAAACAAAAATCAAGCCTTGTTCGAATCGAAATCGAAAGAACAAAGGTGAGTTCGATCTAGCGTGTGCAAATGAGGGTCTCGACCTGTCGAAGATGGTGATATTCGCAGGGGCAGCGGCGGTGTCGAAGGCCAGGCGTAGTTGAGTCAAGGCGAATGGAAGCCGTGAGTGATCGAATTTCAAGTCGCATGGTGGAGGTTAGGGATTTGGTCTCGAGTTGATTTGGTTTTAGCCGGCGACTCACGATGGAGACGATGGAGCAGTATCGTAGGTTGTTGGTTTGCTGAGCTCGGCTTGCTCAATAGGAAGGTGGTGACAGCAGCTTGGAGGCGCACACGCATGGGGTTGGGTTGCGGTGGCGATGAGGGGTTGGTCGAGCGACATGGAAAGGTATATGTTATTTTTCGATATTTGTTAATTTTGTGTATATATGCAGGAAAAATAAATTTACAGTAAAGGCAAGTTTCATATATATGCAGAGTTATATATATATAGGAAACTGTAAAGAAAAGTATAGTGCAAATATATAATATATACACTTGCCTGTTTTAAATAGTTAAGCAGAAAATGTATATGTATACATGAGATTTTAGAAATAGAAATTTTAAATGATGTAAAATTTATATAAAAGAATTTGATTTTTAAATCTATATGGATTACTTTTACAAATATATATATGTAGTTCCTAAATGAGAAATAAAGTATAGATACCTATATCCATTTTAATTTACTCGTTTGGTTTTTTTTAAAACAATGTATTTAAGTGATGAATTTGTTCCATAAATTTATTTAATTAATCTTAGCTGCTAAAGATTTTTAAAAAGGGAAATAAATAGTTAAAACAAATTGTGAGTTAATTAAAATATTAAATGGAAATTAATCATTCGATTAGTTCAAATATTAATAAATCATATAATTGTTTATATAAGGTCAAAAGTCGGGAAATCGGGTCGAGATTGGAAAGGATTGCAACTTAAAAGCAAAGGTGAGTTAATCTCACTTTTTTGGATTTTTATTTAAATTTAAATGGTCAAATTTAAATAATTGGTTGATTGATTGATTTGATTGGATGTGCTATATTATATAGTACTATATATAGTATATATTGGAGTGATTGATTTCCCGCATTATATAACGGATGAGACCCTATGCGCCGCATAATAGCAGATGATATTATATAAATCCCATACTGCGATATTCCACCTCGAAGTGGAATTGGTATTATTGTATTGTGTTAACATATGTGGATGCAGGGAAATAGGTTGGAGGGATCCAACTGGATTCCCAACATTTATTTAAATCGTTTAATATCTATGTTATGAATATTTAATATTCAATGATGAATTATATTGATAATTGGAATATTGAATGCTATGGTTTACTCGAATATATTTCGGTACACTGAGTTATCAAAATATAAAGAATTGGATTTTTGAAAAGAAAATAAAAGAGTGAATTTTAAATAAAATAATCGTTTAGAATTTGAATAAATTTAAGAATGAACTGGGTAAGAATAAAAGTGATTTTAAAATCCTAATAAATAATTTCGAGTATGGAAAAAAGGGATTTTGAATAAAAAGAAAATAATGAATTGTAAAACTTAAGTGATATTATTTAAAGGAATAAAGAATTTACTTTAAAATTCAAAGTTTAAATTAATGTAAAAAGGATAAAGAAGGAATGTTGGAAATCTGAAATTGGTATGTTTCAGTTAAAAGATTTTAAATCATAATTAAGGAATAAAATCTTAAGTTAATGGATTTTGAAATAATTTGAGTAAGTAAAGAAATTTATTTCAAAATGGAGTAAATTTGAAATCAATTTGGAAACTGATTTAAGTGTTTGGAAATGAAAATTTAAAGGAGAATGTGACTTTGACATTTATAAACTGGGTTTATAAAAGTGAAGCAATATATCAGTAGATATTTGAAGGAATGAATTCATGATGGGAATTTATTAAAGGAATGAGAAATTTTGTTCAAAAATAAATAGTGATTTATTTTTAAAGGATGTGAAGAGAAGTATATTTCCCTGGATAGCTAAGCACGTTTCCAAAGCAAATTTTAAATATAAGTTAAAAGTTTTAATGTTGTTTTGAAAAGCATGTTTTAGAAAATTTATATTTTCTGAATGTTTTAATTCTAAGGTAAGTATTTTCTTTTAATCTATGATAGTAGTAATATTTAAAGGTGGCTTGGTATTATGTTTTTAAAAGTTAGAAATTCAGTTTTATATCGTATAAAGTAGTTTTATTTTAAATATTCTTAAAGTATATATTTTGAATAAGTATTAAAGTAATTTATAATTTAAATGTTTTAAAGGATATTTTGTAATAAAGTGTATTAAGTTATTTTAAAAATCTAAAGCTCTGTGCTTGGTCGTTTTTAGTGGAAATAAATATTTGGAAATTTATCTCATGGGAAAGGTGTGGCTTGAAAACTATTTTCAAAAGGGTTGAAAATAGAAATATTTTTTGCGAAGATATTTTGAGCTTAATAAATAATTTGGGAAAATTATTTATTGTTTGATGGATGTTTGTGAATGTAAATTGATAGCTAAACAACCGACTATCAATATTTGACAATGCGCTAATCGTTTCGAAGAGACCAGGATTGGGATTAATTTCACGAAAGCCACTTCGATCAGGTTTGTACGTTTTCGTGGAGAAGACGAGTTTGGATTCGAGGATGGAGCAGTGAAGTGCAAGGGCTAGTCGCTACTAATCCTGAGGATGATTCCAAAATGGATGTAGTAGAAGTAGTGTCTTCGGTTCCGTTCGAACCCGAGACGGACTTGTATGGATGAATGCTTTCAGAACATCGTCAGGTGGGCGATGAGCATTCTAAGGGATATGTTCTAAAAAGGTAATGCTTAGCCTCGTGCCTCATCAACTGGGAATGACTGAAAATCAAGGGTTATGCAGCAAGGCTAGGTAGGCGGCGCCCATTAGGGTGAGGTCATCACTGTCTAGATGTCCTTTTTTATTCGGCATAGTGGTGTGGTTGCTGATCCCAACCGTGGGGTGATCTTATTCGGGATTATCCAATAAGGGGTCGTCCCGGTCTTTTGTTGTAGGGGATTAGGAGTAATCCTCGGTACGGTGATCTAGACCACGTACTGTGACAGGTGGTACCCCAGTGCCTAGTCATTAGTTGGAAATCCATTTTCCCTACGTGCCTATACCGTTTTGATTGTGCCCAACTATTGCTGAAACATGAGATGCAAGCATTTTAGCTAGATTCTATTCTACTTTCTATAGACACTATTATAATATCAGGGAATTTTGATAAAAAGTGTTTTAGCTATCGTAAGGTAAAAATCCAACATGTTTATTTGTGGTGTGATCTTACGAGATGCTTTTGTTTTCAAAGGATTTTTGAAATTATAATAATCAATTTGAGTGTGGTTTTCTCACGCTGGTTTTCCAGACTGACTCGGGTGTTATTTAACTATAATGCTCGGGTTAGACCGAGTATTATAGAATACATGATATGATGCTGTGGAGCTCAGGAGACGAGCTGGATGGCGATACGTACTTCCGTATTTGTGTTACATATTCCGCTGTGTATTCAGATTGTGAGGACAGAATATGATTACTGTCTAGTTGAGTGTTATGTATACTCTGATGAGGTATGTATAAACAGATATAGAATTTATTTTTGGTGTAAAGATCTATGATTATCTACTATATTTTATTCCACTGCGATGGTTAGATTCTGATGTATTTTCTATCTTCTTCTTCTACCTCTTCTTCTTTAACCCAAATGGTTCGTATTTCTGTTCATCTTGAGTTGATTGATGTAGAATAGTGTTGACTCAAGGGGTACGGATTTGCAAGTTATTACATAGTTATTGTAGTTAAAATTAATAAAACTTAGTGAATGTTTAATAAAACTAAGTTAACTTATTTAATTTTTACAAACTTATATGCTTTTTATGAACTTATTTAATTTTAAACTACTATTATTATTTATGTCATCATTAGTGCTATTAATTTTATGAATTTATTTAACTTCTACAAATCTTAGTTCATTTTTATAAAACTTGGTCAAATTTTAGAAACTTAGTTAACTTCGCTAAATATTTATGAAACTTAATAAATTAGTTAGAAACTTGTTAATTTAGTTCAATTTTCAAAAAAAAAATTGTTTACTCTTGTAATCTAGCTTAATCGTTATAGAACTCAATTAATTTTTATAAATTTAATTAAAGTTTACAAACTTAGCTAATTTATTCAAATGTTTATAAACTAGGTTAACTTATATAAAAATAAGTTCAATGTTATCAGCTTAGTTGTTTTTATAAACCTTGCTAAAAGTAGTTTTTTTAACAATCAGTTAGTTTTTGTAAACTCCGTTAATTTAAAAAAAATCAACTTAGTTAAATTTCTGTAGAACTTATTAGTTTTTATTTAATTTATTGGATTTCATAAAATTCCAACGGCACCTCCGTTGCAAGGTTTATGATTTTCTACACACCCCAATTCAATATATATTTACATGATCAAAATAAGATCGGATTCAAGTCATATATAACAAAATATACTACATGATAGCATACACATTTAAATGCACAGAACCATACCTTTAACATGACCCCAATGATAGATCGTTTTCCATTGCAATTACTTTGGCTCTAATTGACATGGAACCATGTCAAGCATAAGAATTTCTGCTTTTATTAGCTTTACTGCTATTATTCCTTGCTTTTCTGCACCATTTGTTCTTACCCCCAATATGTTTCTCAATAAAAATAAGTTGGCCCGAAATGTATTAAAAATATGGCTGATGTTACGTTGTATATGTTACCCTACAACACTGCTCGGCTTATAATGACATAAAGATTGAGGTGTTATTGTGGTCAAACACATGACTGTATAAAAAGGAGTTTATTAACCTATACTCGAACAACATATATAATCACACTGCACTCGTAATAAGATAAGACGAAATAAGGTGTTCACACATATTCACATGTCGAACCTAAGGTTCGATTAGCTAGCCTGACTCTAAATCATACAAATTTTGTTGAAAGTTAGGGTGCAAATAAACATGAATGCTAGGTTATTTAAACGGAATAAGACAAAAAATGAATACATACCTAAAGCTCTATTGAAATATATATTTTTAAAAAAAGGGTTTAAGATTTGAGAGAAGAAACTTGTTCTCATAAATAATGCTTTATATTATTTTTCCTTTTCTAGATTGCTTGATTACAAATGAGGGGAGAGCTCCTCTATTTATAGTCCCTAATAGATCATTCTAGAATTACTTTTGCTTGATTACAAAGAAAACATAATTCTAGAAATACTTTTACTTGGTTACAAAGAAAACATAATTCTAGAAACACTTTTACTTGAATACAAAGAAAACATAATTCTAGAACTCTCACACCCCTTTAAACATAATACAAAAAATCTCTAGAAACCAATAAATCAAGTTTATATTCCAACACCCCCTTTAAACTTGATTTGCCCCCCTTTGAGCTAAAATTTTACGCATACCAAGTTTCTTCTTTAACTCCTTGAAAATCTCCAACTTCAAAGGCTTCGTTAAAATATCGGTAATTTGATCTTGCGTCTTGTAATGCTTGACAACTACTTCTCCTTTCCCAACCAAGTCTCGAATGAAATGATACTTGATTCTTATATACTTGCTCCTCCCATGAAAAACTAGATTTTCGGTGAGTGCTATAGCAAAATTGCTATCACAATATATAGTGGACTTTCTTTTGGAGTATGCGTAAGTTCTTCTAGCACCCATTTAATCCATAAAGCTTGACAGCTAGCATAAGATAGTGAAATATATTCTGCCTCGGCGGTTGAGAGAGCCACAACTTGTTGTTTCTTTGACATCCACGTGATTGTACTTGATCCAAAGTAGAAAAAAATTCCCGAAGTACTTTTACTATCATCAACACTTCTGGCCCAATCACTATCACAATATCCAAGCACCTTAGGATCATTTATCTTTTGATAATAAATTCCATCCCCAAGTGTTCCACGCACATATCTCAAAATTCTTTTTCTGGCATCCCAATGTGTCTTCTTTGGTTGCTCCATGAACCTACTAATCAAGCTCACACCATATGTAATGTCCGACCGAGTGGCTGTCAAATACATCAAACTCCCAACAAGACTTCTAAACAATGTTGGATCAACATATTTAGAGTTGTCATCCTTACTTAGTTTCAAGCCAACTTTAACTGGAGTGCTAATTGGCTTTGCCTCTTCCATTCTAAAATTCTTCATCAAATCATTTGCATACTTTTCTTGAGAGATAAATATACCATCATTATCTTTCTTTACTTCAATACCAAGAAAGTAATGAAGTAGACCCAAGTCGGTCATCTCAAATTCTTACATCATACTTCTTTTAAATTCTTTAATATTATCAAGACTATTTCTCGTAAAAATCAAATCATCCACATATAAACCAATGATGAGAATGTTACCTTTGTTCTCCTTGATGTAAAGAGTATGCTCAAATGGATACCTCTTGAATCCCATCTTCACAAAATAGTCATCTATGCGACTATACCAGGCACGAGGGGCTTGCTTAAGGCCATACAATGCCTTCTTCAACCGATAGACTTAATGCTCTTTATCCTTTATCACATAGCCAGAAGGTTGATCAATATACACCTCTTCTTGTAGTACTCCATTCAAGAAAGCAGATTTAACATCCATTTGATAAACTTGCCACTTATTTTGAGGGGCCAATGAAATTATCAAACGAATTGTTTCAAGACGTGCCATGGGAGCAAAAACTTATTTGTGATCAACACCATACTTTTGCTTGTATCCTTTCACAACTAATCGTGCCTTATGTTTTTCAACTTCACCTTGTGCATTCCACTTTGTCTTGTAAACCCATTTGACTCCAATGGGTTTCTTCCCTTCAGGTACTTCAACCAACTCCCATGTTTGGTTCCTTTCAATTGCATCAATTTCTTGATCCATGGCTTGTCTCCATTTGTCTTCCTTGGCGGCTTCTTCAAAATCAACTGGATCCGCAGTTTCATATAAAGCAAAATCAACAAATTCATCTTCTAAAATTCTTCTTGTTTTTCCATAAATCTCCGCAAGAGGTCTTGTCCTTCTAGGTGTTGATTCTGAACTTGAAGATGATGAGCTTGGAGGAGAATTAGATGGTGGAGTAGGTGGAGTCGATCCTTCTTCTTCAATTGGCTCAACTGCATCATTATCTAGCAAGATACTTGTACTTTTTTTCTCATTTTTCCATTCCCATGCTTCTTCCTCATTGAAAATTACATCACGACTAAAAATAGTCTTCTTTGTAATGGGGTTATATAATTTATATGCCTTGGATCTTTCACTATAGCCAACATAGATGCACTTTTCAAATTTGTCATCAAGTTTTCCTCTCTTTTCATCCGGCACATGAGAGTAACAAATGCTTCCAAAAATTCGAAAGTGGGAGACACATGGCTTGTGACCGCTCCATGCTTCTTGTGAAGTCTTTCCTTGAACACTTTTAGTTGCCGCACGGTTGAGAACATAGCATGCACATGCTACAGCTCAGGCCCAAAATATTTTAGGCAATCCTTTTGTCTTCAACATACTTCGAACAAGTTCCATGATGATACGGTTCTTTCTTTCGGCCACCCCATTTTGTTGAGGGGTTGAGCAGACCGTTAGTTGATGATTAATGCCATGATCCTTTAAGAAATTTTCGAATTCTTCTGCCATATATTCTCCACCACGATCGGATCGGAGTGTCTTTGTAGAAAAACCACTTTTCTTCTCCACAAGTGCTTTAAAATTCTTAAATACTTCAAATACTTGAGATTTTTTTTTGAGAAAGTAAATCCACATCTTGCGACTAGTCATCAATAAAAGTGAGAAAATACCGATTACCTCAAAGAGAGTTTGTGCGCATAGATCCATATAAATCCGAATGCACTAGCTCCAAAGGATTCTTTGCTTGCCATGCCTTTTCTTTTGGAAATGGGTCTCGATGGTGCTTGCCAAAAACACAACTTTCACATACTTGATCTTGTTTGTTAGTATTTGGGATGCCTCTCACCATATGATCTTTTCAAATCTTGGATAGAGTGCTAAAACTCAAGTGATTATAACGAAGATGCCAAAGCCATGACTTTTCATTAACAATATTAGCAAAACATGAAAATGCTTCATTTTTAATTTTCAATGGAAACATTTTTGTTGGTGTCATCTTCACTTTTGCAATAAGAACACTAGTTTTTTCTTTGATCTCACATAAATCATTTTTGAAATTCACATTATGTCCCTTCTTTAAAAGTTGCCCAACACTTAAAAGATTGTATTTAAAATCGGGAACATAATAAACATTAGAAATATAATTTGTACCTTGCTTTGTCCGTATTAGAATATCGCCACTTCCTTTGACAATGAGCCTTTTGTTATCACCTTTCTTGACTTCTCATTGGACACTTTCATAAAAATTCACAAAGCAACTTTTATTTCCGGTCATGTGGTTACTACAACCACTATCAACATACCATATATCATCAAAAGAAGCTTCTTGAACATTACAAGCAAGAAGCATACTTTCATCTTGTGTCTCCAAATTCTCATGTAGAAAATTAGAATTATCTTTCTCATCATTAGTTCTTTCAAAACAATCTTTTTTCATATGCACATATTTATGACAATAATGACATTGAATATTATAAGAGCTACCTCTTCCTCTTCCACTGTATCCTCCACGACCTCTTCCTCCTTGAGATGGGCTTGAATTTTCAATTTGAATTTGGCCTCTTCCTTTTCCTCTACCACGTGCTGATCTTCCACCTCTTCCTATAAATCCACCACGGTTGGCGTCTCGAATTTGAAAAGCTTGCTCGGAAGGAGAGGAATCAAATTGTTTGATGCGAAGCTCATGAGATTGTAGTGAGCCCAACAATTCTTCAAGAGAGAAAGTATTCAAATCTTTTGATTCTTCAATAGCAATAATAACATGCTCAAATTTCCTTGTCATACTTCGAAGAATTTTTTCAATAATTCTTTTATCCGAAATTTCTTCACCATTGATTCGAAGTTGATTAGCAATAGAAATAGTTCTATCATAAAATTCCTCCACCGATTCACTTTCTTTCATTTTGAGTAAATCAAACTCACCTCTTAGAGCATGAAGTCTTACCATCTTTACCTTTTCTTCACCTTTGTATCCTTGTTGAGGATGTCCCATGCTTCCTTTGATGTTGATGCCGAAGAAATCCTTTCAAAAATTGCTTCATCCACCGCTTGATAGATAATATAAAGAGCCTTCTTGTCCTTCTTTCGAATCTCTTTCAAAGTATTCAATTGTTGTGTTGAAAGTGTTGCTTGATTCTCCGGTTCTTCATATCCATTTTCAACTATCCCCCAAAGATCTTGAGATCCATACAAGACCTTCATTTGAATGCTCCATTGATTGTAATTCTTTCCCGTCAAACGAGAAAGTTGAGATTGCAACATATTGTTGGAAGTCGTCCCTAAACCTGGCTCTGATACCACTTTGTTGAAATATATATTTAACAAAAAAGGGTTGAAGACTTGAGAGAAGAAACTTGTTCTCACAAATAATGCTTTAATATTATTTTTCCTTCGCTAGATTGCTTGATTACAAATTAGGGGAGAGCTCCTCTATTTATAGTCCTTAATAGATCATTCTAGAATTACTTTTGTTTGATTACAAAGAAAACATAATTCTAAAAACACTTTTACTTGGTTACAAAGAAAACATAATTCTAGAACTCTCACCCCCCTTTAAACATAATACAAGAATTCTCTAGAAACCAATAAATCAAGTTTATATTCCAACAAGCTCAACAAAAACATCAGGTAGAGAACCAACTTCACCAAGAACTTGACCAATAAGCCTACCAGATGTAGTGAATGTGAGGTCACAGTTGTACCAACTCCAATAAGTCATCCAGGCATTGAGAATTGTTGCTCATTGTGCTAAAAAAATCGAATTGATTCTAGAATGTATTGGGGTGTATTTGAAGTTGTCAATCTCATCTTTGAGAACAATTCCAGGTTGAACTTCAATTAACTAGTTCACTTTTAAAACTGCTTGAACATTCACAAACATGAGAAAATTCGCATGAAAAAACCAATATCATAATAGTTCAATTTTTTTTTTCAAACTTAAAATCAAACACACGAATGACCGGAGGAGATATGATTAGTGCATTAAAGAATGTGATCTAAACTAAAAGGAAGGCTCATGTCCACGTAAATTCTTCTTTGTTTGTGAAATGGAAAAATACTTTATAATTGATATGTAAAATGGTAATTAACCAAAGTTTGAAGTCTTATAGTTGAACAATGATAGCCAATTTGAAATCACACATTAGATAAATAAAATTCAATATCAACTACTAAAACATGATAACAATCTAAGGTATTGGTCGAGATGTTTGGAGTAAGCCCGCTGTCAACCAAACCCCATATGGCCTGCAGTATCTTTTTTATTCAACGTGATTACTAGGGACATGCTTAAATGTATACAAATAGTGAAATGAAAATATACTTGTAATTTTAAATGAGAAAATAGCCATTAATGCAATAAAGGAAGGTCTATTTTTGTCAAAATGGAAGCACTAGAGCATAATATTCTTGTGGATAACAGGTAAACTTACTTACCTATGATTAACCATGATTCTAAGTGCACTTTGAGGGAAGTCCTTATCAAGTAAAAAGCATCATCCCATGTATACGAAGTTTTTTTAATTTGATATCTCCAGAACCAACATGATCTCCAGAACAAAAGCTGAAATTTAAATACAACATATCATTAAGAATAGAAAATAAACCAAACATACATCGCGGAATTTAGCTATATGGTCAAATACTTGAAATGAAATTTATCAATAAAAATACCTTGCACATAGCGTATAAGGCAGAAGTACAAACTGAACAGCAAAAAAGATTCCACATAGATGGTTTCTTAACTCCTTGGATTTGTAACTCTAGTTCATTGCTAAGATATTCTTCTACATTCCTACATTATTAAGAAATAAACACAAAATACATATGAAAACATTTTTAACTTCATGTTGATGATTTCCGTTACAAGTAACTAATCCTATAGTTACAAGAAATTTGCATCTAGTAGTTATAGTTGTAAAAAAATTCTTAGGAAAAATTTCAACAAGAGAATTAGAGTAAATGGCCATTTTAATGAATCAACATAAAAGTTACCAATCTCAAGTTTTATAGCACATAGTAGTAGCCAACATAAAACATATGTAAAATTTAAGATGTATAACAATCTAATATATAGTTAACTGAATTTGTCAAAACATTGTGATGCACTCTATAAAATGAATCCTTAGCAGTTGCATTAAGTTTGAACATATCTTTTATCTATAATTTTCATATCACTTCCATCGTATATTTTGGTTTTACCATTATAACAACAACTGCAAACGGATAATAGAAAGCTAGCATAATAAGCAGGAGCTAGCCTTTTCAATTAAACATGCCAACGTTGATCTAAGTGCCAAAGTATCACAGCTTTAATGGGTGAGGACTATAGCTGGCCAGAACTAAGTGGTTTACTGCAAAATTCCAAACTAGACAAAGTAATAAACAGGAGCTAGTGTACTTTCTGTTGGGGATTTTGCGGTTCGAGACGGATTTTATGGCGATAGCGATGAAAACAATGTTGTACTTCCGACTTCAAGAATCTATGCAATAGATTTTTTTCAGACAATAGTTCAGCCCACCAGGTACAAACGGTTTATCGAACTATCGACTTTCAGGATTCAATGAAGCCCTATAACAGCGTAAGCGGATTCAAAGTTTGTACGACTTTGATCCGACCAAGAACACTTTAGAACGATTTCTGATGATGCAATTCGTAGAGAAAGAGATGAAGAGAAGAAGAAACAAATCTGCAATGATCCAGCATTTGCAACACCCAGATGTTGCAAAATATAGAGTAATTTGGAAGTGCTGTGATTAGCAACACTTCGTTGACGTCGCAGATCTGTGCAAAAAGAAGAAGAAGAGCGCAGAAAAAAAACTGTATGAAACATGTTCTGGGCCTTGCTATTTATAGTAGTGGCGAGGTGTCTATTCGCGAAGCGTCATAACCGTTTGCAACGGTCACGTCCATTCATTTTGTAACGGTTCGCAACTGTTACAAACGGGCACGTCCATTCATTTTGTAACAGTTCACAACTATTACAAATGGTCGCATCCGTTCATTTTGTAACGTTTTAGAAAACGTAACAAATTTCCCGCCATCAGTTCAAATTTAGAATTTTCGGTTCTGGGTCCTTAACGGGCTAAAATCTGGCCCGTTAATGTTCACATATTATCCAAAAATATTTTCGGATACGAGCCCGACCCCGAACCGGCCCGGCCCGGCCCGGTTCGGTCGGACGGAGGCGACGTCGCGCGTGTGGTGTTGCATGACTTTTCTCCTCACAACAAAGCAAACATGTGGGAGCCCCAAGGCTCCAACATCCACATGAGAAAACTATATTTATACAAATATAGTCTTCATTCTTCTAGCATGTAGGACTTTCTTTTTTCTTCTTTCTCTTCCAAACAAAGACCCAAAGCTCCCAAAGCAAGTTTGAAAATTTTACAACAATCTTGCCCAATTTTCAAAATAGATAAATAGGACGGCTGCATCACTAGAGTGACTTCCTACATACCCAAGTGGGATCAAGCCTATTTAGTTCTAAGATCAAGTTTTGCATCATCATGAAAACCAACACATAAATAAAGGTATCTTTTGGATTTGAACCTTTACTTAGTGTAAACCATTCAAAGCCTTATCGAGATTTTATGGTGAACGAATCTTGAACCAAGTATCCATAATGATAAAACCATAACAACCACACATGTTGATTTCCTTTGGTAAAGTGTTCTGTATTGCTCATCACGTTAATGGCCATGTGCTTAAATCCTGGTTCATGAGTAAGCTTAGATTGCGGTCTTACTTTCCTAGGAAACGGCCTGATTTCCATACCCATATAGATAAGTCTCTTAAGGTGTTTCTGTGATACACCTTTAAGGTTTCTAGATTTATTAAGGATATATATCCATCCTTTGTTCTTGCAGAATCCAACACTAAATATTAAGGAATTATCAATTTAGTGTTCCATGATAATTCTCCTAACTTGTTGGTACCCTTTGAACTTCGTCTATCCATTTCAAGACATAAGTTAGATTTCTGTTAAGGATGATCAACCTTCATTCACAGACGTTAGTCCCATTTCTTGTGACTTTATAGAAACTGTTGCCTTTGGAAGACTCTTTGTAAGTGGGTCAGCCAAGTTTTTCTTCATTTCTATGTAGTCAACAGTTATAACTCCTCTTTTGAGTAACTGTCTCACCATTTGATGTCTTAGACTCACATGTCTAGACTTTCCATTATATATCTTATTAGACACACTGTATATCGTTGCTTGATTGTTACAGTTAATCAAGACTGCTGGAGATGGCTTCTTCCATTAAGGGATTTCCATTAATAAATTCCTACGCCATTCGCTTCTTTACAAGTATCTTATAGTGCAATCAATTCTGACAACATTGTTGATTCAGAAATATAGGTTTGCTTCTTGAAAGCCCAAGACACAATAGCGTCTCCTAATGTAAAGATCCATCCAGTTGTAGACTTGGATTTGGATTCTACATTGTTCCAGGTTGCATCACTATATTATTCTATTATAGCAGGATATCCTTTATAAGATAAACCATATTCAATGGTTCCTTTCAAATAAGATAAAACTCTGGAAATAGCTTTCCAATGTTCGAAACCTGAATTACTCGTAAATCGACACAATACACTTATAACATGTGCGATGTCTGGTCTAGTGCAATGCATAGCATACATAAGCCTCCCAATAACACTGGAATACTCTAGTTGAGAGATTGTACGTCCAGTGTTCTTTTCTAATTTAATGCTAGGATTTAAAGGAGCTGGTGCCGGTTTGTCACCGTAATGACCATACTTTTATAGGAATTTCTCTATGTAATGAGATTGAGTTAGTAATAACTCCCCCTCTTTCCTAACAATTTTAATTCCTAAAATTACGTCAGCCTCTCTTAGATCTTTCATACCAAATTTAGAAGACAGAAACTTTTTAGTTTCATTCACACAAGATATATTGGAACCAAATATTAGCATGTCATCAACGTATAAACATATTATAAAAATACCATTGTTATCCGATTTTCTGTAAATACATTTATCAGCATCATTAACAATGAATCCACATGACAGTGCAACTTTATCAAACTTCTCATGCCATTGCATGGGAGCTTGCTTCAGGCCATAAAGAGATTTCACTAATTTGCAAACTTTCTTTTCTTGGCCTGGGGTTTTGGAAACTTCAGGTTGTTCAATATATATCTCTTCTTCTAAATATCCATTTAGAAAAGCAGTTTTTACATCCATTTGATGTATGACTAATTTATGAATTGATGCAAGTGCAATTAAAC
Source organism: Allium cepa (assembly GCA_030765085.1). NCBI lineage: Eukaryota > Viridiplantae > Streptophyta > Magnoliopsida > Asparagales > Amaryllidaceae > Allium > Allium cepa. The sequence continues at coordinate 489,234,245 of CM060941.1, read as the reverse complement.
AGCGTATAGAAGATATGCGAGCAACTGGAGCATATGTATCAAAGTAATCTACTCTATGTCTTTGCTTGTATCCCTTATCAACTAATCTGGCTTTAAACTTATCAATGGATCCATTTTTATTCTACTTTTTCTTGAATATCCATTTACATCCAATAGGTTTAGCACCAAGAGATAAATCAGTTAAAACCCAAGTTTGGTTTAATAGTATGGAATTCATTTCATCATTGTTAGCTTCTTTCCAGAAATTGGAATCACTGGAACTCATAGCCTCAGAATAAGTTTTGGGATCGTCATCGACGTTCATTACATATTTAGTCATATTAAGGACTTCGTCCTTACTGCCTTCTACAAGATATGTAATGAAGTCAGGACCATAGTCCTTCTCTATTCTTTCTCTTTTACTTCTTCATTGTTCAGTACTTTTATCTGGTACTGACACTTCCTTGCTGTTTTGAGCAGGAACATAATCATCGTCATTGCTATCATTAGTCATACTAGGTTCTGGACTAGATGATCTCCATGGGATCTCAACAGTTTGATTTTCAAAAAATTCTACATCTACAGATTGTATAACTTCTAGGGTGTCAAGAATAAGGAATCTATAAGTTATACTATTAAGTGAATATCCTATGAAAACACATTTAAATGCTCTATTTCCTAACTTTGGTCGTTTAGGGTCTGGTTTTCTAACACAGGCTAAGCAACCCCAAATTTAAGTCTAGATAGCTTAGGTTTCCTATTAAACCATAATTCATAAGGGGAAATATTATTCTTTTTAAGTAGTAATCTATTTTACTATTTAAAATATAACATGCAGATAACATAGTATCACCCCATAGGTTATAAGGTAAATTAGAACTTATGAGCATGGAATTAACCATTTCTACAGAAGTTCTATTTTTCCTTTCAGCAACACCATTTTGTTGTGGTGTATATGGGGTAGTACATTGGTGAACTATACCTTGTTGTTTACAAAACAAGGTGAATTCATTTGAGAAATATTCAACACCACGATCTGAATGTAATATTTTAATTTTAACTCCTAATTGTGTTTCGACCTCTCCTTTGTAAATTTTGAATTTATCAAAAGCCTCATCTTTAGTTTTCACTAGATATACATATGCAAATGTAGTATAATCATTAATGAATGTTGTATAGTATTGGTTACCACCATAGGTGATATGACATTTTAAGTCACCCACATCACTATATACCAAATCAAGCAAACCAGTTTTCCTTTCTACGAATTTAAAGGATTTCCAGTGTATTATTGCTTGAACACATATTTCACATTTAGAGATGGTATAGAAATCACAATCAGAAATTAATTCTAATTTATTCATATTTCTAATGGATTTATAATTAACATGTCATAATCTACCATGACATAAATTAATAGAATCAACAATATAAACAGAAGATTTTTTTATTAGATTCAACTTAATCATGTCGTTACAAGAGTATCCATGTCCAATGAATTTACCATTCTTAGACAACACTAGCTTATCAGACTCATACACCATCTTGAATCCTTCTTTGTTAAGAAGATATCCAGAGACCAAATTCTTATACATATCAGGTACATAAACTACATTGACTAATGAAAGAATTTTTCCAGAGGTGATAGGAAGTTCTATAGTGCCTTTTCCCAGAACTTTGCTTGGAACCTTATTTTCTCCAGTAACTTCATCGGCTTCTCCTTTAATTTCTTCGTAAATCTTGAAAGGATTACGGTCTTTGCAAATGTGAATGGTTGATCCAGTATCGAACCACCAATCATTATCATTGCCACTAACGAAGTTCGTCTCTTGCACTACAGCCACAAGCGAGTCTTCGACCATATTTACTTCTTGTTGTTTCTTCCGCAGACGACAGTCTCGGGCATAGTGGCTGGGCTTGTTACAAAAATAACAAGCACCTTTCTTTTTGTTGTTGGTTTTGGAATAGTTTTTCTTTCTAAACCGTGTCTCATTCTTTGGCTTTAATTTATCAGTAATTTCAACATTATTTACCTTAGAATGGGACTCACTTTGCGGATTATCATGTAGATCGCGTTTACGAGAGTCTTCTTCAATACAAAGATGACGCTGTAAACCGTCTAAATTATAATCTGTTTCTACATGTTTCATCTTTTTCTTATAATCATTCCAACTATTCGAAAGACTAGAAATCATAACTCCAACAACAAAAGATTCAGGGAGATCAATTCCAACATCATTAAGTTGATTCACCAACAGTAATATTTCGTTTACTTGTCCAATTATGGACTTATTGGTGACCATTTTGAAATCCATAAAATTAGAAAAAAGAAACATTTTATTACTTGCCTCGGATATGCGGTACTTATTCTCCAAGGCAATCCAGAGTGCCTTCGCTGTTTCCAAGGTCCTATGAGCATTGTAGACTGGGGTAGATACCGCATTCAGAATATGGCCTCTGCATAGGAAATCATCCTCTTTGCGCTTTGCACGTTTAGCTTTTAGAGCATCATCATCTTTATCAGTTTCCTCCAGGATTTCTTCCAAGTTATCTTCCAAAATGTAGAACAACTTGACGGTGACTAGGAAAAATTTCAGTCTCTTGCCAACGAGTGAAATTGTTGCCATCAAAACGCTCCAATCGAGTTAGATGTTGATTCATAACTTGTAAAGTGCTTGAAAGAATACCGTCTGAAATTTGTTGGGGATTTTGCGGTTCGAGATGGATTTGATGGCGATAGCGATGAAGGCAATGTTGTACTTCCGACTTCAAAGATCTATGGAATAGATTCTTTCAGACAATAGTTCAACCCACCAAGTACAAACGGGTTATCAAACTATCGACTTTCAGAATTCAATAAAGCCCTATAACAGCGTAATCGGATTCAAAGCTTATACAACTTTGATCCGACCAAGAACATTTTAGAACGTTTTCTGATGATGCTATTTGTAGAGAAAGAGATAAAGGGAAGAAGAAGGAACAAATCTGCAACGATCTAGCTTTTGCAACACCTTCAGTGTTACAAAATATAGAGTAATTTGAAAGTGCAGCGATTAGCACCATTTCGTTGACGTCGTAGATCTGTGCAAGAAGAAGAAGAGCATAGAAAAAAATTTGTTTGAAACATGTTCTGGGTGTTGCTATTTGTAGTGGTGGAGATGTGTCTATTCGCCAAGCGTCACAACCGTTTACAACGGTCGCGTCCATTCATTTTGTAACGGTTCACAACTGTTACAAACGATCGCGTCCATTCATTTTGTAACAGTTCACAACTGTTACAAACGGTCGCGTCCATTAATTTTGTAACGTTTCAGAAGACGTTATAAATTTTGTGCCATCAGTTCAAATTTAGAATTTTCGGTTCTGGGTCCTTAACGGGTTGAAATCTGGTCCATTACTGTTCACATATTATCTAAAAATATTTTCGGATCCAAACCTGAAACCCGTAAACAAACCCGGCCCGGTTCGGTCGGACGGACGGCGGCGGGGCGCATGTGGTGTTGCATGACTTCTCTCCTCACAACAAAGCAAACATGTGGAAGCCCCAAGGCCCCAACGTCCACATGAGAAAACTATATTTATACAAATATAGTCTTCATTCTTCTAGCATGTGGGACTTTCTTCATTTCTTCTTTCTCTTTCAAACAAAGACCCAAAGCCCCCAAAGCAAGTTTGAAAATTTTACAACACTTTCTTTAAATAAATGAGCCTTTGAGGGTAATGTTGATGCTTCCTTTTTGGGTAAGGATTGTGAATTAAATGCGCCAACAACACCAGCCTTAATACTAGGAGCCAACTTTTTATGATGGAATGTGCTTAAAGTATCTGCAATTATAGCAGCACGTGCATCTCTTTGCTTAGAATAAAGCGTGAAATTTTCTACATTGATCATATCCTTAATAGACTCTGTCTCCTTTGAAGGAGTACCCTATAATAAACTATTTCATTGACATTTCAGTACTAAGTAGATTAATATTATATGAAGAAGAGATGTAGAAATAAGGAATCTTACACCTGGTAGCAGAGAAGAGAATCCAATATCTGCAACTTGGCATCAAAAAAATTTGCAAGAGCTTTTGCTAGAGTCTCCTAATAGATTTTATATCCTACGTAACCATAGTGTTATGTCTAAGCTGGAGAAACAAATTGTTAAGTAAAAATTGAGCTACAACTCAAGGAATATACCTGCAAGACCAGATAAAAGTGTGTGCTGACTTAGAGAAGAAATTTCTTAGGATATTTCGATTTTGTACTCCATGTGTACATATGCACAGGATAAAAGAGCTTTCTTTGTAATCTCACTGAGTAGAATTGCATAATTAAAATTTCAAGTTTAGATCCATGAAATATTTGCGATTGCACTAAAACAATGCTTGTGATCAAATGTTGATTTAAATCACCACTCATTCGCAGCAAAAATAGAGATGTGGTAGAGCATAACAGAGGATCATGACACGCCAAATATCCCCTAAAAAAATAGCAAGTGAATAACAATATTGAAAAGAAACTGTACATAGTAAGATTAAGTCAACATTGGTCATATTATATGATGAGTCTACTCTTTTGAAATTGATGTAGGTTGACCATTTATGTGAAAAACAAAGCATGCTTAATATGTTGCTGAGGAGAACCTAAGCAAAAATTTAATCTATGTTGTTAAAGTTTGAATGAAGCACTTTAAGGTTAATGTTCCTAAAAGTACAACACATGAATAAAGTGATAAATAGATAAACAACATTATAGAAAACCAAGGCAAAATGATGTAACACCTTTAGCGGCCAGGCTTAAAAAATAGAGCTTAAACTATTTGATTGCTTCATCTACAAGACTCTACAAGGGATTCCTTGTTCTAAGTGTAAGAAAACTGCTATTAGAAACTGCAATCGTTTCATTTACTTTTAACGTTATGCAGTTTCTAATCTTAATATGACCTTATTAATTAGGTCATAAATAGAATGTTTCATTTACCTTTAATGTTATGTAGTTTCTAATCTTAATATGACCCGATTAATTAAGTCATAAATAGACCGTTCTATAATTAGAACACTAGGTCTGTGATTAATCTTAAGCGTTGAATTGGTATATGATGGACGTACCAGATTTAGAGTTAAATGTTATATAAAGGATTGGGTCCTCTCTCTCCTGGAATATAGATGTATTCTTCTCCATCAAGAAACATATAAAGAAATAGGGTTAGAGAGAGAAACTGAATTCTGAGAAGAAGAGTAATTATTAGAAGTCAGAAGAAGAAGATGACGGCCATTACATCTTCTGCTGTTAATCAAGGTACGTCATCTTAAACAAACAAAAAAAATCATATTAAGCTTTGTTTGTGAAATATTCGGTATTGGTGATCCTTAGGCTATTACTTGAATTGTTCATCATTAATCACGAAAGATCGAACAGCAAAGAATTGGTGATCCTTAGGCTATTACTTGAATTGTTCATCATTAATCATGAAAGATCGAACAGTAAAGAATTTCTGACATTTGGTATCAGAGCCACCAATCAATAACTGAATATTTCCTATGATTGCAATTGATCTGTTTTATGCTTTACTCATGATGTTTAATCAAGTATGTGTTATAAGTCAATTATGCACATGAGATTTATGATTTTGTTAATCCCCAAAGTGGTCAAATTCAGAATAATCATTTAGTGCATAAGTGACATAGTGATTGTTGATAGAAATTGCCAGTTATAATAATACAAAAAAAACTGGCGTCGCTAATGGTAGAACCTGAGAACTTACCCAAAGGAAAGTCTTGCTCTATAACTAGTTGACATGATGAGGTTTAATAGATATCTTGATTAAATAAATATTGATCATCCAAAGATATCAGTTTTATTTAATTGAATATATTTATTACTTACTTATGTTCTGGTATTTAATTATGTTAAGTATAAGATAGTATCTACCTAAAGGAGTGCTATATTATACTATTATGTACATATCTGAATTGCGTTAGCTATGAGCTTATAGTTATTTCAATTTTTTTATTTAATTTGTAGTAGTTCCCATGAATACACACGCTTCATCTGTTACATTGTTCACTGGTGTTAATTTTTCTGAATGGAGAGAACAAGTCAATTTCCATTTAGGTTTCAGGATCTTGACATGGCACTCCTTGAGAATAAACCTGTTGCTCTTACAACGGCTAGTACTGAGACAGGAAAATCACACCATAAAGCATGGGAATGCAGTAACAGATTGAGCCTCATGTTTATTAAGATGACTGTTGCTAACAACATCAAGTCAACAATTTCGCAAATAGAAAGTGCTAAGGAATAAATGCAGTTTGTGGAAGAGCATTTTCGTTCAGCTGATAGGTCACTCGTTGGTACTCTTATGGCAGAACTCACGAACATGAAGTTTGATGGGTCACGAACTATGCAAGAGCATATTATAGAGATGACTAATCTTGCAGCAAGGTCAAACTCCCTTGGAATTACAGTAGAGGATTCTTTTCTTGTCCAGTTTATCCTGAACTCGCTACCTTCTGTGTATGGATCTTTTCAAATTAACTATAACACTATAAAGGATAAGTGGAATGTTAATGGATCCAGTAGACTTGTTCAGGTAGAAGGACGTTTGAAAAATCAAGTGAATCACTCAGTAAGTTTTGTGAGTAATAAAGCTGGTAAAGAAAAGAATGGAAAATCAAGTCATTTCAAGAAGAAAAAGGCACCTGCTATGAATGGGCGGGATAAGAAAAAGAAGGAACTAAAGGATGTTCGATGTCGTTTCTGTAAAAGAAAAGGACATTATCAAAATGACTGTCCGAAAAGGATAGCTTGGTTCGAAAAGAAAGATAATCATCTATCTTTCCTATGATTTGAATCAAATTTAGGTGAAGTTCCTATTAATACATGGTGGCTTGATACTGGTGCTACAACTCATGTCTCCAATAGTATGCAGGGATTTCTTGTGATCCGAACCATAAATCCAAATGAAGCTCGTTTTCTCTTTATGGGAAACGGAATGAAATCCACAATAGAAAGCATTGGGACTTATCGTCTATTTCTAGAAAGTGGATATGTATTAGACTTATATAGTACCCTTTAGGTACCTTCATTATCTAGAAACCTTATTTTCGTAAGTAAGTTAGATATTTCTGGTTTTAGATGTACGTTTGGATCTGGTTGTTTTGATTTACATAAGAATACTGATAATGTTGGTTCTGGTATTCTCATTGATGGTTTATATAAATTAAAATTGAATGACACATATGCGAATTCCTTGCTGAATGTAATAAATAACGTTGGATGCAAATGTAGCATGTTGAATGAAAATTCTGCTTTCTTATAGCATAAAAGACTAGGTCACATATCCAAAGAAAGAATGATGAGATTAGTAAGTAATGAAATTTTGTCAAATTTGAACTTTAGTGATCTAGAATTATGTGTGGATTGTATTAAAGGTAAACAAACCAAACATAATAAGAAAGGAGCCACTAGAAGCAGCCAGCTTCTTGAAATAATACACATTGATATTTGCGGACCTATGGACACTCCAGCCTTTAATGGAGAAAAGTAATTCTTCACTTTTATTGACGATTTTTCCCGCTATGGTTATGTCTATTTGCTTCATGAAAAATCTCAGTCTATGAATGTCCTTGAGACTTTTGTAAAGGAAGTTGAGAGGCAAGTAGATCAAAATGTGAAAATCATAAGGTCTGATAGAGGTGGTGAATATTATGGCAAATATAATGAGTCAGGCCAGTGTCCAAGTCCATTTGCAAAATTCCTCGAAAGTCATGGCATATGTGCGCAATACACAATGCCAGGTACACCACAGCAAAATGGTGTAGCAGAATGGCGCAATAGGACGTTAATAGATATGATTAGGAGTATGATGTCAGATTCTACACTACCTAAGAATTTGTGGTCGTATGCTCTCAAAACCGTTAATTATTTGTTTAATAGGGTTCCTAGTAAAGCTGTTCAAAAGACTCCTTTTGAATTATGGACTAACAGGAAACCTAGCTTAAAACACCTGCATGTTTGGGGTTGTCCTGCGGAAGTGAGAATTTATAATCCACGTGGAAAGAAATTAGATTCTCAAACGATTAGTGAGTATTTTTTAGGTTACCCTGAAAAATCTAAAGGATATGTGTTTTACTGTCCAAATCATAGTCCAAGAATTATAGAAACTAGTAATGCAAGATTCATTGAGATTGTGAAGTCAGTGGGAGTACTAGAAGAGAAATAGTGGAAATAAAGGAAATAAGGATAAATGTTACATTGCCTAGAATAGTTCCTCCATCCACTATTACTCCAAATGTTGCTCCAGCTGTTGGAGAACAGCATGATGATGAACAACATATAAATGAAGAAGTACTTCCTGAAGGAAATGACTTACACAATGCTGATATGCATGAACCACAACAAGTAGCATTAAGAAGATCTCAAAGAGATTGTAGGTCAGCTATTTCTAATGATTATATGGTTTACATGCAAGAATCAGATTATGATATAGGAATCAATAAGGACCCAGTTTCGTTTTCACATGCTGTAGAAAGTAAAGAGTCAAAGGAATGGATTAATGCCATGAGAGAAGAAATAAAATATATGCAATAGAATGAAGTTCGGGATCTCGTTGAGTTACCACATGGCAGTAAAAGAGTCGGATGCAAATGGGTTTTTAAAACGAACACGACTCTGGTGGTAATGTCGAACGGTATAAAGCTAGACTTATTGCTAAGGGTTACACTTAGAAAGTTGATCTTGATTACAAGGAGACATTCGAAAAAGGACTCACTAAGAATAATAATGGCATTAGTAGCACATTATGATTTGGAATTGCATCAAATGGATGTGAAAACAGCCTTTCTGAATGGAGATCTTGATGTGGATGTTTATATCGATCAACCTGAGGGTTTTTCTGTAAAAGGTAAAGAACAATTGGTGTGTAAACTAAGAAGTCAATAAATGGGTTTAAACAAGCATCCCGGAAATGGTATATTAAGTTCAATACCATTATCACATCTTTTGGTTTTAAGGAAAATATGGTTGATCACTGTTTATACCAAAAGATCAGTGGGAGAAAGTTTATTTATCTAGCCCTTTATGTTGATGACATCTTGCTTTCTGAAAATAATTTAAGCATATTGCATGAGACTATGGAATTTCTCTCAACGAACTTTGAAATGAAAGATATGGAAGTGGCATCCTATGTGATTGGAATAGAAATATTTCGTGATCGATCACAAGAAATATTAGGATTGTGTCAGAAAGGATATATCGAAAGGATTCTAGAGAGATTTGGAATGAGTAAGTGTTCACCTAGGAATGTTCCTGTACAAAAAGGTGATAAATTCAATCTCATGCAATGTCATAAGAATGATGTTGAACGAAAGGAAATGGAATCAAACCCATATGCATCTGTAATTGGTAGCCTAAGGTATGCTCAAACCTGTACTAGACCGGATATCAGTTTTGCGGTCGGTATGTTAGGGAGGTATCAAAGTAATCCAGAAAGGGAACATTGGCAAATTGAAAAGAAAGTGTTAAGGTACTGACAAGGCAGGAAATATTACATGCTCATGTATAGTAGATCCAATGAATTGGAGGTGATTGGATATAGCGATTTAGATTTTGTTGGATGCATCGATAATAGAAAATCGACTTTTGGTTACCTGTTTATGTTTCCTCAAGGAGCCATATCATGGAAAAGTGCGAAACAAACTATAGTTGCTTCATCTACTATGGAGGTAGAATTTATGGCATGTTATGAAGCCACAATTCATGCATTATGGTTGCGGAACCTTATTTCAGGACTTGCGGTTGTCGACACCATTAGCAAGCCGCTGAAAATTTATTGTGATAGCTCTACAATAGTGTTTTTCCCAAAAAAACGACAAGTACTCTAAAGGTGCCAAACATATGGAGCTGAAGTATCTTGTTGTGAAAGATGAGGTTCAGAAACAAAGAGTGTCAATCATGCACATCATGACAGAACTTATGATTGCAGACCCTTTGACGAAAGGGTTACTGCCAAGACAATTTAAGGAACATGTTCAAAGAATGGGTCTTGGTTGTATTAATAATAATTGATGCGTGACATTCTGAGCTCCTTTGTGTGTTTCTGATATTGAATTATATGTCTCTTGTTTTATTGTGGTAGTATGTACTTTATGTAATTTTAAACAAGAAAGGGTCTTATGAAGATATTATGTTTAATCATTATGATATAAGACATTATGTGGACCATTATGTTGTTTTATATAAATTATGAGTATAAAATGATGGATTGCTGGCATTGTAGTATATAAGATGAATGCATTGAATTAATAATGCACATCCATAACTCTCAGCAATTTATCATAGTATGATGTTCAACACTTGATATTATGAATAATCTGGTCAAGTGGGAGAATGTTAGAAAACTGCTATTAGAAACTGCAATCATTTCATTTACTTTTAACGTTATGCATTTTCTAATCTTAATATGACCCTATTAATTAGGTCATAAATTGAACGTTTCATTTACCTTTAGCGTTGTGCAGTTTCTAATCTTAATGTGACCCTATTAATTAAGTCATAAATAGTCCGTTCTATAGTTAGAACATTAGGTCTGTGATTAATCTTAAGCGTTGAATTAATATATGATGGACGTACCAGATTTAGAGTTAAATGTTACATAAAGGATTGGGTCCTCTCTCTCTTGGGATATAGATGTATTCTCCTCAATCAAGAAACATATAAAGAAATAGGGTTAGAGAAAGAAACCGAATTCTGAGAAGAAGAGTAATTATTAGAAGTCGGAAGAAGAAGATGACAACAATTACATCTTCCGCTGTTAATCAAGGTACGTCATCTTAAACAAAAAAAATCATATTAAGCTTTGTTTGTGAAATATTCGGTATTGATGATGTTTAGGCTATTACTTAAATTGTTCATCATTAATCATGAAAGATCGAACAGTAAAGAATTTCTGACACTAGCAAAAATTTAAGTACACAAAATACAAAGGCTATGATACACTTGAAAATGACAAAAGTAAAATGAACAGTGTATGCATGCCTAACATGAATCAAGGAAGCTCTGGTAGTAATTTAACTCCTAAATGAAATGGTAAAACGAGAGAGAAGTTTGATCAAATGTTTTTATATATAGTATTTATGTCTTTATAATGTGGTGGAGTCTTGGCGCAATGGTTAAGTCACACACATGGTGATCTGGCCGTCCAGGTTTGAGTCCGGAAACAGCCTCTTCATAATGGGAGAGAATGGTTAAGCACATTTTCGACCTCCCCAAAGCCCGCTATCATGCGGGAGCCTCGTGCACTGGGTTCCACCCCAGCATTATATAATGGAAGAATGTGATGGTAGCCACTTAGTAATGTGACTGATATTTTTATTTTGACATCTTTTAAAGTTTTTCTATTTCATGTTTTCACTGAACTGTATATTCATTCCCCGAGTTAGAATTTACAAACAAAGTAATACAAAACTTATAGGCATAAGTTTTTAAAAAGCAAAATCAGTTGATAATGCCATTTCTAATATGATTGCTGTGTTTTACAAAAAAACGATAAGGTGCCCTAATGCACATAATGGATATTGATAGATAATATATAAGCAATGGCGTACAAGCTCAATCAATTGCGTTAAAAAAATTAACTGACTTACTACTGTTCGACAATGAAAAAAAGGGAAGACTTGTTTCGTAACAACAAATAAGCAAGGGTGGAGTCTAAGCAGCTAAGTATACACATGATATTCGAAAACAAAGAACAAGAATACTGGTAAGGTGTTGGTTAAGGATTTGGTTAAGGGTTGACTTGAAACATGCATTTGGATTATTAATTTTCTATGTAATTTGGTACTAAATCAAAAGTATCATATCAATCAAATGGCTTTGAATATCTAGCAACTTACAAATGAAAATTACATGAAACTAGCACAAATTGGAACAAACATGGTATGATACGGAGGGACAGCAATAAAATTAGATTTCATCTACCAAAATAAAGATTTTATGGAGCGTGTGTGATAGAAGGTAATATGTTGCTAGTAAAAGATTGTATTAAATAAATATATGTGAACTAAATTTATCTCAGGAAAAGGCATATAATATTTTCAGAATACAAGAAGTTCACCTAACAAGAAAGAAATAATGTACAACATTAGCAATTGACCATGTCAATCCATCAAATTTACCATGCTTTAAGCTCAATCATATAAGCGTTTGGTTATAAACCAAGGAGTATATTTAGCCTCCTCTGGTAGAACCTTCAAAGGAAAATAAAGCATAAAAGGATGCACATTTATATGGAGATAACATCTTAATCATATAGAAAATAGAGTGATGTAAGCAATACCTTCTTATGTATCATGTTAGAAAAAATTAAAATAATTAACTTTACCCAAAAAGTTCCTAAATGATATAAACTTACTATTTGACTACAAAAATTATTCTTCAAGTTTGAAGTTTTTCTTAATTTATCTTTCCAAATCTAAGTTGTTAAATGATCTACCACTTGTAATCGACGACGTAGACAATCTAACAATTGAAAGTTCAATCTGTTTTCGAAGACTAGAGATGATTACACGCAATTATATGGCAGTGGGGACTATGACTTTGCACTAATGACTATTAGGATTTTGTAGCAATGGGAGAAGCGTTGATGCACTCTTTTATGGAAGTGGCGATTAGGATTTGAATTTGGAATTTTTGTGTCTTAGGCTCCAAGATCTACGCTAGGGGTAGGCGCGGGTCGGTTTGGTGCTGCTTGGAGTCCAAACCGCTTCCGCAATGCTTCAAACGGTTAATCAAAAATACAAACCATTATACCAATCCTTTAAATGGTTCATTTTCGGTCCGGTTTGAATGTAATACGGCTTGGTTTCGGTCCGGTTCGGTTTGAACCCATATTAAATATGACATAAAAGAATTACTTCCATCAACAATCAATTTACAAAGACAACTGTGTGAAAATTTTACATTTGAAGGTTAAAACACACAATTTTATACTGAAATGAAAGATTAGTTCTTAATTGTATGAATATTTCAATTTGACATTTACCTAAAAGTGAGATTTTTTGGTAGATTAACCAAACGTCAACATTGATCGATGCATAATCATTAAGGAAAATGACTAGAATAAGATTATAATTAACATTTATTCACAAAAAATGAGATGAAAAATATTATACCAAACTATAACTTTTTCCTTTATGTCAGCGATTATTATTAATATAACAACAACATACGCTAAAAACAGAATGTACATTGTTAGAATCTAAAATAAGATAGGAGTTGCTTATATTTTTATCATAAGATTACTAATATAAATTTTTGGTTCGGTCCGGTTTAATATGGTTGATTCGATCGTCCAAACAGCAACCAAACCGTATCGATGCGGGCCGGTTCGGCTTGGGGTATCAGCTTTGGTTAGAAGATTCGGTGTGGGTTTCCGCACCGCTTTTGCGGTACGGTACGGCCAGTATCCGTATAGCTGTGCGGTTTATGCCCACCCCTAATCTACGTAGTCTCCTTCTCCTCTTCGATTGCAGAAGCCATGATTTTGGAATTTCTAGGATTAGGCGGAAATTAGGGTTTGGTGTTTGATTTTGATGGGAAAGGCAGAGAAAACATTTGTATAACGAAAAATAAAAGAGGGAAAGAGCAGCCTCGTTAACTTTCATTGAACAAATGAAGTTAAACGCATACAATGTCATTAGCACGTTATTCTTGTCACAAATAAACGAGGACAGCAACAACCTTTTAACCGCTGTCATTTTTTTCCATTAGTATTAGTTTTTCTTGTACTGAATCCATTTCTAATATTGATAAAACACCATTTATAAAAATCCATTTCATTAATTTCTTTATCAATAGCATTCCTTTATAAACTTCTTTGCTTTATAAATCTTCTTTACTTATATTTTTTCATTTATAGCGTCATTTTAACACTCATAAAACTCGTTTACAATTCCATTACTTTTGTTCAAAAAATATAAATATTATATATAAACCATTTATAACAAGTTCAAAAATCTCAATTTAACTTATTTTACAAAATAGTTAACTTCGTATTTCAAAAGTCATATTTACGTATATTTCACAAAGCCATAATTTTTATAACATAAGCATTATAACTTTTTGTTCATTTAAAATAAATTCGTTTCTTTAATCATTCAAAAATTTATTAAAAGGTATATATCTCCAAAATCACTTTAAAATCCTTTTCAAATTGAAATCGTCACTATAATATTTTAAATTTCCAAAAATATGGCCCAATACTGCAAAGTTCTAAATAAGGGGATTCACATCAATAATATCAAACATGGCATCCATCACATTAAACATCACATGCTACAACATATATAACAATATGTGTAAATAATAATTAACAATGATGAGGAATCCAGTTGGATCCCTCCGACCTGTACCCTGCAACAAATATACATATGAGAAAATATGTACAATGTCTGTTGTAACGACCCGTAATTTTACCACTTTGAAAATAGAATATTTAATTTATTTAAATATTCAAATGTAGAATTTTCAGACTTAAAAAATCATGTTTTATATGATAAATAAGAATGGTAAACTTATATTTTGATATTGAATAAAGATTTTGGATTTCCATTATAAAATTTACAAAAGTCGGATTCCAATAAAGTAGGATAAATATTCGAGAAATTTGTTTTAAAGGATAAATAATTCTTTTTAAAAATATATATAATAGATATCAAACTCATTTGAGGATAATAGTAATTTAATTTATAATGGTTCGATAAATATGTAAAACTTGTTTTATAGAAGTTGACACATTTCGTCGCATATCGATAAATCGATGTCGTAGTTCACAAAAAGATTTGGATATTGTTTTATATTATTTTATAAGTAAAATATGCTTGTTTTAAGTATTTAAATATAAAAAAAAAATATTTTGAAGTTTAGTTTACATGAATAAATAATTTAACAAAAACGTCAAAATGTGACCGGAAAACATTTTGTCAAAAATCAACGTTTTGTTAATAATAAGTTGTCGCAACGTTATTGTATTTTTGTTAACATGTTTTAACATATATATTACACATTTTAAAAAATAAACATGTTAACTTTTACTAAATAAGATTAGAAAATTCTAGAATGTCATTATGGAAAAGTTAGTAAGGATTAACAAAAGTATGAATAAGTAAACATCGTATCACATCAAATCCAAGCCAACATAATTACTATATTCTTTAATTAATCTTTATGTGACTAAGACATAAAGTAAGGATATAAAAGATGATGTTAAGTATTGAAAAAGTGGAGATTTATTTAGGTTGAATTAAGCCTAGTTTGGTAATTTGGTAAGAGGCTATTTTTGTAAATTTACCACTTCCTTATCTTTCTATAAATATCCACCTTCTTCTTCACTTTCATTCACACTTTATTTTCCTCTTTTCTCAAGCATATTCATATTCTTCCTCTCTTCTTTAATGGCTTCCAAGCAATAGGAAAAAATTAGAAAGAAATAATGTAAAAATATTTACAAAATGTTCAAAAGAAATCAATGTTCATTCTCTTCAAATCATACTCATCTTTTCTCTAATTTATCTCTGCTTGTATCAGCCATACTTCTTCAAAACAGAACCAAAATGCAAAATTCATTTTTTCAAATCATGTATTTCTTCAAAACTAAACACTTGACAAACAATAAGTACATGTATACATGGTAAGTAATATCAATATATAACATATACAAAACTTACTATACAACAATTATATGCAAAGGAAACACATGCAACAAAAGAAACCATCCAATTAAATTACATCCATTAAATTCATTCATTTACCATTTATTTTTCATCCAATTAGCTTGCATTCAGGTAATTAACGTTCAATCCATTTTCATACAATTAATTTTCATTCAATTCTAATCAAATCCAATTGTACACATTAATGTTACTTACATTCATTCTTATTAACATTCATTCTCATTTTATTTCGTTTTTCATTCATTCACTTACATTCATTTTGATTCCTATTTAATTAATTTATATTCAACTACTAACATTCAAGTGACTTACATTTATTTATTATCATTCAATTCATTAACTTTTACATATATTCTTTACTTGAGTTCATAAACTTTTTACG
This sequence comes from Allium cepa, assembly GCA_030765085.1. Classification (NCBI taxonomy): domain Eukaryota; kingdom Viridiplantae; phylum Streptophyta; class Magnoliopsida; order Asparagales; family Amaryllidaceae; genus Allium; species Allium cepa. Next base: position 489,218,165 of record CM060941.1, on the reverse strand, counting down.
CAACACTTCTTATGTTTATTATCAATTCACAACTTAAGTAATTTCAATTTTAACAAACAATCATTCCAAACGTTATTCCATTTACTAATCATTCCATTAGTTCAATTCAATTCATTCCTTAATTCAACTGCTAATTCATTTTACAACTAAAGTTGAATCTCATTATATAACTCAAGTTCATATTCATTTAATTACATTATTTCATTAATTCACTTTATTAATTCATTTTGATATCAAATTCAACTTCATTCAGCATTAGTTAAGTTAAATTTCTTCACAACATTCATTTTATTTAACTTAACCTTAGATTCCAACTTATAATTCAAATTTAGATTTCATTTCTAAAGTCATTTTATTTAACTTTTACTTAAGTCAAATTTCATATCACTATTTAAATTCAGATTTTGTTTTGCTTAAAAAAATTGTTTAACCATTTTAATATTTGGTTTTACTTTATTTTTCTCATTTTATAAGTTATACAACATATTTAAAATTTCATAAATATTTGCTTAAGTTTATTCACATTCTCATACTTTATAATTTCAATTCATGGTTATACAATCACTTTACCACTCAAGTTTATATTCATTTTTATTTGATCCATTTCAAATATCTATCTAATTCATTTCAAAGTCAATTCGATTTATTTAACTTTTCTTTGGTTAAACTTCAATTTCATGTAATTCATTTTACTAACTCAATATATTTAACTTCACTTAAGTTAAATTTTAATTTCGTTTCTTAATTTAAAATTTCTTTTCTTAACCATACCATTTTCAATTTATAAGTTCAAAATTCATTTTCTATATATTTGTCGTCATACTTTGGATTTCAAATTCAAAACTTGTTTTACCAAAAAAATCTTCATTAACGAATTAGTAAGGTAGCAAATCCATCACACAGAAACTCGAAAATGATACTGATGATGTTGTAGTCACCACCCGAATTATTTCCCTACGACTTAGTGAATTCAGTGCTTTTTATTTCTTTTAAATCCTTTTACTTATAAATCACATTTATAATTTTGTACTTATAAAATCTCTTTTATTCACTTTTATCTTATATAAGACCATTTCAATTTTGTTTATCTTTGTTTAGATTTATAATAATAACAACTTTTATTATTTATAAACAACAAATAACAAATGATAATAATGAACTATTACCATGCGTCAACAATCAAATAATTTATATACTGTTACATAATCAAGGTAAAATTATTTTATTTACCAATTTCAAAAACAATATTGTGTCATTCTGCTTGCTCAAATGTTTTGGAATCCCAATCGAAGACGTTGGCTAAATGCATCGACCAGAAACCAAAATTCAAACTTAACAAATCAAACAACCCAATATAAAATATTTCTATGTCAATAACAAGTACACAATCATACACACACACACACACAGGCTCATTCTATGGCATTACTAACCATGTCTATAATGAGTACCCATCAAAGCCTAGATTTATCGCTAAACCTAAAGCTTTGATACCATGCTGTGACGACCCGCAAATCCGTAGCCTTTGAATCGACAATAAACCATACATGTCCAAACCAAAAAGCACAAAAAAACAGAAATTCATAAGAAAGAAGAGAGAGGGTGAGAAGAAAGAAAGAGGAGAGAAGAAGAGAGAAACAGAACCATAACAATACAGAATCTCACATTGCAGTAGAATAACATATAATATAGATGAATAATCTTTACAAAGAGGAACTATAATATACATAAATCAATATCAGAGTATACAATAAATAATCGTCATCTTGGGCAGTTATAACAACCTGTTCTCATAAATGCTGATAATTTACAACAACAATAATGCAGTAGAAAAATAAATAGATACGTGTATACGACATGAAGATCTCTAGTTCGTTTGGTGAAGCTCAAAAAGCACCAGATCTGAACCTGTAAATATACTGGGTCTGACCGGAGCATTAAATGGGAAGAACGCACGGATCGGTCTAGTAAACCAGCATGAGAAAAACATATCTCAACTAAATTTATTTTAAAGTTTATAAATGCATTCTTTTATCAAAACAAATGTATCTCTTATGACATGCCCACACATAAACACAGACAGGTTTTTCCAAAACATTTCATATCAAATTCTCTTATATTATAATATTGTCTATTATAAAAATAATAATTAATCATAGCTAAAATCATTGTCATTATTAAATTCCAAATACTAGGCGCTACAAACAAAATGGCAAGCATGTAGTGGATATTGGATTCCATAGAAATGACTAGGTAAGAGACTACTTTCTGTACAAAACACCTCTAGATGGATGCACTTAGGGAGCAGATAATGCCTGCCTAAACCAACACAAGACCGGCCTACACATGCCTGGATAGTACTGATTATGTCATCACCCCTGTCGTTACCGACCTTTAACGCGTACCCAAGTCATACATTCACCATATACTTAGACATGTATAGAGTAAATGTGACGACCCGTCTTTCATTCCACAGAAAAACGTATCATCAATAAGAAAAGAAAGAGATAGAAATAGAAAGATAGAAAGAAAAGAAACAACAATCATCAGAACCTCACAGCGGAAACGAACAAAATATAATATTACATATATCCCTTACATAATTTACATATCAGAGTTCACAAAATAATACTACTCCATTACATCAGCCATTCATAAGAGTTTTTCCAACCCATACAACTCAAAACATAACACCAAAATGCCACTACAGTGAATATAGATTAGTAGTACGTCTGGACTCCAGCTCCAGCTTCCAAAACACATGCTAATCCAAACCTAATCACTTGGCTGCTCATAAAAATTTGAGTACCCAAGAGTTTATGAAAGAAAAAAAACTCCGGGTCAGACATGGGTCTGGTGTGAGTAAATCAGTTAAAGTTGTTTAACTTTTAAAATCAGTTTGAAACAAAAGGTATCACGTAAGACTTCCCACAAATAAACACGGGTAAGTTTTTACCTTACGCTAACCAAAACATTTGATAGGAAATTCAGTGATATTATAATAGGGTCTATGGTTTTCAAGTAAATAGAAAATAGCCGAAATTGTTACATTCATTAAATTCCAGCTACTAGCCACGAAAGTGGGTAATACAATCAAAACCGTAGAGTCTCGTAGGGAAAATGAGTTTCCATCAATGGCAGGGCAACTGGGGTACCGCCCATCACAGTACGGGGCCTAGATCACCGTACTAAGGATCACTCCCGATCCCCTGCAACACAAGGCCGGACCCATCCTTTACTGGACGGTTCTGAACAAAACAACCCCGCGGTTGTGGCCAACAACTGCCCACACAGCCGAATATATAATAAGGGACTTCTAGAAAGGGGTAAATCTCACTCTCAAGTGGGGGCTACCCATGAAACCTTGCTACACCTCCCCTATTTTAGCCATTCCCGGTTGATGAGGCTTGAGGTTATGATTACCTTTATAAAGAACACAGCTCTTCGAATGCTCATCGTCCACCTGACGATGATCTGAAAGTATTCAATCCATACAAGTTCGTTCCGGGTTCGAACGAAACCGAAGGCATTAACTCGTTACACTCATTTTGGAATCACCCTCAAAGTTAACGACGATAACCCTTGCACTTTGATTCACATCTCGAACCTATAAGTACTATTCCGTCAACTCATTACGGAATCACCCACGGAGTTATACTGACGTATAGCCCTTACACCTCGAGTTTTCACTCTTCACATAAGATTCACGACCTAACGTTATTTGGAATCGATGTGGTTTTCGGATATCCAAATATGAAAACCCGATCCCGGTCTCATCGATATCCAAAGCATGTCTTTTAGGTCCAAGTTTTTTTAAAGGTCTACACAATTCAATTCAGATTTTAAACATAACATCACACAACATTATCAACAGATAATAATCCATATCTATCACAGATATACAACATCTTATCACAGAATATCACTCAACTATCATTCAACAGATATCAACCATATTCAGATATCAATACAAACTATCATCCACAAGCAAGCACTACTTAAATCATATCATAATTAATTTAAATTAAATTAATTGCTTGAGAATTTATCACTTAATCTTTCTTAACCAAACATAAATTAATTAATCACAATCATTTAATTAATTAATCACCTCTTAATTATCTCATTATTAATTAATTACTACTTAATTAATTAATAATCTTTATTTGATTATCAATTAATTACTATAATTATTTATTAATTAAACTTTGACTAAAAATTAATCATTCCTTAATTGGTTATTAATTAACCCTTAATTTATAATTAATTAACCTTAATTCATTCTTAATTACTTTAATTAATTCTTAATTACCTTAATTAATTCTTAATTAATTACAAATTAATTTATCTTAATTACATAATTAATTAATCATTAATTAACCTTAATTATTTAATTAATTAAATCTTAACCCTTAATTAATTTACAATTAATTATAAATTAATTAATGTTTAATTACTTAATTAATTAACTCTTATTCAATTAATTAATTAACTTCTTAATCACTAATTTATTAATCATTAATCATTTAATTAATCAATTATTAATCACTTATGAATTAACCTTAAATTAATTAATAAATTAATTAATAACCTATTAATTGTTATTTAATTTAATCCTTAATTACCCATTAATTAATTCATAATTAATTAATTAAATCTTAATAATTAATTAACCAAAATTAATTAATTAATACCATCACTAATTACTAATTAATTTAAGTAAACTTAAATTTCCAAAATCTAATTAACTTCAAAACAAAACAATGTTTATTCATCTTTAAAAGCTCTTACATATTTAAGTATTCAATTTATGAAAAACTAATTACTTTAGAAGATGTTAGATTTAAAAATGTAAAACCATTTCAAACTTCAAATAATAAGATGTGAATTACTTTTGAAATAAATATTTGATACTTAACAAAATAGAGATAATATAAGGTGTTAAACATTAAACTTAAAACAAGATTGAAGTTTCAAAATAAACTTAAACTTAATTTCGTTAACATTCTTAAAGCCCGACCCAACCCAAGCTAACACAACCCAGCCCTGTCTCTTCCTACCTCCTCATTTACCTGAACCCAACCTCACGCACACAACAGCACACACGCACCGAGCATTCACGCGAGAATCACGTCCCTAACGCGAGAAGCGCTTCGAGCTGCAAACCCACGCACACGAAAACTTCCCTGACACACGCACTGCCCCGTGCACCTGCACAGTGCTCCGGCACCCCCATCACCGCCGCCGACCACTCGCGCAAACCACACTTCGACCACCCACTCAACTTCGGCCCTCAAATCACGCTTACACAACTCGAATGCAAAATGGGTTGTTCGAACCCAATGTCGAACTACAGACGCTAGAAGAAAACCCATCACCCACGGCAATGTCGACCACCTTGCGCCACCAAACTCTGGCCATACGTGCGTAACACCCAAACGCTACTCCACCTCGAACCAACCCCAACTCGATCAACCCAAAACTTCACGCGATCAAAATCTTCAAGCTCGAACAACACAGAACTCAAAACCCTACAAACCCAAATTTCCAATTCCATTTTGCAAAATAAAATCAATCACTATTTTTCTAGTGTTATACAACATCTAACATAGCTTCTGTTTAAATTTCAAGACTTAAAATCCACCCAATCTTATGAATTTGGCAAAAGACCCAAATTCAGTAAATTTAAAAATTCAAATTCATTTGTATGTTAAAAATTCTAATTTCAATTTTAAAATTCATAACATGCATTATAGATTCAGCATATATACTTGATTCATCAAAATTCAACAAGATTTATATGCTATGATTTTTTTTTTGTTTTACTGCCTATACTTACTTCTGCAGTTTTAACAATATCATCAGTATATATATATATATATTTTAATACTTAATCATATTGATTCTAACTTATATATATATATATTTGAAGATATCTACTAACTAACACCTTGCTGAATCTAAATTTTGAAGATTGTTTCAGAAAATCAACTCTGTACTTTGAATTTACAGAGGGATACAATTCTCTCTTTAAACATGCACAGCAAAAGTTTAAAACCTGAAAACAAATACTTCACAAAATAATTGACATACAAGCATTATATCACTAGCATTCAACATGCAACATTTCCATACTTTAAGTTTAATTTAAAAATTTACTCACCGTATTAGTTGTGAAAATTCAAACTGCTGGAAAAAGATATGAACTGCAGACTTTAAAAACTGAAATCACTTGATGTTGTTGCTTTGAAGATGCCTCAAACTTGAATTTGTTTGCTTAACTTTGAAATGCTTCAGATCTTGAATCAGTTAGGTGATAAAAATGAGTTTGTTTGAGAATTTGGTTGAAGATGTAAAGATTTGAAGAAGTTCATATTTTTGAAGAGAAAGTAATGTAAAATTTGTTGTAATAAAATGAGAAAATATGAAGAAATGTCTTTTAAGAATTTGGTTTATAAAATTTAAAGAAAAGAAAATCTAAATTATGACACTTGTCAAAATAATACTTAAATTTCTAACACATGTTTTATTAATAGGTTTAAATGTTAACATGTGTTTATTTCATGCAAAAAGAAATAAAATTGTTTTCTTAAATGATTTTCTTATATAAGTTTATATTTTAAATTCCTATAAAATAAATTTCCTTTAAAGAATGAAGATAAACAAATGTTATAACATAATTAAAATCATGAGAATATTTCTTAAAATTCAAAGTAAAATTAACATGATTTAAATCCTTTAATCAATTCAAACACAAACTGAATTTTAAAATCCAATTCAAAATCAAATTTGATATGAATAAAAGTTTTAACACATTCATTACCTTTTATATATACTTAGTTTTAATTAGAATATATTTATATTTACCACTCATTTATTAGCTGTTGAATAACAAATTTATCAATTTAAATTAATTTATTATATAGATTATCATTTTTTTAAATTCGGTGTGAAATTCCGGGATATCACAGTAAACCTAGAAGGATGATGACATCTTCTAATGGGAGCGACCCACTTAGTCTTGCTTCTTCTACCCTATTTTAGTCATTTCCTGGGGTGTGAGGCCAAAAGAGGCATCAAATACCTTTCACATATCACATCATCTTCATGTTTGAATGCCACATTGCCATTTCCGTTGACTACTAATTGACTCCCATAAAAATGCAACCTTTGAGCTCATACATCTCAAGGAGGGTGTTAAGCTAAGAGAAGTTGTCTTCTCCGTCACAACAGATGTATGTTTGTAAAAACCGATGTACGTAATCTCATAAAATGCACTGTTAGACATCCATCCAAACAAGTTGTTCAAGAACAGGATAAACCGAATGTACTTTCCTACCACATCCTATCGAAAAATCCCTAGAATTACTAGCGAATAGTGCTTACATTGGATATTTCATAACAAAGAAACTGCTACTGCTATATGTATATTGGGATTTTAACCCCAAATGATTAACAAGCAGTCCTTCACTGTGAAAATCCTAAATATCAATATCATCAAAAACCTGCACAATCGTCGCATATAGATTGGTACGAAGTGGTTTTCGGATAAACCGATCCCGGTCTCTTCGCACGAACAACGCAAAAACATTACTCAACCTTATAAAGAAACCAAGTCTCATAGACTTATCACGTTTCCAACTTTCAACTTGCTATCCTTCGGCCAAGAAGGAAGCTCGGTAGATTAGAGTAATCACTCCACACTACTCGAATCAACATTCATTACACCAAACGATAATCAAGCCTACGTATTAAGTGTATGACTAAATAGTTTCCACATTAAGTCAAGAAACTAAAATGGCCAAAAATATAATTTAGCACTTAAACAGTAACTAGACCTAATTTATTAATCTTTTATTTATTAAATCACTTTTCCAAATTTATTACTTCATATTATCTTAAAACATATATTCTCAAAACCATTTCAATATTTCAATATTTGAAAAAGATTTCATAAACTTATTTTAGTAACAAGTGAATTCACAACTTATTGTATTTTCAAACCATTTAAACTCAATTTTGAAATATTACTTTCTAAAACATTCATTTTAAGGATTTTTCACTTTAAAAACGTGGGTATATTTCCTTTTCTAAAAATCCATATTTAGCATATCAAATTAAATTGATTTCACGTTTATAAAACAGTGTTTGTAATTCACATTCCTATTCTATAAAAACTTCCATTTATAAAATCCTTTATTAATCAGTTTCCCTTTATCTCGTTTATATACCAAAATCCCATCATAAGCTTATTACTTATAAATCTCTTTATTTACACATTCATTCTTTTGTAATCTCATTATTTATAAAGTTTATTATAAATTCATTTTTAAATTTCAATTACAAATCCATTTTCAAATTTGATTATAAATCCATTTCTAATATTTATAATACAACATTTATAAAAATCCATTTCATTAAATCTCTTTATTAATAGCATTCCTTTATAAACTTCTTTATTTGTAAATCTTATTTGCTTATAATATTTCATTTATTACTTTATTTTAACACTTATATAACTCGTTTACAATTCCATTACTTTTATTCACAAAATATAAATTCTATAAATCTCATATATAAACCATTTATATAAGTTCAGAAATTTCAATTTTACTTATTTTACAAAATAATTAACTTCATATTTAAAAAATGATATTTAGTATATTTCACAAAGCCATAATTATTATAATATACAAATTATAACTTTTTACTCATTTAAAATAAATCCTTTCTTTAATCATTCAAAAATTTAATAAAACATATATATATTTTCAAAATCATTTTTAAATTGAAAGCATCATTTTAATATTTTAAACTTCCAAAAATATGGCCAATACTGCAAAAATACTAAATAAGGGGATTCACATCAATAATAGCAAACATGGCATCCATCACATGGTAGTACATATATAGCAATATGTGTAAATAATAATCAACAATGGTGAGGAATCCAGATAGATCTCTCCAACCTGTAACCTGCAACAAATATACATATGAGAAAATATGTATAATGTCTGTTTCAAGGCAGACACGCGTAAAAAGGTTCATCCGCTCATACACGAGATCATATAGGGTCCTTATCTTCTCCAATAGGTAGGAATATATCCAACTACTAATAATATAGCATAATATCCAAACAATCATCACATAGCACAAATAAATTTATTCCTACTTTTATAAAAATATAAGCGAGACAGAGAGAGTGAGTTTTATTCACTTTGGTTCATGTTGTCATTGCAGCGTTTTATTTTAATTAAAAATGGAAGGGTGTTTGAATTTAACCAAAATTTTCACTAGCTCAAATAAATCCTTATCTAGTTCCATCCGTAGTATTTTCAGTAACGAGTGCAACACAACTTGTTTCGTGCGAATATGGCCTCGTATGAATAAGTTATGACATTTATAAGCTAACAATTTTTACAAAGATAAATAATTACTTTTAATTACAATCATTAGCATCTAATCACCGTAATTAGTAAACCATAATCCGTATTTTAATTTTCAGATTGCGCCTCTAATTCCTCCCTTTCTCATTCAAACGAAGTCCATGTGCTTCATTATCGAGCTTTGACCGACAATCCTTGCTTCCTTGTGCCACATCAGCAGGTCACGGCTGGCCTAAAAGTGCGCCCTACTCCCCTCCTTCCATCGAGATAAGTCCGGCCTTGCCTAGCTCCTCCGTCACTGAGAAAAAGGTTCATGAACTGCTGTTAATTGGAGTAAATCCTGGCCACATTGCTTCTTCATTTTTATCACAGCCGTTGATTAGCTTTATAACGTCGTGCTCTTCATCTTGTCAGTTGAAGTCGTCGCCTGATTTTGCCTCTAGAGGCCGCGATGATCGTTGGCCATGGGATCAAAGGAGGAGAGAGTGAGAGAGAGATGGCTGGAGATTGGGGTAGGGTTTTTGAGAATTTTGATGGTAGAGGTCCTTTATTTATAGGCCATAATCAAACACTATTCACGCCTAAGTTTTATGAACTTCAATCGTGGCATGCCACCTGGCGTCCATAATGTTTTACCCCTATTTCGAACATAATGGAACACATATATCGAGAGCTAATTCGAAAGTATTTGGAAGATAGCATCTCAAATCGAATTATTTTAATAATATTTCCTTATACTGTTTCTAGGCATTTCTAATTTGCACGATCAAACTGTAAATCCAATCGCTACGAAATTTGGAATCCTATAATAATATCCTATTACGGATCCAATGAGACTAGTTTCGTCCAATTCTAAGACAGTGTCCTAAATGGCTATTTTTACTCGTCTAATTTAAATTATAAAATTTCGAAGGATTGTTTATTCACTTTTAATTCAATTGTAAAGGTTTATTATCTTCATTCTAGTTCTAATAGAATTTAAATTAACTTTATAAATCATTTTCATTTACATTAAATCAACATTCAATTATTTCCACAATTCAGATATTAAATCGAACAATTTAATTATCCAATAAATCCTTATATTTAAAATATACGTTATTTAACTTATAAATTTTACTTTTGAATATTTAAAATAAATTAAACATTCCAATTTTGAATGACTGAAAAACCGGTTCGTTATAGCTATAAGAAGTCGCTCTTTTGGTTTGGTGATAACTTATGGTTTTCTAAAATATTATTGTGTAGCGGTGTGAATTTAATTAATGTTTGGATTATTTGGAATGGAAACAGCATAGTTCATTATTTAAGAATGTGAAAACCTTAAGAATCTCTCGATTAGAAAGAAGTGAAAATCAAACTTTGGAACAGGATGCTGAAATTAGGCGATTCAAAAGAGCTAGAATTGATTATGTGAGGAACATGTCGTTGACATTGACATAACTGTGAAATAGTAAACTATTGATGAGAAGCAATGAAAATAACAATGTTTCAAATTTAGAATAAACATCTACGAGTTTTGATAAATCATTTTTACAAGCAAAGGTAGAAAGGTTGTCCTTTTCATGTTAGTTGATCTTACTTATTACAATCTATTATTGCTATTGTTAAATTATATTTACCCATTAAGGTGAAACTTATGTTGAATTTGTTGCATTGTTTATTTCATGATGCGACTACTAAGAATAACCATTTTCTATATTTGTATGCATTTATTATGAAAAAATGACTACCCACTTAATGTAATTTTGATGATTTATTATGTAGGAATTTTTGTACAGTTATATGCCATTTTCCCATCTCTAATCTACAAAAATAAAATAATAAATAATAAATAAGTCATGACCACTCTAATAAATTCACCTACAACATATGTAAAAGCTTAAATATGGTAAAATCTACTCGACCTCTTTAATATACATGCATAAATCCAAATCCCATGCAAAGGAATACTTCATTTATGGAAATTGGTTTGTCACGTCAACGATAGAGTACTCAAAGTTTTTGTATCTTGTAATGTCACTTGGTTTATAACTAATCGTTGCGAATTTTAGAACTAATATATAATAATATGAACAGCTAGTAAAGGTACATAGAATAAAACATATAAATTTAAGTAGAATCTCCTTTATTGAAGGAAACCGTACTTTATTACTTCATTATAAGTTTGTCACATCCATTTATAAGGACTTTTAAACTGTTTAATAAGAAATTTTCTTAGCATTTTATTTTTCTTATCTATAAAATTTCAATATGAATAGAAACTTTATTAAAATAAACGGATCTAGCTGTTGACTCATCGAATAAGCACAAACAATTGATGAATGAATTCATGTTAATAATGAAGGACTAGCTAATTGCACATTATCGAATTGAGTGATTTCCCTTATCCATTAAACTTTCAGTTCATATCCCACTATGGTTGAAATTAAAAGCTAAACAAAAAATGTTTAAAATCTTAGAAGTTAATAAAGTACAATGCACAAGTTTGGGGTTGACTAAAACAAAATACCCAATGTAAAATTTTATAGCATATAGACCAATAAACTAGTATTTCAAATCTGTACCTATAATCAAAAGTGTAGTTAAAGGTTTTGAACCCCACGTAAAGACTATATTATCAATAAGTTTCAATAAAAAACATTTATTAAGATTGTCGGAATTAATTCATTACCGACATAATTTAAGACTGTGAGTAAGGTAAAATCCCCTTTGCTCCATACTCTCTTTGCTTCCGATAATGCATAAGCTGAACTCTCAAATCTTACATAAGGAACATTTCAATTATCGAACTTGATTTGTTCTGCTGACGTTTTATTCATAATTTTATTTTTTTGCATATCTTATAATACCATTGAGATATAACTTGGAACAACCTTAAAATAAAAGTAAATGGGGATCATGTCTTAATTTGGATTAGTTTAATATAGTAGAAGTATCGATGAATGAATTCTTATTTTTAATAATAATTGGATGATTATAGGTTGATAAATCAAGTGGTCTGCTCTTATAAGCACATCATGATCCAGTTCAAATCAAATATTAAATGAAGGATCTTTAAAATAAGGCCAATTCTATTTAAACATATAAAGTTACTAAGTAGCCCCCCACAAAATAAAAAGAACCTGTATACCCATGTTTTTGCTAAGTGTATCCATTTTATTGATAATTTTTTTCCTTTATGCCCTTGCCTAATGAAATTGATTCGTAAACACTATTCACTTATGAACAACCATCCCACCTGTGAGAATTTATTTTAATCCATGCATCCCACCTGCATGGTTATTCTATATATCATGCATTTCTACTGCTTGATTTTCCACTAAATCACTCAATTGTTCTATTGCAAACTGTGAATTTTTAGATTAAAAGAAAATCAAAACGTAAAATTTAAATTTTACCTCTTCTGATTCCATTAGATTTGTATCATCATCAGAGTCAATCTGTTCAAGCACAATATTTGAAAATTACTTAAAATTATATTATTATGGAATTTTGGATAAGAGGAATGTAAGAAGGAAAATATAATGAGAGGTAAAACGATGGATGAATGTAAGGATTTTTTTTGTCCTAGCTTATTTTTAAAATTTAAGGGGCTACAACAGCCTCTATGGGTTTAAATAGAATAGGCCTTAAAATGATTGTGAAGTTAGGGAAGTCCAGATACGTGACCAAAACAATATTTTTTATGTACCTACTTTGATCATTTGGATCATAAATAACAATATAAAATATGTCCAACGACAATAGAAAACATACATGAAACACAAAACGCTGTGTGAAATCTCATGTAAGTCCACCCAATTCTTTCTTGGCTTTTGAAAACATCATGGAGACGCCTTTGACTAATTCTAGCTTAGCTTGTTAAACATCTCATTTAAAAATATATGGCTTATAAGAATGGAACCTTTTAATTGTTATCTACATGCAACCTTTCTTAATTAACTATTTAGCATACATTAATTCTACTCAGAAATCATGACATGTATCTCTTGGATTATTACTAAGCTAATTGACTTTCCAAGTATTGTAACAGGTTGGCCTTAGAAGAATACATAAATAAGTGTTGCAATCTTCTTCAACACAACAAACTCAAAATAAAGCAAAGGAAAAGAATGGTTGATAATGATATTAACGGGTTCTTCTTTCTTTTCTATTCGCATCCTTCTTTACATCATTGGCTTTATCCAAACAGTTATTGAAGCTGTTGAATTTACAAACTTAGCAGGAATCTCATAGTCATAACATCCCCTATTCCAGAAAAGGTACAAAGATTTATTTGTTTTTACATGGAAATAAAAAGTCAGAGATTTCTTATGCGAATTTTGTGTCACTGTTTGTGTCCAAATAAAACTTTCCAACGCAGACACACACACATTAATGTAGGGAAATAGTTGTATAGATTTAGAAAATATAAATTATCATAGAAGATCTCACTATTTATTACATGTTGATCTGATTTCACCTCCTAGGATCTTCCGTTCACCACCCGAGCTTACAACTATTCAAGTGCTAACCACCTTTAGTAAGTTGTATTAGAAGAGGGAAAGGCATGGGGTTCGATCTACAAGGCTATGGCTTGTGAAAAAAAACTTTTTTTAAGGAATGAATGAGAAAGTAGAGTATTTATAGAGAAGGCTTAACTAAAGTATAGCTCCCTTTCCTTAGTCTCTAAGATTGACTCAACACACTTTTCTCTCCTTCCTTTGCACCTATATGACCGGCCTTAACATGATGGCATAACATGGTCATCAATTTTAAAATTAATTAATTGTTTGCATATTTAAAACATATTTAAAACATATATCAATATCATATATTGATATGTGCACATACAATATTTACATATGCACCCATTAAGGATCACTACTTTAACTGGTTAGTAGTATGTTGCTTATGCATAGGTTTAGAGGTTATAAGTTCAAACCACTAAGAAATCAAAATAAGTTCTCTTCTTGAATAAAGTATCATCCTTATGTTAAAAATATTATATATATACAACCAAATAATTATTAAGATGCCCAGAATATTTCCATGATCTACCCCTTTGATGAAGATACTCCAAATATAATATTCACTAATAATTAATACTTCTTAAATATTAGTTAATTTGATTAGTTATAACAAATTATAAAAGTTAAATTAGGTAGTATTTCAGAGACTACATATATATGGTTGTATGACTCACATGTGTGATTCAATTAGTGATTGATATCGAACAATTCAAATATTAATATTCACATGTATTGTTAGCAAACGATGTATCGGTTTTGCTAAATTCATCACTTATGGATCTTTTTGACAAAATCAATTTTTAGATCATTTTAAGTAGTAACATTAAGTGACGATGTAATATACATGTTCTTTTCATCAACATTATATCACTTAAGATATACGAGGCTTGGTATTGGTTAAAAATCCAATAATATTCACATACAACTGTTTGTCAATTTATAAATGCTTTAGTTAAATAAAAATAATTATTATTGATCGTTCTACTCTAGCTAGAGACTTTGACTTTAATTTGTCCATAATTGATCATGACACTAATCTCATTCAACTAAAGATGAATTCTTAGTGTTTCACTTTCTATGCTTCAAACGAGATCTAACTAAATCCAAATGGAGTATTCACTTCGAAGTTCTTCGGTATTCTAAAATCAAAGGGTCGTGTAACATTGTTACATTGAGATTTCCAATTTGATCCAGTTGTTATCAACCAATTGGAAACTTCAAATCAAGTCATTCTATAGTTATCCAATAACTATAAGTACATAACATCTTGGGTGCATCTAACAACCATGAGTAATGCACCGTCAAATATTTGGAGAGCGTTGCGTACTAAAGTCTCAACATATATATCGATATCTTTTCTCGAAACATCATGACCATGAATATTTAAAATAAAATGTTATTCTTATTTCTTATTAATTACTTATGGTTGCAGCTATTTGCAACTAGAATCATATAATATTTTATTCATGGATTTCCTTATTTATATATTTTAAACCAATTAAGATTACTTTTATCATAATATAATAAAGTATATAAAAGATAATAAACATCGTGAATAACTTTTATTACGAACAAGATCGATTTAAGAGTTAGTTGCATAACAAATTTAGACAGTGGCTCCTAGGGCATACGACAAACTCTCTAAAACATTAACCACAACTGATTATAATTAACTTGAGTTAATTTTAACTCACATTCATCAGTGATATTTATCATGGTTATAGTAATTGGTAAAGTCAAATTTAAATTATGCCTAAGTGTGTATAAAAAAGATGTAGCGTAAATGAAATTGTAAAGCATTATTATATTCATATTACTATATTATTATTATTATCTCAACCTATTACCAAAGTTAGGCTTTTCCGTGAGTGCACCTAACAACCATCTATGCTCCATATCATCCAAAAAATATCTACTTATTTAGCTCATGGCAATAAGAGATTTGTAACGACCCGTTAGATTTACAATATTTAATGAATTGAATTTAATAGAATTGCTAATCTAATTTAGAAGGAAATATAAGTCTTAAGGTTTTTATTTGAGTAAATATAGGAATTGATATGGTGATTATAATTTAATGTTAACAATTAAATATTTATGTGGCATAGATTGGATTAACGTAAATTGGTGGGTAGTTATTAGTTATAATTAGTGGATTAAAAGGTATTAATGAAATGATAGCTGAATTGGGTTGCAAATATATAAACATTAGAAAATTATTTAGGTGGACTAAATTTGTTAAAGTTCATAAGTTGTATAATTCAATTTAGTAGAAACTCTAAATTTATAAACGGAGATTTAAATAAACGCTAAATATGTAAATGGTGACTTAAGACCTAGTTATAGGAATTGGAATATAATCCAATTTGAATTAGGTATAAAAAGGATTTGATTTATATGAAAGTTATTTTTCACAAGTATTGAATAAAAATTTGGAATCCAATTATAATTGATGATAATAACGTTAGTATTAGTAATAAATAGATTTCAACGCAGTAACCAAATGAATGGAAAAATGAGTATATATTGCATAGAAATGAAATGTAAATTGTCACATTTGGTTGGAGTGAAATTTTAGAAACATATAAATGTTGAATCAGTAAAAATTAGTAAAAATATTACCTAGAATAAATTCCATTTAATATAAGAATTCAAAAGTGGAAGATTTACATTTAGATTGGAAAATGGATAGTTACTAATTTAAAAGTGACCATTGAATAAATTTATGCAAATATGGGGCTTAGTTATAAACGTGAAATTTTGAGTATGGTAACTATTAGTATAAAATACCTATATATTAGAAACACGTTTGTAAAGTATAATTAATTGAATTTGGTGAACTGGGAAGGAATTCAAAGTATATGAACATGTATGTTATATAAATAAGAATTAAATGCAGTAGCTAGATTTGTGAAATCAAATGGATATAAAGATTTCAATTATACCTTGAAATTCATATTCACCATAAAGGGTTAATTGTAACAAAAAAAAAAAAGAAGTTAATATAGGAATCAAGCTTTATTTATTAATTTGGATTTATTGCAATAGTTAATTCCATAAAATAAAGTAAAGCTAATCCAAGTTTAGTTGGACCATTGTTGGTATAACTTTAGAAGCAAGATTTATTTATGATTTGAGTATTTAATTCAACAAATGGTATTTACTACAAATAGAATGGAATTAAACGTAAAATATTATGTAATATAAAATGGAATTTGTAAACAATTGAGTGAATTTAATAGATTTATCAAACCTATAATATTGAATTCATTAAGATTGGAATTATAATAGTTAAGAAAAATAAATGGGAATAAAAGTTTACTGATAATTTGAAATTTAATTATGGTAAAAAGGGTTAAATAAAATTAAAAATGAGTTGAAAAGGAAATCAAATCCATTTATCCAATTGGATTCAAGTTGAGATGGAAATCCAATTATTTATTTAGTTAGATTTAAGTTAAGAGTATAAAGGTATAAGATGTAATAATTGAGTTTTAGAATATAATTTATAATTTCCAAATAATAAGAAAGTGCAGATATTAACACTGCAAGTTGATATATTTATAGATTTTAATTCACATCCAAGCTTGCTAAATCATCTGGAACTGATTGGATTATATAAGTAATGAAATTTGGAAAATATTAGAAGTTGAAGAAAAAAATTGGATTTTATGATTTATTTAATTGATTTAATAAATATTAAAAATAGCCATTTTGGACACGGACTCGGATTTCGACGAAACCAGTTTCATCGGATCCGTATCGGTGAATTATTATAGGGTTTCAAATTTCGTATCGATCGGACTTGTCGTTTGATCGTACGGACGCGAAACGCTTTGAAATCAATTTTATTAAAATCAATTTGAAAATCGATTTGGAAATCTTGTTTTCAGCATAACTTCTTCATATGATCAAATTTGGTCGCGAAACCTTTTCCATCACGTTCAGAATATTTTAAAACACCTATTTGGATATATAGTTTTAACAAATTCGGTTCCGGAGGTATAGCGGGCTTTTTAGGCCATAGTTGTTGCGTACGTTCACCCTTCTAGCCTATACGCTCTAACCCAACCCTAACTATAAGTATACCGTGATAAACCCTAGCCTCCTTTCTATTGTCAGTTGGATATACGTACATATTTCTTCATCTCCTCCTTCTCTTCAATGGTTGCAAAATCTGGATCTGCTTCAATCCAAAATTCAGTGAAAATTCAAACATCTTAGAAAATTCCAGAAAAAATATATGTTAATGCTCTCAACGTACGTAATCTGCTGGTATAATTTGTTTCTCGATTGGATCTATGGTTTGCTCAGAAATATTCAAAACAGTGCCGGCCGTTCGTATTGAGACGTTGGTTTGTGCGGTGGATCTTCATCTTGGGTTCGATCAGGCGACTTGGGGTTGTAGAGGTGGTCGAGTGGGGCACATCTATACGGTTCGTATGGGGTAAAGGGTTCTGGATCGCCAGGAAATTGGCCTAGGACGCACAAAAATCGCCTCGGCCTGGGGACGATGGAGTCGACCGGAATGGGTGGGTTGGTGGCTGTAGGCGCGGCTGGTGGAGGGCAGTGCCACGGTGGTGTCTGATCGGGGTAGTGTTGATTGTAGGCGTCGCGATTTTAACGTGTAGATGGCGGCTGGGCTAGGGTTTCTCCCTGAAGAGGATGATCGCGTGCGATATGCGGCCTTGTTCCTGTAGCTAATGAGAGCAGTGACGTGGTTTGTCTGAGAAAATGTGAGTTGTGTTTTAATTAAATTTTAATTTTAAATTTCAATATAAACAAATCTTAATAACTTTTGCAAACAATATCTGTTTTACGCGAAATTTCTTTCGTTAGGATCGAAATTAAATTCCAGATCTGGTGATGTTGGTTTGGACAGAATTGGAGACCGTTGAATTTTTGGATTTAAATCGAATTTAAATTCGATTTAAATTCAAAAAGGTGAGTGTTCTAACCCACTCACAATTACTAGAAGCTTTTATGTTTGTTAAATAAATTTTAGGAATGAATAGAAATTTATTTATGAGCTTTTGGCATGTTATTTCATCCATATCTGTTGAATTGCATTTTTTTGAATTTAGCTGTTAATTTAATTGATTGATTGCGTATTAATTGGCTGTTAGAAATTATTGTTGCATATGAACTGCTAGTTAACAGTTATATAAATTATTGGGGAATATAAACTGTTAGATAAATAGTTGTTAAATCTAATTTGAATAAAACTGTTAATTATTACCTGTTGTATATTACCAAACATATATGGTTATTGATTGATATTGATTGATGTTTGTGATTGGATGATGGATGTGTTGTTGAATGGATGTTTTATTTAGATATTATTAAACTGCAAGTTAGTATGCATTTTTCATTTTTCGGGGATTGCGGTTTGAAATGATATACAACCGCAGTTTATTTTTAAATTGCGGATTGAAATGATAAATATCCGTATCACTTGACCATAGGATAGAAAATTATATACAGGCACCGCGGTCTTTATATAACTATTTTAATGTGATTTCTATGGTTTGGATTGAATACGGTTTATAAATCTTAAATTTTGTATTGTATAAATATTTTATTCCATATACCTATGAAGTTAAAATTTAGGAATTTAAAAGGTGGATAAATTTCTTTATTGAAATGGAAGAAATTTAGAAAATGGAGTTGGTAAATTTATATCCTATGTTTAAATGTAAAGTTGGAAATTTTAAGATATGATATTTGAAATTGGATTTTCCCCAAAATAAATAGAAATGGATATTCTAGTAAAAATTTGAATTGGAAAATTTATATATATATATTTTACTAGAAATTGAAGTTTTATTAATTATGGATTTTATGTGAATGGTCAAGATTAATTAATAGAATATTGATTTTGAAAGGATAAAAATCCAACTTTAGTTGAAATATTAATGCTCAAAAATGGATATAAATATATATAAAATTGAAATGGTTTTGGGACTTGGGGTAATATTTTGGATTTTGGTTTAACTTTAAAAGAAGAAATATTTGGAAAGCCGTGTAATTTATTTCTTTATAAAGCAACAGTAAAGTTAAACCTTTTTAATTCGCATACCGTTGAATATCCAAACCATTTGAGTTTAAAAGTTATGGTTTGAAATTATGGATTTCCAAAAATATTAAGCTTTGAAAATATTCGATTTTCAGATATTATGAAGCTAAAGCCTTTTAATTTTTGGAAAGGAATTATATTTGGAATAAGTGGTAAAATATGGTTTTGGGTTTTGGAATGATATCGTAATATTATGGTTTTGAAATGGATTATATTCTGGTTTTAAAGTATAAACTGTTTTTAAATAACCGCGGTGTTATAATAACGATTGGTTGGCAAAGAGACCGGGATCGGATATGGACATACTCTCTGTCGATACCGAAAACCACTTTGACTAACCGTGTACGCGGTGGAGTTCCCAGAATGAAGTAGGTGGTGGCGACGTTTCCTGTAAGGTAAATACGTGGACCCAACTCCCGTGAGTTGGCATAAGGTGGCTAAAACAGGAGCGATTCTCAGGCCAATGAGGTCATTCCTCTGATCGGACGCTCCTCTTCGATATTATACTTTGACTTGGATTGATTCAGTGGCCACTTCTATATTTTGATTTTTGGGGGAGTTAGTTCGAGGTGGGCGGCAGTTGCGCGCTGCGCGTTACCATCAGCCTGGATAGCAATTGGTATATCTACCCTGGCATTGCCTAGTTGTGCCGTGTCACCTACCCTATCGCGCCTTGTACGAGTTTGGTTTTCTCCCGTAGCCCGTGTGGTATCCTCTAGTGGCTTCCCGATCAGGAGGGACTATGATATTGGATGGACTACTGGGACTATTACGTGTTAAGGGCTATATGGGTAACCCCTTAACGCTATTAAAAAGTAAGTTTATTTTATAAATAGACACTATTATAATAGCGCAATATACTACATAGTAAATAGTTTAACGGATCCTTAGGAGATGTAAATCCCGAACATCTCTTGAGTTACTGTACTCATATTTATTTCTGTTTATTTAACTCACATAAGATATTCTAGTCTGACTCGGGTGTTTTTGTCTTTTCAAATTCGCTCGGGTCAGTCCGAGCGTTTCAGGATAGCAGATTTAGCTTGGAGGACGAAGACGAAGATTCAGCATTATTTTATATATAGTATTGCACCACACACTCTTTATATTCCGTTGCATTGTTGTATTGGTATGTGTGACTCTGATGTTCATTGTATAAGTGAAATAACTATTTTGTAAACTGTTTTGAACTGTATATTTATTATTATATTTTATCCTTCCGCTGTGAGATTCTATTTTGTTTTATTCCTTCTCTGTTTTTCTTATTTACCCCATAACAATCCGCCCTTGCGTATGCTTTGAATTGGCACGTGTGTCGATTTAAAGTGTGTGAAAAGGCGGGATGTTACAGTTGGTATCAGAGCCAGGTTTAGCGATAAACCTTGGCTTTGTGGGGTTTGACTCTTTGTTAATAGGGTAGTAATATCCTATGGGAGTCGCTGAGTGTATATATATGAGAGAGCGTATTTGTTAGTATTAATAAAAGATTTTGATATTGTGTTAATCTGTTCCGCTTTGTATTTATAAATTCTGGTTGATGCATGGGACGCTATGTCATCAATAGGGATTTCTAAACACTTAATAGGACAGACCGACATAATATTTGTTTTTAATATAGGTGAATGAAATAATTTTGCCTATTATATTTTCTATATATAAAAATACTTTTATAAAGGTGTATATATATATATATATTTGGTTGCTATAGATTGGGTGGTAGGAAATAAAATATTTTAATAACTGAAGCTAAGTGAAATTATAATAAACCAAATTGGAGATTTTAGAACTTAAGTCCG
The DNA here is from genome assembly GCA_030765085.1 of Allium cepa. Taxonomy (NCBI): domain Eukaryota; kingdom Viridiplantae; phylum Streptophyta; class Magnoliopsida; order Asparagales; family Amaryllidaceae; genus Allium; species Allium cepa. The sequence goes on along the minus strand of CM060941.1, from coordinate 489,196,393 downwards.
GGATTTTTGAAAATTTGCTTTCAAAGAATTTGTGAAAGATAATGATTTGGTTTATAAGTAATTTCTTATATAAATATTTAGTATAATTCGGAAAAAAAAATTTAAAAAAGAAGATTTTGGAGAAAATAAATTCTGTACTTTCCTCTCTGTCGCTGGAAAATAAGTTCGGTGATGACGGCCGCATCATCGACTTTCATTTTCGAGTTTCGAAGGGGAAAGGCCACTGTAGTAAATTCTACTGTAGATTTATTTTGAAATTTTCTAAAAAATTTTCTTTTATTGTTCTAAATATAATTAGAGATATTGAGTTGTAAGAACTTATTTATCTATTATTTTGAAATAAATTGAAATTTAACCCGGGTATTTAATTCTAAAATTCTCCATTAATTAATTGTTAAATTTTAATGAAATAAAAGGTTGAGTAATAAATGAATTGAAACCTCTAATAATTAAGAGAATTATTGCAAGGTTATAAAGAGAAAGTGAATACGTAGGAGAGAGAATAATAATATGGATTAACATTGAATTTAATTAAAGAATGGAAAAATTAAACTTGTATAAGTTCAATTGCATTTTCTTTAACATAAATAACTTACCCAAATATAAAAGTTGAAATGTTAAATAAGAAACTAGAATTGAATATTTTACAAGTAGGAATTTAGGAAAATTGAAGTATTCAATAAATGACTGTTATAAATAAGAATTAGTAGTATAAATTGAAGTTATAATTGGAATTTTATTGAAATTAAAATTAAGAATTATTAATAGATGATATGAACCTGAGTATATAACATGAAATTCAAAATAAGAATTTATTATATGATTATTCACTTAAGTATGTTTTGATCTCCCCTATTCTAATATAATGGAAAGTAGGAAATTTTAATGACTGCAATTCATAGTTAATGAATGTTATTAATGAGAATTCAAGGGAAATCTTACAAGTGAAGATATTCAAAATATTTGTTGTTATTAATGAGAATTTATTTTATAGACTTAAGTAATAAAAGGAAACTTAAGTAATAAAAAGGAAATACAAATATAATGAATTTGGTGATAATTGGAAAATAAACTTGTAAGAAATAAAGGAATTCCTCCATAAATAAAGGGAAGAAAATCAAACCACTGAATTATGAAATAAATGTATAATGAGTTATTTTGGTGTTGGTTTGAATTGTTTTGGTTGATGTATGTTGTGGGGTAAGGAATTTTGGAGTTGTTGGATTAACAAATGATCTATCTTTGTTCCATCTAAGGCTGTGAGCAACGGATGCACTTGATAGTTATTCTTCATTCGTACAACTTCAGAATTTGAACCCGAACAACTAATCGTTGTTTGATTTAATGATTGTTTGTTGTTGTGATGTGTGCTGTTTGTTAAAAAAATTATGGTTGTTACATTTGATTGAATGATTGAATCCACTTGAATAGTCCATTTTAAAATAAATATTTAACCTTTTAGATTTTATTAGTAAATACAGGTGATGGAAGCCACTGCTACTGCTTTGGTTACATAAAGATATAAGCGTATTGCCCGACAAATAGGTACGTTTTCGGATTACGTTTAAAGCGCTATTTTATATATTTTTCCGTGTGGGATATTTTATTTTGGATATATATGTAATATATTTGTATATTTGGATATTATATTTTCTCCAGAGTCCCTCCGTACAAAGGAGACTCTGCCAAAATTTTCCGTAAATTTTGGACTTAGAATTTTGTTGAAATATTTTTCCAACTTTAATAATTCAAGTATTAAAGGATATAATAATTATAAAACCAGTGTATTTCATTTAAGGAAATTAATCCAGTAAAATATAAGTTAATATTTGAAGTAAAATGCACTGTTATTCTTCCTCCTCCCTTCTTTCCTTTTCGGGGACGAAAAGTTTTGAGTGGGGGAGATTGTAACGACCCGTTAGATTTACAATATTTAATGAATTGAATTTAATAGAATTGCTAATCTAATTTAGAAGGAAATATAAGTCTTAAGGTTTTTATTTGAGTAAATATAGGAATTGATATGGTGATTATAATTTAATGTTAACAATTAAATATTTATGTGGCATAGATTGGATTAACGTAAATTGGTGGGTAGTTATTAGTTATAATTAGTGGATTAAAAGGTATTAATGAAATGATAGCTGAATTGGGTTGCAAATATATAAACATTAGAAAATTATTTAGGTGGACTAAATTTGTTAAAGTTCATAAGTTGTATAATTCAATTTAGTAGAAACTCTAAATTTATAAACGGAGATTTAAATAAACGCTAAATATGTAAATGGTGACTTAAGACCTAGTTATAGGAATTGGAATATAATCCAATTTGAATTAGGTATAAAAAGGATTTGATTTATATGAAAGTTATTTTTCACAAGTATTGAATAAAAATTTGGAATCCAATTATAATTGATGATAATAACGTTAGTATTAGTAATAAATAGATTTCAACGCAGTAACCAAATGAATGGAAAAATGAGTATATATTGCATAGAAATGAAATGTAAATTGTCACATTTGGTTGGAGTGAAATTTTAGAAACATATAAATGTTGAATCAGTAAAAATTAGTAAAAATATTACCTAGAATAAATTCCATTTAATATAAGAATTCAAAAGTGGAAGATTTACATTTAGATTGGAAAATGGATAGTTACTAATTTAAAAGTGACCATTGAATAAATTTATGCAAATATGGGGCTTAGTTATAAACGTGAAATTTTGAGTATGGTAACTATTAGTATAAAATACCTATATATTAGAAACACGTTTGTAAAGTATAATTAATTGAATTTGGTGAACTGGGAAGGAATTCAAAGTATATGAACATGTATGTTATATAAATAAGAATTAAATGCAGTAGCTAGATTTGTGAAATCAAATGGATATAAAGATTTCAATTATACCTTGAAATTCATATTCACCATAAAGGGTTAATTGTAACAAAAAAAAAAAAGTTAATATAGGAATCAAGCTTTATTTATTAATTTGGATTTATTGCAATAGTTAATTCCATAAAATAAAGTAAAGCTAATCCAAGTTTAGTTGGACCATTGTTGGTATAACTTTAGAAGCAAGATTTATTTATGATTTGAGTATTTAATTCAACAAATGGTATTTACTACAAATAGAATGGAATTAAACGTAAAATATTATGTAATATAAAATGGAATTTGTAAACAATTGAGTGAATTTAATAGATTTATCAAACCTATAATATTGAATTCATTAAGATTGGAATTATAATAGTTAAGAAAAATAAATGGGAATAAAAGTTTACTGATAATTTGAAATTTAATTATGGTAAAAAGGGTTAAATAAAATTAAAAATGAGTTGAAAAGGAAATCAAATCCATTTATCCAATTGGATTCAAGTTGAGATGGAAATCCAATTATTTATTTAGTTAGATTTAAGTTAAGAGTATAAAGGTATAAGATGTAATAATTGAGTTTTAGAATATAATTTATAATTTCCAAATAATAAGAAAGTGCAGATATTAACACTGCAAGTTGATATATTTATAGATTTTAATTCACATCCAAGCTTGCTAAATCATCTGGAACTGATTGGATTATATAAGTAATGAAATTTGGCAAATATTAGAAGTTGAAGAAAAAAATTGGATTTTATGATTTATTTAATTGATTTAATAAATATTAAAAATAGCCATTTTGGACACGGACTCGGATTTCGACGAAACCAGTTTCATCGGATCCGTATCGGTGAATTATTATAGGGTTTCAAATTTCGTATCGATCGGACTTGTCGTTTGATCGTACGGACGCGAAACGCTTTGAAATCAATTTTATTAAAATCAATTTGAAAATCGATTTGGAAATCTTGTTTTCAGCATAACTTCTTCATATGATCAAATTTGGTCGCGAAACCTTTTCCATCACGTTCAGAATATTTTAAAACACCTATTTGGATATATAGTTTTAACAAATTCGGTTCCGGAGGTATAGCGGGCTTTTTAGGCCATAGTTGTTGCGTACGTTCACCCTTCTAGCCTATACGCTCTAACCCAACCCTAACTATAAGTATACCGTGATAAACCCTAGCCTCCTTTCTATTGTCAGTTGGATATACGTACATATTTCTTCATCTCCTCCTTCTCTTCAATGGTTGCAAAATCTGGATCTGCTTCAATCCAAAATTCAGTGAAAATTCAAACATCTTAGAAAATTCCAGAAAAAATATATGTTAATGCTCTCAACGTACGTAATCTGCTGGTATAATTTGTTTCTCGATTGGATCTATGGTTTGCTCAGAAATATTCAAAACAGTGCCGGCCGTTCGTATTGAGACGTTGGTTTGTGCGGTGGATCTTCATCTTGGGTTCGATCAGGCGACTTGGGGTTGTAGAGGTGGTCGAGTGGGGCACATCTATACGGTTCGTATGGGGTAAAGGGTTCTGGATCGCCAGGAAATTGGCCTAGGACGCACAAAAATCGCCTCGGCCTGGGGACGATGGAGTCGACCGGAATGGGTGGGTTGGTGGCTGTAGGCGCGGCTGGTGGAGGGCAGTGCCACGGTGGTGTCTGATCGGGGTAGTGTTGATTGTAGGCGTCGCGGTTTTAACGTGTAGATGGCGGCTGGGCTAGGGTTTCTCCCTGAAGAGGATGATCGCGTGCGATATGCGGCCTTGTTCCTGTAGCTAATGAGAGCAGTGACGTGGTTTGTCTGAGAAAATGTGAGTTGTGTTTTAATTAAATTTTAATTTTAAATTTCAATATAAACAAATCTTAATAACTTTTGCAAACAATATCTGTTTTACGCGAAATTTCTTTCGTTAGGATCGAAATTAAATTCCAGATCTGGTGATGTTGGTTTGGACAGAATTGGAGACCGTTGAATTTTTGGATTTAAATCGAATTTAAATTCGATTTAAATTCAAAAAGGTGAGTGTTCTAACCCACTCACAATTACTAGAAGCTTTTATGTTTGTTAAATAAATTTTAGGAATGAATAGAAATTTATTTATGAGCTTTTGGCATGTTATTTCATCCATATCTGTTGAATTGCATTTTTTTGAATTTAGCTGTTAATTTAATTGATTGATTGCGTATTAATTGGCTGTTAGAAATTATTGTTGCATATGAACTGCTAGTTAACAGTTATATAAATTATTGGGGAATATAAACTGTTAGATAAATAGTTGTTAAATCTAATTTGAATAAAACTGTTAATTATTACCTGTTGTATATTACCAAACATATATGGTTATTGATTGATATTGATTGATGTTTGTGATTGGATGATGGATGTGTTGTTGAATGGATGTTTTATTTAGATATTATTAAACTGCAAGTTAGTATGCATTTTTCATTTTTCGGGGATTGCGGTTTGAAATGATATACAACCGCAGTTTATTTTTAAATTGCGGATTGAAATGATAAATATCCGTATCACTTGACCATAGGATAGAAAATTATATACAGGCACCGCGGTCTTTATATAACTATTTTAATGTGATTTCTATGGTTTGGATTGAATACGGTTTATAAATCTTAAATTTTGTATTGTATAAATATTTTATTCCATATACCTATGAAGTTAAAATTTAGGAATTTAAAAGGTGGATAAATTTCTTTATTGAAATGGAAGAAATTTAGAAAATGGAGTTGGTAAATTTATATCCTATGTTTAAATGTAAAGTTGGAAATTTTAAGATATGATATTTGAAATTGGATTTTCCCCAAAATAAATAGAAATGGATATTCTAGTAAAAATTTGAATTGGAAAATTTATATATATATATATTTTACTAGAAATTGAAGTTTTATTAATTATGGATTTTATGTGAATGGTCAAGATTAATTAATAGAATATTGATTTTGAAAGGATAAAAATCCAACTTTAGTTGAAATATTAATGCTCAAAAATGGATATAAATATATATAAAATTGAAATGGTTTTGGGACTTGGGGTAATATTTTGGATTTTGGTTTAACTTTAAAAGAAGAAATATTTGGAAAGCCGTGTAATTTATTTCTTTATAAAGCAACAGTAAAGTTAAACCTTTTTAATTCGCATACCGTTGAATATCCAAACCATTTGAGTTTAAAAGTTATGGTTTGAAATTATGGATTTCCAAAAATATTAAGCTTTGAAAATATTCGATTTTCAGATATTATGAAGCTAAAGCCTTTTAATTTTTGGAAAGGAATTATATTTGGAATAAGTGGTAAAATATGGTTTTGGGTTTTGGAATGATATCGTAATATTATGGTTTTGAAATGGATTATATTCTGGTTTTAAAGTATAAACTGTTTTTAAATAACCGCGGTGTTATAATAACGATTGGTTGGCAAAGAGACCGGGATCGGATATGGACATACTCTCTGTCGATACCGAAAACCACTTTGACTAACCGTGTACGCGGTGGAGTTCCCAGAATGAAGTAGGTGGTGGCGACGTTTCCTGTAAGGTAAATACGTGGACCCAACTCCCGTGAGTTGGCATAAGGTGGCTAAAACAGGAGCGATTCTCAGGCCAATGAGGTCATTCCTCTGATCGGACGCTCCTCTTCGATATTATACTTTGACTTGGATTGATTCAGTGGCCACTTCTATATTTTGATTTTTGGGGGAGTTAGTTCGAGGTGGGCGGCAGCTGCGCGCTGCGCGTTACCATCAGCCTGGATAGCAATTGGTATATCTACCCTGGCATTGCCTAGTTGTGTCGTGTCACCTACCCTATCGCGCCTTGTACGAGTTTGGTTTTCTCCCGTAGCCCGTGTGGTATCCTCTAGTGGCTTCCCGATCAGGAGGGACTATGATATTGGATGGACTACTGGGACTATTACGTGTTAAGGGCTATATGGGTAACCCCTTAACGCTATTAAAAAGTAAGTTTATTTTATAAATAGACACTATTATAATAGCGCAATATACTACATAGTAAATAGTTTAACGGATCCTTAGGAGATGTAAATCCCGAACATCTCTTGAGTTACTGTACTCATATTTATTTCTGTTTATTTAACTCACATAAGATATTCTAGTCTGACTCGGGTGTTTTTGTCTTTTCAAATTCGCTCGGGTCAGTCCGAGCGTTTCAGGATAGCAGATTTAGCTTGGAGGACGAAGACGAAGATTCAGCATTATTTTATATATAGTATTGCACCACACACTCTTTATATTCCGTTGCATTGTTGTATTGGTATGTGTGACTCTGATGTTCATTGTATAAGTGAAATAACTATTTTGTAAACTGTTTTGAACTGTATATTTATTATTATATTTTATCCTTCCGCTGTGAGATTCTATTTTGTTTTATTCCTTCTCTGTTTTTCTTATTTACCCCATAACAATCCGCCCTTGCGTATGCTTTGAATTGGCACGTGTGTCGATTTAAAGTGTGTGAAAAGGCGGGATGTTACAAGATTGCACTTCACATCACCAACTGGTTTAGTGATAACTTATGGTTCGTTAATATAATATTGTTTCGTAGCGTGAATATGGGTTACGTTAGGATTATTTAGAATGTAAATACTTCAGTACATAAGAATGTATACACCTTTCAGATTTCTTGTTTTATGTAGCAGAAAGATTTGAAACCATATTTTGAAATTGAACGTTGAAAATTGAAGATTCAAAAGATCTATAATCGATAATAGTAAGGAATATATCATAGAGATTGATGAGAATTATACAGCAAGTAATCTATTGATGAAAAACAATAAAAATAATAATTATTAAAGTTTAGAAAATTCATTTGCAAATTTCGAGAAATCATTTTTTCCACGAATACCCAAAAATGTTCATCTTTGTTTTAGTTGATCTTGTTATAATCTATTTTTGCTATTGCAGAATCTTATCAATCCATTAAGATGCAACTTTTGTTAAATTTGTTGCATTTTTGTTTATTTCCTGTTGCTATTATAAACAATAATATTTTTTGGTATTTTTATATGTCAATTATGAAAAATTGACAATCAACTTAATGTAACTTCGATGATTTATTTGCGGGGAAAATTGTTCAATTATATGCTACTTTCTCATCTTCATTATACAGAAGAAAGTAAGAAACAAATATATAAGTAATACAGGAAATTTTCCTCAAGGACAATTTTTAGGGCTTTTTTTAGATTTAGGACAGCCCGCTAATTATTTTCTCAGAAGGACGCACGCACGTATTTTCCTTCCAACCACTTTCACGCGCTTCTTCTTCTTCTTCTTCGTTTCGATCAAATTTTTCTGTCGCGATCCAATTTACTCTCGCAATCAAAATATCGATCAATCTTGTTTGATCATTTGAATTTCATTCTTCTGAAAATTATAGTTCATCTATTATATTTTTCTCATGCGCGTTTGTCGACCTCGTTCTTTTCATATTTCTACCGTGATCTAGTTTTTTTTCAAAGTTTTAATATAAAGTTGTTTGGGTTGTATATAAAGTTGTGATAGAGTTGAAAAATATCAAATTTTATGTTCAATTTTTGGGTTTCATTTTTATCTTTTTCTTATTATCATTTTTTTATCATCAGTAACTAGGTATCAGTTTTGTATACGGTAGGTATCAGTTTTGTGAAATTGAATAATTAATGTTCTACATTGAACATATTTTTACTAATGTTTATTTTTATTTTTTTTGGCTGTGGGGATAACAGTCTTCTTTGTCTGTTTGTGTTGAATTATAACACTTTTAGCAGTCGATTGTCTATTGATTGCTCTTTATATGATTTGAAGAATGAGATATAAGCTTGTTATGATTGGAAAAGTATTATTGATTGGGTTGTATATAAGCTTGTGATAGAGTGGAAAAATATCATATCTTAGGATCAGTTTTCTGGTATCATTTTTATTTTTCTTAGTATAATTTTTTTTTGATTATCAGTAACTAGGTATCAGTTTTGTATACCTTAGGTATCAGCTTTCTGAAATGGAAAAACTAATGTTCTAAACTGAACATGTTTTTACTAATGTTTTTTTTTTGCAGTGGTGATAATGTGGCACAGGTAGACCATCAGCCAAGTCTGAAGGAGGATTTTCATATTTTCAGAATAAGCATAACAGATGTGGCGAGTGCAAAGCAGCTTGATCATAATAAATGGAATTGTTAAGCTTCGAAGAGGATATGATTTGATTTTTCATTTTGAATTTGATCAGATTAATAAGTGGATGTGTGACTTGTTTTGGTGGTTTATTGTAATTGAATCTTTTGTTATTACTTTGTATTCAGTATATCATGGAATTTGTTATAAATGGAATTTGTTGTTAATTTGTGTTCAGTTTATTGTAAGTGGATGTATTCAGTTTTAGTATCAGTTAAATATTTTTACAGTATTAGTGCTAGTGTGTGTTTTTACAAGTAAGAGCAGCTTTGTTTTAAAAACATAACATCATTACTTCACAAGTACAAATTTCAATAAAATTACATTACTTTACAACTATCAAATTTAATTCTGAAACATCAAATTTAATGGTACAGGCATATAGTATGCTTTGAATTAAAATTTCTAATATTTGTACTAGCACACTTAGTATCGATTTGTGTACGAATTTTTGCGTTTGTAGCTATTACTTTAAGACATATTTGCTAAATATTTTGTTTTATTTTTTATTATGTAGTTATCTTTTTTGTTTTCGTAGGTGTCGGTTTTGTTTCTGTAGATATCAGTTTCTTTTATGTAGGTACCAGTTTTGTTTTTGTAGGTATCAGTTTCTCTTATGTGGGTATCAGTTTTGTTTCTGTAGGTATCAGTTTCTTTTATGTAGGTATCAATTTTCTTCCTGTAGTAACTGTTTATTTTTGAACTAACTGTTTTTGAAATTGAGAGATAATATTTTTCAATATTTTGTTATGAATCATTTTTTTTTCAAGTACGTTGCACCACCTTTCTGCATATACAACAAATTGTTTCTCTGACTTCAATGCCCAAAAACCCAACTCATCTGCCATGGCCAGACTCCAATCCACCTTCCTCGACTAACACAATCATCGCCAACAACTTGCGACCTCGACCTCAACCTCGACCAAACCGCGACCTAATTAAAATTTTCTCCTCACCGCCTCCTGCAAAACACCAACCACAACCGCATCAAACACAGACTCAAAAAAATTGGAAATTGTAATTTTGATTTTGTGAAAGTGATTTTGGTTTTGGGGAGACTGTGGAAATTGATTTTGCTTCTGAGCAATTGAACGAGAAATCGATTTGTTTTGATTTAATTTTATTTTTAAAAGAAAGTTCGTCGATTTCTGAGTGAAAGCGAGAAGGAGGAGACGAACATAATTCTTTGTCTTTGTTTTAATTCGTATCTGGGCTTGGGCTTTGTCCTTACGGTAAAAGTTTTTTGTGCGTGTCCTGCTGAGCAATTGTTTACTTTACTTTGTCCTTTAAAATTATTTCCCCTAAGTACTATTGACTCTAACAAATTCATCTCAGGCATATATAAATTTTTAAATATAGCGTACTCAATTGAACCTCTTTAATATATATGCGTAAATCCAAATCTTGCACAAGGGAATATGTCATCTATGAACTTGGTTTATCGTATTAATAGTATCGTAGTCATAGTTTTTTGTATGTTACTGTGTCACTTTGTTTATAATTAACCGTTACCAATTTTAGAATCAGCAGACAATTATATTTGCAGACAATAAAGCTAAACAGAACAAAACAAATAAATTATATAGAATCTCCTTTATTTAAGGAAAACATTTGACTTTGTTACTTCAATATACGTGTTGCATCCAATTATATGAACTTTTAAACTATTTAACAAGATTTTTTTTATCTTTTTAGTTTTCATGTCATAAAATCTCAATATAAACCAAAACTTCTTAAAAATCAAAAGATTAGTCGGTTCTCTTCATTTTACTCATTGAATATTTACAAATAATTGATGAATAAATTCATGTTAATAATTGTAACGACCCATAATTTCGCTACTTCTGAAATGAGAGATTTCATTCGTTTTAAATTTAAAAGGAATTTAAATCTTAAATAAATATGTTACATATAGTAAATAATTATCTATTCTTATAGTTAATAAATTAAAAAGCATAAATTTGGATTTTAGAATAAATCGACAAAATTTAAGATTTGTTAATAATAAATAAAGGCCTAAATAAATGAATTTAAATATTTATTTAAAAAGATAAATCTTATTTAAAATATCTAATAAAGATAATAAAAGTATATTAAAAGATTTAAAAGAATGTTAATAATCGTTTTACATAAATAACCAAAATTTGTCGTATTTTGTCAGTTTTACATACACTGTAAAATTTGAGATTTTGATATTAATTAAATATGTTTTTAAAATATAATGAGACTTGTTTTAATTTTTTTAAAGAAGTAAAAAGTTCATTTTAAAGTTTGGTTTACTTCGATATATAGCTTAATAAAAATGTCAAATTTTGACTGTATAATTTGTCATCAAAAAACACCGTTTTTAACCAAAACAAGTTGACGACAAGTTGTTGCAACTTGACACATTTTCTAACTTATAAATACACTTTTAAAACACTTTACAATTAGTCACATCAAAAGATAAGAAAATATCTAAGATATTTTCATAAAATAATAATTAAATAAGAATACTTAAAAGTTAAGTAATTAAAAAGCAAACTTACCATCACCTTTCATCTCCTCACACATACTTTCGATCACCATTAATGCTTAAGTTATATCACCTATGAAAAAGGAGCAAATGTTATTTTAACATTTTAAAGTGCAAAAAAAAGAGATAAACATCATTTCCACCATTAATGCAAATCAAATCAAGCAAAAGTCTTCTTTCTTTTTAACACAAAGTTTAAGAAAAAGAGGCAAACATCATTTCATTAAGTACAAACTTACATCCTACCATCATTTCACCATTAATACACTTCTTATTAGCAAAAGTCAAAAAGTAAGGCAATGATATTTAGGACATTAGCCACTCAAACTCCACTTATAAATATAAGTCTAAACCCTTCTTTCTTCACTACATTCTCATTACATAAAATTTCTAAACTCCATTCTCTTCCTCTTCCATTACTTCCTCCCACCTCTCTATTTCCCTTCTATCTTCAAGATATCACCTCCATACTCCAAACCATCACCTTACACCACCAAAACCAAACCAAACTACCACCTACCCACCTCCTACACCCACCTACCCCTTCCAAAACCCCAAGGCCGAGCCCTAAGGACCTAAACCCGAGCAACCCTAAGCCAAGCTGAGCCTCACAACCCCCTACACCCAAGTCGTGCCCTCCTACACCACCAAACCCAAGCCCACATACCCTAAACTCTCCTACACGCCATACCCAAGGCCACATCCTCCTCCACACCAAGGTCGTACCCTCCTCTTCATATAAAAAAACACAAAAGAAAAAAGAGAGAGAAGAGAAGAAAAGGAAAAGGAAAAAAGAAAGGAAAAACAAAAGTGTTCAGAAAGGAAACGGCAAAAGGCGATACATTGGAAATAACACGTTAGCAAGAGACGAAAATCTTACATTAAAGTTTGACGGAGTGGATATGAAGGTGAGAAATTCTCACTGCTTTTTGAATTATATTGATTATCATATTTAATTGTTATGTTAGATAATCACCATTGATGATATGGATGTTTGATTTGTTGTTTGAATATGTTGGATAATCCGTAGTAATGTTATGACATTTACCGTATTGAATATGCTAGTATTATATGATTGTTTTATGATTGTGATGATAGTTTGGACGTCAAATTTCTATTAATTAAGTAATCCGTTTATTTAAAAAGACCATATTTTAGTAATATGAGATACTGTGGAAAAATAAGTCTCTTTTCATTTAGAAGTGAAATTAAAGTTAAAATAAAAGAGAAATTGAAATATGAAGTGAAACGGATTTGAAAATGATAGTTAAATAGAAATTGAGATAAATAGTGTAATTGAAATTGAAATCGATTTTGAAAAAATGAAGTTTAGTTTGAAGTTGAATTGAAGTTTAAATTGAAAGTGGATTTGAAATCTAAGTTTTAAATGAATTTAATTTGATATTGGAATTGAATTGAAATTGGAATTTAAAATTTAATATTAAAATAATGAGAATATAATAATATTATAAATGGTAATAGTGAAAATATATTTTAAATACTTTAAAAAGTGAAAATATTGATTTAAAATGATTTGTAATGATTTTATAAGTGTTGAAATCCAATTTGAATATATTATTTCAAATATTGAAAAATAAGTTAAAACTAGGTGCGTCGCGCAACGGTAGTTCGCGATTTCGCGCCGAAAAGTTCAAATGAGTGTATAGAGTGGAATATGACTCGGAATTCTTCGAGATAAGAAAATTTTGGACTATTATATCCATATCTTCTAAGTGAAGAAATAAAATCAAAGTTTCGTTGAGTAGATTTTGAAATAAGTCCAAATCAATTTTCTAGAATAATCACGCTAGTGAAGTTAAGTAACCGTAACAGAAAATATGTTTAAATGGATGTTTTCAATTATGGAAAAATATGGAATAAATTTGATAAATCTATTTAAATGATTTAAAAGATATTTGGATTGGAAAATATGAATTATCGAATGATTAAAAGTTGTTTAATTCAAATAAGCTTATTTAGCACTTTCCGCAACACTTTCCTACTGCAACTATAACTTTTGGAATATGAGTTTAAATGTAACGACGTTTCTCAGAATAAATTATGAATGTTTTAAAAAGGATAATTAAGCATTTTTGAAAGATAATTTGGAATATTTATAAGTAATTCCAAAATAAAGTTGAAAATCTATGTATGCGGAAACGACTAGTACATTTGTCCCGCCTGTGAGATCTGGAAAGATAAAACAAGGTGTTTAACTAAGGTTAGTGATGTAGCAACCAGTGCCCTGAACTTACCTGGCCTATGTTTTCTTTTCTTAGGCGAGGGGTGGAACAGATCGAAAGGAAAGCCCGGATGCTCTTAAATAAAAGATTCTGTTAAGTTTTTCCAAAATAAAAGAAGATTGGTATTATCCAAAATTTAAGCAATCTCCAAAATAAATGATTTCTATGATCATATTTACTTCAAAATGTTTGTTAAGATTGATTTAGGGTTTATTGTAAACAATTTCTTAAATAACATTGTTTTTGACCCGACTAAAAAGTAAAGAAATTTGGATCAAGAATAAAGTAAGAAAATTTAAGATATTTTCCAAAGAAAATGAATGAATTTCTTAGGAATTATCCTAAGTCAAAAGAAAGAGATAAATCATACGAAAAGAATTAAAGTGAAAAAAGACTTAATATATCATGTATACTCATATTCGCTTTCTATCGATATTGGATTTTGAAGGAACCGAGGTCGGATTTGGGTAAATCCTATCCGAAAACCACTTCTAACCAATGTATACGTTCGAACGTGAAGACATGTTGAAGGTGGTGATTATTGAGGACCGTGGATCTTTATAGCGTGAGGACTGCTTGTTGACTTACTCTAGGTAGCTTCTGAGTTATATATAGCAGTGGTCTCCTAGTTGTGGAGATTTTTCGGATTGCAAGGACTACTCGCTACTAGTGGTAGTAGGAGAGTGCCTTCGGTTTGTCCTGTTCCTTGACAACTTGTATGGATGTTTGTCTGACATTGCATTTCTAAAGATTACGTACATTGGTTTTTACAAACGTACATCAGTGGTGGAGGAGAAGGCAATTTCTCTTAGCTTAACACCCTCCCTGAGACGTTCGAACTCAAGGGTTGTATTTTTGTGGAAGGCAATTAGTAGTTAACAGAAATGGCAATGTGGCATTCAAAGATGTGATATGTGCTTTGTGAAAAGGTAATCGTAGCCTCAAGCCTCATTAAACCGGAAATGACTGAAACAGGATTAGGTGCAGCAAAGCTAAGTGGGTCATTCTCAAGTAGGGTATGATCATGCCCTTCTAGATATATTTCTTCCCACTATGACGTTCGGGATGTATATTAATGTGGTATATGGAAAAAGAGCGCTCTGTTAAAGGTCGGTAACGACCGGGGGATGACATATTCGGCACTATCTAGTTACGGAGGTAGGCCGATCTTGTGTTGGTAGAGGGCAGATGTTCTGTGCCTCGGGGCAGCCATCTAGAGGTGTACCCATTTCGGAAGGTAGATCCTTCACCTGGTCATTTATATGGAAATCCATTCTCCAATAAGAATCTACGTTTTTGTTTGTAGAGCCTAGTATGATGGAATTTAATAATGGTAACAATTTCAGCTAAGATTAATAAGTTTATTTGCAAATATTTTCAAAGAGATGTCATTAGAAATAATATCAAAGGTTTTGATATAAATGTGTTTTAGTTATCATAAGGTAAAATCCCGTCCGTGTTTATGTGTGGGCGTGGTCTTATGAGTTACTCTTTATTTCAAAGGATTTATAAAAATGCTAATTTATGACACTGTCATCTATTATTGAGTTTTTCTCACGCTGGTTTATCAAGCCTGATCCGGGTATTTTCAATACTCGGGTCAGATCCGAGTAGTTTCAGGATAGTAGAAGACGGTTGGTGTTTCCAAAGGAGATCTGTAGATATTCATCGATGTATGAGCATATTCTATTATCCGCTGTACTTAGTGTATTTTATTTGATGTTTGTCAGCATTTGTAAGGGCAGGTTTTATAACTGTCCAAGCTGAATTTAGATTAGACTCTGATATATGTATTTAAAAGTTTTCCACTGCAAAAATATTTGTTCAATATTATATGTTATTCCATTCGAGTGAGATTCTGTTCTGTCTACTTTTATTTTCACCCTTAAAGATCCGTCTTTTCGTGCAATTTGAGTTAGACATGTATGGTTTATTGTCGATTCAAAGGATACGGAAAAACGGGCCTTTACAATAATGAAGTGCTAGCTAATTGCACATTTTCAAGTTGAGTGGTTTCTTTCTTACCCATTAAACTTTCAATTCATATCTCATACATTGAAATTATTAAATAAAAGAAAACAAAATAGAAAAGAAGAAGAGGGGAAGAGAAAGGTGATATGATTAACAATTCCATAACACATAACTGATATTTATAGCTATATTATTTAGAGCCTAAGCAATTATAAAATTGGAAAACAACTGTAATATTAAAAAGCATAGATATTAAAATATCTCTGATTTATTCCTTATCATGTAATAATAATATCTTAACATCACTCAAACTCATGGTGCCCAACAACTAGAGTTTGCTAATACAAGGAACAATCAAAGAAGAACCACCAAGAAATAACGTCATCCGAGCCATCCAGAGAATGTGAACCTAATTGGTCAAATGCTGCTATAGGGCAACATCAAATAAAGCTTTAGCCTAATTGGTAGGTAGCAACTGTCTACAAAGGCAACAACAATGAAACAAAAATCCGAAGTTGAAATTTGGAAAGAGAAAATAGGAACAAGAAAATTCTTATGGGATTGGAAGCTGAATTCCAAATTGGATTGAAGAGTAATTCCAATAAGAAATCCAGAGTTGGGATCCGAGAAAATAGAAAATAGGAATAAGAGTTCCCACTGGATTGGAAGAGTTATTCCAAAGGTTTCAGTTACTGCTATTGCTGGAAGACTGACACCAATCAGAGAAGAACTTGAAATTGAAATCTGAAATTAGAACAACAGACAAATTGTTTCGCAAGTAAGCTCGGTAACACTTTTAAGGAAGTTGGGTGGCTTGGATCTGAAGTTTGTTAATGCATGAATGGTAAATATGTGGTTTTTGAAGATATGAGGAAGGTGATGCTTTGATAGTTCAAATCATTGAATTTCCAACTGGATTGAAACCTGTTCCGACAATATGTTGAAGATAATTGGAGAAATGATTTAGTGAATACGAGATTACTTTGTTACCGCTTAATGACGTTATACAATTCATAGTCAACTATTTGTAGCCACATTGCTTAAAGTCTAAGTAATTGTACAATATAGAAACGGTTGTAATAAGGCAAACTTAGATATCGAAATATTCTTGGTTTATTTTTTAGCATATAATAAATATATCTTAACATCATTATTGTTGAAATTAAAAGCTAAACAAATGACATTTAAAAGCTCTGAAGTAAATAAATTCCAATGTAAAACTTAATAGCCCATAGATTAGCGCTTGAGTAATTAAATGTTGTACTTACAATCAAAAGTGAAAATAAGGGACACATCCATAAAATCAAACTTAATACACGAAACATCCTTCCGTAAAAAGATATAAATTACATTCATATTTTGAAATACTGCATATGTAAAAACAACGGCAGCCAAGTTATTAGCAAACTGTTTTCACTATTAAATCACAAATTTTATTAGCATATGCATATGTAAAAACAACGACAGCCAAGTTATTCACGGATCCAACTTTTCTAATGAGTGGCATTATGCATATTTTTAAATTTTCTGCAATTATATGTTATGATTGCAGATAATTCAACAATTATATGCAATAATTACATAAAGGTCTGCAATTATATGGTATAATTACACTTTCTACGATTACTTAGATTTATTTTGAAACTTAATAGAAATGTAAGCCAAACTATCCCCAATCAAAAAGTGATGATTTCCAAGCGTAAATTATATCATGTTTTAATTGTCCAAATATTGTTTTAATAGACGCGAATAAAATTTGGGTGGGCAGTTAAAGGTCTTGAACTTCAGTGAAGACATATTATCAATAAGCGTGAATATAAAACATTTATTAACCCCCGTAGAAATAGTCCATTACCAACATAGTTTAAGTAGTAAATAGGGTGGAGTCAACACAACCCCTTTGGTCTACATGCTTCTGGTAATGTATAATTTGAACTCGCAAATTCTACACAGGGAATATTTCGAGCAAGAAACCCAGTTTTTTTTATTTTATTTTCTTTATTAATTATTAATGTCACCGAGATTATAAACTGAAAATCCTTAAAAACTAAAAGGTCCTGGGATCATGCCTTTATCTGGATTAATTGAATATATACAACCGTACAACGGTGGAAAAACCGACTGTTTAGTTGCATGATTTGTAAGACAAAACAATAGCATTATTTTTATCGTTAAACTCATATTTTAATATTTTATGCTTAGAATCATTTTTTGGATTATCCGCACGAATCATTTGCATTTTCGACGGGCAATTGCGCTGACCATAAAGCACGAAAAGTTCAACTGTCAACAAACTGTCAATGATTTAAAAAAAAAGGACAACAATGCATAAACCATATATGAAGCAGTTTTTCTTTGCAAACATCGCATATATACATCCAAATATTTACCACGGTTATTTCTAAAATTATATGAACAATGAAATAAAAGAAAACTAAGTTAAATCTCACAAACTTATGCTTCATCCGTTGAAAGACGATCTCATTTCTTCATCTGATCTGAACCACTTGAAATTAGTGCATGAATATCAATTGAAAGGCAACAAAAAAGCAAGCGCTTGGAAAATCAATAAATTTGTACAGTTAAGTATTGAAGTACTTGTGAAACTCTAGACATGACCATACTAAAAAAAACATAAGGCGTCTAAGCTAACAACTACTTAAAATAAAAATCTGAACATGACTGTACATATCTCCCATGACATGTATGTACTCAGACCTTTCTTCACACTAAAATATGAATGAATGGGCAAGAGAGTGCTCATAATTATTATATTATAAATAATAATCATACAAGGGTAAAGACACTCGCAATTACATCTAAATATGAGATCATGTAAGTGATGATTCACAGCTGAAACAAGACATGTAACACTATAATAACATATACATTTTTAGCATCACAGCATGGAGCCATAAAGGAACTCAAGAGACATGGTAGCTGCAGTATGACAAAATGGTCTTGGGGTGCCATGCAAGTTGCTCAGGTGTAGTGAATTGAAAGAGTTCTCTCCCTTTATATGTCAAACGGAATAGAGATTCAATGCTGAGAATAAGGTTGATTCAAAGATGAGAACAAGACAAACGACATGCAGTCTTGGGTGCGTGCTCCTCTATTACAAAATGACTTGAGAGCTGCTGCCACACATAAAGGGCATAGGGCCTGCAATTGCTTAGGTGAACAGCAAGGAATTTCAAGTGCAATATGAACAGCAGCTATAGCTACAATTATCTTCATGTGCCACGCATAAAAATGTAACAGGACAGCAAAAAGTTAGCTAGAATGTGACTGAGAAAGGGAGTTTGCTATTGTTGATTGACATGAACTGCAAGGAGCTTCAAAAGTGAATAAACTGATGCTGCTAGACCTGAAACAAACTGTCGCGAGGATAGAAATGATGAACCCAAGATTCCAGACTTTAAAATCTAAAACAGAAATTCAGAGGATCTTAATATTATTTCCCTATGCCCAATTTTTCTTTCAAACTTATAAAATTTTCCTAAAATTTTCCTTGGTTAAAAACTTTTAAAAATCAAACCTTACCTTGGTTAAAAACTTTTAACCTATTGAACCATTTTCCATTAAGTTTTTTCAAGAACGGAAGTGAGGAAGAAAAGATTAAAAAAATTTAATTACTCCAAACCAAGTAATTGATGAGCGATCATTTCTCAAAATATTATTATGGTCAAAGTTGTAAAAAGAAACATAACATAACATACTTTCTTCTTTTGAGATAGTGAACTTTATTTTTTGTTCAAGTACATGTTAGTTTTCAGAGTAGATCAAAATTTTGAAAGAAACCATGGTGATAGCAAAAATAAATTAGTATACATTAAGCCTAAACCATGGTGAAAGAAACCATGGTGCGTGCACAAGCGTGCACACATGCATGCGCAAGCATGCACATGTGCGTGTGAGGGAAAGAGTTATCTTTTTAACAATATATTCGGCTTTCCAGGAAAGAATTCTCTTTCCATTTATACCAATTAATAAATCTTCTTGATTTATTTTAATTTGCCTACCAAATATGTAAATTGAAAGTCGCTATGCTCTGATACCAAATGAAAGTGGTGGTGCGGATCGTGCTATATGGAATTATACTTTACTAGTGCGAAAATAAACTAAAAATACTATAGCAATGTAAATAAGTAAAAATAAAACAAGCACACCAGGAATTTTTATACTTGTTCGAACTTCCCGTTCTACGTCCAGTCCCAGACTCCTTCTGGATTTTCACTAACAACAATCCTCACTTAACCCGGAGGAACAGGTTTACATCAACCCTTGAACAGCCGAACAAGGGACCTGAGCAGCAGAACAGGATTTCGCCTCAACAGCCGAAGAGGACTTCACTTGCCTGAACGACAGAACAGGACTTCAACTTATACAGAAAGTATATGACACAATGTGTTCTCAATAACACGAATTTGTCTCTTGACAGTACAATCTTCCTATTATCTTCTCCTTTTGATATATATGTGTGTATGTGAAGAATATGGAAGTAAATGAATGATTATGTAGAAATTTGAATGCTTAAAATGTTAGAATCAGTGTAGTATAGAGATAGAAAGCTTTTGATCAATTCGGTGAATTAAACAAATGATTCTAATATGTTTATATAGAGTATAAAGAGTTGTAATCATTCGTGAAAAGTTATCATGAAAGAATATGGATGTATCTCTTAGTAAAAGGTTGTAACTCTTCATGAAAATGAAATGTCTTTTCAAAAATATAGCAGTTGAAGAAGTTCAGCCATCTGAAAATAATTCAGACTTCTAAAATTTGAAACGTGCAAACCAGAAAAGAAATATGCTATTTTAGCCCAGATTCAAACGGCTGAAATGGTCAATTCAGACGTCTGAATTTGACCTATAATTAAAAATTACCATAGCTCAAATGGTTAGAGCACTTGCCTTCTAAACTAGTGATATGGGTTTGAGTCCCGTTCCATGCAATTTTTGAAAACTTGATTTTTCATTTAAAATATGAATGTATATGTATGTATACCATTTGGAGAAGATTTTAACATTTTTAAACTATAGACGCGACACTATATGACTACTAATACTTTGTTTATGACCTTTGTCTTGTCTCTATCGTATATATCTCTTCTTGTATCTCCATATACATTCTTTTATTCTTTTGTACCGTGTATCTTTATTTTGAATGTATTTGATTATCTCTTTTTGATGCTCATGTACCTACAAATTAGTTTAGAGATTCTTTGACATAATTGTATAGTTGTTGTCATCAAAATCCAACAATTGAGGTTCTAACATAAATTCCTTTATAAATTTCCATTGTGAATTTAAACTTCTAAATATCCATTGATATACGATTTTCAAATCGGTTTCTAAATATTAATTTTCAACACAGAATTAAATTCTGAATTGATTTCCATATTTATTTACAAATACCAAATCAATTTTTAAAATTTATTTCTAAATTTATTTCAACACCAAATTTATTATCCTTTGAAACAAATTCCTCCTTTTAAATTTATTTAATTTTCTAAAACTAATTTACTATAGATTTCTACTAAATTTCAAAAAATCCAATTTTATTTATTCCTGATATCCTACGATATCAGAAATATAACCAGCTAAATTATAGCCTTCAAGGGTTTCAATTACAAATAATCACAAACAGATTATAAATAATCAACACACAAAATATAAAACAAATTCAATATTTGAGGAATCCTGTTGGATCCCTCCAACCTATTTTCCTGCATCCACAGACGTTAGCACGACAATTAAATACCAATTCCACTTCGAGGTGGAATATCGCGGTATATGAGATTTATAAAATATCATCCGCTATTATGCGGCGCAATAGGGTCTCATTCGCTATATAATGCGGGGAATCAACAACTCCAATATATACTATATACTATTATATATATATATATAATATTATCCAATGAATAATTATTATAATTCAATCGCCCAAGCACACAGTCAATCAATTTAAATTTAATATTTAAAATCAAAATGGAAATTTCAATTTGAACTTGAGTGAGAAGATCTCACACCAGTCCCACGACTGGCGCAGAGTTTATTGTTCTCTTTCTAAACTCTAGGTGTCCAAAATTTTCCACACGGGCAGCTTAGAGTTAGGTTAGCAGTTATTCAAAGGCGAAGTCAAGAAGTTACTACGGAAATCAGGAGTTGGAGGTGGATGGCGAGGCGTATCACTTACATATGTAATATTTCTTTCCGCTGTTTGTTGTTGTAAACTCTGATAATAATGTGAAGTAATGTAATAACTGATATAGTAATTCTGTTTGAAGATATTTATTTATCTATTATATTTGTTCCGCTGCGATATGTGAGATTCTGTTATTGTTTCTGTTTCTTCTTCTACCTCTTCTTCTTTAACCCTAACGGTTCGGTTTTTGGGCATTCGACTGTGCGACATTTGATACAGTGGACGTATCGATGTCGACTTTCGGGCATCGAAAAATTGGGTCGTTACATCTTGTGAACCATAAAATTTATTGAGGGATGTCTCCACAAAAGGTTATGGATCAATGCAATAATTACCAATTCCCCAGGAGGTGGAACTGAAAGAGATAATCTAATTAACTTTTTAGCAAATGCTGCTGCGAGATAGGCTGGAAGATGTGCAGATTTCAAACAAGTATCTGGCAGCTATTTAAAAATTAGAGGAAAGTGTTAGGAGCTTAAAGAAGGAGAATGCATCTAAAATGTGGGTGTAGCGCTCAAGGATAAAACAGAAATACTGAACAATTTTTTTAAGGAAAATAACATTATATATTTTGAAAAGATAATTCATATTTCAGTTTATATTCATATATTCCAATACTAAATTGTTTTTGAATTTATTTATTATTTTATTTAGTATCCTAATCTAAAGCACCTCGAAATTTTCTCTCATATAGTTAATCCGTCAACAATATACTGAGTATGTTAGTTATCTCAATATGACATGAGATTTATTCCTTATCTTTCAAAGGGATAAATTAGCATCATATTACTTGTCATGTGCCAATATTTATGTACGAAATGATTAATTTTTCAAAATTCGATACCCATTCATCAATGACAGAGTTTATGATAGTTGGTGTTCACTAGAAAATTATAACAAATATCTCTACAAACATATACCTCAATCACTCTATACATAAACTATGATAAATATTTTTTGCATTTCTAGGCTTGGGAACTTAATTTGGATGTCCTGTAACATGTTTAATTTGAGTTCACATTTTTATATCATTGACAATTTGATAAGTCCTGCATATCCTTTAACACAACGCAAATACAACCAAGTAAAACAATACAATAATCAACAATTAATGAATATGTTTGGTTCTTTTTAGTAATTTACTTATTTCAATCCAGTCCCTCATGAAATTTATTGATAAAGATTTGGATACCAACATCTAATATGCACTCATCTCACCCAAGAGCTCATCAAGTGATGACTTTTTATTGAAACTTATAGGAGATGAGTCAAAAATCAGTAAAAATGTTATGTTCTCGTGCAAGGATCAAATATAAAGTTTATGACAACCTATTTAAGATCCAAGGCCCATAATGGAGCATATGGTGAAGGGAATAGATATCAGCAATCAACATAGACATAACATTACCGTTTTCAAATAGAGTTGATATTACATATGTAAGACGGTGATTTTGGATTCTAAATCCAAGTACCATGGAATAACATATATCATCCACAAAAATGATTTAATAATATCAAGTCAGTCGTTCACCTATAAATTAAACCATACCAAATTATTAGAAGCGTCCTCCTTTCTAATGTATGAAGTGATTTCCAGCTTTAAATAACTGGCTGTAATGATTTTAGAATGAAATATGCATGTACAAGTGATAGCTTATGTACTACATATCGAAAGTTGCATTTAGATACAAATTCAAATATAAAAATAAATCCTAATTCTTGATGTTAAATGTGATTCCATCTTATCACTGTTGCGCTTACCGCCCCAGATAATTTCTAATAATTCTTGTACTATCTGACAAGCATAAGATTTGCACATACAAATTCAGCTCAACAATATTGGATACAATATCCAAGTAATATTAAAATAAGGTGGCAAAATAATTTGAGTTAATACCCTTGAAAGAAAACTTACTTGGAAAAAAACAGCACGATGCTTTGCCATAAAAACGGATGGGGTAAGCATCGCATAAAGTTTTTCATAAAATTTAGGATATTCAAGTCCATGCTGTGTCATGAGAATAAAAAGTCTGTTTAATGCCATGACACTGATTACACCACCAATATCATACGATCTTGTTAGGAAATCACTGAAATACAACGGAGTACAGAATAGTATATTAGCTATATGGGAGTACAATAACAATAAAAGGTAAATACTTCAATAGCCAGCAGCTACAGTACAGTTACCACAATACAGCAGGATTTGCCATGTAAGGAAAATAGAAATACATTCGGCGGAAGACTAACCAGAACCTGATTTTGAAAGTAATAGTAGTTAAATTATGTTGTAATTGTAAGAAACGGTATCAATGATTGATTCTGAATCACATAGATGGATAATCTATTAATAAGACCAATAAGAGGATGCTGCTAGGTTACCTCCTTGTAAATGTCAAGAGTAAGGGGCAACTTGAGAAATGACCGCCATGCCTTCGTGAATCTCAATTTGATTTTCTTCAGAATATTGGTACTGGAAAGGGACTAAATAGCGCAAAAGAGATTGGTTTAATGGTCGTGATACAAAAGGAATTTATGCAAACATGCTAAAAAATGTGGAAATATTCATGTTTCAACTGAAGCATCTTGAATAACTCCATGCTTCAGGTCTATACTAAATCTATGTGTACATTTGTTCATTTTTTTTTACTTCAGGGACATATATATATATATATATATTTTTCTGTGCAACTTATTGATCCAAAGTATGATTTTTCACACATAAACCTCAAATGGAAAGGTCTAGATAGCATAAAAAAAATTAGAGCATCAAATAAATAAATAAATAAGAAAATATCCAGAAATTAGAAGTAATAAAGATGCAAATGCAAGCTGTATTTATCAGTATGTCAACCCAAAAATGTGTACTGACTAGGAAACATTAAAAAAAAATTGAAGGTTGTTTGCCATATGAACATGGAAATGGAAAACACATTTATTAGCCGTGTAAGACTACTCGAATTCACCGTAAATGAGTTGCAGTTCTTGCCAGTCGCAGATAAATGTTTGATTCCTAGAGCTAGACTACTAAAAGTCTCAAAATGGTAGTATCCAAAAGCTATGTAGCCCCAACAGACTTGGAATTGATTTAATTGAATTATACAAGTCATAAGAGCTTTCATGTCCGGAAGGAAAATTTTCTTAGAATAAAAACATAGTATGTGCAGTGTACCATCTCCCATAGTATAGTTCATATAGTTTTCTTAACACTCGGGAACTGAATAATGCATAGCATGTGATGCCTTGTGCTCATGAACATTGTTGGTGAACGAAAATTTCCAAAGGAAAAACAAATATAAAACAAAAATTTGCATTCGATTCTTTGTTGATAAGTAAAAGGATCGCAAACTTGTTCTGCAAAAAAAATAAGCTTATATGCCTAAAGCGAATTCATTATAAAGACTAAATGTAAACCTTTGATTTATGGGACTTCGAATCTTTGGACAGTTCATAAAGTGCTCTATCTGTTTCATCTGATGAGAAACCTAGAAAACATCAAGTCTATGTTTGTCAGATATGAACTACAAAATTGATTATTTTTTCAATTTATTCTCATGATTGAACAAAATAGGAGCACCAGAATGTCCTTCATTAGAAGAGTTGCTAAAGAATTATGATTTAATCGGATTAAAAAGAAATATAACTGCTTGCCCGACTAACTCCATATTTTATGACTTGAATCATTCTCCAGTGATTCCAAACGCGGAATACAAGATAATATATTATGAATATGGCGAACAGCCATCTCAATACTGTTACTTAATATCATAAAGTGACAAGTTAGCAAACTTAGAGGACACCAAAACACTAAAATGGCATTGAACAAACAGAAGATGTAAAAATTGCGCACATAGTTCATATATCTGAACAATACTTAGTAGTTTAGTAACCTGCATACGGTTTGTATGTAATTTGATATTACAGAAATCTTGAACCATACCATGAAAAGTCTTTTCCACTTTGCGTGTCTACTTCTTTTGTGCCTACGATCATCAAAGGTTAAAGAAACTTAAGACATAAAGGGGAAATCGATTGTGTGGACATCCATATTTACTAGAAATGCACATAGAAGATTACTAATAACAACTAACAAATAATTTTTTTAACAGATCTAACTTTTAAATTGCTAAGTATATGTCCTATGTCACAATCTTTAGCAATCTTATCCAAGATCGTATAGGTGAAATAGCTACAAAAAATTGAGAAATTAATAAAAGAAATCCAAAAGATCTCAAACTTAAGGAGCAATAATTGATTCTTTTACTTAAAATTAGAAACAAATAAATGCTAGGTACTGGCATTGGCAGTGTTGACATCCAAAATTTTATGCTTGTAACTAACCGGTAATGGATAAGGGATCAAAATAAAACTGCAGTAGACGATATAATATTTCTTCCATAATAATATGTGGAGCTTTTTAAGGGTTTCATCTGACACGATCACACAATAAGTTCATCATCATACACACACACATTGTGGCATATGTATATGTATGTACGTATGTATGTATATAAGGATGTCATGGACCACAAGGAGTCACAGCTTGAAAGCATTTTTATTTAATTAAAGTCAGAACACATATGACTGCTAAAATCTAAATGACGAGATGTAATATGACTATGCAAGTGGGTGAATGAATATACCGAATATCTGATACTCGAAGTAATTTTCCGCAAGTGTTTCCAGTAAACGATCTACAGAGGATGGCCTAAAGTTAAAACTCCAATAAAAAGTATGACTCGTCTTTTTTTAAATTGCATAAAGTTAAAACTTACCTTAGAAAAGGAATTACTTTGTATGCATTGAAATTTCTGCATTGCCAATTCAAATAACTTGTAACCCTGTGTTTGATGTGACCGCATTTTGGAGAAGGTTACAATGACTTGCGTTGGATGTAAGAAAAAATTGATGTAGTTCTTATGTTAAAACGAACATTGCTAAATTAAAAAAAATACATAATTCTTATATTAAAACGAACAAATGAAATATAGTTTGATAAACCATTTATGCTCTTTCAATAGGCAGGTTAATGGTGTAATCACCTTATTACGTCATATGCATGGGCATTAAAAGATGAATCAATTCATTCCTAGATAAAAAAAAGAGTATAACCATTATATCCTATTCACATATTTTAAGGATGCTTAACAATCAAAACCATGATGACAGCATATTCAAACTTACTTAGAAAAAAGAATGAACAATATGAAATCAATATACTAAAAAAAGCCATTTCTAGTTATAGTTGATATAAACTTTCCGTTATATGAGGTGAAACTTAATCTCATTCATATGTATCAAAGTATTTTCAAAATAAAATAAAGAATCCACATATTAAAGCATTACGAATCTTCATCGTAATGAACTGGGGCATCAATCATTGAAAAACAAATGATACATGACAATCCTTTAACATTTTTAGATTAGATATATTGGAAAATTAAAGGGTTAACACACATGCATAATGCGATAGATAATTCTTATCAAGCTTTGCTTGGCTCTTTTGGTAATTTAACAGCATAATAAACATGCATATTGCAACATAGATCATTCTCCAATGCTTAATGTTGCACGGTTTTAAAATGACACAAAAGAGAGATATAGTCATAATACTATAACATGTTGTATGCATAAGTAACCTTTCTTGCCCTTTTAAAAGTGTTGTTTGCACATTCTATCCTCACAGGTTATAACATAGCATCAACTTGCTAGGAAGCTTCAGACACCTTCAGTGTAATTAGATTTAAATATAATTACCAATGGCTAAATAATCAAAGGATGCACTGAATTACAATAATATAACATAATATATCATTAATATATAATGTTTAAATTCAAAAACCTTGAAGCTTCTACCAATAGCGCAGGTGTTAAAAATATATCCAACTTTCTACCGATTCATGGTTTAAAAATATATTTAAGAGAACTGTAAGTAGACCATCAATGTGTGTGGTGTAGTGGTATATTACCGTAAACATTTGGACATCAAGTTAAAAATAAGGCTAATTTGTAGATTTTAGTAACTTAGATTTCGAGATTGATTTTGGCGGTATGCATGAATTTGAAATTTTTATCTATGTTCCATGTAGGATTGGATCTTATGGGACAAACGGTAGGTTAATAATGGAAAAAATATTTGCTAGCAATATATTCATAAATTTTGGGAGTTAGCAATAGTCTCAAGTTCTATACCATTACACTTTTGTTGTATACAATGAAGACCAACTTTCACGAGGAGACTTAAAAAACCAACTTTCATCATGAAGGGTTCATACTGCACTACGCATAATAATATGAACATTATATAATACAATAACTATAGGATGAGCTCAATGATTCCTAGGAATTAGAACAGCTAATAAAGACGTTGACAACTTTTAATCGTTGAATCTACGTATCAGTAAATAAAGTTAAGATAATTACTGAGGATATACTTAATATAGCT
This sequence comes from Allium cepa, assembly GCA_030765085.1. Taxonomy (NCBI): domain Eukaryota; kingdom Viridiplantae; phylum Streptophyta; class Magnoliopsida; order Asparagales; family Amaryllidaceae; genus Allium; species Allium cepa. Next base: position 489,167,948 of record CM060941.1, on the reverse strand, counting down.
TTGGCCAACACACTCTTTTACGCACACATATATCATTTACACTTTAAAGTATACATTGAATATTTGCTAAGTTATCCTCGGTCAATTCTATAAGCAATTATAAATATAAGTGGATTTGGCAACTAAATCATAAAATTGAATTAGTTTTCAATCCTAATGGAATTTTTTACCTTTTTCATGTAATCATGATTGTCTGTTTATTTTTCATGTAATCATGATTGTTAATCCAAATGTTATCTTTATAATATAAGTATATGCATCCATTAAGTAAACTCGCGTATAATTATGAACCGCAACAATTAGGTTTGTATTTTTGATGTGTTGAAAAAAGAGGTACGTGTGTCAATAAATATGTAATTTAGATCCATATTTTTTAAATACATAAAGCACAAATTCAGAACAACTTTTTCAAAGAACTAGAATTTTGATTTGCATTTTTCGTAAATAGTAATTGTTTTTTAAGTATGTTTTTAATCAAATACCTTGATGTTTTTACCGTTATCTGATTTTATAAAATTTTCGTTTTTTAAGTGCAAGTTAGCTTTCGAAATGTGCAAATTAACTTGCACTGAGGGACATGAAGGTCGAAAAGGTTATACAACATAGAAACTAACAATTTAATATAATAAAATGTCGTTGACTGGTAATTTGGTTGAAGTTCAGTTGAAATAAACCACTCAAAATAAACTTAAGTTTGTGCATTATAATGCAAATATATCATCTAATTTGAAGCAAGAAAATGGAATAAAAAGTAGGACATGATAAGACCTGTTGTGCAACCACAGCATCTTGAGGGTCATCAGGGGCAGGAGCAGAAAGTAAGACCTGTAATAAGAAAAGTGTTGTCTTCAAAGTTAGAGCTGGGCTCCACTGATCCTTCAGTATATCTAGACATACTGCTCCATTTTGGCTGCTGACATTGGGATGCCTTCAATTCAAAATAAACATAATTATATTTAGTACATTGAATCCACTTAAAATAACATTATAATATGACTTCATTCCATATTATGACAAGTACAACAAAACATGATACCCAAAATATCTGCCAAGATGTTTGTCATGTATGAAGACCAAGCTTTGCATAATAAATGAATGGGCTTTTCCAGTTTCATGATAAGCAATAGCCACGTAAAACAAAAATCTGAAAGAAAAAAAATACAAGAACTTATAACTCCAAACAACATTTATACACGTACAAAATTGTCACATTACTGCGCGCTTATTGTATAAACCACTGTTGCACTTTCCTAATTATTAAACAATTAGAAAACAATACAATTGCTAAAGTTACTAAAACGGTTAATATTTCAAAACAAATCTCAAAAAATAGGATTTATATAATCAACAATAAACATGATAAAAAGTTCTTAAAGGATAAAACAATATCCTCCTTACATTGGATTGATATTAATAAGTAGCATAAAATCTAATAAAAATACATAGCAGTTAATCCAACATAACACATTAAAAGTTAGTAGGTACCGATATAAAAAAAGTACAGTTTGAAAGTTAAATGGTTTTTCAAAATATAGATTATTTTTTTCAAATTACAAAAAAGATTTAGATGACTTACCAAATATTTCAATTAAATCGAGTATCTGAATTCAAATACAATATTGGTTTGCAATCATCAGAAATAACAAAATTAAACAAATATGTTAAAGGTACTAATATAACAAACAAAACGTAGTTTTTCATTACCAGATCTAAGAAGGACGATGATAGAGACGTTAGGACGTTTAGAAAGACGTATGATGTTGGTGATGCTAGGGAGGAGGACGTTGGAGATGAAGATGGATCTGGAAAGTAGCATGGAGTCGATTTATTTATTTATTTTGAACGCTCTTTGTTGACATCGGATAATATGGTCATAATAGCAGCAGTCAGTGATGAGGGCGTGCCTTCTTTCTCGAAGATCGATTAGGAAGTGCTAGTCCGAAAGCTAAATTTAAATTAAATTACCCAATCACAATTGTAGGTGAAGCTGGTCGCGGTTCGAGGCACTGGGAGGTAGCTCGCAACATCAGGAGCTAAGGAGTCACGGATGCGTTTATTTCAGAGTGGATTCACATACCGTGGGGGATGGTCGAAGCTTTGGATATTGACGGGCGATATTAATTTGGTAGCCGGGTCAATGGTCAATACTGCATTAATCTGGGAGTTCAAGCTGTTAGATTTGATATTTGAAATTAGAAGGAAGGTGGATAGATATTTTGAAACACAAAGCAAAAGGAGGAAAATAGGGAAACACAGCAAAACATGTAGCATGTTTTTTTGGCTTCAGAAAAATTAATTTTGGCCAGTGACAGTAAACAAACCTTCCTAACGGTCGGTTTGATTAAAAGTATTCATGGATAAATTCTTAATTATTCTTATTGTTAATCAAACCGACCGTTAGGGAGGTTTGCTTACTGTCACTGGGCAAAATCAATTTTTCTGAAGCCAAAAAAACGTGGATCTTGTCTCATCGCGGTTTCCCTAAAACCGTGGAACTTGCCTCATCGCGGTTTACGTGGATTTTGTCTCATCGCGGTTTCCTTAAATTTTCTCCTTTTATTTTGCGCATCAAATTCCAAATTCAAATATATTATGATTTTCAAATTCTAAAATTTCAATTTCAAATCGACAATTTTGAATGTTTTGATTAATATTTAAATTTGAAATTCATATTTCAGATTCAAATCTCAATTTATTCTTTTCCAACATATTATCACTTAATGTTTAAGTAATGTTAACAAAAAATTTAAATGTATATTTCTTATCAAAGTTTTAAAATCGAACGGTCGGTTTTCCACCGTTGTGCGTTTATACTAGTATTATGCAAGATGATTATAGCTTGTCAAATCAGGTGACCTCTTATCCATTGTACTTTCCATTCACATTTTGTTCTGGTTCAAATCAAATATCAAACAAAGGGTCTTTAAAATGATTCTAGAGCCAGTAAAGTCTAAATACACGAAATCCATTGCTAACCAAAACAATATTCCCCTATGTACGTAAGTTGATCATTTGAATCGTAAATAACAGAATATACAGCCTCCACGGACTACAGATATCGTGCATGGAATACAAAACGCTATGTGAAATCTCATGCAAGTCAACCAAATTCTTTATCGGCTTTTGAAAACCCATGGAGATGCCTTTGACTAATCCTATCTACACTTTAGCCAGCTTATCGTCTCAATTTAAAATATAAGGCTAATAAAAATGGAACCGCTTATTATTTTCTACATGCAGCCTTGCTTAATTGACTATTTAGCACACTTCAATGCTACTCGGAAATTGTGATCTGTATCCCTTGGCTTATTCTTAAGCTAAATTGTCTTTTCAGCTATTGTAATAGGTTTGCCTAGCTTGTATTAGTACATACATAAGTGTTGCCGTCTTCCACAACACAATAAACTCATAATAAAAGCAAAGTAAAAGAAGGCTGCTTGACAAGGATATTAATGGCTTCTTCTTTCTTTTCCACTCTTATCCTTCTTTACATCATTGTCTTCACATGGACTGCTGCTGAAGCTGTTTAGTTTTCCAAACTTAACAGGAATCTCATAGTAACAACCTCCCCGATTCAAGGCAAAGGTAGGTACATGGATTTATTTCAATTTTAAAATTGGTGCCATATGTGCTCGAATTCAGATTTAATTTTGTCTATTTTGAAGATAAGTAATCTAAAACGTGCATCTGATCTCATTCAAACTTGCAGAACTGAAAGCTGGAGAAGACAAGTTTACAGTTACATGGGAATGGAACCAGACGTTAATTCAAAACAGCGACAACAACAAATTCAAGAACGTAAAGGTAATGTTATGCTACGCTCCGATAAGCCAAAAGGACAGAGGATGGAGAAAGACGGTGGATGATCTTAAAAAGGACAAAACATGCCAATTCGAAATCGTTACAAAACCATTCTCAGAAAAATCAAATACAACATTTGAATATAAGGTGAAGAAAGACGTACCCAGTGCTGCGTACTTTGTAAGAGCTTATATTATGGACTCGAACGATAACGAGGTCGGATATGGGCAAACTACAAATGCGGAGAAGAAAACCAACTTGTTTGTGATAACTGGAATCACTGGTAGGCATGCATTCCTTGATATTGCTGCAGGTTGTTTCTCCGCCTTTTCCATTGGGTCTTTGTTTTTCTTCTTTTTTCTGGAGAAGAGAAAGTCCCGGAAGTAATTTTGTTTCTTTTTTTCTTGTGGTAAGCTATAATTTGTGTGCAACAGTTAAAGCTATATGGTATATACGCAAGTGTTTCGTGCAATATTGCTCAAAAGATCTCTAACAATGCATTAATAAATTTTGAAACTTGTGATATTTCGCACCCAAGTCGAGTGTCTAAACACTATGATGGTCTTCTATTTGGAGAACTTATAAGGTTTTTTAAGTTTTTTTTTATTTTCTGTTTGGAGAATTATGCGCAGATTTGACTCCTTTTAGTTCATTTCGCTTTCTTCTAACTTTTAATTTTAGCGAACAAACTATAGGTTTGTTTCCTCTTCCTATTTCTTGATAAAAAATTCCAAATTTTGGGAATTATCCATTGTTCTTGTTGCTGCTAACTGTATTAATTTTGGAATACTTTCGTTGCTATATATATGTGAATATTTCTCTCGTTCTTTGAATTTAGTACCACTTTTTAGTTGCAGAATTGAATACCTAGGCTATTAGTGTAGTGTATGTGTTCTGCAAGGCACATGTGAGTTCTACTCTGTTGATTACTTTAGTGATAAATGGACAGCGATATCTATGCATGAAGTTGACGTCACCGGCAATGAAAGTTGTTTGTTTTGTGCATTATACATAAGATTCTTCAAGTGTTATAGTTGTCACTAGGATTGAATGGTACGCACACTTCAATTTTGTTTCCTTCACAAAGATGGACATTTTTCACTATTTTGACCGTATTTTAATTGTTTAAAGGGTTTCCGGAAACGACATGCATGGAAATCTCTAAATAGACATAGGAATAGTAAGAAAAATCTTTATTGTTTATTTAGCATTTTCATTTTGGGAATAGTCAAAATGTTAGTACAATATCATACCTAGTACTGTAAACGATAACATTTAACATTTTATATTTATAGTTTATTTATATATGCATGTAAATTTTAAGACTTAAAATAACAGTAATATAGTGTGAACTAGGTGTGCAATTATATAGTTCAAAGTACAATAACATATTACTTCATTTGTATACATAAACGTAAGAAATTATTAACTATACAATATGATAAAAGGTGAGACAAAAGAAGAGTACTATGCGTGTACAATACATACTAATAAAATTTGAGAATTAATCCATCTACCAAAATTTGACCATATTATTCGTTAAAAAAGTATGATATCTTAAGATTAATGCATGTTTTTTGATGTAATGTGAGGGAGGGAGGGAGGGAGGGAGAAAGGGTTAGCTGCACTATTTTTGAGAAGCATTTTTTCCTGAACAATATTATCCAAACACTTATTTGATGATTAAGTGCATTGTTGATTCTAATGGCAGATGAATGGAAAGTAGGATAACAATAATGGGTAGGAAACAATTCGGTACTTCTATCACGAAGGATAGAGATGAATTTGGAAGGATTTCTTAAAAGATTTGCTTAACTGTTGATAACATAAGGATGAAATATAGGTTTGCTTTTTCCTTTTTAGTTCAAGTTTATTTGTTACTTTTTGGTTTTGTAGGATATCTATATTAATTAATTACCTCACATTATAGTAAAGCACGCTTAGGGGGTGTAACATTCGACTATTTTCTTTCCATGCTTGTACATTTTTTTGTCTTTGCGACCAAAAAAAAGTCTATGTGTTGGTCTTCATTTAAGGATTTAGGTGTTCTCTACGAGGCATATTAATGAACTCAATGGTAAGAGAAAGCCATAATGAAATATTGATTGAGGTTGTATTTGTTTAAACGCTGCAATTTTACTAAATCGATCTAGAGTCATTGATTAGGGGGACTAAAAGATCTTTTGATATGAACAATTAATTATATATTCAATAACAAGAACAAAATTGGATTCAAAACTTTCCTTTCATTTATTATTGAATTTGAGGAGATACAAGAGAATTTGCATATTAGAAAAGATCACTGAACAAATGTGTATTTTTATCACTTTGTTTGATTGAATTTGGTTAATGTCTATGCAATTATACAGGAGAAAGATAACACGGAGAGAAAGAAAATTTGAAGTTTTCCGTTAGCAAATATCTACACCAAAATAGAATCAGACTTTGACTCAGTATATAACCCTTTGATTTGATATATTATGAACAAATCTCCAATCTCTTTCCATCCTTCTCGACTCACATACTCAATAAATAAAGGAAAGCTTTCATCGAATTTGCATCATTAGACATCACTATGTAACAATCTACCCCGGAGTAGGCCTAAATTTGGACATAGGAAAACTCCATTGAAACTTAGATCCATTCTAAGGCAACCTGTTAGTAGTAAAAAAATAACAACATTGCAGAGTCATAACTAAATTTTCAAAAATCACGGCAGATGGAACAAAATATAATAGTAATGTGTACTCATTTATTTCAAAATCAAAAAATGTCATAACACAAAATCTCATAAAAACCGTATTATAATATCCATTACAACAATTGTTTAAATCAATGGGTACAAATGAAAGCAAATAATAAAAAATAATGCCACTTGTCAAGCTTTCTAATCTTTAAGCATCACCACCATCATCGCTCCGCTCTTAACCTGTGTTGTAATGAGGAGAGAGTCGGAACAAGTGTCTAATGAATAAAAACCTCGAGTCTTACCTTTTCAGCACTTAGGTAGTACATTTTAAAATAAAAATATGTCTACGAACATAAAACCATTAAAATCATTTAATACTTCTTGATAAGAAAAGGAGGTGGGTTCAACCACTTAATACCTTACATTCCAGAAGTAGATCCCATATCTCAATTATACATCATAAATAGCTAATAATGTGAGAGACGGTACTCAAGCCACTTAATACTTTCCAATGGAAAATAAGTAAACCCCGTCATTTAAGGCTTAATTTCAGAAGTATGCTCCTCAATGGTACTATCTAGCTGACATTATATGGAATCACATAGGCCACTTAATACTTACAAAGTGGAAAATAGATAGACCCCATCATTTAAGACCTAATTCCAGAAGCGGCCCATTTAGAGATATCACCTAAAGTAACCCCTTAGCCATTTAATACTTCATCTTGGAAAAAATGTGGGTCCAACCACTTAATACCTCAAATCTCGAAGCAGGCTCTCCGTCTTATAGCTCACACCCATAATGACGTCTCACATAAGTCCGTTATTTGTAGGAACTGCTAGCTAGATTTACTTGGAAGATTTTCCCTACAAAATTTGGAACTAACCCTGCGTCATTATAAATATTTATCGTAAGGATATCTTACATCAATAAAAGTATACACAACTGCTGGTAGCCTCAAAGTGAAAAGCAGATTTCCTTCATGTAACTCTGTTGACTTAGTACCCCCATGACTTAGCCATAAATTAATTACTCTATATATATATATATGTATACATATATATATATACACACACACATACACATTTACACTCATCCCACTGTTTCATAAATAAGGCCTCATACGGAATCTTTCTTATTACGTCTTAAAATAAAAATTAGTATATCTAAGAGTTTCCTTTTATTTTCACCTCAAAATAAATTACCTTCCTAATGGGGAAATAAATGTAAATAAATGCCTAATTAACTATGCCATATACGTAATAGTTATACGTTAATTACGTATATAAAAATAAATAAGTATTCATGCTTAATAAGTTCTAAACGCACAGATTTCACACTCTAAACAAGTGCTAAATGTCAATTCTCTAACCAATTATTATTACAAGTCCTTTTTTTCTCCAATTTTCCAAAATTTTGTGGAATTCTAATGTCCAAAATAGGGAATAAGTATTCATAATCAATATTGCAATAACAAACTTGTAAATAAGTAGAAACTTAATTTATTACACCAATTCAATGAAATATCTTAAACAATGAGAATTGCAATCTAAACTCCATATTTTATTCAACTCCTCTTTTTACAAAGAAACAAATATGAATAAATGGTGTAAACTATGAATATAATTCGTAATCAAAACCCTTTATTTTATTTAAGAATCACAATTTAACCCAAAGAAGAAAGAGAAGTGGAATAGACTATGAAATTATCAAAAATTGCACAAATGAAACAAATTCCATTAAATTAATGAAAATAATTGAGAATCTCAACATAGAATTGATATTTCGAAGTAAAAAGGAATTTTAGAGGATTTTGTCTATCATATTTTTTAAATCCCTAAGGCATACTCAAATCCAATAGAAATACACTAAACAGTTGCTGAAAAGAAATACTAAGGTTTCCACTCACAGATTAGCTTTAGCTTTACACAAATGGATTTGTAGCCTTCTGATCTCTTCAAGAATCTCTCTCTTTGATATATACACACATACAATAGAGAAGAGGTATATATTTTTATTAGATCCAGAATAAATAGAGAAGAATAGGATAATAATAGATTAGAGGAAGGAGAAACAAACAGGAAATAAGTTGAATCCTTATCTGAATTCTCTATCCAGTTTCTAAATCATATTAGAGAGATAGCAATGGTAGAATTTCGTCATATTTCCCATAATAATATGAATTTAAGTGGAGAGGATAAGGTTCTATTTGTAGAAGTTGAAACGCACCAAAACCATTAGATGGAAGTTAGTAGGAAGCAGGAAAGTCTGGAGCGGATAACCGAATAGAACATAACGTAAAACCCTATCCGCCACTAATAACTACAATTGCCAAGCGATTAACCACCCTCGGGCAACCAGTTGACCGCTACAGTCAACCAGTTGGTCTATTCAGGTCGACCGCTTTTTTATTCAAAGGCATTTTTTTTCCATTGACGTATTCTTTTATTACCTAATTAACTTTTTAACGTTAAGCCTTAATTAATCGTTTACTCAGCTCCCGGCTAATTTTTGAAATTTACATTTTAAATTTGCTTTCTCATTTGAATTTAAATTCAAACTAAATTAATTTAAATCTTAGAACTTCAAATGCTTATAACTTCTTTTTCTAAGTATCGCTTTCAGCATGTTATACATGGAAACAGATCAGAATTTCACCTCGAATGCAACAGAATTACTTTGATGGTCGAATTTCAAATTTTATAAAATTCCATATTCAACCCTTATTATGTTTAATTACTTTATTTATTTATGGTTCATTTTATGGGATGTTACATTCTTCCTCCGTTAAAAAAGATTTCGTTCCGAAATCTTCCAAGAGGCGAATAGCGTAACTCGCAATACATTCATATTATACAACCAAGTTCTCTACGCAACCATCTACTCAACTATTAGTGCAACGTGATTATGTACTATAGACATGCTAAAATGAGATCAACCCTAGCGTGAGCATGTAATCGTGTCATGTTAGTATGTATGCAAATATCCTAAAATGGATAAAAATTTCTATATGAGTGTAAAGTGATTGTGAAAAAGTATAACAACCATCTCCTACCATCTAATCTAGCAACCGTAATGCAACCAAAATCCTAATTTTGGAGAGAGAAACTACTAGTGAAAAGCTCTGGGGAGTATTGTTCATCTTATCCTCAGTCTCCCATGTGCTTTCCGTCGGATTATCCCCCTATTGTACTCGGACTAACTTAATTATTTTATTGCGGATTCTCCTAGTACCATGATCTACAGTAGATGCGGTGGCACGAGGCACTGTCAGCTCCATCTCAGAATCTCAAACCGATCAAACTATATTCTGCTAAGAGTGTCATCATATTTCCTAAGATGAGAAACGTGGAAAACATTTTGGACTCCTGCCAACTTGTCAAGAAGCTCATACCATATGCCAATTTTCCTATTCTTTCCTGAATTCTGAATGGCCCAATAAATCTTGGTACCAACCTTCCAAACATGCCAAATCTAACGACTTTTCTAAGAGGAGAGATTTTAACAAATACCATATCTCCAACCTCAAATTCAAGCTCGTTCCTTCTTTTGTCCGCATAACATTTACTGACGATCTTGTGCTACCTTCATCCTTTGCCTGATCAACTCTACTTTTTCTATAGTATCAGGAATCAAATCGGTTTCGAGCAATACTTTGCCAGTGGTTTCCTACCAATAACTAGGCGATTTGCATGGGTGTCCATAAAGTGCTTCGAAAAGGGTCATACCAATCGTAGATTGATAGCTATTCTTATACGCAAACTCAACCAAAGGTAGATGCTGCTCCTAATGTCCTCTGAAATCCAAGACATAAGCTCTCAACAAGTCTTCCAAAATTCTATTCACCTTCTTAGTTTGTCCATCAGTTTATTGGTGATACGTCGTGCTAAGGTTCAAGGAAGTTCTCAAATTTGTCTATAAGCTCCTCTAAAACTCGCTAGTGAACAAGGGGTTCCTATCACTTATTATGCTTATAGGAATTCCATATAAACGAACTACTTCTTTAATATAAATCTAGGCGAGAGAGATGCTAGTCCTGTTTCTCCTAATTGGAATAAAATGAGCACTCTTGGTGAGTTTATCTACAACAACCCAAATAGCCTCATTGCCCTTCTGACTTTTAGGCAATGCTTCTACAAAATCCATCGAAAGATGCTCCCACTTCCAAGTCGGAATTTCCAAAGGTAATAATAATCAACCAGGCTTCCTTTCCTTAGCTTTTATCTTTTTACATGTCAAACACATAGTAACAAACTCAACTAGGCTTCTCTTTATTCCATTCCAAAAGAAAATTATCTTCATGTCCTTGTACATCTTAGCTCCTCTGGGATGAATGGTCATCCTTGAGTAGTGACATTCCATATGCACATTTCTAATTAAGTTGTCAATTATTGGGATGCAAAGACCATCTGTCCTCAAATATCCCTTCTCATCAACTAAGTACCTCTTAGCATGGGGAAAATGCTCTCCTTTTCTTAGTTTTTCCAAAATCTCTACTAACTCCTCGTCTTTTACTTGTTCGTGCTCTATACGATCATCAAGGCTTGTCTAACCTCCATAACTGATAGAAAACCTTAGATGGGTTCTGGTGACGGTTTGAGGTTAAAATTAAGGAGAAACTCTAGATGTCCTTATTCATATATAGCACATCGCGTTGCGTGTCTCCTATTAATAGCGTCAGCGACTATGTTCCCTTTTCCAAGGGTATATTGAATACAAAGTCGAAGGATGCTATATAATCCATCCACTTATGCTGCGTAAGATTCAAATCTTTTTGGCAAATAGGTATTTGATTGATTTATGATCACTGAATAGCTTAAATCTTTCCTCCAAGAGATAATGCCTCCATATCTTCAAGGCAGAAACAATGGCCGCCAATTCTAAATCATGCATAGATACCACTTCTCATGATTTTTTTGTTGTCTACTAACATATGCAACTACCTTCCCTTCTTGCATTAGAATTTCTCCTAACCCTTTGCTACATGCATCCGTGAAAACTGTAAATAGCTTGATTCCATCTGGGATAGTGAGCACATGTGCACTAGTTAATGAATCCTTAAGCTTCTCAAATGCCTTGGTGCACTTATCATCCTAAAAAAATATTGGATTCTTCTTTGTCAATCGGGTTAAAATGGCTGCCATTTTGTGCAAAGCTCTTGATGAAATTCCAATAATAGCCTGCCAACCCAATAAAACTTCTAATTCCCTATGCATTACTAGGAACCTTCCATCCTTGTACAGCTTCCACTTTAATAGGGTCCATGGCCATTCCTTTCTCCAAAACAATATGGCTAAGGAACCTAACTTCATTTTTCTAAATGTGGAATTTAGAAAGCTTGGCTTGAGTTGGTTTCTCCTTAAGGTCTCCAATGCCTCCCTATGGTGTCCACTCATTAAATCCACAAAGTATGTTGGGGCATTCTTAGTCCAAAAGGCATTGCATCCCACTCATAGAGTCTATCTGACATACAGAATGTGGTCTTCGACTTGCTTTCCCCTACAATCCTCAACTGATGGCCCGTTGCTAAGTCTAATTGAGAAAAGACTTTAGCTCCTAAAAGTTGGTCAAACAAGTCATCTATTCTAGGTAGAGGGTACCTATTTTTCCTTTTCAACTTGTTCAATTCCCTATAATCGATGCAAAGTCTTAAAGAACCATCTGCCTTAGTAGCAAAAACAACAGGGGCTTCTCACTCAAAAGCACTCCTATGAATGTATCCTTTCTTTAATAGCTATGAGAATTGTTTATCTAATTCCCTTCTTCATTTTGGAGCCATATGTCTCAAAGGCAGAGCGACGGGTCTTGCGTCCTTCTCTAAATTGATTCAGAACTCAACCTCCCTATAGGGTGGGAGACCCAAGACGTACTCAAGGACATCAAGAAATTCACAAACTATAGGTACAAGTAATGGCTTGCGATCAACAAATAGATTTAGTGAGTATAAATGGCTTAACTCAACTAAAGCTTTGGGTGTACAAATAACTTCTAGATCACAACCTCCACGACTCCTTAATCGTACTACCCTTTTATCACAATCAAGAATGGCTACATAATATGACAATCAATCCATACCCAAGATAAGTCCATTTCCCTCAAAATTTAAAACATATGCAGTACATATGAAATCCACATTGCATATGTCTAACACTAAGTCTTTGCAAATGAGAGAAAGATGGGTCGAACCCCTAATAGGACTGGAAACCTCTATTGGGCCGTTGACCATCTGGGTTTTAAGGTTTAAGGAATTTACTACATTCCTAACTATAAAGGAATCTGATGCCCTTGAATCAAATCGGGTACAAATAGTAACCCCAAAAATAAGATTTATACCTTTTAGAGTTGTTTTTCCTTGGACTTTTGGTGGCTTACTGGCAATAAGGACGACTTCAATAGCATAAGCATGTTCGCTTGTTCCTTCCTTAGCTATCTTGGGACATTAATCCCTATGATGCCCTTCTTTATGGCAGTCAAAGCACTTACTTTCAAAGGCTTCCTTCATCCCACTCACCCTACAATCTTTAGCTTTGTTACCCCTCCTTTGGCATCTCTTACACATTTTTACTTCATTTTTAAACCTCCCTTTCGACTTCTTGTTGGCCCAAAAGCTCCTCTTTTTAGATCCTCGTTGCTTTTGGGTCTGTGCTGATTTCTCTTTCTCTCTCTTATCTTCCACATTGGCCATGTGAATCATCGCTGTTTCTACAAACATCTCATACATGGCCCACATAGATACTTGGGTCAACAACATTTCTCTTAGCGAGGAATTTAAGCCCTTCACGAACTTTATAGCCATTTTGATAGGTGTGTCTATCAAGCTCATCCAAAATTTAGCTAATTCAGTAAACATTGCTATGCACTCCTTAAGGGTAGAATCTCCTTGTCTCGATTGAATGAATTTTTCCAACTGCAAGCTAACCTTTGCTCTAGACATGAATCTCATCTCGAATCGGTCCTTGAATTCATCCCAAGAGAATATCCTTCCTGGGTGCCCATTAATCATAAAGTTCCACCAATTTAAAGCTTCTCCCTAAGGTGCCAAGTTGTCATTCTTCTTCTTAACTGATCATACCAACAAGCTCTCTAAATATCTTCTCGTAGTTACCAATCCATCGTAGTTACCAATCCATGATTTATCTTCCGAATATCCTTCAGTTCCATTGTATGTCTTCCCTTTTGTATTGAGAAAGTCCTTAAATAGATTAGGAAAATCGATAGTACGGGGTGCTGCAGTAGTAGGCAGGGTAGTGGGTGCTACCAATGCAACTGGAGGAATAAGAATCTGCCTGAAAGTCCAAAGATATTGTTTAAAGCATTATGGCATTCCATGTGTGATGACCCGCCTTTCTACTCACAGAAAGGCGTATCATTAATAAGAAAAGAAAGGGATAGAAATAGAAAAGATAGAAAGAAAGAATAACAACATCAGAATCTCACAGCGGAAACGGAACAAAATATGATACATCACATAACTATTACATAGTTTACATATATCAGAGTTACACAATATCATACACATGAAAGTCATATATACATCTGTCACTACATACATTCCAAAATACAACATACATCAACTAACACAGCGGAACTAGATAGATATATACATACGTCTGGAACTCCTACTCCAAGCTCCTTCAGAACTCAACTAATCCAAAACCTATCACTTGGCTACTCATAAAAATTTGAGTACCCAAGAGTTTATGAAAAACAAAATAAACTTCGGGTCAGACATGAGTCTGGTATGAGTAAACGGTTTAAAGTTGTTTAACTTTGAAAATCATTTGAAAATAAAGGTATCATGTAAGACTCCCTACACATAAATACGGGTAAGTTTTTACCTTATGCTAACCGAAACATTTCATAGGAAATCCAGTGATATTATAATAGTGTCTAGGGTTTTCAAGTAAAATACAGAAATAGTTGAAATGCTCACATCTCAAATTCCAACATAGTTGGGCACAATCAAAACGTACGGCTCTTATTGGAGATTGGATTCCATACAATGGCAAGACTACTGGGGTACCGCCTGTCACCATAGGGGCCTAGATCACCGTACCGAGGATCACTCCCGAACCCCTAAACACAAGGCCAGAACCATTCCTTACTGAACATCCCCGAACAAGATAGCCCCGCGGTTGTAGCTAGCAACCTCCCACATAGCTGAAATAAAAAGGGACATCTAGACAGGGGTATATCTCGTCCTGCTTGGGTGCTACCCACCTAACCTTGCTGCACATCCCCTGTTTTAGCCATTCCCGGTTGATGAGGCTTGAGGCTGCGATTATCTTTACAGGACATATCTCTTAGAATATTCATCATCCGCCTGATGATGTTCTGAAAGCATTCAATCCATACAAGTCCGTTTCGGGTTCGAGCGAAACCGAAGGCATTATCTCGTTACACTCATTTTGGAATCACCCTCAGAGTCAACGACAATAACCCTTGCATTCTGAAACACCATCTCGATCTTCACTTGGAAATTTACGACCTAACGTTTAATTTGGATCGATGTGGTTTTCGGATAATCATAAATGACACCCGATCCCGGTCTCATCGAAATCCAAACGCCATTTTAAAGGTTAAGTTGTATAATTAATTTAAACAGTTTAATTCAACATTTTGAATTCACATAGCATTTATCACAGATAAATCATACACAATCATCATAGATATATCAAGGCATATCATATAACAACACAGAATATCACCAAATAAATATCACAAATCAGATATCCTACTTATATAATTATTCATAAGCAAACATCTTTAATTCTTATTGTCATTAATTTAATTAAAATCAATTACTTGAGAATTAATCACTTAACCCTGTTTAATTAATCATTAATTATCAATTAATTACTTATTCCTTTTCAAATCATTTAATTAATTAATCATTTATTAATCAATTATTAATTATTAATTACTTAATTAATTACCCTTAATTATTAATTAATAACTAATTATTAATTAGTAACCTAATTATTAATTAATAAAACATAATTACCCATTTATCAACAACTAATTACTTAATTAATCAATTCTTAATTCTTAATTAAATTACTTAATTAGTTAACTACTAATCATACATTAATTAACTTTAAGTAGTTAATTACAAATTTATTTATCACTTAATCATCAATTAACCAATCTCTAATTACAATTATAAGGTTATCATTCTTAATTGCTTTCCAAAATAATTAATTGATATTAATTATTCATCTTAATTAACATTTAAAAATCTTATTTTAAATTTTGAAGACCAGTTTATTACTAGCTACAAAACTTTAAATGTTAATAAATTTTATACTTAACTTAAATTAATTACTTAATTAAAATAATAATTAAGAGTTAAAAACATTGTTAAGCATTAACTAAAATAATTAAAACTGGTATTAAAGTCTTAATTTAAATTGTTGAACATTTATTAGGTTTACAATGTTTAAAACTTGTTGAAACACAATTTACTTAACTTTATTTTTTTAATTTTTTTTGTGATACTTAAGTTCTGAAAACCAACCCGAGACCTGCCCTGTTTCACTGAGAACACAGGCGTTTCCCAACAGTTTCCCCGAGACACTCTCTCCCTCTCGTACTCCATCTTCTTCTTCTTTTTTTCTCAGAAATTTTAAGTTAAGTTTAAACTTTAGTATCAGGAACTCTCCCACACACTCGATCACTAACCCGCAGCAACCACCTAGTTAACTCGAACAACAACTTGAGACACTCATCCATCAACGATGCTAACACCGAAACCACGCCGTACACGTGCACGGCGACGCGTCGAAGCTCCGGCGAACCCCACGACCATCGGCAAGTCACAAATCTCCCATAAACTCGAAATCCAAACTCAACTCGACCCCAAAAATTTCAAACCGAAATTTAACAGTTCGATCAAAAATGCTGCACTCAACCCAAACAACATGACCACCTCGCCACCGCCGCTCAAGCCTCCTGAGATGCCCAAACTTCGTCCACACCATGACAACACGTTATTCTTCCATCCTCCAGAGCCTCGTGAAACTCAATCACGTATAGGGGACGTATACCCCTCGTTACAGACAAGACCAAAAGCTCGAACAAAAACCCTAATTCGGCCTCGTTTCTTTAATTCATGCAATAGAAAAATTATTCCACATTTTTCTCGAGATGACAGATGTTTATACTAGTTTCAAACCAAATTTCAACATTTTAAATTGATTCGATTGTCTGAAAATAGGAAAAATGCAAATTTTGTTCAGTTACAAACTGCTCTTGGAATACTAAACTAAAATCTTCATTTTTGTTTTAAAAATCATAATTTATAGTAAGAATTCAAGTTATGAACTTGAGTTAGCTTTTTATAACAATCGAATTTACCAAATTATTACTTGATTACCTGTAAACAGTTTACAGTGGTATATTTTACAAACATAGTTTAATCAGCTTTTAAAAATCTTAATTTAAGTTTAAACATCTTGTTTCAGTTGAAAACTTAACGCTTAACAATGATTAGAAGAAAATAAATTTGAGTTTTAAAAAATATTCACCCTGTAACAATCAAACAGAGAAGTATAGAGCAACACAGAATTATATTCAATATCAAAGCATATACAAACCAGGTTATCAATGAATCTTGAACTGTTTTTAAATTAAACTTGAGGCTTTAAAATTGATGTTTACTCACTTGCAAGGGTTGCTGAACAGAAAACACTTCCTATTTTAGAAAACTGCAGTATTGAATCTGATCTTGAATTCCTGTCTGTTTTTGGTTTGAATTAAATGATGTTTTTAGTTTTGAAAAAATGAAGATGCTGATTATATTTTCCTGGTTTTCTTATGTGTTTGCTGAACAAACTGGAACTAAAGATGTACACACATATATAGAAGAAAATAGATTGTATAAGGGAAGGTTTTAGTGGTTTAGCTGTTTTCTTCTTTTTGTTTTGATTGATCAGATTTTCTAAATATTTTGAATTGACTAAATTTTTTGGCTGAGATGATGGCATTTAATGCCATTCCTAATATGTTTACGTATTATTGTTATGTTTTGCTGTATATAGATATTTGTATGTAAATATTCACTTGCAGGTAGACATTTAGGTTTTGTGAATGAAGGTATTTTGTTTTATTATTTTCTAGCTTGCTACCCTATACATATTTTTTTCTGGTTTACTTTATACATTTGGTTTTTGTGTGAAGATATCTTGTTTTTATTAACTTCTAGCTTGAATAATCCATATACACATAGTTATCCGATTTTATTATATACATTGTTCTTACAATTTTAAACTTATGTTGTATGCACACCAAATCACTTAATTCTTGCTTTCATTATTATTTCTATTTGTATTTTAACTATCAATACTTAAATTAGATTCATAAGTTTTACTTATATTTTATACTTATATTTTATATTGATAGAATTTGATTTTATTTTAAACATTATCATCCATATATATTTTTACCAAATGATAACAAGGTAAGGTATTTTAATTCAATTATAAAAGATAAACTTTATTGTACATATTATTAAGAGGCTTATTTTAAACTTTCAAAATCAAATTTCCTTTTCAAAATACAAATGTATATAAATAAATGGCAAATGTTTCCAAAAGATTTATTCACTTTAAAATGATAAGTTTACTTTTTATTTAATTGGATTAAATTATTAAAATATTATGGCTAAAATCCTGGGCCATTACATTCCTCCCCCCTTAAAAGAATTTCGTCCCCGAAATTTAAAACAAAAGATAATTCAAAAGCTGTTATATCAACCATTCAAACATACATATCATTCATACATTAACAAACAACCATCAATTTATCCTAACAAACATCACTATCTATCTGGACACAAATCCGGATAAGCTTTCCTAAAACTATCCAGAGTTTCCCAGGTGCAATCTCTTGGATCCTCGCTCCACTGCACTTTAATAAGCTTCACTATCTTGCTCCTGAGTTGCCTCTCGTCTTGATCAACAATCCAAACTGGATTCCTGACCACAGTCAAATTTAGCTCGACCTCCAAATCTTCCTGAACTACTAGTTCTACAACTAATGATGGATCATGAACAAACTTCCTTAGATGTGATACATGGAATACATTATGAATTCTAGATATCCATTCTGGCAATTCAACTCTGTAAGCTACAGCACCAATCCTTTCCAATATCCAAAATGGTCCTATATATCTCAGGGCAAGTTTTCCCATCTTTTCGAATCTAATAGCACCTTTGATCGAGGAAACTTTAACAAAAACTAAATCACCAATCTCGAATTCCAATTGTCTTCGCCTCTTATCCGCATACTTCTTTTGACGGTCCTTAGCAACTCTCATCCTTTTCTTGATAAGCTCAACTTTAGTAGATGCTTCACGAATCAAATCTGGCCCAAGCACAAGACGATCTTTCGAATCTATCCAACAGGATGGGGATCTACATGGTCTTCCATATAAAGCTTCATAAGGAGCTATCTTAATACTTGCTTGGTAACTATTATTATAGGAGAATTCTATCAAATGAAGATGGTCTTCCCACGATCCACCAAAACCCAAAACACAAGCCCTAAGCATATCTTCTAGAATTCAGTTCAGCCTCTCCGTCTGTTCGTCTGTCTGAGGATGATAGGATGTACTCAATCTCAAACTTGTTCCCATAGCTGATTGTAGAGCCTTCTTGAATTTTCCGGTAAAGATAGGATCACGATCACTTACTATGCTAATAGGAACACCATGCAATCTAACTATCTCCCTCAAGAAAATCTCTGCCAGAGAAACTGAAGTACGAGTTGCCTTAACGGTATAAAATGGGTGCTCTTAGTTAACCGATCCACAATAACCCATATTCCATCGTTTCCTTTCTTGGTTCTAGGCAAACCGTCGAAATCATCTCCCACTTCCATTCTGGAATTTCTAAAGGCTGCAACAAACCGGCCGACTTCTGTTGATCTCCTTTAACTTGCTGACAGATAGCAGAACTATTAACGAAAACAGCTATATCCCAATTCAAAATCGGCCACCAGAAAACTCTTCTCATATCTTTATACATCTTAGAGATTCCTGGGTGGATATTCAGCCTGGAGCGATGACATTCAGCTAAGACTTCTTGCCTCAATCCATCTATATTAGGCACACACAAACGACCATTAATCCTTAAAACACCTTGATCATCCACCTTGAAATCCGAATATCGACCATCCTTAGTTCCAAGAATCAGTTCCTCAAAAGATTTATCCTTCGTTTGCTTACTTATGATTCTTTCCAGGAGAGATGGAACAACTTCCAAAAGATACAAAACTGCATTCCTGCTAAGAGCATCAGCCACAACATTCGGAGCATACATAATATCCAAATCATATGATGCCAGAAACTCGACCCATCGTTGTTGCCTCAGATTAAGATCCTTTTGAGAGAAAAGATATTTCAACAGTTTGTGATCCATGAATAACTCAAACTTCTCTCCTAAGATATAGTGTCTCCAGATCTTCAAAGCAAAAACAAAAGCTAACAACTCAAGATCGTGCGTAGCGTAGTTCTTTTCATGTGGCCTTAATTGCCGACTCGCATACGCAATTACTCTTCCATTCTGCATCAATACTACTCCCAAACCAACTATACAAGCATCTGTATATACTTCAAATTTTCACTTCCCATCCGGAATAGCTAGCACTGGTGCACTGGTTAGCCTTGTCTTCAACTCCCAGAAAGCTTCTTCACACTGGGTGTCCATTTGAATTTATCTCCTTTCCTTGTCAACTTAGTCAGATGTGAAGAAATCTTGAAATAGTCCTTGATAAACTTCCTATAGTAGCCAGCTAATCCCAGAAAATTACGAACTTCAGTCGGTGTCTTCGGTTGCTTCCATTCCAGAATAGTCTCCACCTTCCCTGGATCTATAGAGATACCTTCACCAGAAATAATGTGCCCTAAAAATTTGACTTCCGATTTCCAAAAATGGCACTTAGAGAACTTCGCCTTCAAAACATGCCTCCTCAGTGTCTCTAACACTATCCTCAAATGTTGCCTGTACTCTTCTTCAGACTTAGAATAAACCAGAATATCATCGATGAACACCAGAACAAACTTATTCAGTACATCCCGAAAGACTCGATTCATCAGGTCAACGAAGTAAGCAGGAGCGTTGGTTAACCCGAAAGGCATAACCAACCATTCATAGAAACAATTCGGTCCCCTAAATGCAGTTAAAGGGATACTGTCCTCAGCTACCCTTAACTGATGGAAACCTGAAGCTAAATCCAGTTGAGAAAAGATAGAAGCTCCATGCAACTGGTCAAAAAGATCATCAATACGAGGAAGAGGATATTTGTTTCGAATTGTCACCTTGTTCAATTCTCTATAGTCAACACAGAACCTTAGCGATCCATCCGATTTGGTGACAAACACAACAGCAGAACCTTAACAAGAAAAACTAGGCCTAATCAACCCCTTCTCCAAAAGATCCTGAGTCTGCTTAACTAACTCCTCCCTCTCCCTAGGAGCCATCCTCCTACTAGGGTGAATCACCGACACTGCTCCTGGAATCAAATCAATGCAAAACTCTACCTCTCGATGCGGAGGAAGACACTTGACTTCCTCAAATACATCAGGGAAATTTTGGACCACATCGATATCTTCAACCTTCTCTTGAGAAGTCTCAACTCCATGTAAAAGACTACTCAAGTGAATTACAGAATTATCACAG
Source organism: Allium cepa (assembly GCA_030765085.1). Classification (NCBI taxonomy): domain Eukaryota; kingdom Viridiplantae; phylum Streptophyta; class Magnoliopsida; order Asparagales; family Amaryllidaceae; genus Allium; species Allium cepa. The sequence continues at coordinate 489,146,780 of CM060941.1, read as the reverse complement.
GACACTCTAGCAATCCTACCCAAATCAGTTTCCAACGAAACTATTCTCTCATCATAATTCAGAACAGCCTTATACTTATCGAGCCAATCCATTCCCAATATAAGATCAAATCCGTTAAAATTCAACACATAAAGGTCACAAGAAAAACTATGGGACAGATAGGAAATCTTTAAGTCTTTACAGATCATATCTAATTTGGTCACCCCTCCTATAGGATTAGATACCAAAATGGGACAGTCATCAATACCAGGGTTAAAAAGAACTTCTCTATAGATTCCAGAGAAATAAAACTCAAAGAAGCACCCGAATCAAACAAAACTTTATTATACTTGCCATCTAAAAGTAATGTACCTTCCAATACTCCCTTGCCTTTAGATGAAGTGGACGGTGCACCTTCCAAAGCAAATACCTTATTCTGCTGAGCTTTATAAAGAAGCGAGCAGTCCTTGATCATATGACCTGGTTGGTGACAATTGAAACATAGAGATCTCTGAACCAAAGCCGAAACCGTTCCACTATGATGCGACTGCTGCTGCTGTTGCTGAAATCCTTTCTTGGGACACTTATTCGCCAAGTGACCTTCTTGTTGACATATATAGCATTTGCGAGGTCCGTTGTTGCTTCCAATCTTCTTCTTGCTCTGTTTCCTCCAAATGGGATTGAACTTCCTCTTATTGGATTAGCAAATTCCCTCCCGATGCTACTACTGGTGCCATTGATCTCTTATTAATCAAATCCTCATATCTCAGAGCCATATCAATCAAATCAACAAAAGATCCTTTCAAATGTGTCGTCATCTTTTCAAGAAATTCCGGCCTCAAACCTTGCACAAACATTTCGTTCTTTTTGAGAGGAGTATCAGTGAGTCCTAGTCCGTAGCAAGAAAGTTCATTGAATTGGTCACATACTCCGCTATGGTCATGCTTCCCTGCTTCAAATTAAGAAAATCCTGATATAGACGAGTTTTCCCTGCTGTTGGCATGAATTTCTCCTCAAACAACTCCTTAAATCTTTCCTACGAGATGTCATCCTCAGAAATATTTGCTACCACTGCATCCCACCAGGCTGCTGCGCCTCCCTGCAATTGCCATGAAGCCATTTCCCTCTTCCGTTCATTAGACAACTTCATACTCTTAAAAATGCGCTCACAAGAGCGTAGCCAAGCTAGGCCCTCAATTTTAGATTTTGACCCTTTAAATGGTTTACCTCCAAGATTGATGAAGTCCTTGCATAAAGCAGCAAAGCTAACCTGAGGCGGTACTGGATCTATAGACTCACTAGTAGTTTGACTTCGTCCATTATCAGTCGAGGTACTGCCCCTACCTCTGCTTCTTCTTCCAGAACTAATGTTGGCCACCTGAACAGGTAAATCAACAAATTTAGATAGGTATATAATTATATAAAAATACAAATACGCACTCTCAAGATTGATATTATTCCAGAGCCTAGGTATTATCTCAACTTATGCTCTGATACCAACTGTGACGACCCGCCTTTCTACTCACAGAAAGACGTATCATCAATAAGAAAAGAAAGGGATAGAAATAGAAAAGATACAAAGAAAGAATAATAACATCAGAATCTCACAGCGGAAACGAAACAAAATATAGTACATCACATAACTATTACATAGTTTACATATATGAGAGTTACACAATATCATACACATGAAAGTCATATATACATATGTCACTACATACATCCCAAAATACAGCATACATCAACTAACACAACGGAACTAGATAGATATATACATACGTCTGGAACTCCTTCTCCAAGCTCCTTCAGAACTCAACAATCCAAAACCTATCACCTGGCTACTCATTAAAATTTGAGTACCCAAGAGTTTATGAAGAACAAAATAAACTCCGGGTCAGACATGGGTCTGGTATGAGTAAACGGTTTAAAGTTGTTTAACTTTGAAAATCATTTGAAAATAAAGGTATCACGTAAGACTCCCCACACATAAATACGGGTAAGTTTTTACCTTACGCTAAACGAAACATTTCATAGGAAATCCAGTGATATTATAATAGTATCTAGGGTTTTCAAGTAAAATACAGAAATAGCTGAAATGCTTACATCTCACATTCCAACATAGTTAGGCACAATCAAAACGTACGGCTCTTATTGGAGATTGGATTCCATACAATGGCAGGGCTGCTGGGGTACCGCCCGTCACAGTATGGGGCCTAGATCACCATACCGAGGATCACTCCCAACCCCCTACAACTCAAGGCCGGAAGCATTCTGTGTATCCCAGAAATTTGGCAATATAAATTTAATAATCTGTGTTAAAAATCGAATTGATTTGATAATTTTTGATAATAAATTTTGGATCGATTTAATAATCTTATATTAATAAATATTTAAATTTGTAGATTTTATTCTTTTAAAGCTAATAAATTGTTTTCTGGTTATAATATATATATAATTGTATATATTGTATATATATAAGCTTTGGTTTGGAATTTAGTAAATGAATCAATTTTTTAATTCTAATTTATATTTGGTAAATTGGAAATTTGATTTAAATTTAACATTTAACTTTTCAAAGCAATTTAATAAATAATTATATGGTTTATACTTAAGGTAAATCTTATTTGTTTTAAAATTTTATTTAATTAACTTAAATATGAATTTGAATTAGATTAACATAAAAGCTTTGCTTGAAATTGTATATAAGAATTTAAAATACAATTTACGAAATGATCTTAATATATTGAGTAATAGAAGTAGTTTATAATCTCTTTTATAAATCATTTAAAATTGTTTAATTTGTTATTTTCAGATAATGATGATAATACTTAGTTCTTATGAACATAAATAAATTTTGTAAGAAATAGGATTTGTTTTTAAATTCAATAAGAGTTATATATGCATATATATAACTTGATTTTTAAACTAGGTTTTATAATTTAATTTAAATTTAGATTTAAATGTTTTGAAATTTAAAGGAGTAAATACTTAAAAATATTTGAATAAGCTTATATTTATATTTGTTTTGTTTCATTTCTCTTTAAATAAAAAAAGAAATTTATATATATATAAGAAATAATAAATTTAGATTTAAAAGCTTTTATAAACAATTTAAATTAAAATAACAATAATAATACTTAAAATTACATGTGTAAGTTTCTTAACACACCTAATAGACATGTGTTAAGCCATAAATTAATCAAGTGACAAATGTCAGAAATTAGAACAAGTGTCCTATTGATTTATTTTTCTTTTATTTTAATTAAATCAAAAACTACTTATATAGACATATTACTCCTCATTTTATTTCTTTTTCTATTCTTCTTCAAAAAAACATGAGAAATCTTCAGCTGTAAAAAAAATCTGAAATTAATATTCAAATCTAAAATTTAATTTCTTTGATCAATCTACATTCAAAACAGAAAATCTCTGTTCAAACATAATTCCTGTAAATTTCCCCTCAAAACCAAATCTAAAACCAATGTTTCCTCTAAACCCAAACCATCTGAATCATATTCAAACCTGAAATGCAAATCAAATTACCTGTTGCCCTTCAATTCATCAACCTGAAAATCATTCTGCAAATTCAAAAGACTGCAGTTTTCCTTCTTTTTTGTTTTGAAACAACCTAACCTCCATTTTTTTCTTCTTCCTGGAAGCATGCATACAAATTAAATGAGGAAGCAAGCAATGCAGGGAAAACAAGATTAAAGTTTTAAAAATCAAGCATGCAACCGAGTTTTAAGATTTTAAGTACTGCAGCAACTTGAAGCTTTCAAATTAAAGCACCATTCAGGTTTAAGTTTTTCAAAAATAAACTAGGTGCTCTGTTCATAAATTTCTGGTGAGTAACATTTTATATTAAATAAACTTAAGTATAAATTCAGTTGCTTATTTTACTCTGGAAATAAGAGTGTGTGTGTGTGTGTGTGCTCTTTATAAGTTCATTACTGAATGTATGCAGTTGTGCATGTTACTGTGAATTTATTTTCTGTACTTAAGTTCCAGATTTAAGAATTGCTCAGAAATTCCATTTCTTTGGATCTAATCTGTGTTAAGGACTAAGATTTAAGCAAAATGTAGCTGTGTAACATAAGCTAAAGTTTTAATTTTTTTTTAATATGAAGAAAAAAACTATAATGTCTCTGGAAACACCAAATGCAACAGAACAACTTTTGTAAGAAGTATTTTAATTTTCCAAATTCATTGATTAAAGCTTATAAACCGATTACATTAACAAAAACTTGAATTTTAAAACTAAAATTAGAAATTTTAGTTTGAAATTGATTATGTATTTCTGGTTTAACTAGAAATCATGTTTGGGGTTGGGACTGACAACCTAGGAGGTCAGGGTGGCTATTGTTTTCTCTGGTGATAGAGCGATGATCGAAGATTAAAGGAAAAATATTGGAAGGAGGATTAAAGCATTGAGGTGATGGAGATTTTGAATTGAAGTATTTAACCCTAGTTTTCTCTGTGGATTAGTAAATTGATCGCCATGAACTCTAGAAGTGATCGAGTTCTTCCAGATTCGAGTAGGTGATTGATGGGATGTGAAAGTGGTTGTGGCCGGAGGTGAAACTTCTCTGGTGATCAGATTTTGGTGTCTGAAGCGAATTACAGATTCGACATTGTTCTAGTTTTTGAGCTCATAGTCTCGTTTTTGATTTGGTGTTTCTGCAATCGATTTGATGGTCGGAAACGAGATGGGGGATGATCGACGACTTGCGCGTGTGGTCGCGAGGGGTCGGAGTTGGTTGCAGTGGTGGTGCAGGTGCACAGTGGTCAGGTTGTGTCAGCAGTTGTTTTGGGGAAATTGGGTTCTCGTGTTTTGTTCAGGATTGTTTCGGGTTAATTCGCATTTCGCTCGAAGCTTTGGGGTATGGGACTCGAAGTAGTTGTTATGTGGGTTCAGTGGAGTATGGTTGTTGCAGGATTTGTTTAAACCTGTCAGTACTTTAAAAGTTTTAATGATATTCAAATGAAATGTTACTCGAGTGACTCGAGTTACTCGAGTGGTTTTGAGTTTTGCTCAAGCTAGTTTTGTTGTAGTTTAGAAAACTTATCCTGTTTCAAAATTTAAACTGAATTTTAAAAGTATAAAGAAAAGATTTAAATTAAGTTTTAAATCTAATTTTCAATTATGGATTCAAGTTAATTTGAATCTTAAGCTGGAAATGAATGAAGTTTTTAAATTCAAATTTGTTTAAATAACTTAAAAAGGGGTTAAGTGTTAAAAAATGTTTTTAAACGAAATTTGAATTTAAATTGGAAAATGAAATGTAAAGAAATGTTTTAAACAAAGTTTAAATCTAATTCAAATCTGAATTTGAATCTTTGCTTTAAATTAAATTAAATTTTTTTATAAATTTAAGTATTTTAACAATTTTTAATGATAAAGTAAAATTTAAATGTTTGAATTTAAAAAAAAAATTGTTTTGACTCTTGTAAAATTTCTTTTATAAGAGAAAGTATTCTTTATCTTGTGATTTTAAAGTTTTAAATTGATTTTAGAACTTATTGAAGATAAATTGAATTTCATTTTAAAATTTGAATTTAAAATGAAGTTTGAAATTAAATTTGGAATCGAATAATAATTTAACCATAGATAAGAAAAGGTTTTAGTTTAAAGTTAAATTAGAAATTAATGATTTGTTATTCATTTAATTATAAGGGTAACAAAATGGATAAGTAATTTTTTTTAATAAAATGAATAATTACTTTAGTTAATTAAGGGTTTTAATCTTAAAGGTTAAAGATAAATTATTCTTAGAATAATTAACTTGTAATTTATAAATCATTAATTAATAAGATTTGATTTTTTTAATAAATGATTAGTAATTAATTAATCAAGTAATAAAGGATAAATTAAGTTACAGTTAACACTTAATTAATTAAATAATTAGGGGTTAATTAATGGGTTATTAATGATTAATTAATTTGTAACCAATAATGATTAAAATAAGTTAATTACTTTAGAAAATAATTAATGAATTGTTAATAGTTAATAAAGGTTATTAACTAAGGATTATTTAATAACTAATTAATGTGATTAATTTTTAATAACTAATTAGATTATTAATTTAAAGATAATCATTTGTGTAAATTGTTAAGTATAATTACTTATGGATGTAATTAAAGAATTAATTACTTATTATAATTAATTGAGTTTGATTTGATTAGATTAAGTTAATTAATTCATTTTAATTAATTTAAATAATCATTTGATGATTTGTGAAGTATAATTACTTAATGTAATTAAATGAAGAGAAATTACTTTGGAAAGTAATTAATGGGTAATTACTGAATGTAATTAATTGAAGATGATTTGATGATGAAAGTAATTTGAGTATAATTACTTTGTGAATTAATCAAGGGATTAATTTGAGATAAAAAATTAAGGAGTAATTTATTTATTTTGGTAAAGTAATTTAGGGTAGTTAATTACTGAATGGAGTTAATCAAGGGTGATTAACAATTATGGTTTAAATTGAGATTAATTACTTAATGTAATTAATATAATTAGAGATCATTAATTGTTATAATTAATGATGTAATTAAGAATAGATTTATTTTGGAAATAATTAATAAATGATGGAATTAATTAATGTAATTAATTAAGGATTAATGTAATTAATTTATAGTTAATTAATTAAGAAAGTAATTAAAGATTAATTACTGTATTTGGTTAAGTATAATTAATTTAAGAAATCAATTAGTGGATAACTACTTGAATGTAATTAAGGTTGATTAATCAGAGATGATTAATTAAAATGAATAACTTAATGATTAATTTATTGATTGATAATTAATTAATAATGATATAAGAAAGTTGATATTAATGAAGTAATTAATTTAATTTACTTTAAATTAATTAGAGACGATGTAATTAATTTAATTCATTTTAAATTAATTATATTTGGTGTGATTATTAATCATTGCTTATATATGAATGGATGATATGGATTGCCTTGAATGGTTTGAATCTCAGATATGAGATAAGTAATGTTGAGTGATATGGATGTATTGGTCGCATTGTGATGATGATTTGGATTACCTTTTGATAATGATAATATGGATTATCTATTGTGATGATTATATATACCGAATCTGTGAATTATCTATCTGTGTGTATATAGATAATTGAATTGTTTTAAACCTTTAAAACAACTTGGCCTTAAAAGACACGCTTTGGATTTCGATGAGACCAGGATCGGGTTTCCATATTTGGATATCCGAAAACCACATCGATCCAAATTAACGATAGGTCGTGAATCTCATGTGAAGAGTGAAGACTCGAGGTGTAAGGACTATTCGTTAGTATAACTCTGAGGGTGATTCCGAGATGAGTTTGATGGAGTAGTACTTTCAGATTCGAGATAAAGATTCAGAGTGCAAGGGCCGTCTTCGTTAATTCTGAGGGTGATTCCAAAATGAGTGTAACGAGATAATGCCTTCAATTTCGTTCGAACTCGGAACGAACTTGTACGGATTGAATGCTTTCAGAATATCATCAAGTGGACGATGAGCATTCTAAGAGATGTGTTCTCTAAAGGTAATCATAACCTCATCAACCGGGAATGGCTAAAACAGGGGAGGTGCAGCAAGGCTAAGTGGGTCATGCCCAAGTAGGACGAGATTTTCCCCTGTCTAGAAGTCCTTTTTTATTTCGGCTGTGTGGGCGGTTGGAACGTAAGTCAACTATGGGGTTGTCATGTTCCGGACTGTCCAGTAAGGGATGGTTCCGGTCTTATGTTGCAAGGGATTGGGAGTGATCCTCGGTACGTTGATCTAGGCCACATACTGTGACAGGCGGTACCCCGGTAGCCCTGCCATTGATGGAATCCAAAATCAAATAAGTGCCAACGGTTTTGATTGTATTACCCACTTTTGTGGCTAGTAGCTGGAATTTAATCATGTAACAATTTCGGCTATTTCATATTTACTTGAAAACCCTAGACCTATTATAATATCACTGGATTTTCTATCAAATATTTTGGTTAGCGTAAGGTAAAAACTTTTCCATGTTTATGTGTGGGAAGTCTTATGAGATACTTTTCTTTTCAAAAGTTTTTTTCAAAGTTAAGCAACTTTAACTTGTTACTCACACCAGACCCATGTCTGACCCAGAGTTTATCTTCTGTTTATCTTAAACTCTTGGGTACTTAAATTTTTACGAGTAGCCAAGGGATTCAGGTTAGCTTTGACGAATTATGGAGGAGCAATGGAGCAAGAGGCTTCGGCGTTAGATATATAATTTCCGCTGTGTGTTCTCTGTGTTGGTATCTCTTGTTTGAGTTGTATTAAGTTGTATAGCTAGACAGGTGTTTATAACTGTCTAGTATGTGATGTAAATTCTGTGTAACTCTGATTAGTGTTGTAAACTATGTAATATTTATGTTATTAATATAATTTATTCGTTCCGCTGTTGAGATTCTGATGTTGTTTCTTCTTTCTTCTCTTTATTTTCTCTTTTCTATCCCTTTCTTTCTTCATGATGATGCGGCTTTCTACGGTAAGAAAGCCGGGTCGTCACAGGTGGTATCAAAGGGCTAGGTTGAGTGAATACCTAGGCTTTGAAGTGATTTCTTTCTTGAAGGAGCGTATTTGTAATTATATATGTATATATATATATGTATGTATATATATATGTATATATATATATATATATATGTATTTCTACCTATTGTTGGGTTACCTGTTCGGGTTTTCCAATATAAGTTATAAAGTTAGATAAGGTAGTGGGGTGTGTAACACGACTACTACTAATGGTTGGAGTTTGAGAGTTGAGGTTGTAAGTGGATCTGTCGAGACTGTAGACCTAATACCGTCTCGAGTGAGTTGTGCGGAGTGTAGAGATTTCATCGATCTCTGAAGAATACCTTTTAAAGGTTTGGAGTCCATCTTGGTAGTGCAAGTTGGGTGAGTAGAATTTGGATCTGTCGGTTGGGCAGAAGAAATAATGGTATCTTGATACCTCAGGAATTAGTAGCTGTGTGATGAGACGCAGTGACTATGGATGTGTCCGAAGATTTTTCTTTGGAACAAGTTTAGAAAGTATGTCTGCTTCGATGTTGTGGCTGGGTTCAACAGGATGTTTCTGTCTGGTTTGAGATCCGAGTTTCTCGAAGGGCTTTGGATTAGGAAGTTTTTGGCATCAATGTCAGCAATGCAGCTTGGAGTATTCTGTGCTGGTAAGAAGGTCTTCTGGTTAGCAGTTTTTCTGGAGATGGAGTTCAGAAGCAGCAGAGTAGATCCATTTTTTTGATGGATTGGCTAGATAAGCGTAAGTTGTTATGATTGGTAAAGAGAGAACAGTTTTCTTTGGATATTGGAATGGTTGATCGCAAAAGATACTTGCGATAGTTTGAGTGTTCTCTTGAGCTATCAGTGATTTGTCCGCATCTGGAGGTTGAGTTTTCTTATCGACTGGATTCTAGGAGTGCTACCGGTGGTTCAGTTTAGTTGAAGGATGACTTCTAGAAAGAGGTTTGGTAAAGCAGCTTAGGATCAGGTGGGACATCTGAGTTTTCTTTTGTGAATTTGTTGAACCATATTCTGGGATGTGTTGTCCAGTTTGTGCTCGTGTTCTTCATCAGCATTTTCATCTACTTCAGATCAGAGTTGTGCAGCGGAAGCAGTTTGGAAGTGCATCTGCTTTTCTTTTCCGGATAGGAGAAGCTGTTGTCTTCTGTTGTTTGAGGAGTAGAGTTTGATCTTGAGGAGATCATTTTGTTGAGTTGCTTGGTTTTGTTTATTCTAAAGGCATCAGCGGAGGTTGAGCTGATCAGTAAGGTTGTAGGCAACCCAGGATCGTCCGAAGATTTTTGAGGATAAGAGACGGAGGAATTTGGATTTTGAAGTCGGAGATTTGATTTGGATAAGTTTTCTCCGATCAAAAAGGAGCTATAAGATTGAGTAAGGCTGGAAGGCTAGCTCTGAAGAGTTTTGGATCTTTTCTGTGTTCTTGTGAGGATTGGTGTTTGATTTTCAAGGTCGAATTGCCAGTTTGGATAACTGGGATTCGATGTGTTTCACGTATCTCTGAGGGAGTACGTGTATGATCTATCTCTGGCTATTGAACCAGCATTTCAGGAGGATGTGATTGTTGAGTCAGACTTGTCTGTAGTCTATATCCTGTTTAGTTTTGTAGATTTAGTCGGATAGGAGCTCTATAGCTTAGTCGTATAGATTGTTTGGATTCTATAGAGCGAGTTTCCCGATATTTATACCGAGAAAACTCGTGGAAGTTCTATCCAGAAATTTTCTGGATAATTAGATTTGTCTGTTTGAATGAATTGGATTGCTATGATTGTTAGCATATGATAATATATGTTTGAGTTTTAAAATAAAATCTTAAGATAGATTATTAAATTACCATTGCTTTTAAATTTCGGGGACGAAATTCTTTTAAGGGGGGAGGAATGTGATATCCCGGAAATTTGGCAATATAAATTTAATAATCTGTGTTAAAATTGAATTGATTTGATATTTTTGATAATAAATTCTGAATCGATTTAATAATCTTCTTTTAATAAATATTTAAATTTGTAGATTTTATCGTTTTAAAGCTAATAAATTGTTTTCTGTTTATAATATATATATATACACACACATAATTGTATATATATAAGCTTTGGTTTGGAATTTAGTAAATGAATCAATTTTCTAATTCTAATTTATATTTGGTAAATTGGAAATTTGATTTAAATTTAACATTTAACTTTTCAAAGCAATTTAATAGATAATTATATGGTTTATACCTAAGGTAATCTTATCCGTTTTAAAATTTTATTTAATTAACTTAAATATGAATTTGAATTAGATTAACATAAAAGCTTTGCTTGAAATTGTATATAAGAATTTAAAATACAATTTACGAAATGATCTTAATATATTGAGTAATGGAAGTAGTTTATAATCTCTTCTATAAATCATTTAAAATTGTTTAATTTGTTATTTTCAGATAATAATGATAGTACTTAGTTCTTATAAACGTAAATAAATTTTGTAAGAAATAGGATTTATTATTTTTAAATTCAATAAGGGGTATATATGCATATATATAACTTGATTTTTTAACTAGGTTTTATAATTTAATTTAAATTTGGATTTAAATGTTTTGAAATTTAAAGGAATAAATACTTAAAAATATTTGAATAAGCTTATATTTATATTTGTTTTGTTTCATTTCTCTTTAAATAAAAAAATAAATTTATATATACATAAGAAATAATAAATTTAGATTTAAAAGCTTTTATAAACAATTTAAATTAAAATAACAATAATAATACTTAAAATTACATGTGTAAGTTTCTTAACACACCTAATAGACATGTGTTAGGCCATAAATTAATCAAGTGACAAATGTCAGAAATTAGAACAAGTGTCCTATTGATTTATTTTTCTTTTTCTTTTATTTTAATTAAATCAAAAACTACTTATATAAACATATTACTCCTCATTTTATTTCTTTTTTCTATTCTTCTTCAAAAAAACATGAGAAATCTTCAGCTGTAAAAAAAAAATTTGAAATCTGTTCAAACGTAATTCCTGTAAATTTCCCCTCAAAACCAAATCTAAAACCAATGTTTCCTCTAAACCCAAACCATCTGAAAAATATTCAAACCTGAAATGCAAATCAAATTACCTGTTGCCCTTTAATTCATCAACCTGAAAATCATTCTGCAAATTCAAAAGACTACAGTTTTCCTTCTTTTCTGTTTTGAAACAACCAAGCCTGCATTTTTTTATTCTTCCTGGAAGCATGCATACAAATGAAATCAGGGAGCAAGCAATGCAGGGAAAACAAGATTAAAGTTTTAAAAACCATGCATGCAATTGAGTTTTAAGATTTTAATTACTGCAGCAACTTGAAGCTTTCAAATTAAAGCACCATTCAGGTTCAAGTTTTTCAAAAATAAACTAGGCGCTCTGCTCATAAATTTCTGGTGAGTAACATTTTATATTAAATAAACTTAAGTATAAATTCAGTAGCTTATTTTACTCTAGAAATAAGTGTGTGTGTATGCTCTTTATAAGTTCATTACTGAATGTATATAGTTGTGCATGTTACTATGAATTTATTTTCTGTACTTAAGTTCCAGATTTAAGAATTGCTTAGAAATTTCATTTGTTTGGATCTAATCTGTGTTAAGGACTAAGATTTAAGCAAAATGTAGCTGTGTAACATAAGCTAAAGTTTTAATTTTTTTTAATATGGAGAAAAAAACTGTAATGTCACTGGAAACACCAAATGCAACAGAACAACTTTTGTAAGAAGTGTTTTAATTTTCCAAATTCATTGATTAAAGCTTATAAACCGATTACATTAACAAAAACTTGAATTTTAGAACTAAAATTAGAAATTTTAGTTTGAAATTGATTGTGTATTTCTGGTTTAACTAGAAATCATGTTTGGGGTTAGGACTGACAACCTAGGAGGTCGGGGTGGCCATTGTTTTCTCTGTTGATGGTGTGATGATCGAAGATTAAAAGAAAAATATTGGAAGGAGGATTAAAGCATTGGGATGATGGAGATTTTGAATTAAAGTATTTAACCCTAGTTTTCTCTGTGGATTAGTAAATTGATCGCCGTGAACTCTAGAAGTGATCGAGTTCTTCCAGATTTGAGTAGGTGATTGATGGGATGTGAAAGTGGTTGTGGCCGGAGGTGAAACTTCTCTGGTGATCAGATTTTGGTGTTTGACGCGAATTACAGATTCGACATTATTCCAGTTTTTGTGCTCATAGGCTCGTTTTTGATTTGGTGTTTCTGCAATCGATTTGATGGTCGGAAACGAGATGGGGGATGATCGACGACTTGCGCGTGTGGTCGCAAGGGGTCGGAGTTGGTTGCAGTGGTGGTGTAGGTGCATGGTGATCAGGTTGTGTCAGCTGTTGTTTTGGGGAAATTGGGTTCTCATGTTTTGTTGAGGATTGTTTCGGGTTAATTCGCGTTTGGCTCGAAGTTTTGGGGTATGGGACTCGAAGTAGTTGTTATGTGGGTTCAGGGGAGTTTGGTTGTTGCAGGATTTGTTTAAACCTGTTAGTACTTTAAAAGTTTTAATGATATTCAAATGAAATGTTACTCGAATTACTCGAGTGGTTTTGAGTTTTGCTCGAGCTAATTTTGTTGCAGTTTAGAAAACTTGTCCTGTTTCAAAATTTAAACTGAATTTTAAAAGTATAAAGCAAAGATTTAAATTAAGTTTTAAATCTAATTTTCAAATATGGATTCAAGTTAATTTGAATCTTAAGTTGGAAATGAATGAAGTTTTTAAATACAAATTTGTTTAAATAACTTTAAAAGGGGTTAAGTGTTTAAAAATGTTTTTAAAACAAATTTGAATTTAAATTGGAAATTGAAATGTAAAGAAATGTTTTAAACAAAGTTTAAATCTAATTCAAATCTGAATTTGAATCTTTGCTTTAAATTTAATTTAATTTTTATATAAATTTAAGTGTTTTAACAATTTTTAATGATAAAGTAAAATTTAAATGTTTGAATTTAAAAAGAAATTTGTTTTAACTCTTGTAAAATTTCTTTTATAAGAGAAAGTATACTTTATCTTGTGATTTTAAAGTTTTAAATTGATTTTAACACTTGTTGAAGATAAATTGAATTTCATTTTAAAATTTGAATTTAAAATGAAGTTTGAAATTAAATTTGGAAATGAATAATAATTTAACCATAGATAAGAAATGGTTTTAGTTTAAAGTTACATTAGAAATTAATGATTTGTTGTTCATTTAATTATTAGGTTAATTAAATGGATAATTAATTTATTTAATAAAATGAATAATTACTTTAGGTAATTAAGGGTTTTAATCTTAAAGGTTTAAGATAAATTATTCTTAGAATAATTAACTTGTAATTTATGAATCATTAATTAATAAGATTTGATTTTTTTTAATAAATGATTAGTAATTAATTAATCAAGTAATAAAGGATTAATTAAGTTACAGTTAATACTTAATTAACTAAATAAATTAGGGGTTAATTAATGGGTTATTAATGATTAATTAATTTGTAACCAATAATGATTAAAATAAATTAATTACTTTAGAAAATAATTAATGAATTTTTAATAGTTAATAAAGGTTATTAACTAAGGATTATTTAATAATTAATTAATGTGATTAATTTTTAATAATTAATTAAATTATTAATTTAAAGATAATCATTTGTGTAAATTGTTAAGTATAATTACTTATGGAAGTAATTAAAGAGTTAACTACTTATTGTAATTAACTTAGTTTAATTTGATTAGATTAAGTTAATTAATTCAGTATAATTAATTTAAATAATCATTTAATGATTTGTGAAGTATAATTACTTAATGTAATTAAATAAAGAGAAATTACTTAGGAAAGTAATTAATGGGTAATTACTGGATGTAATTAATTGAAGATGATTTGATGATGAAAGAATTTGAGTATAATTGCTTTGTGAATTAATCAAGGGATTAATTTGAGATAATAAATGAAGGACTAATTTATTTATTTTGGTAAAGTAGTTAGGGGTAGTTAATTACTGAATGGAGTTAATTAAGGGTGATTAACAATTATGGTTTAAATTAAGATTAATTACTTAATGTAATTAATATAATTAGAGATCATTAATTATTATAATTAATGATGTAATTAAGAATAGATTTATTTTGGAAATAATTAATAAATGAAGGAATTAATTAATGTAATTGATTACAGATTAATGTAATTAATTTATAGTTAATTAATTAAGAAAGTAATTAAAGATTAATTATTGTATTTGGTTAAGTATAATTAATTTGAGAAATTAATTAGTGGAAATTACTTGAATGTAATTAAAGGTTAATTAATCAGAGATGATTAACTAAAATGAATAATTGATTGATGATTAATTAATTGATTGATAATTAATTAACAGTGACATAAGCAAGTTGATATTAATGAAGTAATTAAATTTAATTTACTTTAAATTAATTAGAGATGATGTAATTAATTTAATTCATTTTAAATTAATTATATTTGGTGTGATTATTAATCATTGCTTATATATGAATGGATGATATGGATTGCCTTGAATGGTTTGAATCTCAGATATGAGATAAGTAATGTTGAGTGATATGGATGTATTGGTCGCATTGTGACGATGATTTGGATTACCTTTTGATAATGATAATATGGATTATTTATTGTGATGATTATATATACTGAATCTGTGAATTATCTATCTGTGTGTATATAGATAATTGAATTGTTTTAAACCTTTAAAACAACTTGGCCTTAAAAGACACGCTTTGGATTTCAATGAGACCGGGATCGGGTTTCTATATTTGGATATCCGAAAACCACATCGATCGTGAATCTCATGTGAAGAGTGAAGACTCGAGGTGTAAGGACTATTCGTCAGTATAACTCTGAAGGTGATTCCGAGATGAGTTTAACAGATTAGTACTTCAGATTCAAGATAAAGATTCAGAGTGCAAGGGTTATCGTCGTTAACTCTGAGGGTGATTCCAAAATGAGTGTAACGAGATAATGCCTTCGGTTTCGTTCGAACCCGGAACGAACTTGTATGGATTGAATGCTTTCAAAACATCGTCAGGTGGACGATGAGCATTCTAAGAGATGTGTTCTCTAAAGGTAATTGTAGCCTCAAGCCTCATCAACCGGAAATGGCTAAAACATGGGAGGTGCAGCAAGGCTAAGTGGGTCATGCCCAAGTAGGACGAGATTTGCCCCTGTCTAGAAGTCCCTTTTTATTTCGGCTATGTGGGCGGTTGGAACGTAAGCCAACTACGGGGTTGTCTTGTTCGGGACTGTCCAGTAAGGGATGGTTCTGATCTTGTGTTGCAGGGGATTGGAAGTGATCCTCGGTATGTTAATCTAGGCCACGTACTGTGACGGACGGTACCATGGTAACCCTGCCATTGATGGAATCCAAAATCCAATAAGTGCCAACGGTTTTGATTGTCTTACCCACTTTTGTGGCTAGTAGCTGAAATTTAATCATGTAACAATTTTGGCTATTTCATATTTACTTGAAAACCCTAGACCTATTATAATATCACTGGATTTCCTATTAAATATTTTGGTTAGCGTAAGGTAAAAACTTTTCATGTTTATGTGTGGGAAGTCTTACGTGATACCTTTTCTTTTCAAAAGTTTTTTTTTCAAAGTTAAGCAACTTTAACCTGTTACTCGCACCGGACCTATGTCTGACCCGGAGTTTACCTTATGTTTTTCTTAAACTCTTAGGTACTCAAATTTTTACGAGTAGCCAAGGGATTCAGGTTAGCTTTGACGAATTATGGAGGAGCAATTGAGCAGGAGGCTTCGGCGTTAGATATATAGTTTCCGCTGTGTGTTCTCTGTGTTGGTATCTCTTGTTTGAGTTGTATTAAGTTGTATAGCAAGACAGGTGTTTATAACTGTCTAGTATGTGATGTAAATTCTGTGTAACTCTGATTAGTGTTGTAAACTATGTAATATTTATGTTATTAATATAATTTATTCGTTCCGCTGTTGAGATTCTGATGTTGTTTCTTCTTTTTTCTCTTTCTTTTCTCTTTTCTATCCCTTTATTTCTTCATGATGATGCGGCTTTCTGTGGTAAGAAAGCCGAGGCATCACACATTCCTTACTGAACAGTCCCGAACAAGATAACCCGCGGTTGTAGCTAGCAACCGCCTAGAAAGCCGAAATAAAAAGGGACATCTAGACAGGGGTATATCTCATCCTGCTTGGGTGCTACCCACCAAACTTTGCTGCACATCCCCTATTTTAGCCATTCCCGGTTAATGAGGCTTGAGGCTACGATTACCTTTACAAGACATATCTCTTAGAATGCTCATCGTCCGCCTGATGATGTTTTGAAAGCATTCAATCCATACAAGTTCGTTCCGGTTCGAATGAAACCGAAGGCATTATCTCGTCACACTCATTTTGGAATCACCCTTAGAGTCAACGACAAAAACCCTTGCATTTTGAAACACCATCTCGATCTTCACTTGGAAATTTACGACCTAACGTTTAATTTGGATCAATGTGGTTTTCGGATAATCATAAATGACACCCGATCCCAGTCTCATCGAAATCCAAACGCCATTTTAAAGGTCAAGTTGTTTAATTAATTTAAAAAGTTTAATTCAACATTTGAATTCACATAGCATTTATCACAGATAAATCATACACAATCATCATAGATATATCATGGCATATCATAGAACAACATAGAATATCACCAAATAAATATCACAAATCAGATATCCTACTTGTACAATTATTCATAAGCAAACGTCTTTAATTCTTATTGTCATTAATTTAATTAAAATCAATTACTTGATAATTAATCACTTAACCCTGTTTAATTAATTATTAATTATCAATTAGTTACTTATTCCTTTTCAAATCATTTAACTAATTAATCATTTCTTAATCAATTATTAATTCTTAATTATTTAATTAATTACCCTTAATTATTAATTAATAACCTAATTATTAATTAATAAACTTAATTACCCATTTATTAACCACTAATTACTTAATTAATCAATTATTAATTCTTAATTAAATTACTTAATTAGTTAACTACTAATCATACATTAATTAACTTTAAGTAGTTAATTACAAATTTATTTATCACTTAATCATCAATTAACCAATCTCTAATTACAATTATAAAGTTAATCATTCTTAATTGCTTTCCAAAATAATTAATTAATATTAATTATTCATCTTAATTAACATTTAAAAATCTTCTTTTAAACTTCGAAGATCAATTTATTACTAACTACAAAACTTTAAATGTTATAAATTTTATACTTAACTTAAATTAATTACTTAATCAAAATAATAATTAAGAGTTAGAAACCTTGTTAAGCATTAACTAAAATAATTAAAACTGGTATTAAAGTCTTAATTCAAATTGTTGAACATTTATTAGGCTTACAATGTTTAAAACTTGTTGAAACACAATTTACTTAACTTTTTTTTTATGATACTGCAGTTCTGCAAACCAACCCGAAACCTCCCCTGTTTCACTCGAGAACACACGCGTTTCCCAACAATTTCCCCGAGACACTCTCTCCCTCTCGTACTCCATCTTCTTCTTCTTCTTTTCTCAGAAATTTCAAGTTAAGTTTAAGTTAAGTTTAAACTTAAGTATCATGAACTCTCTCACGCACTCGATCACTAACCCGTAGCAACCACCTAGTTAACTCGAGCAACAACTCGAGACATTCATCCATCAACGACGCTGACACCAAAACCACGCCGTATACGTGCACGGCGACGCGCCGAAGCTCCGAAGAACCCCACGACCATCGGTAAGTCACAAATCTCTCATAAACTCGAAATCCAAACTCAACTTGACCCTAAAAATTTCAAACCGAAATTTAACAGTTCGATCGAAAATACTGCACTCAACCCAAACAACATGACCACCTCACCACCACCGCTCAAGCCTCTTGAGATGCCCAAATTTCGTCCACACCACAACAACACGTTATTCTTCCATCCTCCAAAGCCTCGTGAAACTCAATCACGTATAGGAGACGTACACCCCTCGTTACAGACAAGACCAAAAGCTCGAACAACAACCGTAATTTGGCCTCGTTTCTTTAATTCACGCAATAGAAAAATTATTCCGCATTTTTCTCGAGATCACAGATGTTTATACTAGCTTCAAACTAAATTTCAACATTATAAATTGATTCGATTGTCTGAAAATGGGAAAAATGCAAATTTTTTTCAATTACAAACTGCTCTTGGAATACTAAACAAAAAATCTTCATTTTTGTTTTAAAAATCATAATTTATAGTAAGAATTCAAGTTATGAACTTGAATTAGCTTTTTATAACAAACGAATTTACCAAATTATTACTTGATTACCTGTAAACAAGGTACAGTGGTATATTTTACAAACATAGTTCAATCAGCTTTTAAAAATCTTAATTTAAGTTTAAACATCTTGTTTCAGTTGAAAACTTAAAGCTTAACAATGATTAGAAGAAAATAAATTTGAGTTTTGAAAAAATATTCACCCTGTAACAATTAAACAAAGAAGTATGGAGCAACACAGAATTATATTCAAGATCAAAGCATATACAAACCAAATTATCAATGAATCTTGAACTGTTTTTAAATTAAACTTGAAGCTTTAAAATTGATGTTTACTCACTTGCAAGGGTTGCTGAATAGTGAACACTTCCTATTTTAGAAAACTGAAGTATTGAATCTGCTCTTGAATTCCTGTCTGTTTTTGGTTTGAATTAAATGATGTTTTTAGTTTTGAAAAAATGAAGATGGTGATTATATTTTCCTGGTTTTCTTATGTGTTTGCTGAATGAACTGGAACTAAAGATATACACATATATATAGAAGAAAATAGATTGTATAAGGGAAGGTATAAATGGTTTAGCTGTTTTCTTCTTTTTTCTTTGATTGATCAGATTTTCTAAATATTTTGAATTGACTAAATTTTTTGGCTGAGATAATGGTATTTAATGCCATGGTTTCCTAATATGTTTACATATTCTTATTATGTTTGACTGTATATAGATATTTGTATGTAAATATTCACTTGCAGGTAGACATTTGGGTTTTGTGAATGAAGGTATTTTGTTCTATTATTTTCTAGCTTGCTACCCTATACATATTTTTGTCTGGTTTACTTTATACATTTTGTTTTTGTGTGAAGATATCTTGTTTTTATTAACTTCTAGCTTGAATAATTCATATACACATAGTTATCTGATTTTATTATATACATTGTTCTTACAATTTTAAACTTATGTTGTATGCACACCAAAACACTTAATTCTTGCTTTCATTTTTATTTCTATTTAAATTTTAACTATCAATATTTAAATTAGATTCATAAGTTTTACTTATATTTTATACTTATATTTTATATTGATAGAATTTGATTTTATTTTATTATCATCCATATATATTTTTACCAAATGATAACAAGGTAAAGCATTTTAATTCAATTATATAAGATAAATTTTATTGTACATGTAATTAAGAGGTTTATTTTAAATTTTCAAAATCAAATTTCCTTTTCAAAATACAAATGTATATAAATAAATGGAAAATATTTCCAAAAGATTTATTCACTTTGAAATGATAAGTTTACTTTTTATTTAATTGGATTAAATATTTATTAAAATATTATGGCTAAAATCCTGGGCCGTTACACCATGGATGGGTGGTCCTCTATGGGTAGGGTTCCTTTGTTTAGAAGAAGATTTGTTATCAACCATATCGGCTATATGTAGGTTAAACCTTTAGTGAAAATTTCCTAAAATAGTATTTACATGCTAAAAGAGAAGAACGTTTGCTTAGTGTATGTGCCTATGCACAAGAAGAAGAGGCATAAGTGTGTTTATATATATGTATATATATAGTAATAATTCTTTTTGAGAAACCTTATTCAAAATAACTAATACGTCTCTCATACTTACAGTTTTTCCCAATTGATCGGGCAACCTAGAGTTTTGATACCAGATGTAACAATCCACCCCGGAACAAACCTAAATTTTGATCCAAAAAAGGCCCATCAAAACTTACATCCATTCTAAGGCAAACTGTTGGTAGTAAAGAGAAATAAGATTGTAGAGCCATAACTAAAATTTTGGAACTCACAACGGATGGAAAAAATATTATAGTGAAGTGTACCCATTTATTTCCAAACAAGAAAATGTCATTACATAAAATCTCATAAAAACCATAATATAACATCCATTACAACAATTGTTTAAATCCATGGGTACACATGAAAGAGAAAAATAATAAATACCGCCACTTGTCAAGCTTCATCATCTATTAGCATTATCGCAGCCATCACTCCACCCTTAATCTGTGTTGTAATGAGGAGGAAGTCAGAATGACAAATGTCCGGTGAATAAAAACCTTGAGTCCTACCTTTTCAGTACTTGGGCCGTATATTTCAAAATAAGAATATGTCTACGAACATAAATCCATTAAAATCATTTAATATTTCTTTATAAAGATATGAGGCGGGTCCAACCACTTAATACCTTCCATTCCAGAAGTAGATCCTATATCCCAATCATATGTCATAAATAGCTAATAATGTAAGAGATAGTACCCAAGCTACTTAATATTCCCTGGTTGAAAATTGGCGAACCCAGTCATTTAAGGCCTAACACCAAAAGCGTGCTCCTCAATGGTATTATCTAGCTGATAATATATGGAATCTCATAGACCACTTAATACTTTTAAATGGAAAATAGGGACACCTAGCATTTAAGGCCTAATTCCAGAAGTGGACCCCTATAGAGATGGAATCTAACGTAACCCCTTGGCCATTTAATACTTCGTCTAGGGAAAAAGGCGGGTCCAACCACTTAATACATCAAACCACGAAGTAGGCCCTTCGTCTTATGGCTCATACCTATAATGATGTCTCACATTAGTCCACTATTCAAGGAACTGGTAGCCAGATTAGCTGGGTTAATTTTCCCTATAGAATTTGAAACTAATCTCGCATCATTACAAATATCTATCATAAGGATATCCCATATCAATAAATGCTAACACAACTATTGGTAGCCTCAAAGTGAAGGGCAGACTTCCGTCATGTAATTCTATTAACCTCGCACCCTTATGATTTAGCCATATATTAATTATTATACACACACACACACTCATCTATATATACTCATCTCACCGTTGCATAAATAGGGCCTTATAAGGAATCTTCCTTATTATTCCTTAAAATAATAATTAGGCTATATAAGAGTTTCATCTTGTTTTCGCCTAAAAAATATTTACCTTCCTAATGAGAAAAATGAATGTAAATAGATGCCTAATTAACTACGCAATATACGCAATAGTCATACGTTAATTATGTAAATAGAAATAAACAAATATTCACGCTTAGTAAGTTCTAAACCCATGGATTTTACGCTCTAAACTAGCATTTAAATGCCACTTCCCCAACCAATTATTATTACATGTCCTTTTCCTTCAATTTACCAAGATTTCATGGAATTCTAATGTCCAAAACAGGGAATAAATAATCATAATCAAAACTGCAATAACAGACTTGTAAACAAAATATAAACTCAATTTATTACACCACTTCAATGGAATATCTTAAACAATAAGAATTGCAATCTAAACCCCATATTCTATTCAACTCATCTTTTTACAAAGAAATAGATATGAATAAGTGGTGTAAATTATGAATAGAATTCATAATCTAAACCACTTATTTATTAAAGAATCACAATTTAACCCAAAGAAGAAGGAGAAGTGGAACAGACTATGAGATTACCAAAATTTGTATAAATGAAACAAATTCCATCAAATTAATGTAAATAATTAAGAATCTCAACAAAGAATTGACATTTCAAAATAAAAAGGAATTTTAGGGGATTTTATCTATCATATTTTTGAAATCCCTAAGGCATATTCAAATCTAAAAGAAATACACTAAACAATTGCTCAAAAGAAATACTAAGGTTTCCACTCAGAGATTAGCCCTAGATTTACTCAAATCTATTCGTAGCCTTTCGATTGATATATATACATATACATATATATATATGTGTATATATATATATATAGAATATTCATATGTATACGGACGATAGGGAAGAGGTATATATATTCATTAGATTCAGAATAATTGGAGAAAAATAAGATAAGAATAAAATGGAGGAAGAAGAAACAAAGAGAACATAAGTTGAATCCTTACTGAATTCTCTACGGAGTTTTTGAATCTTATTAGAGAGATTGCAATGGTAGAGTTTCCTCATTTTCCCCAAAATAATGTGAATAAAAGCGGAGAGTATAAGGTTCTATTTATTAGAGTTGAAACGCACCAGCACAGTATGACGGCAGTAGGTAGGAAACAGGCAAATATGGAACGCACAACCGAGTAGTACATAACGTTAAACTCTAGCCGCCACTGGCAACTGTCGTTGCTTAGCAGTCCGCCCTTGGGCGACCGGTTGACCTATTTAGGTTGACCGCTCTTTTATTTAGGGGACTTTCTTTTTCTGTCCGTTGCCGTATTATTTAATTCCTAATTAACTATTTAACGTTAAACATTAATTGATCATTTACTTAGCCCCCAAGCTGAGTTTTGAGATTTAAATCCAAATTTGATTTCTCATTTGAATTGAATTCAAACTAAATTAACTTAAATATGAGAACTCCAAATGCTCATAACTTCTTTGTTTGAATTCCGTTTTCAACATATTGCATATGGAAACCGATCAGAATTTCACCATAAACGCAATGGAATAACTTTCTGGTCAAATTTCAACTTTTATAAAATTCTCAAATCCAACCCTTACCATATTTAATTTACTTTATTTATTAATGGTTCATTTTACGAGGTATTACAGTTAGCTTCTTGCCAAGATAATCAAGTTTGAGTGAAGCTCAAACTTCTCTCTTGGTATAGATTTTGACATCACATGCGCCGGATTGTTTTTCGTATATACCTTTGCTTACTTTATCTTTTGATGCTCCTCTTCCAATATAATAAAGAATCCACACACATTTATATCTTCGGTGCATCAATTGTAAGCCTGATTCTCTACCAGATGTATAACACTCTGACTATTTGAAAGAATCTCCACAGTCTTCTACTTCGTATCAAGATTCTCTAGCAATTATAATAAGTACAATCCTACCATGGTTGCCACTACAACAACAACTAACTCTGCCTCAGTAGTCAACAAAGCTACACTTGATCGTAGCTTTGATCTGCATGAAATGGGTCCTATGCTAGTTTAAACACATAGCCCAACGTTGACTTTCAACCGTCCCTATCCATCGAACAATTTAAGTCAGAAGATTCAATAAGGACAAGAACCTTACCAACTCTGCCAAATAACAATTCAATATTTGATGTTACTCTCAAATATTTAAAAATCAACTTCATTGTTTGCTAATGAATTTGCCCGAATTGGACATATATCCAATGAAAACACCTTTGCATAAGCCAAATCTAGTTTGGTGCACATCATATCATACATCAAACTCCCCACAAACTAGCATATGGAATATCTGATAGAGTTAGGGTTATGCCTTTGTGGCAATTACGTAACTTGTTACATATATCTGACTCTACGACCAATCTTTTTCAAAATAAAAGATGTTTTTCTTTCTATTATATACTTGTTATATAGTGTTATAAATAACTAGGTAATTAATTTAAAGTGTATAGATGAAAAATTCTTAACTGATATGTTATGTGATGGTAATTACAAAGTGGTATAATCATGAGAATTTATCACATTGAAAATAACATATTATTGTAAATATTCCTAGTTAAGATGTTTCGAGAAAGAATATTGATTCATCCATTGAGACTAGAGTACATAACACTCTCTAAATATTAGGCAGTGTATTTCTCATGACTTTTGAGGAATTAAGGAGTTACGTACCAATAGTTATTGGATAACATTTACTCGAGAGTTCTCTATTGGTTAATATAACTAAGGTCAAACAGACAAGCTCAAAGGGATGATGTTACATGGTTCTTTAGACTTGAAAATACCGTGGAACTTTCATGTGGATACTCCAGTTTGATTATAGTTTCGATATGGCGTTTATTCAATGACCATGGTTAGGTCTGAGTTGATGCATTGAAAGTGAAATAATATTCAATAGAGAATTTATCTCCTCAATTATATGAGTTGGTATCATGTTCAACTACAGTCAACTCAAAATCAAAGTCTCTGGCCAAAGCAGCACAACTAATGGAAATTGTTATATTAAATCAAGGATTTTGTATTCGAAATTAAAAAGTTTGAATGTGGATGATGTTGGTGTTTTGACCAAAACCAAATTTCATGAGTCCTAACTTCATATAGTTTTAACGAAGATAATTGGTGTAAATAATCATTACTCCCAGGTACCATTTATAATAACTAAAATAGGATTTTACCAAAAGATGTATAAATTTAAAATCAAGCCAAACTGTAGTAAACATTAATATTTGAATTTTTCAATATTAATCTTTGACTGGATTTATACTTTTGAGTCACAAAACCGAAATGATGAATATTCTGAATGAACCACACGATCAATTAATTTTTACTCATTGTAAATTAGTTAATTGATTAATATTTATGAAACATTAATTATTAAATTATTTAATTTGTTTAGTGCCATTAGTATTTAATAAACTATGTATATAAAAGTTACAAATGTGCATACCGAATAAGATGTTGTTAGAATGTTTAAATTGGATTTAATATAATTGATTCTATATGGGTTTTTAAACAAACTAACTTAATTAATAATTGTGATTATCAAAAAATTATTTGTTTTGAATATCATTATTGTTTAATAAAGTGTATATATAAAAGTTATAAACACGCATATCGATATACAATATCACTAGAATGTTTAAACTGGATTTAAATTGATTAAATGCTAAATAATTTTGGAAACTTTAATGACCATGTATGTAACGACCCTAGATTTTAATTTAATTTAAATTGATAATTTATCGAATTTTTGAATTAAAATTTGTAAAATTGATTATAAATGATGCGAGTTTCCCCGAATCAAATAGAAATTATATTAAGTCGTATGAATTTGAAAATTTGTATATATGTGAATATATATGTATATATTGGATTTTAAATAAATTCTTAAATAAATGATTTTTGAAAAATAAATAATATACTTTAGACACAAGTATAGAAATAAATAAATAAATTGATTTAAAAATTTATAAATGATGATAATTTGAGTTATATAAAATATATGTGTACAAAGAGAAATATAAAACAATAATTTTTAAAGTAAAATTTATGATAATTATTTAAACTAAAAATAGAAGTAAATTTAAAATTCAAGAATAAAGCAAATACATTTAAGTAAGCAAAATAAAAGTATATATTTTTACATAAATAAACAAATGCATAAATAAGAAACAAAACAAAGTAAGATATATAAACAAAATAACAAACAAATACATAAGTATTAGCAATAAATGTTTCAAATAAATTTATGGTTAGAAATAAATGTTAAAGTTAAATTAGAATTCAATACATAAGTAAAATGAACTACAAGCAAAGTATAAAATATAAATCTAAGAAAAAATGACAGTAAACAAAACAAAACAAAAGACAAAAACAAAAGAAAAAAAATAACAAATCAAATACAAGAGCTTGTAAATTAAATCAAGCAAGTTAAAATTTATCTTAGTAAACAAAATAATAAAGTAACTAGATACAATGTAAAATATGAAACAAATCAATATAACAAAACAAATACATAAATATGCAGGCAAATAGAAAGTAAGTATAAAAACATAAACAAACTGTACAAGTTTATAAAACAAATATAAATAAAGTAAGTAAGGCTGAAATAAAGAAGTACAAAGAAAAGTAATAAATGCTTTCATCTCTAGCCATAACTAATGCACCTCAACCATACACAAGTCATTCCAAATAGTTACATCCTGTACTTGCAAAGGACTTCAAACTGCATGCTTCCTTTGTATATGCATCAACTCCTCACTTCAGTTCATTATCACAACTAAGAAAACCAAAACATGCATGCATTCTTAAATCCTGAAAAAAAATCAGAAGTAAACAATAGCTCAACAATTTCAGTTTTCTCAGACTTTTGTTCTCTGCTTTGTCATCTTCTCAAAACTGTGAGCTAAACTCCTCAACCTATATTATGATATGAAGTATGCTTGCATGAATCATAATTTGCTTACATTTATATATATGTATGTGTCATTGATATGTTGCCTGGACATATAAATAGATGTCTCTGTTTTCTTTCTTTTGAACAATGTGAGTAACTCAACCCAGTTTTCTATGTTTATTGAAATGCCTGTGAGTAACTTCATTTTCAAAAGCTTAAGTATTTTTTTTTACTGATTGCTTGATTTATGTTTGATATGAGTATATAGATGGAAGAGATATTTGTATGATTGAATGCATGCTGTTAAAGACCTGTAGAACACCTCTGTTTCAATTTCAAGCTTAGGATTAACTCAAAGAAACCTTTTCTTCTTGATCCATTGGAAATTAGAACTTAGTATCTTAACAAGTTATGGTTGTTTGATTTTAAGCTAGGTGTTAAAAATTTATTAAAGTTGAAACAACATGAAATTGTCTCTGGAAATCAAGAAAGATGAGTACAACTTTAAATAAGTTCAAAAACAAATTTCTTAATTTAAGAATCCAGGTGTGTAAATTGAATCTATTTACTTAAACAAGATTTTTAAAACAAAAATCAAATTTTTAGAAGTGTGGGTTGAGAGCAGTTTGGGTTTGACTGTATTTTGCATTTCGAGTCGCCGAGGTCGGTCTAGTTGATCAGAGGGGTCGGGGCGTGGGCTGGAGGTGGAGAAGCGAACAGGAAGTGTGGGAAAAATGGTGGATGGGGGTGCAGTGCCTTGTGGAAGCGGCGACGAGTGGATTGTTTCCGATGACCTAGTTTTGGAGGGTCAAGTTCTTTTGATTCGTTCACCCTATGGAATGCATCGAGTTCGACGCGGTTTTGAGGGATGGTGGATGGGTCGTAGGTGAAGCCGCGGCTGGAGTTTGGTTGTGAACGGTGGTCGGAGCATTGAGCACGACGTGTTGACAGGTTTGAAGTGGTGGTGGCTCTCGCGTTTACAGGTTTCGGTTTCGTATTCATTTTTCAAATTCGTACAGATGGCGACCTTCAGATGGTTGGGGGATGGTGTGTGGGTGATCGGCGACTTGCTCGACCTAGTGGCGATGGCCGGAGATGGGTACCGGAGCTGTACACGTGCACGAGCACGGTTTCTCTGATGGTCTGTAATTTTGTTAGTTTGGGGATGAAGCAGGATAGGTGACTCGAGTTTTTACTCGAGTATTTTCATGTTTGGCCCGAAGCACTAGGGTGTTAGACTCGAAGTCATCTTCGTTTGGCTCGGGTAGGATACTGGTAACAGGTTTTTAACCTGTCCAGTTTTCAAAATTTTAAAATGATTGAACGTAAATTTATAAATCCAGGTTTAAACTGAGTTTAAACTTTAAGTTAAAATGTAAATTCAAGTTTAGTTTTGAAACTTAGTTTAAAAATTTAAATAAATAAAAAATTTGTTTTAAATAGAAGTTTTTAAGCAATTAAGGTATAATTTAAAGAATTTGAATTTAAATTGGAATTTGAAAGTTATAAAGAAATGAATTGTAACAAAGATTTAATCAAAGATTAAATTTGGATTTAAATCTAAATTTGAATTCAAGATTTTGAATATAATAAAGTTTATAAATTTAAATGTTTAAATAAGTTTAAATGTTAAAATTCCTTTAATATGTGAATTTAATAAGGAAATTGATTTAAATTCTTTTAAATTTTCTTTATAATAAAATATCACTTCAACAAGTAATTTAAAGGATTTTAAAATTAGTTTCAAACTTTACTAAAGATAAATGAGGGTTCATTTTAAGTCTTGGGTTTAAAATGAAGTTTAGATTGAAATTAAAAAGGGTTTCAAACATATTTGTAAATGATATTTAAATCACTACTAAGAATGAGTTCACCTTAAATTAATAAAGATTGAATGATTCGTAATACGTTAATTATTAAGATAATAGGAATGGATAATTAATGTTTTGTATCAATTAAATTTTTAATTGTAAGTTTAACTTTATTAATTAAGGTCTAATTTCTTAAAAAAATTAATTAATTGGTTAATTAATTATGTAATTGGTTTAAAAGATTAATCTAATTAATTTATTAATTAAGAAGAATTAATAAAAGTGTTTGATATATTAATTCATATCAAATGATTTGGAATTAATAAATCTGAATTAATAATAATTTCATAAGTAATTAATTAAATTGGAAATGAATTGAATTAATTAGGATTAAACAGTTAATTATTCCTGCTTACAAATGTTTATTGAATGCTTAGGAATGATTGTATTGTATGAGATGCTTTGAATTGATTATCCTATCTGATTTGTGATATTTTGTTCTGTAGTTTGAGCTGTGTATATTTATTTACATTTGTATACTATCTGTGAATCTGTGAATGGACGATGAGCGTTATAGTTTTATATCGCTTATCAACTATATTCCTATGTTTTAATCTGTGATGATTAAAATGATGTTGCACTATTGTGTTAAGCCCCTGGACCACACCATACACACACAATTATGGATTTCACGAGGAAATCGGTTAAGTCACAGATTTTTGAAATAGTTTAAAATTTGAATTTTTAAATTCAAATGTTTTGGAATTGAAATTGGAATAGAAGTGAAAAGCTTTTGAAATGGAATTTCAAAGATGGAAATTTATTTTGAATAACTGGATTAAGTGTTGGAATTTAAATGCTTTAATTTAAATTTGAATTCAATATTCAAATTAAATTCTGTAATTTGAAACTAGGGGTTAATGATATTATACTAGTCATTATAAGTTAAATCATTTTTTAAGTATTGTTTTTTTGGGAATTTGAATTTAACCCAAGGATTTCAACTCGTATAAATGAATCAGATTTCCAAAATGAAAACTGTTGTTTTCAAATGATAAACACTTTTAGATAAGAACTGAGATTCCAGTTAATTAGGGGAATTTCAAGATTGAATGGAGAAATGATTTTCCTAAGTTATGAATGAATTCTTTTTGAAAGCTATGAATTAAATCTGTTTATTTTTAACAGATTTAAATTGAAGATTTGTTTAAATCAAATTGAAATGAAATTGTTTTGAAGGCTATAAGTTAAATCTTTGATTTAAAGATTTAACAAGTTAATCAAATTGAAATGAAAATTGATTTGGAAAATCTGTGAATGAATCTTTTGTTTAAAAGATTAAAATGTGAAAATTGTTTAAACTGTTAAAGGTTGTGAAAAGGAATGTTTTTGTTTAAAGATTGAAAATGGTAATTTGTTAAGCCATTTGAAGAAAAGTTTTGGGTAACAAGTTGTGACTTAATTGAAATCCCATTATCCATTTATTTTTGAAATATCGTGCTCACTATTCGGTTTAGCCGGGAAAGGACCTTTGTGTCGTATAACCCATTCCGAATATGTGATTCGACGTTATGGATAGCATTTGAAGACCGGTGATGAAGACCGGGTATTTGCGAAAGCGATAGGATGACCTATCGATTGTTTCTGCACCGAGTCGCGCCGGTATAGAGACTCCCTAAGTGATGGGAAATCCGATCGGGATTGTGAATATCCAGATTGCAAGGACTTCTTTGTAAGTGCCTTCGGTTCTGTTCGAGCCCGGAACAGACTTGTATGGATTGTATGTCTGACATTACAAATTGAGATATAAAGCTGATTTCTTTCAAATATATTTCTGTTGGTGGCGGAGAATTTATTCTTTTAGCTTAACACCCTTCTCTGAGACGTACGAGCTCAGAGGTTATGTAGTTGAAGGTTATCAGCGATATATTCCCAATTTGGTAATGTGACATGCTGAGTGTTGCTGTGAAATGATCATTGTGTTGATTATTTGTGATAGGATCATTTATTTGATCGTCTATCCTGGTGATCATTTCTATGATCATTTGTTGACCCAAAGCATGGCTTTTGTATAAAGTATGTTTTTGTGGACGTGACTTAGTTGAGCCTCACACCTCGGGAATGGTCAAAACAGGAAAGATGCGGCAAGGTTATGAGGGGTAGCGCCCTTTAGGATATGTGCATTTCCTTCTGGAAAAGGGTGGTATCATGGTATGGAGCCCAGATACTTACTCATGTTGAAAACACTTTGTTATGATTGTGTGAATTGATTACGAGCGCTCGGTTGAAAGGTCCCAAAGGACCGGGGGATGGCATATTCGGTCAGTTGTTACTCTGTTAGGGGTAACCCGGCCTTGTGTTGGTAGAGATCCGGTTTGGTTCTCGGGGATGTCCATCCAGAGGCATTCTCATGTGCCAATGGGAAGTTCCTTGGCCTGATCATTCGTTGGAAATCCAATTCCCAATACGAAACTTGTACGGTATTAGTTGTAGAACCTGCCATTCACTTATGGTGGTCACCACTGTTTGGATGGTAGCTATAGTAGGCATAGTTCGAAATGTCTATGTTGGCTAAGATTTATATTATACTTTCGAAATGAATTTTTCCTACACTATGCACTAGTAATAATATCAAATGTTCTTTTAATGCGTATCAAGCATCTTTGACTATCATAAGGAGAAATCTCCTCCGATTCTGCGTTTGCATTGTTTGTGTGTGCGGGAGGCCTTATGGTAGTCTCATTTTTAAAAAGCATTGCGAATTGACTTTGAAAATCTTATGTTGAATGTTTTAAAAGATAAACTGTTTTTGTTGCTCACACCAGTCCCACGACTGATCCGGAGTTTATTGTTTCTTTCCTAAACTCTGGGTGCTCATTATTTTCTACACGAGCAGTCTAGAGTTGGGTTTTTCAGATAGTTAGATATAGTGGATTATCTGGAGTTAGTTCAGTCTTTGGATCGCACCAGTCTTGCTTATCTTTGTTCATCGTTATTGGGAGTTCGAGCTTCTGCTGGATTGATTCTTGGAAATGGAGTTGTAGTTATTTTTGGAGTTCTTCCTTGAAGACTATTTTAGAGTTATTTGTTCCGCTGCTAGATGTTATCATCTATTTTCTTTTCCGCTGCTATTTTATTGTATCATATCTCTGATGTATATTGATATCTATTGGATCATCTGTTGTATCAGATATTGTATCAAAGCTGTATATCAATGTATTATTCTTTTATTCCGCTGTGTTGTTCACTTAATGATTGTTATAAGCTCCGGTGAATCGGATTTGAACGGTCGGATCTATGGCATTCGAATACGATTTGAAGTATGGATGTCGATTTTCGAGCGGGCAAAATCCGTGTCGTTACAATGTAACGCCTATTATAGTTAGCCATAGGTAATGAAAAAAGAAAGGATTTAATGAGTAAATAGAGAAAATTTTAAATGAAGGAATTGAAAGGTTCGATGTTTCTTTTAAAACATATTCTCTCTTTTTCGTTTGAGGTACTCTTTATCGATAATTCTTACCCATACTTTTTCTCTCCTTCTTCCATCAAGCCATGGGAGAAAATTATAATGGCTAATAGGCAAAAAATTCAAAAAATAAATAAATTAAAAGGAGGTGATTATCTCTTGATTGTTACAAGACCTGAAGATTGATTCGTTGAATCTACGAATCATCTCGTCATTCAAGGCTTTTCTCTTAGCTACATCTCAAGATATCTTTTATTGTATTTATGAAATTCCACCATATCTATATGCTTTGAATCTTTTTCACTTGTATGTTTTTCAAAAATGATTTGGATTATCTTTCTTCCCTTGAATCAGTTGAATGAACTTTTAATATAAATTACGTTGTCTTTCCTAACTATTGTTCATATGTCATCTATGTTAATAATCATAGATTTATCATTGCTTATGTTTGCATGTTCGTGTTGTATGTTAATTTAGATCTTATTTTAATTATCACAAATTTATATATGCCTAAGCCGTCTAATTTAATTTTGTTTCAAAAACTATTCTTTGAATAATTTTTATTTTGAAAGTAATCTTGTTAGTTGATTAAGTTTCATGTTGTAAAGTTAGAGATCGAACTCATGTTATTTTAATCTCATGTTTATAAGTTTTAAATTGCTTTTAGAATAATAAATTAACATAACATTATTATTTAGGTTGTTGTTAAGAAAACACCAATTTAATCTACAATTTATAAGTTATCTTTTCAAAAAAAAGGGAACTTTAATACTTTTGATTTCTTTCTCAACTAATGTCCCTTAACTAGTTTATAAGTTAAAGGCATCTTTATTACAAACATCCCTTAACTAATTCTGTATTTGTAAACACTCTTACCTTATTCGACCTACAATTAGCAATTGTTGATTTTAACTGTGAATATTACTGGAATGAAGTAAGAGTTCAAGTGCTATAGACTATAGAAATTTACTTGATACTATCCTGGCAATTACTTGCTGGTATTTATGGTTCAAGAGGAACCAAAAAATATCTAATGATGTTAACACCCTAATCGACAATTTGATGTACGCTGTTGCAATTTTTAGTTATAATTGGATTAAATCCAAACTACAAATTGGCTAAACATATATACTTTAATGAATTACTTAGTAAAATTAAAAACACATTGACAACCTAAATGTAATTTTTTTTACAACACCATGAATCGCAATATGATTGTCAGCACCGATATAATTGACCATCTTAACGAAGATAACTAGTTGAACATGTTATTTTTATGTGAAAACTAAGATCATCCCATTTCTACCATTTCTTTGCTAGTTACATGTGTATATGTATACATGTTACTTGGATACATATATAGGTGTAGTGATCATGTTCTTGTTGAGCTTTTTAAGGTTTAGTAGGATGTAACTAGCATGATCGACTATTCTATGGCTCTTCGGTGACTGCACTGTGGATGTTGAGGGATATCTTTCGATGGCTCCTCGTGGATTTTGGCTTCATATTTTAGCTTCTAGATGTGTTTCTTCTTCTCTAATTCTACACATTGACTTGGTTTGTTAGCTATATTCTTCAGCTTGGCTAGACTACTTTCTTCATGATCTCTTCTTGACTAAGGATTTTTCTTTTTGCTTTGGGTCTTAGTAAGTTACTTGGAATTTAGTATTTAGGTTTCGAGAGGGTTTTTTCTCTTATTTGTATTGAGGGAGATGGTTTCTACTACCTGGCAAGCTTGTTGGCAGCTCCTTTTTAAAAAATTGATTTATTTATTGTATATACATATATTTATATGAATATATATGTAAAGGTAAATCCTATTTTATCATAAAAAAATATTGTTCAGGACGAAAAATGCATATATATATATATATATATATAAAAGGGTAATTTTTCCGTTACGGTGTAAATCCTAACACTAAAACAATGTTCACATTAACTATGTACACTTGTTATATCTTGCATTTGCACTTTCACGTTTAAGGGCATTTGATGCACCCATTACAACACGCCTATAACCTAAAATTAAACTTAAACTAATTTTAAAACTAATAGAGTGAAATGATGATTTCATTCAAAATTTTAGATTAGATCTAAAATTAGTTTAGATCTCATAAGCTTAATTGAGATCAAAATGGAAAGAAAATTTTGAAATCACGCAATTAACTCGCTTACAACAGGACCAGTTCCATCATTGGTATCAGAGCCAAGTAGTTTATATGGTCTAAATTAGTCATATTTGAGCCAACTAATTAAGTTTACCCATTTAGTAGGGTGTCTAAAAAAGTATTGTCTAGGTTAGGATTGGGTAAATAAGTGCCCCGCCCTACCTAGCTAATCGCCTGGCCTGAAAGTTGAAATGAGCCCAAAGGTTATCCTTAAAAGAAAAGACAAATTTTGAATTTGGGCCTTGGGCTTAGTTTTAAAAATCTGTTTTGAAATTAAAATAAATTTAAAATTTAAAATGTTAAATTTAAAAGTAGAGATGTATTATAAATGTTATAATATGTTTAACAAAATTGTTTTAAAAATTTATAACTAAATATCAAAAATTAATTATTTATTGATTAAATTAATAAATTATATATATTTAATTAATTAATTAAATCGTATATAATGTATATAACGATATGTGTTACATTGTCTTGAATTATTTAAGGTAATATAAATATGTATGAAATTTTAAAAATTAAAATAATTACATTAAATGTTTAATTAAATAGATTAATTAAATGTTAGATAAAATAACACACATAGTAAAGATACATATGTATAGCTATATGTGTTATAGTACTCATATGCAATATAAAATGTATAATAGAATAATATAGAATTAATTAAAAGGTAATTAACTAAAATATACACATATACTGATATGTACATATAAAAAAACTATAAATATTACAGTTGATTAACAATCTTAAATTATTTAAGATGGGTGAATTAAAATTTTAGAATTTTTTTATTGAATGAATTAAATTAATTGAATATTATTTAATTAATAATAACTAAATAATTATATAAGATTTAATAATTTATATACACGAGAATATTATATAATTTAATTAAATTATAAAAGGCTATAAATAAATTAAACTTGTATACATGAATGCATAATATATGTGGAACTGAAAAGAAACCCAAATTTAATTTGAGGAATAAATACATATGGGTAGTACGTATTCCATGATCATAGATGTTCCCGACACCTGGACCACGAGGGCATTTCAAAAGGGTTATGTTATTCCCTAAATCAATAGCACTCAATCAAATATATTGAAGATTATGAATCTGTAACATAATAATAGTCCTATACCATTTATATATTAAAAATTACTTACATACCCACTAGTTGTTGTGCAAACTCAAGCTAGGGGTGGTATGTGTAATATTATTAAAGCAAGGTAAGGTACATATTCATATTTGTTGAGCAACTAAAGGTACATACATCTATACTTAGGCCATCGCAAAATGGTGAGTATGAGCAAATAATCTCTTTTGATTTGTTAAGCAATCTTAAGATCAAGATTGAGATTAGGACAAAGATCATGGTGTCAAAGTTTGGAGTATGCCTTAGAGGTAATTATGTAACTTGTTACATATATCTAACTCGTTGACCAATCTTGTTTGAAATAAAGGTATTTTCTTTCTATGATATACTTGATATAATATGGTTATATTAATTAATTAATTTAATTAAAAGTATATTTAATAGAAAATCCATAGTGGTATGTTTTGTGATAGTAGTTACAAAGTGTTGTAACCGTGAGTAATTTCACAATAAAATTAAACAGAAGATTGGATACGTGCACAAAGTTTATGGATCTAATTCCTGTTTTATATTTGCAAGAAGATGTTAAAATTAAAATAAATTTTAGTTTAAAGTTATATATGTTTATATACAATAATTTATGATTTAAATATTTGCATACAATTTTAATAGAAACGTAGGTTATTGTTTTTATTATATAACATTGATCTAAAATACTTTTTTTGTCTATTATGCATGATAAGTGCTAAAACTAAACAATTTATTTGTATATTATTATTATTTAATGTTTGTCTGATTCAATAAATTCATGTCAAATAATTTGTATTTCTAAAATTCAGTTTTATATTTTTTTAAATTAAGTCGTCATGTCAAATGCCATTGAATTTTTTTCAACTTAATTTTTATTTTTTAAAATTAATATAATTTTTGCCTGTAATCATTTATTTGATTAATAATATTATATTAATTGATAAAATTCCAAAAAAAATTCCTACACCCTAAAATATGTTTTCAAATTTTCAAAAATTATAAAACTTGGATTTTTATCATATAATTATTTTATATTAATTTATTGTGGTCGAAACTACTTAATTCAATATAATATTCATATATTAAATATTTAAAATTATTGCAACTTCAGATCTGACATGTTTTCTAATTTGTAAGTTAAAAAAATTATATATGTATATAATTATTTATTGCTATTTAATGTACGATATATAGTTATATAAATAAATAAATATCTCTTAGAATATTTTAATGATAAAACATATTATATATATAATCATTTGAAATTTATAACTATATGTTCATGTACATATTGGACAACATACAATATGTACAAAAGGAGATAATGTGTCCATTGCAATTTAAATCCCAACATCTATATACGGGCATGTTATTCCCTACGCAAATTGCTATATTACACATGCACACACACATATATGTATATATGTCCACAATACGTACATACATACATATATGTTTGTATACTTATATAAATAAAACCAAAATTACTAAATACCAATCTATAATTTATAAATTTAATAAAATCTTTGTACACAATCTGTAAACTACAATTTGTGTGGTTAGAATATATTTGGACATAGTAATATTTCATGCCATGAATAAATTATTAATTAATGACATTTAATGAATCGATCAATTCAAATTAATGAGAGAAAATGAAAGACTTCTCTCT
Organism: Allium cepa; assembly: GCA_030765085.1. Classification (NCBI taxonomy): domain Eukaryota; kingdom Viridiplantae; phylum Streptophyta; class Magnoliopsida; order Asparagales; family Amaryllidaceae; genus Allium; species Allium cepa. The sequence goes on along the minus strand of CM060941.1, from coordinate 489,109,904 downwards.
TTATTTAATGCAATTTATGCTCTCAATTAATTACTTGTTTTAGAAAAAGAAACGAAAGGTTTCCATCCCTATGTATTAACTCTTATAAATAAATATTAGGTGTATTTGGTACATTATACAATTAAAATTAAATTTATTTAAAACTTCCCTATAACTAATGTAAATAAAATACATGATTTCTTTAAACCAAATTTAGAAAAGTTCTAAATGAAGTTTAGACTTCAATAGACCTATTAAAGATCTAAACTGCTAATTTTTATGAAATTCATTCATTTCTTCCCATGCTGGCTGACCCTGTTCCTTCACATGGATTAGGAGATTTATATGATACAGCCAAAAAAGTGTTACCCATTGCTTAGGGACCATGGATTAGGGCATATTTTCACTTCAAAACCCATGCAAGTACCAATTTACCAAACCACTAAAACATTTATGCCTCAAGCTTAAGAATCCATTTATCCAAGACAATGTATTATATTTTATGAGTTTTGAACTCTTAAGTGTATCAAGAATATAGATATTTGATCTATACTCGATCACGTATGAACGCTACATAATGAACAGTCATAATTCGTATTGTATGAAACTTCATTGAAATTGGTTCATCGAAACTAAGCAAATAAACCATTGTGTAAAATCGTTATTCAATACAGTTAATCAAAGCAAAGATTTCCTTTAAACGGTTTGATTATTTTTAAAAGGAAAGTGAATGTTCAAGAATGGATGAAACTTAGGTACAGTTGGGATGAAGAGAGTGGCTTGACACCTTTGCATCGTAAGGGACATTGGAAGCGAGGATTGTATAAAGTACTAAAAGATACTTAATATAGGATAAGAACTGTGATGTCTATTCCAAATTATATTATATAGAAAACTGTTTTTTGTAAAAGTGATTTATAAGAATTTAATATATTTGATCAAAAACTCTCGACTGTAAACAAGTTATAGTAAAAAAAATAAATAGCCCATAATAAGTACTTGAATGAAGCTTTGTATTTCATACGATATTATTATAATGGAAGAAATAGTGGAAGTATGTCATATAATACTTATCAGTTGATGATGTTATATCCAAAATGTACTATTTGTTGTAGGTTAAAGTGAACATTGTAGATTGACAAAAAATAAGGCTATTGGGAGATGAAACCAAAAGCAAGCTATTGAAGGTTGATGGTCTTAAATCTATCACAAATTGACCAAATTAGCTATCGAACATTGGTGGTCTGAAAGCTATTGTTAGATGATGAGAAACAAGCTATCGTAGGTTAATAATCTTAAAATCGTCGTAGGATGATAAAATTAGCTATTGAAGGTTGGTGATCTCAGGGCAATCGCAAGTTTATGACTAATTAAGATATCATGGGATGATGTCTTAAAGTTTTTGCATGATGGTTAAATAAACCATTGAGCAATGATATTTCCGAGCTATCATGATTCAGTAAGATGTCAAAGGTTGATTTACTTGAGCTATCACATGATGACCTAATTGAGTATCGAGGGACAACATATTAAGCTATTGCAAAAAGATAAAAGAAGTTATGAAGTGTTGGTGATTACTAGCTATCACATGATGATATAGCATGCCGTCGAGTGCTCATGATTACCAACTATCACACGATGATAAAGTAAGCTACCGAGTGCTGGTAATGTTTAGCAATCGTGTGATGACTAGTCTACACGAACTACGCATCCAGCCTACCACATAACACATCTTGAATGGGTCAGCAATGCCATGTCATCATGATTTAGGAGTGAGGTTATGCCACATGTCACTTCAAACATATGCCATATCAGAAAATCATGTCCTTCCGTTTTTATCGAATAGCACTTGTCTTGAATCCAAAGGTCAAAGATTTCTAAAAATAGGCATGTACCTTATATGAGAGGGAATTCTAGATCTTCTTCTTCCTAATTTTTAAATTTTTCCTAGATGTATAAGAAAGAACTAGGAATTGGGATTTCCATGACCATTAGGTCAAACTGAAACCAGACTTTTGGAATCAAGGACTTTTACTTCGAAAAATTTGCATATTTGACTTCCATAAACTTTGACTTACATACGTGACATGATCTATGCCTTGTACAGTCCTTGTACTTCGAAAAATTTGCACATTTTACTTCCATAAACTTTGACTTACATACATGACATGATCTATCCCTTGTATGGATTTGCATATATGATTAAAGAAAATTGAATTGAGTAATGAACTAAGGTCCCTCTTTCAATTTGAATGCTTGAATTTGCATAAGCCCTAAATTTCATCCTAACATTAAATGGTACTTTTATTGAGAGTCGAACTCAAGGCTAAATTCATTCCTATGAAACTAAACCAATTTCTTTTATTCTTTGTTCGTGGTTGTTAAGTCTTAACAAGAGTCATCAGAACCACATTTGAGTATTCTGAACCATTCACGAAGTATTCAACAATTCAACAAGGAATAAGAAATTGATATAAGGAACTTAGCCCCTCAAACTTTAGAAGAAAAGAAGAGGATTGCATAATATAGTCCAAACAAATGGGGTTTGAAACTATTCGATATGGGGAAAGAGCCAATCTTCACTTTATCAAACTAGTTGAGTAGAGAGAAGCTAAGCCAAGGGCATAAAATAATATCGAATCAGGAAACGATCCATTTTCTCAAGCTAGATGAAGCATCCAACTTTAGTTAAGGGATAGTTTTCAAGACAGAACTAAACCGCAACTTTAATAAATTTGCTCAAAAAAGGAAGGATGTTGTCAATTTGACTCTTGTTGAAAAAGGAAGAAATCCTCAAATAATGAAAAGGATATTGGATGAGAACCAAGAGGAAGTTGTGAAACCACAAAAAAAAAATACAGAAGTGAACATGAAAATCATATAACTAGAGGACCAAAGAGTAAAATTGTCACTCCTCTTTGTATTTCTCAAGGGAGGGTGCATTTCTCATAGCGGACATATTGAATTATTGGACTTCTAAGAAAACCACAAGAAGGGAAGATAAACATGAAGACGAAGAATATTGCTATTATCATAAAGCAAACAGGCACCATACTAATGATGTAGAGCTTTATCAGGGATTATTGAATATTATGCAAGGAAGGGAGAGTTATAGAAATTCATTAAATATGAGCTTTCAAAGAATTAGAAGAAAGGAAAAATAAGTTCTTAAATAATAGAGAGTAAAATTGATAATCATGACTATATTTTTAGAAAGTGGACAACAAATGAAATGGAGCAAAAGCTAAGGAAAAGCCTTTGGTCCCGCTACAAGGCTTGGCTAAAGTAATCATCCAAAGAGTGGTGGTTAATTAAGCCTTTGATGCCGCACCGGCCCTGGTCAAAGCACTAATCCAAGGGAGATGGATGAGAAACCTATGGTCCCACTACAAGGCTTGGCCAAAGCAGCCATCTAAAAAGTGGCGGTCAATTAGCCTTTGATCCTGCCGTTGGGCATAGTCAAAGAACTCATCCAAGGAAGATGGATGAGAAGATTTTAGCCCTGCCACAAGTCCTAGCCAAAGTAGCCATCTAAAGAATAATGGTCAATTAAGCCTTTTATCTCAGTGCAAGGCTAGATCAAAGCACCCATCTAAGTGAGATGGACGAGAAACCTTTGGTCCGTCATAAGAATTGACTAAAGCAACCATCCAAAGAGCGGTGGTCAAACAAGCCTTTTTATCTCACCCTCGAGCCTAGTCAAAGCGCCCATCCAAGTGAGATGGATAAGAAATCTTTGCTCCTACCATGAGGCCTGACCAAAACAACCACTTAAGGGTGGTGGTCAGTGAAATCTTTGGTTCCGTTGGGCTAGACCAAAGAAACTATTCAAGGAAGAACAAAAGGAGATAAAAACTACTACATAAGTCCTATTGAAAGTACAAATGTAAACGAAATAGAAGGCAAAGTTATATAACTCTATCATTTGGTATGGGAAAATCATTAATAGAAAAGCACACAGGCTATATTATAAGGAACATATAGATAGCTCATCAGAAGTCATAATGAAATTAGTACACAAGTTTGTTATTACACAAAAGTCATAATGTACAATAATTATTCTTTACAATGAAACTAGAATTTACAAAAAAATATTTTCACTGTTCACTAATTGAGTCGACTTCCTTGTATAAAATTGAAGGTCCCCTAATTTCTGTAGGAGCATCCAGACTATGAAATATTGGTATCTTTTGTAGCAAGAAAGATATGCTTTCCTCAATCTACTATTTCTTTCAATGCCTAAAAATATGAAGTCGTTTTTAAGTCAATAGTAACTATGACTTCAATTAATAGTTGACAAGAGAATCAAGATTCAAATCCCTAGCAAAATAAAATTGCACTAATTCTAATTGATCTTTAAGCTCTATTACCTTATTCATTAAGGTTTCTAATGCAGTAGGAGGGTAGACAATATGTTGAATGGCCATGAGAAGGTATTTCTTTAATTTCCTCTCCTTATGATGAATAATATTAAGGGAGCCAGCATAGTCAATATGAACCAACGATGCATTTTCATGATTTTTTTAGCACTATTTTGTTAGGAAACTTTATGGGACAACCTCCATTTATCAACTTAAATTTCTTTAATCTTTAGTGGAAGCTTATCGTTTTGGCACTTCAAAGTCTCTACTTCTAATATAAGTTCCAAGAATATTCCGATGAACTTATTTTTCCAATAATCCTTTATTTTTTGACTGCACTCTAATTTGAAGGATCTACTCAACCTTGCGAGTTCAACAGATTCACTTTCTAGAGTTGGATTGGTTATGTTACTATCACACACCAAACGACCCTAAGATGAAGAAGAATTATGGGAAATCGTTTTTTTAGGGACTTGGCTGGAGTGGGAATAGGTAACCCTTTTTCACCCTTGGTTAATTTAGGCTCGTACGACCGACACTCATTCTTGTCTTTCATTATGCCGACTTCCAAATGAAAAATGCATTAAATCAGTTAAGCAACCTCTGCATCACATTCCTACTATTGTTGAGGGCCAGATACAAACCAAGCTTTTCAACAATCTTGAAATTTCGTTGTCCTTAGAAGCAATTTTCCCTTCAAGATCCTTAATCATCTCGAAAGCCTTCATGATGGATTTCTCACAAATGTACTTCTCTTACCATTTGTTATCTTCAGCGTTTTCGATAGACGATAAACCAAAAAAAGAACGGGTAGGTGTTCTCTCAAAGATTTTATTAATTTGGATCAAATGCTCTCAAGACATTGATTAATGTTAGAATCATTAATAGATAAGATTAATTCTTAATTCTAAATCAAAAATTAAACAATAATTAATTCTCAACAAAAGAAAAAGGAAAATAGAAGCAACAATAAACTTTTCATTAATAGTTAAGAAACTACTAAGACTATTACATACAAAAAAAAATAACCTTGAAAATTGAAATGTTGATAATTCTTTGTATGAGAAAAGAGACTCATATCTTTTAAAAGGAGGAAGGTGAATTGTAAAATCTAGTACGTAAAGGTGCTTCGATAGTAGGAGGAGTGTTAATTAGAGGAAACCCATGATAATCCTATTCTTTAAGAGGAGGGGTGAGTTCACCACACAACAGTTTGGCATAATTAATTTAAATTTTATAAATGAATTGGTTTTTGTTATCCATTAAGAAACTAAAATCTGGGTTTGGAAATTGAGTATACATGTGATAAAGGTCACGAATAAAGTAATATTTTGATAGGAGGGATTTGTGAATCAATGGATAATTTTATTTAGAAGTTCTTTTTAATCTGATCAATTAAATTAATTTATCTTTTTACATAGGAGATGAGTACAAATAGGTGCTAATTTAGTGGCCGGTGATCGTATGGAAACATAAACTTAATAAACACCATTGCAATTTCAATTTAAAAAAGCTAAGTGACATAAAACAACACTAAGGTTCCGAAAGAATAGACTTTTTATAATATACAGTAATAAATCTATCCGCACTAAACTTAATATTTTCATAAGGGAGAGAGTCAATATTTAAATGCGCAACAGGGACTCTATGTAAATTCCAACACTCTCTTGGACGAGGATCAGATTCATGCAGGTCCAAGTACCTCTCGTGGAGATGTCTAATTAGGCCTCCCCAATTATTGCCAAGAAAATAAAGCCAGTCATGGAAAATCGACCATACACCAAATGCAGACACTGTATCAAGTTAGCCCTATCCAAATCAATATCCAAAATAGGGTAATCAACTCTTTATTTTCTTTACAAAAGTTGGTCTAATGAGAGCATGATTTTTTTAGTAGAGGTGCAACTCTTTTATTTTTGAAATCCTCAAGATACATAAAGACATTTTAAAAGCCTCGTATATTTATTATTCAAGTTGTTTAAATCCTTGCATAAACTTTTCCCTTCTCTATTAATTCTTAAAATTTCATCTCTTTTTTATTTAATATAATCTCTTCATAATTCCTATTTTCCCATCTATGATGATAATTAAGTAATATTAAGAACAATCAGCTATAAAGAAGAATGAACCAAGGAACAAGATTGGGTGATGAAACTACCCATGGAGGAGTCACTATAATGCTTGGCATGAAAGATCGAACCCGAGGAGCTTTAGAAGGAGATCGCCTAATCTTCTTGACTCAGGAGGCACTTATTTGCCAGTAGGATTTGTAGAATGGGGTTTTATCCGACCTTTTGTCGACATTATAAGAAGGGAAATCAGATATGTGTTTTGGACCATGAGGAATTCCAAATCCACCTTGGGTTGAGTCATCATCCCCATCCTTTCTTAGCGAATTACTATGAGCTTGGTCACCAGCATCATCGCCCCATCATTATTGTCATCATTAGACTTATATGCTTCATTACTCTCCGACTTTGCATCGTCATCATTTGATGAGATATCGTCAAGGACCAAAAACTTAGCAGCATGATAATATCATGTCCACAAACTCAGAATAATCCCTTAGGATGAGGTTCAATAGAATGTAGATTTTCTTTTATGATTATTCTTGTAACATGAAGTGAAGGGAAGTCCATGTTCGTACATCGGTCAATCCTGATAAGCGATGAATATGATTGCCATGGAACACCGGTCCTTTCACTGAGCGAGAACATCATTCAAGAAGGAAGAGATTTTGATTTGATGGTGTGTAAAGATGACTTCAGTTTGTCAATGGAAAGTTCATTCATGCTTAAGTCTTTTTCCAAAGAAGGGGCTCGAACTAAGGTTACTTTAAGATCAGAAATATTGTACTGAGTCTGAGCAAATGTGTCCTCCAAAACTTTCACCTTACCCTCTGATTCTTGGGATCTTTTCTTTTCTAAATTTAAAAGGGTCATAGCTATATTTTTCAGTGGACAATGACTCATTATTAGATTGGAGGTCACGAAGTTGGACCTTAAGAGCCAATATCTTCTAAAAAAGAGAAGAGTTCAGTTCCTGCAATGAGGACATTCTTGGAAGAATCCAAGGATGATTAATGGAAATTAAATAACTGTCTTCCAATCTAAGAGGATCTGACATAGAGTTAGTATTGGAATAATTAAAACTTATAAAACATCAAAGCAAGAAGAAGAAGAGAAACAATACCAAGATGTGATGTTGCAAAAGGTACGAGAGTTTTCTCGAAAGTGAATAAGAATTTTTCGAGGGGCTAGAGGAATGGTGGAAATAGAACGGAGAGTGCTTGTTAGTAACTCCTTAAAGCTTGAGGCATAAGGAATTTCCATTCTAGAATGAGGAGGAGGAACATCCTCGAAAGAAAGAGACTTAAGTTCCAAAGCTTGTTGAAGGAATGTTGTAGGGTCACGTAGAGGATAGCCTATAACATCGATAGTAGGGCTTTGAACCAGAAGGGTGACCATAGTTGTGTTAGTTGTAGTGGCTAAAGGTAGAAACATAGTGGGTCGACCTCCTTAGGCTTTTTGAAGGGAGACTCAAAGGAAGCAAGTGCATCCCTAGAACTTTTCCACTTCTTTTCCTTACCCGACGCCAAAATCTCTTCTACAATAGTGATAGGAGAGGGCGAAATAGCTTTAAAGCTTGGTGGCTTCCCTATAACCTTCGAAGAAGCGGGCTAACCAAAAGATAATTGCCTGACAATAAGATGGTAGCACCAACCCATTGCATATTTATTATGTGATACATGTCAGACAAGAAAATATTTCCTTCAATATGAATGATAAAGCTAGGGATAAGACCTAAGGGGAAATGTAATTTTTACATAAATCTAACTTAATAATCAATCTTGTTCGAAATAAAAGGTGTTTTTTTCTATTATATAATTGATATAATATGTTGTATTAATTAATTATTTAATTTAAAGTATATTTAAGAGAAAATCCATACTTTGTGATACTACTTACAAATAGTTGCAATTATGAGTATCCAATATAATAAACATATCATTTTGAGTATTCCTAGTCAAGATATAACTGGATTAGACATTGATGCATCCATTGAGACCAGAGTACATAAATCTGTCCAAATGTTGAGCAGTGTATTACTCATAGCTACTAAGGAACAAAGGGTTTAGGTACCGATAGTTATAGGATAACCATGGAATGACTCACTTGATAGATTTCTGTTGGTTAATATAACTAAGGTCAAACAGAAAATACCAATCTGACAATATTACATGGTTTTCTTGACTTATGAATACTTGTTGATCTTAATGTGGAAGATACACTTTGATTACAGTTAATTTTTTGCATGACATCCATCGAACGACTATAGTTGGGTTGAGCGGAAGCGAATTGAAAGTGAAACATTATTAAACGGAGGATTCGTCTCCCCGGTTATATAAGGTTAGTATCACGGTCAACTGAAGTCAACTCAAAGTCAAATTCTTTGACTAGAAAATTTTGGTTAATAATTATTATTATTATTAAACAAAGGACTTTGCGGTTGGATTACAAGTTGAATATGGACGATATTGGAATTTTGACCATTAATAAATTTCATAATTCTAAGTGATATAGTTTTGATGAAGGCAATTGGTGTAAATAACTGTCACTATTGGGTATCGCTTAATAAGGTAAAATTAGATTTTTACTGATACCAAGTGGTATTTAGCCTTTTGATTAGGCAACACTCAAATGTACTGGACGAAATGAATTTGGAAACCATCAAGCAAGGAACCAAGTGGGGCAGCCTAAAAGTCTAGAAAACATGCACAAACAAAGTTACGGGGCAAATACAAACCAACTACAAGAGAAAAAGAATCAGAGTCCACCTAAATTGTGGATCATATCGATCCAACTTCCTAGATCGATACTGATTCGTATTTCTTCCATTGATGATGCCCATCTTATGCCTATCTACTCTTCTTTGTCCTAGAACCTATTTTAAGGGTTGTTTTACTGATACCATGCAATTCTCTATCGATCTCCAGCACTCAAAATCAGCAATTCCATTCTTTGATTGATCCATCATTTGGACTCAGGAACTAGCTAATAATGGTCAAAACAATTTTGGAATCACGAAGCCAATTACGAATCGAGCTCGAAAAAGAGTTCAAGACAATCCATTTGACCATCTTGTGGATCGGTACAAACCAAGCCGAAGGATCGGTACCGATCCACTTATCTTGTTGAGGTGACCACCATTTTCTCCAATGGACTTTGTCTTAGCATGGAAAACGAGTAAGATTATGGAGGCGAGTTTCCAAGCTTCCTATCTATAAATAGAGGGGTAGGGCTTATTTTTATGGATCATTTTTGGCCCTTGCTTTCCCTAACTCTAATTTCTCATAAACACTGTCAGATTTATACCGATCTATAAGAACTTCTTCTTGTAATCAGCAAGATAATCATCATAAAGTGTATGTATGCCAAGATTAGCCAAACCATAATAAATTTATATGTGTCCTTTTCTACTCATTTTCGTTCATATTTCTTCACTTTTTATTCTCTACTTAATCTTTTGGATATTTGTGTCATTTTTGGTTCAAACATTTTCATGTTTTCATTAAGAACTCCTATTCTTAGGCACTTGGATCCGTTATCGACTATTGGGTTTCATTGATCCAGGAGATAGATCTAATTTTCCAACATTATAGTTCTACTATTTAGATTTTCAATAATCTATGAGAAGATAATCACCATGGCCCCATCAAGGAGAGAATGTGCTACAAATTCCTGGGATACTAAAGATGCTGAGAACCAAAACATTCACCATATGGATGAAGCTGTCCAAACAAATCAACCAAAGATCCAAAATTCAGCTGATAATATGAGTAGAGTGGAAATGTATCAGATGATGAAATAGGCGAAGGACGGATTCTAGGAGAGTCACAACCAGATAAACTAGCAGATGTAGTAGAGATTGAGGCTGTTGAATAAACTCACGTAAAACAGCCAAAGGAGGAACATGAGGGATTCAAGTTCAAAATCTGAAAGTTCCTTGTCGTCCGACTAGTTACGGAGGGATAGAAAGCAAAAGAGGACTCAAAAAACTACTAGGACATCATATCAAGAAAGAAGACAAACCTTTGGTTTGGGTTTGTGGATCGATATCGATCCAAGTGGACGGATAGGTACCAATCCATAGGTATCGATCCAAATGATGGTGGGCCTAGAGATCTCCCTGAGGATGGCGATATGGATATGACTTCTGACTCGGCCGTGGAAGATCAGAATGCTGAATATCGAGCTGATACTATTGATACAATGCACAAGAATCAAATAGGGTAGATTGCTAGATGAACGAATCTCTAGGAGTCCAGAGAAAATAGGTATTGAGAGTATGCCAGAAAGCATTCACCAGGCCGAACATTCAAAATAGATTTCGATCACTATCGTTTAGCCTAACTTGTAGACCCAAAGTACCCGAGTGACATGGTCAAGAGGCTTGTAAGTGAATACCAATTTAGAAGTAATGATGATTAGAGTGCTTCTCCTAGTTGAAATTAGTTTGCTAAGGACATTTTGTGCGTGAAGTATCCACGGAGGTTTGCAATGCTACCAATGCTATTGTACGGTGGAAAGACAGGGTTAAGACAATAATTGATGGAAAATGGCATATGGACTCTTCCTGAGTGTCTTGTGCATGATATGTTGTTGTTTTCCCATTTTCCTAGAAGGAGTAGTGATGATGTGGTTCATTCAGCTCAAACCGAGATCCATATCATCTTTCTTTGAGTTGTCACAAATTCTTTTGAAGCAATTCCATTTACACACTTCATATCCGAATGATGTGATGTCATTACCGAACTTCTTTCGGGGAGCGAGAAAGTCATTGAAAGATTTCTTGAATCGGTTCCATACAACGGTGACGGAAGTAATAAATCTCAATGACGACATAATATTGATGACGTCAATTAGGGTATTCATCCCGAGATGGATATCAGGGAATGTTTGAGAGGAAACCCCCATCGATGATGGATGCTTTCTATAAAAAAGCTAATCAATTTTTGCGCTTGGAAGAAGCATGCATCGCCCCAAGAGGAACGTTGTTTGAAATTTGGATGAAGTGATACAAATAACCATTATTGCAAAGCTATCCGAAGTAAGTTTTAGAAACATGGATGTGGATATTAGCAACAAGAATAATAACTAGAAAAAGAGCGATATTAGGGCCAAGAAAGGAAAGCCAGATAGTAGGAATTGTTCCAGGGTTCCTAAATATGATAATTATACTGAACTAACTAACTCAATCGAGAATATCTATTTGGCAACTTAAGGTACCGAGCAGTATAGAAAGCTAGCTTCTATAGAGTCGACCGAGAAAAAGAAGGGATCTAGCAAGCTCTATAGGTTTCATGAGATGCACGGTCACAATACTAATGAATGCAGGCACTTGCGCGATATGATTAAGGAGCTGATTCGAAATAAAAATTGTACAGGTTTTAAAAGCCTTACAAAGTAGCAGGTAAGGAAATACTAATCCCCTTGGGTCAACATGCCGATGAGGGTAAGCTAGTACCAGTGGCAAGGAGCCTAGGCAGCATGAAAAACGTTTATAATTAACACAATTATCGGTGGACCACATCCATCCGACAAGAGTTTAACTAAGATGGACAAGTATGCTAGTGCTTTGAAGCATACTGAGTATGAGGGCTCTTTGGCAGTTAAGGATGGAACTCCTATAAAATAATTCAGAACCATGACAAATGACATTGTTTTTCAAAATAGAGATGTTGATGGGAGGAATCCCGACGATTGACCTATCGGTTATAATGGACATGATTAGCCCTACTATTGTACGAAAGTGTTGATTAACTATGGGAGTTCGTTCAACATTCTGTTAAAAAACCATACGGTCAGATGCTTCTGGAGAGCAAGGACTTGAAGCCGTGTAAATCTCAGATCCAGGGATTTAACGGGACAACTACAGAGCTAGTTGGATATGTGGAATTATCGATGGTACTTGGAGATGGCAAGCGCAAGAGAGTGAGGATTGCGCCTTTTGTTGTATTGGATATTTCCTCTACTTATAATGCATTTTTAGGCCAACTAGGTCTGACTGAGTTCAAAGTGGCTATAGCTTCCTGATGTTTGACGATTAAATTTCTTACATAGAACGGTGTGCGAATAGTATACGATAAAGGACTTGGCCATGAATGTTATGTTCCGAAGTTAAGGGAGGCGAGGCAATGTGAGAAAGGAAAATGTGTAGAGGAGACTCTTTGCATCAAGTATTTAGATGCATAGCTAGCAATGCCTAAGTCCTAGCTCAGGCAACATATTCAGTTCCATAAGGATATGAATCCATAGAAAGAGACATTGGACGGAAGAGCAGCTCTAGCCGAGCTAACAATTATTATCCCAATTGGTTGGGATGATCCAACACAGATCCTGAAAGTAGGATCATAGTTTGGTACCAAGATGATGAATGAGTTGTTTGGTTTTCTCTAAGCGAACCAGGATGTGTTTGCCTGGATGCACTCTGATATGTGTGAAATCTCGTCAGAGATAGCGAGCCATGCATTGAACATAATCCCAAATGCATTTCTACGAAATAGAGGCACCGTAACTTGGGTCTGGAGAGATCCGTTGCACTTAAAGAAGTAGAGAAGCAAAAGGACAATGGCTTTATCCATGATTCCTTATACCGAGAATGGGTGTCTAATCCAGTCTTAGTGTAGAAGGCTAATGGGAAATGTAGGATGTGCATCGATTAGTCTGACTTAAATAAGGTGTGCTCGAAGTACAGCTTCCCGCTTCCAACGACTGATTAGTTGGCAGACTCAATGGACATCAATTGCTTTCATTCATAGACACGTACCCTGGATACAAATAGATTCCAATGCACATCCTGGGCTAAGAACATACTAGATTTGTTACTGACTTAGGACTGTATTGCTATTTGGTCATGACGGTTAGGTAGAAGAACATTGGAGCCTACTAGAAACTGATAAACAGGATGTTCAAAGACTAGATTAGACGCTCGATGGAAGTTTACGTGGATGACATGCTCGTGAAGTTATGAAATTTTGGAAACTAGGTAGATGATTTGGCAGAGACGTTCAGCATTCTCCGAAAATATGGAATGAAGTTAAACCCTTTAAAATGCTCTTTTGGTGTTGCGTTTGCGAAATTTTTTAGGATTCATTATGAACTCCCATGGGATTGAAGCTAGTCTAGAATAGATAAAGGCGTTAAGGGACATGGAGGCCTTGAAGATAGTTAAGGAGGTCCGGAGCTTGAATGGAAAGGTTACCACCCAGAGCCGATTCGTCTCTGGAGTCATTGACAAATGTATCCCATTCTTTGACATAATTAAGAATGGAAAAATCCCAAAGGGAAATTTGAACTTCGCTTAGAATCAGGAGTGTAAAGATGCATTTCAGCGTCTGGTAGATCACTTGGAGAGACCTCCCATTCTCTCAAGCCAGTGGATAACGAGGACTTGTTTATATATTTGGCAGTGTCGGTGCATGCGTTGAGCATTGCACTCATTCGAGAGGAATCCCACATCCAACAACCGGTCTATTACATCTGTAAACGGTTGACAAGAATAGAAAGAAATTACCCAAAGATGGAAAAGCTCGCATACTGCCTATTGATAGCTTCAAGGAAGCTCCAACCCACTTTTAGGCTCATTTGATCAAAGTTCTTACCGACCAGTCTTTATGACAAGTCTTGCAATAACCTGATATTTCTGGAAGGCTGTTGAAATGGAACACTGAATTGAGCCAATTATAACCTATCACCCTCGAAGATCTATCTAAGATCAAGCTTTGGCAGATTTCATACTTGAATTCACTGTGTGATACGATACTCCAGCGAGCAATAGTGAGAAAAATGCTTGATGGAAGATGTACATGAGTGGTGCATTAAACGAACGCTGTTCTGGTGCTGAAGTTGTAATTGTCAATCCCGAGGAACGTTTAATCTGCTATGCCATGAGACTGAACTTTCCTACAACAAACATTGAAGGGAAGTATGAAGCACCGATTATAAGGACAAAAAATTGCCAAGGTGGTGTGCCAAGGTAGGAGGGAGTTTTAGGTGAAAGGAGAGAGGCTGGCTCCTTTTCTAAACCGAACCCTTGAGCTGCTCAATAACATTAAATATTACTAATAATGCATATTTCTAGAGAGGGAAATGCAAAGGCTGATTCACTGGCCAAGCTGGCCAGTGCTGGATATGCGTAGCTCATGGGCCTTGATCCGATGGAGGTATTGTCGACTTGCATTGACCGTACAGATGTCGATTGGATCTTGGAGACCGAGCATGAGAAGGAGTTATGGATGACTCCATAAAGAATTATTTGTAAAGGGGAATCATTTCAGAAAGGAAGATCAAACGACGGAAGCTCCTTCATCAAGTTTCAAGATACATCTTTTAGTAAGGAGCACTTTATAGGAATCTCAGTCCCATTGCAACGATGTGCCCACCAATGAGGAAAAACAAGTCCCAAGAGAAGTGCATGAAGGGGTATGTGGTGATCATACTAAGGCAAACCTTGGCAAAGAAGATTCTCCTTTATAGGTACTTCTGGCCAACTACTAACCGAGTTGCTGTTGATTATACTAGATAGTGTGATTAGTGCCAAAGGTTTGCTAAGATTCCGAGAGCCTAGCTGATGGAGATTACTCGAATGGTCGGTCCCTGGTCGTTTCTGGTCTAGAGAATTGATATTGTTGGTGCATTGCCGACATCTAAAGGTAGTGCAATGTACATCATCGTTGCAGTGATTACTTCACCAAATGGGCTAAAGAGAGCCATTAGACACAACTACTACAACAAAGTAATCAATTTCATGGTCTGGAACATCATCTGTCATTTTGGAGTCCCATAAGCAATCATTACTGATATGGAATCCGATTCGGCAGCACTGAGATTAAGGATTTCTACCACCAACATCGCATAGAGAAGGGATTTGCTACAATGACACATCCCAAGGCGAATGGATGAGTCGAATATGTAAAAAAGATTATTAAGTCCATTCGAAAGAATTAATTGGAAAAGGCTAGGGGCAAGTGGGCTGACGAACTTCCATTAGCACTTAGGGCTTATCGGACGACCCACAAGTTAGCGACTGACCATTCTTCGTTTTATGTAGCCTACTGATCAGAGGCTATGATTCCAGTTGAATTGGAATTACCTCCTAATCGAGTAATTCACTACAATCCATGGATGAAAGAACAACTCCTTTGGGAATCTCTTGACATGATCGATGAGAAGCAAGACGAAGCTTACTTGAGAGTAGCTGCACGTCAAAACCAAGTCGCCCGATATTACAATACCAAGGTCAGGAATCAGATCTTTGAGATCGGTGACCTGATTCTTAAACAAATCTTCCTAGGCCCTGGGAATTTAGGCCCGACATGGGAAGTCCTCATGCAATAGAGAAAAAACTTGGATATGGCACCTTTAGGGTATACATGGTTTGTGGGATCTCACTCTTGAGAGCATAGAATAACGAACACTTGCGATGCTATTTCACGTAGAAATAAATTCATACACAATTGAATAAGGCCATGTAATAAGGAAGAACCTACCATTCTACAATTCGTCCTTTAGATAGCTTAAGAGTTGTGAAACATGACCAACTCAAATGAATCTGCATGTGTAGTTAGGTGCCAACCAAACTTCTATGGTCTGTGATCGAGCCCTTGAAGTTCAACCATTCTTGGCGCCTAGAGATGGATGCCAGCTAACTCTTCTCCATGATGTGAGGGCAAGAGTAAACCAAATAGGACATGATTCGACCATCCATTGACTAACTCTTATCCTTGATGTAGGGATAGGAGTATAAACAAAATAGGATGTCATTTGACCGTCCATCAAGTAACTTTTGTCTTTGATGTGGGGGCGGGAGTATAAACCAAATAGAATGTGATTTAACTATCCGTCGACTAACTCTTGTCCTTAATGTGGGGGCAGGAGTATAAACCAAAATGGAAATGACTTAACCATCCATCCACTAACTCTTACCCTTGATGTAGGGGCAGAAGTATAAAAATTGGACATGACTTGACCGTCTCGTCCATCCATTGGCTTTGCCCAGAGTTTGGTTGAGCGCTAATGTCTTGCCTAAAGGAGGGAAAAGTTGGCAAACTAAAAAGGATGCGGTAAGACCGTCCATCCGATAACTCATGCTTAGAGTTCGCTAGAGCATCCGTGTCTTGTCTAGAAGATGGGGAGGCCAGAATGTAGACCAAAATGGAAGTCACTCAACCGTCCATCAACGGACTCTTCCCCATAGTTTGGAAAAGCAATGATGTTTTGCCTAAAGAAGGGCGAATTTGATGAACTAAAAAAGACGTGACAAAACCATCCATCCGATAACTCATGCCTGTAATATGTCAAAGTGCCAATGTGTTGCCCAAAGGTGGCGAGGCCAAAGATCATTGCTAGAGTTAGGCAAGATTTTATCAAAGCTTTGATCATCCCCCAAAGTTAGGCGTCCCCCAAAATGTCAACATTCAAACCTTGCGCAGAGTAGGCAAAGAAAAAGGTCCATATCTAGCGTTAGGTGGGATTCATATATGAACTTTAATCGATGCCTGAAGTTTGGCATGATCATGAGTAAACATCCTGGATTGGGAAGTCCCGATCACCATCTTAGTTGGTAAAAACCTGACCAATGCCTGGAGTAGTACGTTCAAAAATTGCATCCCGTAAAAGGATGCTAAACTTGCCATTTAAGCAAATTCATTTCAATCGATGCCCGTAGGCAGGCATGATCGCATTCAAAGTTCCTTTAATAGGAATACATAAGTCACCTTCGCAGGTGATCGAAGTTCGACCAATCTACAAGAGTGGACATGGTCATGTATGGACGCTTGAAGATAGGCATCCCGGAAATTTCCTTTATGTTCGCTTGAGTGACGAAAAGTCAACAAATTACTAAATGGCTAATGACTTAGACCGATTATAATCATGAAAGAAATGGATCATGAGTACATCGAATGGAAAGTGCATTTCACAAATACTTAGAGAAGTTCACAAAGACGGGACGAAACAAAAGTCTTTGTCGTTCACATTTGAAATAGAACTTGGAAAGAAAAGTACAATTTTTATTTACACCAAACGACTAGGGTCGAAAGAAATTAGACTCGAACCTAAAAAATCTAGAAAAGGAAAGAACACAATATTATTGAGCTTGGAACAATAGATTGCAAGAGCACATACCAGAATTATAGGGCTAGATCTCGGTAAAGCATTACGATGGATGACATATACATAACTCTTCACGGAAAGATAATGACCATTTGGAGGGCAATACGACTTGTCTCGGTTCAAAGCACACCATGTTTAAAACAATATGTAGGGAAAGTGTTATCCAACCTTTTGACTAGGCAACATTCGGATAGACTGGATGAAATGAATTTAAAACTATTAAGGTAGGAAGCCCAACGAGATAGCCCAAAAGTCTAGAAAACAGACACAAACAGAGTCACGGGGTAAATACAAACCAACCACAAGAGAAAAAGAATCATTGTCAACATAAGTGGTGGATCGGTATTGGTCCAACCTCCTAGATCAGTATCGATTCGTATTTCATCTACTTATGGTGCCTATCTTCTGCCTGCCTACTCTACTTTGTCCTAGAAGCCTATTTGAAGTGTTGTTTTTTGTTGATTCCAGGCAAAACTCTATCGATCTACATGAGCACTCCAAATCAGCAATTTCGTTCTTTTATAGATCCATCATTTGGACATAGGAACAAGTTAAGAAAGGTGCAAACAAGTGTGGAATCACCAAGCTAACCACGAGTTAAGTCTAGGGAAAGAGTTAAAGACGATCCATTTGACCATCTTATAGATCTATACTGATCCATGGATCTATACCGATCCAAGGTCATGGATCGGTACCGATCCACGTATTTTACTAAGATGCCGCCATTTCCTCCAGGGAACTTGGTCTTGGCATGGAAAACAAGGTGAGATCATGGAGGCAAATTTCTAAGCTTCCTATGTCTATAAATAGAGGCGTAGGGATCATTTTTATAGGCTCTTGCTTTCCCTAAATCTAATTTCCTGTAATTACTATCAGATTTATACCGATCCCTAACAACTCTTGCTTGTAATCAACAAGATAATCAATAAAAATCACTAAGTGGACGTAGGCCAAGGTTAGCCGGACCACTCTAAATTACTGTGCATTCTTTTCTACTCATTTTCATTTAAATTTCTTCACTTATTATTTTCTAATTAATCTACTGGGTATTTGTGCATTTTTGGTTCAAATACCAGATAAGCGATAAATTTGGCCATAATGTCACACCATCTGTTAAGTAAAGTGTGAATGTTAATATATAAACCGTTCGATATTAATCTCCAACGAAGGTTAAACCAAAAAGAGTCATATAACTTAATTATTGAATACTCTTGTTACCACCCAATTTAATTAAATCATGATTGTTATAAATTAATTAATATTAATGAAATATTAATTATTAAATTTTATCTTTGAATAATATTAAAAAGTGTGTATATAAAGTTATAAATACACTTATCGATGTACAATATTGATAGGCATTCGAATCGAGTATAAATGTGTTAAATATTGTTTGGGCAAGTAATTTTGAGGCCTGTGTAGGGCTTGTTATTTTCGAATAATGATAGGGATAAAGAGGGCCAACCATGTGATGGCTTGGTGAACAGGATTTTGAATTCGAAAGGAAAAGAGAAATGACAAGAGAGTAACAAGGATTGTGATTCTCTTTTATTCTATAGTCTCTCCTTTATTTAATCCCCTTAAGCCTCACTTTTAGAGTGACTTTTCAAGCCTCCATTTCTTCCTATTTCTGGCCAAAATCTGTAACGACCCGCCTTTTTGGACAGTTTAAACCGACGATCAAATACACATGCCGATTCCAAACCATTCAAAAGGGCAGATGGTTATTGGGGTAAATAAGAAAAGAAAAGAAAGAGAAATAAAGGAAATGAAACAACACAGAATCTCGCAGCGAAACGATAAAATATAATAGTCAAATAAACAGTTCATGAAGCTACTTACTATACTTTGACAATTATTTATACAACATTTATCAGAGTTATACATATACAACAGAACAATTAAAATAATGCAGCAGATAGCATGATGCAAGGGTAATAATAGTAATAGTATACCAAATCTTCGTCTTCATCCTCCAGAATAGATCTTCAAAAATTTGAAAAACTCAGGACTGACCCGAGCGTAATGAAAAGACAAAACACTCGAGTCAGGACTAAAATATCCTTATGAAAGTTAAATCAATCGTAATGGAATATGAGTGTAACGGCGTCAGAGATGTTTGCGGAGTTTGACATCTCATATCCAGTGTCAACGTGCGTGCAATAACTCAAGAGATGTTACGAGATTTTCCATCTCTTAAGGATCCGTTAAACTATCTACTATGTAGTAATGTACGCTAAGTAGATAGTTCCTATCAGTAATATAAAGTATCAAAATAGCGTTAAGGCGTTACCATAATCCCCCTTAACATATTTTTATAATGCCAGAGCCTATACAGCACCGTAAGCCCCACCGTAAACTGGTGGTTATCAGAGGGTACCCCATAGGTATAACACAAAACAAAACGTAGTGGTCGCGAATAGGATAATCAGTATGACAAGGTACACGAGGCAATACCAACTAGGATACTAGTAGTTGCGTGATCCGGATTGATGTTGAGCATAGCCAGCAGCTACCCCAACACCGCAAAACAACACTCCCAAATCAAGGGGTGCACCCAAATCGAATCACAAATGTAATAGATATGGTATCGAAGAAGTGTGTCCGCTCGAGATGGCGAACCTCAATGGCCCGGCGCGGCTCCTGTTTTAGTCATGTCAAGGGTCATCCAATATCGTTCTCTTTCTTCATTCAACGCGTTCACTAAACCGTCCACTTCATTCTGGATCAACATTTCGCGTATAATAGTTATTAAAGTGGTGTTCGGTATCGACAGAGAGTATATCCATATCCGATCCCGGTCTCTTTAATAACTATGAATTATTACACCGTTGGCTCTTTTACATTTCAAATCGATTCATAATTGATATCAAAATATCATGTTCGCTTCAAAAATCAAATCCATTTCAAATATCATCGTATCTATTCAAATGTAAGATTCCGTTTCAAAATCATTTTTCGCATCAATATCTCATTTCGATTTCAAAATCATTTCGAATTTCAATTTAGGTTGCAACTTCATTTAACCCAATTCGTATTTAAATTCAAGATTTAAATATAAACATTTCACCTTATTAACCAGCTTAGAATTTTAGAAAATAGTTTTAAGTAGTTTAAAAGTAGTTTTAAATAATTAAAACAGTTATAAATACTTAAAATCTTAAAATGGATTTGAAATAGATAAATTAGTTTAAAATAATTTAAATTGGGTTAAGTAGATTTAAAATAGATTAAAATGGTTTAAGTATTTAAAATGGTTTATATAACAGAGTAATTTGGAAAACAAAATAAAACAGCTTCAAAACTAATCCATTTCAATTATAACTTCTCAATCCAAATCAATTTCAATTTCCCTTCTACCGATTCAATTTCAATTTCGATTCAATCAACGTCAACTTTGACTTCAAATTTATTCAATTTTTATATTCACTTTCAATTAATTCAATTTTAATTTCGATTCAATCAACGTCAACTTTGACTTCAAATTTATTCAATTTTTATATTCACTTTCAATTAATTCAATTTCAATTTATATTGGTTTGGAGCTTGATTTTTCAAAAATATCCATTTATAACACTTAACAAAATTTATCCTTCAATATTCAAATTTAAATCCAAATTTCAAATATGATTCAATTTCAAGCTCAATTTCAAAATATCATTTTTATATCACTTTTACTTAGTAATACTCAAAGCTCGAATTAAGGTTAAATAAACATATCAATTTTTCGAAATTCAATCATATCCCGATTTTAAATTTCAAAGTCTTCACTTTAATTATTTAACAATTTCTTTTAACCAAAATTTATTTCAACATTTCAAACTCAATTTTCAATAAATTCGATTTCTATAAATTGATTTCTATTAATAACCTTTAAATCAAAACATTCAAATTAATTTCAAATCGATGATTTCAAATTTTTTTAATTTAGCCAAACCGGCGTCCGTATATAATTTTCTATCCTATGGCCAAGTGATTATTTATTTCAATTAAATGTCAGGGATGAATATATATCACTTAAATCAAATCACGGTTTCATATGTATGCATAACAGGATATATATAAGCAAGTAAACATCCAAACATTTAAATATCAACCAATAGCATCCATCGAAATAAATCATCCAATAGGCAATACAATTCATGCCAATTTCATAGTTATCAATGTCAGGTAATTTAATCGCAATTAAATTTTAATTTCAATTTAACTGTCAATTTAATTTTTCAACGGTTAATTCAAATGACAAGCTATATGACAATTAAATTTTTATCAAACAACGACAAATAAAATCATAACACTTCATAATGTCAAATTTAACTAGCATAAAGATATTTAGTACGTCGTGAGCGTTATAAAGCACTCACCTTGATTTTTACGATTTTAAATCAAATCGAACGACGTTCGATTTAACTCAAAATTTTCTCTAGCTCCAAATGATTCCAATCCAGTTGCATTGCGTAGTGCTCGACAAAACGATTGCAACGCAATTCGTTTCATCCGATTCCGACCTCGTATGACAAAGATACAACATTTTAAATATTACACGATTAAAATTATAATTAATTTACAAATCTTTTAATTATTATAACCTAAATTGCATCGCAGCCGTCCATCCCTGCAACTCCTGATCGTGGCCGCCCACCCCTTTCTCTTCTCGTTCGCTCGTGCCCACGTACAGGAACCCAACATCACGCTCTAGGGCTTTAGGCCGCACCCTCCACGATTAGCTTTTGGTTGATCAAAGACCACCCACAGATGCGCCCACGCGAGAGCCACCCACGGCCTGAAAGGCTCGAAGCTCGGTCGCCCCCTTTGCCTAGAAAGTCACGCGCAACGGTAGAAGGACGCGGCTGTCCCTTGCCTCCAACGATGATGATAACAAAAACTGACCGTTGGATGTATTCGTCTCTCCGCCCTCTACGTTTTTGTAGTTGAAAATATTTCGTAATTCCTTACGGATTTTGAGAAAATAGAGGAAGAAGAAACACAAAATTTCGGCCATTGGTTTGTATAAGAGGCAGCGGCTGTACAAAACCCTAGCTAATTTTTTATTTATTTTGTGAATAAATGGTCTATTTATAGAAAATAAAACGAACACTATTCATTCCGGTTTTCCGGACTCCGATTTACACGCGGTGACTAGTGTTTCTAGGGTTTATCCCACGTTCCGGACACAATGGAATAGGTTTCGGAAGCTAATTCGATCGTATGTGTGAGTTATGGAAATAAACGATCGATTTTAAATTAAATCGATTAAACAAATTTCTATGCGTTTTGGCTTGCCCCGGACAAACGGTAAATCCGATTGACATAAAATTTGAAATCTTACAATAATATCATATTACGGATCCGATGAAACTGGTTTCGACGAAATCCGAGACTGTTTGAAAAATGACTATTTTAACTCGTCAAATTAATATTAAAACAATTTCGCTGCGTTTCGAGCTGCCACGGTCAAACGAAAACTCTTATTGCTACGAAAATTGAAATCCGATAATAACAAACTATTACGGATCCAATGGAACTAATTTCGTACAATTCTGAGACTGTTCGAAAATTGGCTATTTTTCAGTCAATAATTAAATATAAAAATATTCAATTTTCACAGATTTACTTTTAATTAGATTTTAAAAGTTCTACAACATCATTCTAACTTAAATATGATAAAATAAAATTTTAAAAATCATTTTTAATCATATTAAACCCGTTATTCGATTATCCCTTAAATTCCAATTTTAAAAACTTATTAACTCTATTATAATCCCGATATAACTTACATTCACATTGGAAACCAATTTGAATCCTATTAAATCAAATTTCAATTATTCACTCTATTTTCATATATTAAATTTCAATATCAAATTAATCATATCAAATTCGGAATTTAATTATTCAAACATTTGTATTATTAAATTTAAACAATTTTGATTACTCTTAAATCACTATCTTTTGAAATATTCAAAACGAACTTATAAAATTTAGCCTTTAAAACTAATTCACATCTTAGAACCCTATTTTAATTTTACAGTTATTCAATTATTCAATAAATTCTAAATAATTAATTTAAACAATTTACCTGTTCAATATTCAATATTTGATTTTAAATAGATTTTACTTATCAATCAATTACTCTATTATACCCAATGAATTCAACATTTATTATTATTCCAAACGACTTAAAAATTTGTTTCTAACACTAAATCACGAAATCTTATTACATTAGTTATTTTAATTATCGAAAATTTACGGGTCGTTACACTCTCCTCCACTCAAAACTTTTCGTCCCCGAAAAGGAAAAAGAAGGGAAAAGGAACTAAGTATAGAATTCAACCTTAGATATACTTATTTCAAAGTTATCAACTTATAAAACAATGAAATTCCCTTTATAAATCATTACTATACTTCCACTAACTTACTCCAACGGCTTTCTAACTTTAAAGTTGGTTATCAAAACAAGTTATAAAAAAAATTTAAAACTTGAAAAATTTTCTAACACCCGGATTTACGGAAAATTTCGGCAGAGTCTCCTTTGCGCGGCTCGATCGGAAAAAAAATGACAGTATATATATCACAAATATACATCTCATCAAGTGATGAGGCATCCCACAGGGAAAAAGTGTAAAAGTACGGTATGTAATCCGAGATATGTACCTTATATATTATTAGCGAGCATATACGGCTAATATAGCGCGAAAGCGAGCTCCAAATGCGAAGCAAGCGCAATCCGCACCTACTAAACACTCAACAAACCATGAGAAACATGCATATATGAAAATAATATCAATATACATCATATAGCAACATACAACTACATGTGCCAACATAGCAAATGCAACAAAACAACAAATGCAACCATCAAATCAATTATCATCCAACTATCATCCAACTAATCAATAACCAATCAATATAAATTCACTTCTCATTAATATTTATTCACTTGGTTTTAAATTTTAATCACAGTTGATTCATTAACGTTGGATTTTGCTAACATTCATTCTCAATTCAATTAGTTAACATTCACTAATTTATATCTTCATTAGTTCACTTCCAATTTGATCTCAATGACTTATAGCTTTCAATTTCATTAACACTTAATGAATTATATACAATCAACTAACAATCATATAACAACCAAAGCATACCCAACATAACCAAATTATTAACTTTACATTCAATTTGGTTTATCTCTTTTTTATATATATCCTGTTATATAACTTTAAAAGAATCATATTATATTTGGCATCTTAAATTTCCAATATTAACTTTAATTAAGTCCGTAAGCCGTACATATATCATCCGTGAGCAATATCAAATCTAATTGCTTATTCGATCACACAATTTCACTTCCAAACTAGTATCGTTCACACGACTCTGTAGTGCGGACTCAGATTTGGTTCCTTGATTGGAAACTGTTACTCTCCTTGCATAGCCTTATACTACGATAGAGAATTCCAGAATCAAATTAAAAATCCATATCCAGGGTTCGCCGTCGAGAATCGAGTGAAAAATTCTAACTTGGATCGATATAAATCATCTCAAAATTTTGTGCTCGAATTTGGATCAAATCGTTATGCGAATAAAATAATATACGTGCAATCTCACGTATTACCTTCCAATGGATTTCTATCCAATTTATCTTTACTAAATTATTTTATTGACTTCTATTTTATTTTCAATTAATTATTCACAATCCATTATTCAGTTAATATCCATTTCTTTACATAGCATATTCTTCAACATTATCTTTTCTTAAACATCATATCATAGAATTTGCCTACTCAAGTTCATTTTTAAACATTCTATATAATTTAATTAAATTCAATTTCATTTCCAATTGATTCTTAGCTATAATAAATTCCTTTGTTTACGTTTACTTCAATTTCATAATTTTAGTTAATAACAAATTTATTTATGGAACATTTTATTAACCATAACTTTAGTTTATTAATCATCCAATAAAAGTCTAGCCTCTCATAAATGACTTCTCTTAGTTTACAGTTATCTTAAAGGTTACAATCCCTTTGCAATTTTATATTTATTTTCTATAACCAATTTACAAAGATATAATACGATTCATTTATCTTCTTTCTTAAGTTCACTTACTTGTTCCATTTATCCATTCATCATTTCATGTTATATTTAAGTATATAACATTTTTATCACAACCAAATTTTCATTTATATACATTTAATTCCTTTTGAGTTTTCCTTACTTGTATACTTCAATTATTTTCAGGTTCTGTTTATTTGTACAATATCTCATTACATATCCAAAACATTATTTCAACTTCTTAATATTTAGTAAGTCATATTATATGTTATTAGAATGCAAATTTGGTATTATACAAATTTATAGAATTTCATTTTTCTTGATTAGAATGTACACAAATTTGATTTATTTAAATCCTCTTTACCTTTCAACTTTAAAGTTTTCCCAAACAATAGCTTAGATATCTTAATCCTCTTATTTTATAAATTCTGGTTATTCACATTTCATTCAAATAATTTGAAAATTTATTAATTAACAGACCTTAGAAATTTAAATGCCCGGTTCTTTTCAAATCGTTTGAAATAAACATATACACTTATATCTTTAATATATATCAAATCATACCATTGGAGTTTAAACAAAAACCCATCTACCCAAAATAATTTTGAAGAAAAGCAAAGCTTCTTAGAAGTCTCCCCCACTTTGAGACTCGAAAATGAACGTCGATGATGCTGCGCAGTCATCACCGAAATTATTTTCTAGCGACATAAGAGAGGAGTACTGAATTCATTCTTTCCTTTAAAAATCCTTTCAAAATATTTCCTATAAATATTTTCTAACTAATATCACAATATATTTTCTTTAAAGCTTTGAAAACCATTTTAAAAAGTCCCCGGGTCTTGAATTCAATATTTCTAAATTTAAATCTATTTTAAATTTATAAGTCACCTTTATAAAATATTCTTATAGTATTTTTTCTCTTAAAACAATCCACAAGTGTTTTATCATTATTCATTTTGTAATTCACCTTATTTATTAAATTACAATATCAAATTAATGATAATAACCAATATTTTCATTCCTAACAACCAGGTAAGCAAGATAAG
The DNA here is from genome assembly GCA_030765085.1 of Allium cepa. Lineage (NCBI taxonomy): Eukaryota > Viridiplantae > Streptophyta > Magnoliopsida > Asparagales > Amaryllidaceae > Allium > Allium cepa. The sequence continues at coordinate 489,083,294 of CM060941.1, read as the reverse complement.
TCACAAAAATTTCTGAAATTTTTTCTTTATATATAAAATATAATTAGAGTAAAATTATTTCATTTACCCAATTTCAAAACAATACTATGTCGAATTATTCTGTTTAAGTGTTTAGAGATTCCTATCAATGACGTTAATCACTCGTATTGACCAGAATCCATAAGCCACTCAACAAATCAACCGACACAATATAAAACATTTTATATCACTAACAAATACGCTCTCTCATATATATACACTCAGCGACTCATCATAGGGTATTACTACCTTATTTATAAAGAGCAGACCCCACAAAGCTAAGGTTATCGCTAAACCAAAGCTCTGATACCAACTGTAACGACCCGCCTTTTTGGACAGTTTAAACCGACGATCAAATACACATGCCGATTCCAAACCATTCAAAAGGGCAGATGGTTATTGGGGTAAATAAGAAAAGAAAAGAAAGAGAAATAAAGGAAATGAAACAACACAGAATCTCGCAGCGGAACGATAAAATATAAAAGTCAAATAAACAGTTCATGAAGCTGTTTACTATACTTTGACAATTATTTATACAACATTTATCAGAGTTATACATATACAATAGAACAATTAAAATAATGCAGCAGATAGCATGATGCAAGGGTAATAATAGTAATAGTATAACAAATCTTCGTCTACATCCTACAGAATAGATCTTCAAAAATCTGAAAAACTCAGGACTGACCCAAGCGTAATGAAAAGACAAAACACTCGAGTCAGGACTAAAATATCCTTATGAAAGTTAAATCAATCGTAAATGAATATGAGTGTAACAGCGTCATAGATGTTTACGGAGTTTGACATCTCATATCCAGTGTCAACGTGCGTGCAATAACTCAAGAGATGTTACGGGATTTTCCATCTCTTAAGGATCCGTTAAACTATCTATTATGTAGTAATGTACGCTAAGTAGATAGTGCCTATCAGTAATATAAAGTATCAAAATAGCGTTAAGGCGTTACCATAATCCCCCTTAACACATTTTTATAATGTCTAGTCTATACAGCACCGTAAGCCCCACCGTAAACTGGTGGTTATCAGAGGGTATCCCATAGGTATAACACAAAACAAAACGTAGTGGTCGCGAATAGGATAGTCAGTATGACAAGGTACATGAGGCAATACCAACTAGGATACTAGTAGTTGCGTGATCCGGACTGATATTGAGCATAGCCAGCAGCTACCCCAACACCGCGAAACAACACTCCCAAATCAAGGGGTGCACCCAAATCGAATCACAAATGTAATAAATATGGTATCCAAGAAGTGTGTCCGCTAGAGATGGCAAACCTCAATGGCCCGACACGGCTCCTGTTTTAGTCATGTCAAGGGTCATCCAATATCGTTCTCTTTCTTCAGTCAACGCGTTCACCAAACCGTCCACTTCATTCTGGATCAACACTCCGCGTATAATAGTTATTAAAGTGGTGTTCGGTATCGACAGAGAGTATGTCCATATCCGATCCCGGTCTCTTTAATAACTATGAATTATTACACCGTTGGCTCTTTTACATTTCAAATCGATTCATAATTGATATCAAAATATCATGTTCGCTTCAAAAATCAAATCCATTTCAAATATCATCGTATCTATTCAAATGTAAGATTCCGTTTCAAAATCATTTTTCGCATCAATATCTCATTTCGATTTCAAAATCATTTCGAATTTCAATTTAGGTTGCAACTTCATTTAACCCAATTCGTATTTAAATTCAAGATTTAAATATAAACATTTCACCTTATTGACCAGCTTAGAATTTTAGAAAATAGTTTTAAGTAGTTTAAAAGTAGTTTGAAATAATTAAAATAGTTAAAAATACTTAAAATCTTAAAAGGGATTTGAAATAGATAAATTAGTTTAAAATAATTTAAATTGGGTTAAGTAGATTTAAAATAGATTAAAATGGTTTAAGTATTCAAAATGGTTTATATAACAGAGTAATTTGGAAAACAAAATAAAACAGCTTCAAAACCAATCCATTTCAATTATAACTTCTCAATCCAAATCAATTTCAATTTCCCTTCTACCGATTCAATTTCGATTTCGATTCAATCAACGTCAACTTTGACTTCAAATTTATTCAATTTTTATATTCACTTTCAATTAATTCAATTTCAATTTCGATTCAATCAACGTCAACTTTGACTTCAAATTTATTCAATTTTTATATTCACTTTCAATTAATTCAATTTCAATTTATATCGGTTTGGAGCTTGATTTTTCAAAAATATCCATTTATAACACATAACAAAATTTATCCTTCAATATTCAAATTTAAATCCAAATTTCAAATATGATTCAATTTCAAGCTCAATTTCAAAATATCATTTTTATACCACTTTTACTTAGTAATACTCAAAGCTCGAATTAAGGTTAAATCTTTAAACAAATCAATTTTTCGAAATTCAATCATATCCCGATTTTAAATTTCAAAGTCTTCACTTTAATTATTTAACAATTTCTTTTAACCAAAATTTATTTCAACATTTCAAACTCAATTTTCGATAAATTCGATTTCTATAAATTGATTTCTATTTATAACCTTTAAATCAAAGCATTCAAATTAATTTCAAATCGACGATTTCAAAATTTTTTAATTTAGCCAATCCGGTGTCCGTATATAATTTTAAATGTCAGGGATGAATATATATCACTTAAATCAAATCATGGTTTCATATGTATGCATAACAGGATATATATAAGCAAATAAACATCCAAAGATTTAAATATCAACTAATAGCATCCATCGAAATACATCATCCAATAGGCAATACAATTCATGTCAATTTCATAGTTATCAATGTCAGGTAATTTAATCGCAATTCAATTTTAATTTCAGTTTAACTGTCACTTTAATTTTTCAACGGTTAATTCAAATAACAAGCTATATGACAATTAAATTTTTATCAAACAACGACAAATAAAATCATAACACTTCATAATGTCAAATTTAACTAGCATAAAGATATTTAGTACGTTGTGAGCGTTATAAAACACTCACCTTGATTTTTATGATTTTAAATCAAATCGAACGACGTTCGATTTAACTCAAAATTTTCTCTAACTCTAAATGATTCCAATACAGTTGCATTGCGTAGTGCTCGACAAAACGATTGCAACGCAATTCGTTTCATCCGATTCCGACTCGTATGACAAAGATACAACATTTTAAATATTACACGATTAAAATTATAATTAATTTACAAATCTTTTAATTATTATAACCTAAATTGCATCGCAGCCGTCCATCCCTACAACTCCTGATCGTGGCCGCCCACCCCTTTCTCTTCTCGTTCGCTCGTGCCCACGTACAGGAACCCAACATCACGCTCTAGGGCTTTAGGCCGCACCCTCCACGATTAGCTTTTGGTTGATCAATGACCACCCACAGATGCGCCCACGCGAGAGCCACCCACGGCCTGAAAGGCTCGAAGCTCGGTCTCCCCCTTTGCCTAGAAAGTCGCGCGCAACGACAGAAGGACGCGGCTATCCCTTGCCTCCAAACGATGACGATAACAAAAACTGACCGTTGGATGTATTCGTCTCTCCACCCTCTACGTTTTTGTAGTTGAAAACATTTCGTAATTCCTTACGGATTTTGATAAAATAGAGGAAGAAGAAGCACGAAATTTCGGCCATTGGTTTGTATAAGAGGCGGCGGCTGTACAAAACCCTAGCTAATTTTTTATTATTTGTGAATAAATGGTCTATTTATAGAAAATAAAACGAACACTATTCATTCTGGTTTTCCAGACTCTGATTTACACGCTGTGGCCGGCGTTTCTAGGGTTTATCCCACGTTCCGGACACAATGGAATAGGTTTCGGAAGCTAATTCGATCGTATGTGAGAGTTATGGAAATAAACGATCGATTTTAAATTAAATCGATTAAACAAATTTCTATGCGTTTTGGCTTGTCCCGGACAAACGGTAAATCCGATTGACATGAAATTTGAAATCTTACAACAATATCATATTACGGATCCGATGAAACTGGTTTCGTTGAAATCCAAGACTGTTTGAAAAATGACTATTTTAACTCGTCAAATTAATATTAAAACAATTTCGATGCGTTTCGATCTGCCATGGTCAAACGAAAACTCTGATTGCTACGAAAATTGAAATCCGATAATAACAAACTATTACGGATCCAATGGAACTAGTTTCGTTCAATTCTGAGACTGTTCGAAAATTGGCTATTTTTCAGTCGATAATTAAATATTAAAATATTCAATTTTCACAGATTTACTTTTAATTAGATTTTAAAAGTTCTACAACATCATTCTAACTTAAATATGATGTTTTAAAATTTTACAAATCATTTTTAATCATATTAAACCCGTTATTCGATTATCCCTTAAATTCCAATTTTAAAAACTTATTAACTCTATTATAATCCCGATATAACTTACATTCACTTTGGAAACCAATTTGAATCCTATTAAATCAAATTTCCATTATTCACTCTATTTTCATATATTAAATTTCAATATCAAATTAATCATATCAAATTCGGAATTTAATTATTCAAACATTTGTATTATTAAATTTAAACAATTTTGATTACTCTTAAATCACTATCTTTTGAAATATTCAAAACGAAATTATAAAATTTAGCCTTTAAAACTAATTCACATCTTAGAACCCTATTTTCATTTTACAGTTATTCAATTATTCAATAAATTCTAAATATTTAATTTAAACAATTTACCTGTTCAATATTCAATATTTGATTTTAAATAGATTTTACTTATCAATCAAATACTCTATTATACCCAATGAATTCAACATTTATTATTATTCCAAACGACTTACAAATTTGTTTCTAACACTAAATCACGAAATCTTATTACATTAGCTATTTTAATTATCGAAAATTTACGGGTCGTTACAAAATCAATCCGCCCCTTCTCCTCAAATTTTTAGGCTTAAACACAACAAATTTGATACAATTCAAATATTTTTGTTAGCTATATTTTGGAGCTAACAGCTAATGGATTTAGAATTAGATTTAAGGAGCTTGGTTCTTTATTTCAAGGTGCAAATTCTATGCATAAGGCAAAGTTAATTTTTCTTACTTACAGTTACATAAATGCTTAACAACTTTATCGTATCACATATTAGTTTAGATAGAATTATTTTTCATAAATTTATGTATGCTTAAGTCGTCTAATTTATTTTTGTTTTAGAAACTATTATTCAATTAAATTTTATTTGGAAATAGTCTTGTTAATTGGTTAAATTTCATGCTATAAAGTTAAAGATTGAACTCAAGTTATTTTTGTCTCATATTACACAATCTATAAGTTTTAAATTATTTTCCAAACAATTAATGAACATTACATTGCTATTTCGGCTGTTATTCAAAAAAAAGCATCAATCAATAATTTTTTTATTAGTTATCTTTTCAAATAAAAAAAGGAACTATAATATTTGTAATTAAATTCTTAAATTAACCACGTACACTTCTTATATGTTGCATTTTCACTTTCGCACATGGATGCAGTTGATGTGCTCATTACAGTATGCCTACAACCCAAAATTCAACTTAAACAGGTTTTTTTAAAAAATGTAATAAAGATTTTATTCAAAAGTTTAAACCAGATCTAAAACCAATTTAGGTTTCATAGGCTTAGTTAAAACCAAAATGGAAAGAAAATTTTGAAATTCACTCATTTAACCCACTTTCGATGTGACAACCCGCTAATCTGCCCAATCCAAGTTGATGATAAACCACACATGTCCAACCCAAATCGAATGGAAAGACGGATAGTATGGGAAATAAAAAGGAAAGATGAAGAGAAGAAGAAGAGAAAAGAAACTGAAAAACACAGAATCTCACAATCGTAGTGGAAAAATATATAATATTAATGACCTTTACAGAATAGAAACGGTTATATACATACATCCATCCATCAGAGTACGATAAAAAATCAAAATCATCAACCTAAACAGTTATAACAACCGGTCCTCACAATTTCTGATGACTTCCATAACAAAGCAGTGGAAAATAACTGTATAGTGAATATGACTTGAAGACCTCCAACTCATCTCTCAAGCCCGAATGCATCCAAAGCAATCTGTAAATATGCTTGATCTGAACCAAGCATTATAACATAATAACACCTAAATCAGTTTGGAAAACCAACGTGAGAAAACCACACCTATCTAGATTTTAAAATTATAGAAAACCTTTGAAATTAAAAGTATCTCGTAAGACCATGTTGCACATAAACACGGACGGATTTTTACCTTATGATAAGCAAAACATTTCATATGAAATTCTCTGATATTATAATAGTGTCTAAGGTGCAAATACTTGTTAATCATAACCTTACATTAATTAAATTCCAGCATATTAGGTTCTACAATCAAAACCGTAAAGGCACATATTGGAGATTGGATTTCATACCATGACAAGGTAAGGAACTACCTTTAGAAGGTGCATCTCTAGATAAAATGCGCCCGAGTCTGACAAGAACATCTTGTAACCATGCTACATAGGATTGGCCAACCACTTGACTAGCAGTACTGAACATGATCGCCCCTTTCATAATGGGCCCCTAATCGTACATGAGTGGACATTAATAAATCTAGATTTGAAATGACCAGACCTTTATGGGAGCGACCCACTCGGCCCTGTTGCATGACCGATTTTTGTCATTTCCAAGTTGATGAGGCTTGAGGCTACATTTTACATTTATATAACACTTCTCACTTGGAATGCTAACACTGTCCTCCCGGAAACCATGCAATACCAGCATTCATCCATACAAGTTCGTTTTGTGACTGAATGAAACGCTTGAGAGCTCCTTCTTCAATTCCATCATCTTCAAGATGTATTCACTTTAAAAATGCTTAAGTTGGATTGAAGTGGTTTTCGGATCACATATCCAATCCCATTCTCTTCAAAATAGCATTCGATAATTTTCGATAAACTCATCTCCTATTCTTTAAGAAATAAACAGTCAAAGATAAGAGCAGATATCACCTCCTAACCATTAGTTGACGATTTCCTTATCTTTATCCTAGAAGAACTAAACGAAATTTATACCCACAATATAGCATCATCGAAGATGACTGTGCCATATAATTCACTTTATTCCTAGATATTTCCAAAGTGACATTTTGGGTTTAAATTCGATAGTCGGTTATTTAATTATCAAGTAACAAACATTCAATCAGGGATTTAATTCCATAGGAAAAACCAACAATGGTTAAGCACATAAGAAACCACTACCCACTTTTAATAAATCTTTTCATTTATAAATTTCATTATGTAAATCTTGTATCAAATTCTTTTACAAAGTTATATATCCAAAAATTTATATATACCAATGCTTAGAAAAATATTCATATACGTATCTCAACGGCATAAGCATGTTCACCAAATACAGAGAAAGATTTCCTTTTCATACAATTCTTTATCATTCATAAACTCCATTATAAATTTATAAAACCATATATAAACTATTTTATAAGTCTTATAAAATCATTTATAATCTCTTTTATAAATTCCCATCACTTAAAATCTCTTTTATACATTTCTAAAACTCCTTTGCAAACTCGTTGTAAATCCATAAACTATTTTTAAAACTCCTTACATATATAACCCTTTGTAAATATCCAAGAGCTAGTATGTGCTCTTTTATAAATCTACGAAAACTATTTATAGCTATTTTATAAATCCTTGAAACTATTTATAAATTCAATTTATAAATATCGAAACAATTATTAATAAATAAATAATCCTTACTTCAAAACACTATTATATATAATAATAACAATAACAACATTACAAACAATCATAGTTAATTGTATCAAAACGTTTTTAAAGATAATAATTAATAATTTCAACCATTATAAATAAACAATAAAAATTAATCTCTAACTTTCTTATAAATTATATTAATTGATTAATTTCCAAAATATTATAAATAAATCATTATTATTAATTTCAAATCATATTAATTATTTAAGTAATTAACCTTCAAAATATTAAAACATTGATAAATAACTTTAAGATAGTATTAAATATAAATAAATAAGCTTCAAACAATATTATATTTCCTTGATAAAAATTCATACTTAAATTCCCATATGATTATTTCCATATTTATAAAACTTTATTTATGAATCTCTTCCTATTTTATAAAACATCCCTTCATAAATTCCTTTTTTTATGAACCTCATTCATAACCCTATCTTTTTATAAATCTTGCTTATTTATAAAAAATCCCATTTGGAACATAAATTACAATTCGTTTATAATGTTGCTACAGTGCTTACGAATTTCTTTTATAAATTATTTTCTATTTATAAAATACCGTTTAACATCTCCAATCTATCCTCATTTTCATTTTTCCAAAATGAATCAACTATTTTCTAACAACATTCCACATCTTTTAATAAATAAACCATTTGATTTATCTCACCAATTTATTTAATGATAATATATTTCCTATAATTTATAGACACCGTTTATAAATCCATACTTTTATTAACAAATACGATTTTTCAAATCTTCACTTCATTTGTAAAATATCACTTTTATAAATTATCACACTTATAAATCTCACATTTGTAAATAAATTTTAATATTTGTGCATGTATAAATATTACTCATATAAAATAATTAATAAATATTTATATCAAAATATTCCTCTTTACCTTTAATGAAACATATCCCTTTATTAAAAAAGACGGAAGTATTTAAATATTTTAAAAATCTTTATTTAATAGTTCAAAAATCTCTATTTAATTTTTTTTGAAAATAGGTACTTTTATTGAATATCCAATTATCCTTGCATGCATATATGCAACATTACATACACTTATACACTTCACCTTTCAAATCACAACCCTGTTATCCTTTACATAATTGCCCTTTCGAACCGTAAACTAAAAAAAGGAAATTAAAATAAATACGGTACTAAATAGGTGGTCCCTACAATGTCGCCAAAATCCTAATTTCAAAGGTAAATCATATGCCACAGCCACACCGTATCTTCATGTAAGTATGCTCTGATCCATTAGGCCACCAACATGATCTCATGTAATCAGGCATCTCAATGGCAAGAATAGTCACAGGTATAATAGAGAAAGCACATAAAGTACACATGGTGCACGAAAACCTACATGGTAAGCTAAGCTGTTAAACCACATAAGACATCATCACTCTTTAAGCACTCTTACCCACATGTACCACAGAAGTCTCCAAATATTTCTAGCTGACCAATTTTCAAGTAATGCAAACACTCTGTATAAATTAATTTGCATGCATACACAATAATTCATGCACACATGAATAATGTTCACGTGTTTATATTTCCAAAGAAATATGACAAATACTTTTATCAAATTTGCTATTGTAGTAAAACTGCCATCCACCCTAGCAGCCTATTTCATGAATTAACCAACAGCCTGAAATAAGCAAGTAAAAAAATAATATATTTCTACACTGATTCTTAAACTAACCACAGAGAAGATAGTGGTTCCATGAAGATTGAATGCATGTCAGCCAGCATTCATCTCTCATATGGTCCACTACACTTCACGAGATGTTTGAAGAACTCCTAGTTCCTTTTTCTGGCGGAGCTATGGTAGTTGTAGGAATATTTTTGGAATACGACGAGTTTGGTGCGACCATACTGGAGAAGTCTATACTCTCTGGTGCAGTTGCAGTTTCCTAAATTGTCTCTGCAATATTTGCTATGAACTGGTGGGATGAGTCTCCTAACAAGTCGTCCACGGCCCCAAAATCATCTGAAGTGGAACTATTACTGTTAACATCTTCCACAATAACCCGGTCATGTTCTCGAATTTTGTATACAGGCTTATCTAAGGAAGATGTATGTAATTATGTGTCGATATCATCCGACCACAAGCAGTCATAAGGATTGTTCATTGGAATTTCAGTGGCTCGTTTAGCGTTTTTAGGTTGTTAAGTAAATTCCTTCCTCTTGTTCCTAACTGTGACGGCCTGCAAATCCATACCCCTTTGAGCCGACAATAATCTCCAACAGTTCAACTTAAAGTGGATGGAAATAAGAACCATTGAGGTTGAAGAAGAAAGATGTAGAAGAAGAAGTAGAAAACAATATCGGAATCTCACAATCACAGTGGAATAATATATAATAGATAACAACAGATTTTTGTACAAAAGAATATGTAACTGAATACATTACATCATCAGAGTACAACATATATCAACAACATAATTCAGGACAGTTACAATAACTTGTCCTCCCAAGCTGGATATACAGCTTGCACTGCACAGCGGAATATACATCAAGTACGCGATACGTCTCGCCATCCAGCTCGTCTCTTGAGCTCCATAGCATCCCATCCTGTATCCTATAATACTCGATCTCACCCAAGCATTATAGTTAAATAACACCCGAGTCAGTCTGGAAAACTAGCATGAGAAAACACACTCAATTGGATTATTAAAGTTTACAAAAATCTATAAAAATCAAAGGTATGTCGTAAGACCACGCCACAAATAAACATGTCGGGTTTTTACCTTAAGATAACCAAAACATTTCTTATCAAATCGTCTGATATTACAGTATGTCTATATACAAATACTTACTCAAATAGCCGAATTGTTAGATACATTAAATTCTAGCATAATAGGTATACAAACAAGTCCGAGGGCACTTATTGGAGATTGGGTTTCCATCAATGGCAGGGCTACTGGGTACCGCCCGTCACAGTACCTGGTCTAGATCTGAATATCGAGGATCTACCCTAATCCCTTGCAACACAATACCGGAGCTACCCCTTGCTAGATAGTCCGAATAAGATCATCCCACGGATCATAAATCGCCCACATAGCCGAATAAAAAGGGACATCTAGACAGGGATGATCTTACCCTAATTGGTTGCTAGCCACATAGCCTTCCCGCACCTCCCCTGTTTTAGCCATTCCCGGTTGATGAGGCCCGAGGCTATGTGTTACTTTTTTAGAACACATACACTTAGAATGCTCATCGTCCACCTGAAGATGTTCTGATAGCATTCGTCCGTACAAGTCCGTTCCAGGTCCGAATGAAACCAAAGGCACTACTCCTACTACATCCATTTTAGAATCACCCTCAGGATTAGTAGTGAGTAGCACTTGCACTTCACTGCTCCATCTTCGACTCCAAGCTCTTGTCTTCCTCACGAAAATGTTCAAACTGGATCGAAGTGGTTTTTGGAAAATTAATCACAATCCCGGTATCTTCGAAACGATCAATGCATTGGCCGATATTGATAGTCGGTTATTTAACTAACATATAACATCCACAAACAACCATCAGACCTAAATAATTTCCTAAATTATTTATTTCAAAATACCTTCACAAGCTATTTTTGACACTTCAACCCTTTGAAAATAGTTTTCAAATCACTTTTCTCTCGTGAAATAAATTTCCATCCAATTGTTTTATTTCCACCGAAAATCACCAAGTCTTAATACTTAGGCATTTCAATAATTTGAATCACTTTACCCAAAAATATATACTTTAAAACACTTAATTAAAAACTACTTAAAACACTTTATTTAAAATACGAGTTAAGAAATTTTATAATTATTTCTCGTATAAAACTTAAGCCAAAACTATTTTTTTAAAAAAAGTTATTCTATAAGGACTAAATATTATATAATCATCTTTTAAATCATAATACTAGTTAAATCTTTAAAATAATCACTTCTATAATTAACTTAATAAATGTTTGTTTTTTAAAGTTTTAAAACCACTAAATAATAATTTCTTTCTAAAACATTCTTTTAAAACCACTTTAAAACGTCTAACTCATACTTCAAAATCTTACTTTGAAAACGTACTTGGCTTTTCAGGAAAATGCACTTGTCATTCGAAAATATCCATTTAATCAGTTAATAAATCCTTCTTGATTTATCCTAATTTAATTTACGTCTCAAACCCATAAATTTATTTCCCACACCTTTAAAAATAAAACCAATATTTATTTTTAAAACAAATTACCTATTCCTTTATAAATTCCCACCGTGAATTTATGCTTTCAAATATCCACTGATATCTTATTTCACTTTATAAACCAAGTTTATAAATTCCATTGTCTCATCCCCTTTTTAAATCACAATTTCAAACACTTAATCAATTTTTAAATCAATTTCCAAAATTTAATCAATAAATTCCTTTTCTTACTCAATTTTATTTCAAAACCCATTATTTTCCGGTTTTACTCCTTTATTATGATTTAAAGTCTTATTTAAACTGAAAATACCAATTTCATACTTTTTTTCCAAAATGCTTCTTTATCTCTCCCAACTATTTTAAACCTTAAATTTAAAAATAAATCCTCTATTCCTTTAAATAATATCACTTAAGTTTAAAAATTCATTTATTCACATTTATTAAAAAATCCTTTTCCCATATTCAGAATTTATTCGATAGGATTTTAAAATCAAACTTTTTATTCCTTCCCAAATTCATTCCTTTGATTTATATAAAATTATTTTACTTAAATTTCTTTCTTTATATCTCTTCCAAAATCAAATCTTTTATATTTTGATATTTTCAAATACCCAAAATATGTTCAGAAGAAACCCATAGCATTTATTACTTCAATTTCTAATATAACCAATCATGGATAATCAATTAATCATAACACAGATTATGAAAACAAATTCCAATATTTTAAGGTATCCAGTTCTGCATCCATAGATTTTAGCACAATATAAAAATACCAACCTCACTTCGAGGGGCATATCATGGTATAAAGGGTCATCCGCTTTGCGGGGTGCATAGGGCCTCATCTGCTATACAATGCGAGAAATCAATCACTCCAATATATATATATATTATATTTAACATATCACATCCAAGCTAATAATAAATTATCAATTCAAGCAACAACAAATAATTTAAATTTAACTATTCAAATTTAAAGGGTAATCCAAATGAGTGAGATTAACTCACATTGATTTTAATTTGCAGTCGATTCCAAATTTTATTCCATCCCGTACATTCCAACTAAGAATTTAGATGGATGATCTCATTTCTGCTTTAATCTCATATAAATAATTTGTATGATATATAAGGCTTCGATTCTTATTTAAATATCACTACCTTTAAATTTAAGATTTATCTATGTACATTTCATATGAACGAAACTAAATAATTAACACTTTTTTTTGAATGGTAACAGAGTAGATTTTCAGAGTTAACCTTAAAATATAAACCAAGATAGCAGCAACCGCTCACCTTTCTTGTCCAGTACATCCAAAATGCCCTGAACAAAACTTGCATGCAACCCACAATCACCGTCACACAGCCTCGCTTCTACCTTCTTCGGCAATATCCCTTGCCGAACCTTCCTTCCCTTCTTCCTTTCTCATCCTTGCCCGAGACCTCACAAAAACCACCACTGTTGCGCTTCTCTTCACGAAGGCATCACGATTCAACCAAAGATAGAGCACTCGGCCCCCCTTCCATGCGTCGTGACTCCCCAGTACATGCTACTAGAAAACCGACGCACGGTCAACCCTTTGAGCGGAGCCCATCTAAACTACGCCATATGAGCTTCTCCCCTTTGCGATTCACTTGATTCGAACATGGCTTGATTTCTTTATTATTATTTGAAGTTATGAGAATTTGATTTCGAACGAATTTCGTTCGATCTAGTTAGGACCATAACCAATAAAAGAGGAGAACCCTCCTATTCCATAGAAAGAGGTAGAAGAGACGCGATTTCAATTTCCAATTTTTTTTGAAGCTTTTCAATTTCCATTTCGCTCTGGTCTCTTAACCTTTAAACAAGGAGAGACGAGATTTTTTTTTGAAATGCTTCTCGGCTGGTTGATTTTTTAAAAGAGGAGGAGAGGCGTAAAGGAGAGAGAAGCGTGCACTAGACGGTAGGGGACAGTAATTTAACATAAAGTAAAAGCTGATGAAAAGAAAAAAAATTGACACGAAAAGGTATGACTGGTCAGTGTACTATATATAGTCTTAAATTTTAAATTCAAATTGTCTCGATAAATGCAACTACCAATCTCAAACCCGTATCGTGGCGTGTCGGTAGGCGTTTATAACGTTACATCCCCATTCTGAACGCAATGGAAAAGGTTTCGAGTCCTAATTCGATCGTATGGTGAAGATAGCTTTTTGGACCCAGTTTAATATTAAATTTTCGATATAGATTTCAGCGCGTTTATATATCGTACAATCACTCGACAACCCCAAATGCTATAAAATTTGGAAGCCGATAATAGTATAATATTACGGATCCAATGGAACTGCTTTCATCAAATTCCGAGACTGTTCCTTGGAAGGCTATTTTTAAATATTAATTTAAACGATATGTTTTTAAACTGAACAAAACACTTCCAAAATCAATTCTGAAGCTTCCATTATCTTTAGTACTATTAATATAAATTTTATAAGCCTCTAAAATATTTTTAACAAGCCTAAAACTTCAAATTTCATATTTTACCCAATTCTCAGTTATTAATCCAATAATTAAATTATAGAAAAATTAGCGATATTTGAAATTCAAGTTAAACATTTACTTTTAAATAGTTAAAATCAATTAAATATTCCACTTTCAATTATTCGAAAATTTCGGGTCGTCGCATTCCTCCCCCTTAAAAGAATTTTGTCCTCAAAATTGCTAGTTAAGAACAATGATGTTGAACCCGTTAACTATTACCCAATCCGAATAGTTCAACAACTTACCAACCATCTTTTATAAAGACCCACTATCATTCTTACTAACTTCCCAAACTCTTCCATAGTTTCCAAACAACATTACTTACGCAACCATTTCAAATTTAATTTAAAACCAAATTTTAAACTATCAAAATTTGCTTTAAAATTTTCTAACTCCCTAAATTTTGAAAAAACTTCGCCAGCGTCTCCTTTACGCGGCTAGATCGGTGCAACTACAAAATGCTTCTACGGCCCCCTAAAATTTAAAAAAGAAAAATAAGCCAAGTGACTAGACCAAAAAATCATCAAATTTCATATGACAATTTAAATTCATACCTTTTTGTCGGGCCATACAATTTTATCTTCTGAAATCAAAATCATCAATTTATCCTCTGCCTTTAAATACCTGTATTCTACTTAGCAATATCATCTAATCACAGAATTCAAAATCATTTTATTCACTTCTTTTACAAAATTTTCAATATCTATTTCAATCAAGTTCGTACGATGTACACATATCATTTGCACGCAATATCCAATCCGATTGCTCACTCGATCACATAATTTCAACTCCGAACTAGTATCGTCCTCCCGACTTCCTAGTGCTGACTCAGATCCGGTTTCTTGATCAAAAACCGTCATTCTTCTTGCATAGCCATATACTATGATAGAGAATTTTCAGAATCAACCAAAAATCCATATCTATGGTTCGCCGTCGAAAATTGAGTGAAAAATCCAACCTCTGATCGATATAACTACCTCAAAATTCTATGCTCGAATCTGGATCAAATCGTTATGCGAATAAAATAATATCTGTACATCCTACGTACTTATTGCAATTGATTATTAGCTATATCAATTCTCTTTTTATTCACATTTGATTTCCATACTCCTACTCTCAATTATCCAATTTCACCCTTTACTTAATCTTCATTCAAATATTAACTTGGAATATTTTTCCAATACCAATTTTAACTTGCGAATTTCACCATTTACCTTCCTTAAGATTATTATAAACATTCTATATTATTTAATATTTGTTTTTACTTCATTACTTAAGCTTTCACATCAATTTTTATTTAACTTCAATTCCATTCTAAATTCAATTTATCTTCAATTCTGAATTTACTTCCAAACCAAATTTAATATTGAATTCTATCTACCCTATCTCAAACCCATTCTTAATTAACCATTTCTTTAATTAGTTCCATTGACTAATTTATTCAAATCTCAATAGTTTCTATTTCCAAACTTTTATTATTTTAGTCCACTTCGAATTAATTCTTCAACTTTGCTTTACTTAACCCAATTTAAATTTAGTTCCAATATTCCAGTTCCAATTCCATTTTAATTCTAAACATCTATAAGTTTTTAACTTATTTACATTCCATTTACTAATCTCTTTAGTTTACTTCATTTAATTGGCTCACTTTTCTAACCTATCTCGTTTTCACACTTATTTTAATTTAATTCTTCTCTAAGTTAAATTTTTCTATCCTAACGAATTTCAAATCTTATAAGTTATCGAACTTATTTATATTCCATAAACATTTTAAATATGATTCCAGAGTCTCAACATTTCAAAATTATTTTTGAAATCAATTATATATACATAATTCATTTCCATTTCAAATTATCCTTTGAATTTTAAAACCAAACCCATTTTTGCAAGTAACTCCAATTTAAAACATTTTGGTAACAATTCCTCTCTTGAAACTTGAAAATGAACATCGATGATGCTGCAGTCATCACCGAAATTATTTTCCGGCGACCGAAAAGAGTTTAGTGCTTTTATCTCTTTAAAAACATTTTCAAATATTTTTAATTCCAAACTTCACCAAATTTCACATCCAATTCAAAAATATTTACAAAATAATATCACTATTATTTTCCCAAAGCCTTTTGAAAATCATTTTCAACCCAAAGGAAATTAAATTTTCCAAATAATATCACTATTATTTCTCCCAAAACTTTTGAAAATCATTTTCAAACTCAAAAGAATTTTAATTCAAAATTTTGGATTTCAAATTCTTTCAAATCCCTATTCAAATATCACTCTGGAATTTTATTCTTTTATAAATCACATTTATAATTCACATTTACAAATCCCATTTTGTTATATAAATTCTTTTCTTATCTTTTTAGTTAAAACATTATTTCTTATTTCAATTTCTTTCAATTTCCACACAACAATGATAATAATTTAATATTATCATTTTCTAGCAACCAAGCATCCATATATAATTATAATAACTTCTGAAAATTATTCTTTCATATATAAATAATTTGGGCAAAATTTTTTCACTTACCCTATATTATAACAATACCGTGTCGAATTGTTCTATTCAAGTGCTTAGAGATCCCTATCAATAACGTTAATTACTCGTATTGACCAGAATCCATAAACCACTCAACAAACCAATCAACACGGCATAAATTTTTTTTATATCTACTAACAAATACGCGCTTATATCTATTAATACATTCAAACTAATTCTAGAGCACTACTGACTCTATTTTTAATGAGTAATCCCCACTAGAGCCAAGGTTTTCGCTTAACCTTCAGCTCTGATACCACATGTGACGACCCGCAAATCGGTACCCCTTTGAGCCGACAATAATCTCCTAAAGTTCAACTCAAAGTGGACGGAAATACAAACATTAGGGTTAAAGAAGAAAGAGGTAGAAGAAGAAACAGAAAACAATATCAGAATCTCACAATCGCAGCGGAATAATATATAATAGATAGCAATAGATTTTATACAAAAGAATCTATAACTGATTAATACACTACATCATCAGAGTACGACATAAATCAACAACACAATTCAGGACAGTTACAATAACTTGTCCTCCCAAGTTGAATATACAGCTTGCTCTGCACAGTGGATATACATCAAGTACGCGTTACATCTCGCCACCCAGCTTGTCTCTTGAGCTCCATAGCATCCCATTTTGTATCCTATAATACTCAGTCTGACCCGAGCATTATAGTTAAATAACATCCGAATCGGTCTAGAAAACTAGCGTGAGAAAACCACTTAATTGGATTATTAGAGATTCCAAAAATCTTTAAAAATCAAAGGTATCTCGTATGACCATGCCATAAATAAACATGTCGGGTTTTTACCTAATGATAACCAAAACATTTCATATCAAATCCTCTGATATTATAGTGGTGTCTATATACAAATACTTATTCAAATAGCCGAAATTGTTATATTCATTAAATTCCAGCATAATAGGTATACAAATAAGTCCGAAGGCACTTATTGGAGATTGGGTTTCCATCAATGTCAGGGCTACTGGGTTGTCGCCCGTCACAGTACGCGGTCTAGATCAGAGTACCGAGGATCCACCCTGATATCCTACAACGCAAGACCGGAGCTACCCCTTACTGGATAGTTCGAAAAAGATCACCTTGCGGTTGGGATCAACAACCTCCCACACAGCCGAATAAAGAGGGACATATAGATAAGGATGATTTTACCCTAATTGGTTGCTAGCCTGTTAGCCTTGCTGCACCTCCCATGTTTTAGCCATTCTCGGTTGATGAGGTTCGAGGCTATGTGTTGCCTTTTTAGCGCACATACACTTAGAATGCTCATCGTCCCTCTAACGATGTTCTAATAGCATTCATCCATACAAGTCCGTTCCCGATCCGAACGGAACCGAAGGCACTACTCCTACTACATCCATTTTGGAATCACCCTTAGGATTAGTAGCGATTAGCCCTTGCACTTCACTGCTCCATCTTTGACTCCGAGCTCTTGTCTTCCCCATGAAACGTTCAAACCGGATCAAAGTGGTTTTCCAGAAATTAATCATGATCCCCATCTCTTCGAAACGATTAGCGCATTGGCCAATACTGACAGTCGGTTATTTAACTATCATATAACATCCACAAACAACCATTAGGCCTTAATAATTTCCCAAATTATTTATTTTAAAATATCTTCGCAAGATATTTTATACACTTCAACCCTTTTAAAATAGTTTTCAAATCACTTTTCTCTCGCGGAATAAATTTACGCCCACTTATTTTATTTCCACTGAAAATCACCAAGTCTTAATACTTAGGCTTGTAAATAATTTAAATCACTTTATGAAAAATATATACTTTAAAACATTTAAATAAAAACTACTTAAAACACTTTATTTAAAATACTAGTTATGAAATTTTATAATTATTTCTCATATAAAACTTAAGCCAAACTGATTTTAAAATAAAAGTGATTCTAAAAGGTATAAATATTAAATAATACTAGTTAAACCTTTAAAATAATCACTTCTATAATTAAATTAATAAATATTTATTTTTAAATTTTTTAAAACCATTAAATAATAATTTCTTTCTAAAACATTCTTTTAAAACCACTTTAAAATTTCTAACTTAATACTTGAAAATCTTACTTTGAAAACATACTTGGCTTTTTAGGAAAATACACTTCCTATTCCAAAATAGTCCATTTAATCGGTTAATAAATCCTTCTTGATTTATCCAAATTTAATTTACGTCTCAAACCCGTAAATTTCTTTCCCACACCTTTAAAAATAAAACCACTATTTATATTTAAAACAAATTACCCATTCCTTTATACATTCCCACCGTGACTTTATACTTTCAAATATCCACCGATATCTTATTTCACTTTATAAACCTAGTTTATAAATTCCATAGTCTCATCCCCCTTTTAAATCATAGTTTCAAACACTTAATCAATTTTCAAATCGATTTCCAAAATTTACATCATTTAAAATAAATTCTTTTTCTTTCTCAATTTTATTTCAAAACCCATTAATTTTAGATTTTACTCCTTTATTATGATTTAAAATCTTATTTAAACTGAAAATACCAATTTCATACTTTTTTTCCAAATTCTTCTTTATCTCTCCCAACTATTTTAAACCTTAAATTTAAAAATAAATTCTTTATTCTTTTAAATAATATCACTTAAGTTTAAAATTCATTTATTCCCATTTATTAAAAAATCTATTGATTTTAAAATCAAACTTTTTATTCCTTCCCAAATTTATTCCTTTGATTTATCTAAAATTATTTTAGTTAAATTTCTTTCTTTATATCTCTTCCTAAACTAAATCTTTTATTTTTGATATTTTCAAATACCTAAAATATGTTCAGTAGAAACACATAGCATTTATTACTTCAATTTCCAATATAATCGATCACAGATAATCAATCAATCATAAAACAAATTATGAATTTTTTTTAATATTTTGAGGAATCCAGCTGGATACCACCAACCTATTTCCTTGCATCCATAGATGTTAGCATAATATAAAAATACAAATCCTACTTCGAGGGGTATATCGCGGTATAAAGGGTCATCCGCTATTATGCGGGTAGCATAGGGTCTCTTTCGCTATATAATGCGAGAAATCAATCACTCCAATATATATATATATATATATATATATATATATATAACATATCACATCGAAGCTGATAATAAATTATCAATTCAAGAAACAACCAATAATTTAAATTTAACTATTCATATTTAAAGGGTAATCCAAATGAGTGAGATTAACTCACCTTGATTTTAATTTGTAGTCCATTCCAAATTTAACTCCATCCCGTACATTCCAGCTACGAATTTAAATGGCTGATCTCATTTCTGCTTTAGCCTCATACGAATAATTTATACGATATATAAGACTTCGATTTTTATTTAAATACCACTACCTTTAAATTAAAGATTTATCTATGTATAAATTTCATATGAACGAAACTAATTAATTAACACTTTTTTTTAATTGTGGTAGAGTAGATTTTCAGAATTAACCTTAAAATATAAACCAAGATAGCAGCAGCTGCTTACCTCTGTTCTCCAATACATCCAAAATGCCCTGAACGAAAAGTGCATGCAACCCTCGATCACCGTCACACAGCCTCGCTTCTACCTGCTTCAACAATATCCCTGGTCGAACATTCCTTCCCTTCTTCCTTTCTCATCCTTGCTTGAGAGCTCACAAAACCACCATCGTTGCGCTTCTCTTCTCGAAGGCATTACAATTCAACCAAAGATAGGGCACTCGCCCATTTCCACGCATTGTGACTCCCTAATACACGCCCTTAGAAAAATGACGCATGGCCAAGCCATTGAGAGGAGGCCACCTAAACTCCACCATATGAGCTCCTCCCCTTTGTGAATCACTCGATTCGAACGCGGCTTCATTTCTTTGTTCCTTTTTTTTTAAGTTTTGAGAATTTGATTTTGAACGAATTTTGTTCGATCTTGTTAGGACCGAAACCAATAAAAGAGGAGAACCCGCCTATTCCATAAAAAGAGGTAGAAAAAATAGGTAGAAGTGATGCGATTTAAATTTCCAATTTTTTTAAAGCTTTTCAATTTCCATTTCGCTCTGGTGTGTTAACCTTTAAACGAGGAGAGATGCGATTTTTTTTGAAATGCTTCTCGGCCGGTTGATTTTTAAAAGGTGGAGGAGGGATGTAAAGGAGAGTGAAGCGTGGATTACACGTTAGGGGACAGTGATTTGAAATAAAGGAAAAGATGATGGAAAGAAAAAGTTTTGACGTGAAAAGGTTTGACTGGTCAGTATAATATATATATATGTATATATATATATATCTTAATTTTTAAATTAAAATTATCTCGATAAATGCAACTTCCAATCTCAAACCCCTATCAAGGCATGCCGCTAGGCATTTATAATCTTACACCCCCATTCCAAACGTAATGGAAACGGTTTCGAGTCCTAATTCGATCGTATGGAGAAGATAACATTTTGGACCCAGTTATTATATTGAATTTTCGATATAGATTTCAGCACGTTTATATATCATACGATCACTCGACAACCCCAAATGTACGAAATTTGGAATCCGATAATAGTACAATATTACGGATCCAATGAAACGGTTTCATCAAATTCCAAGACTGTGCCTCGGAAGGCTATTTTTAAATATTAATATAAACGATATATATTTTAAAACTGAACAAAACACTTTCAAATTCAATTTTAAAGCTTCCATTATCTTTAGTACTATTCATATAAATTTTACAAGCCTTTAAAATATTTTTAACAAGCCTAAAACTTCAAATTTCATATTTTACATAATTCTCGTTATTCATCCAATAATTAAATTATTCATAAAATAGTGATATTTGAAATTCAAGTTAAACATTAACTTTTAAATATTTAAAATCAACTAAATATTCCTATTTCAAATATTCGAAAATTTCGGGTCGTCACACTAACGGTATTCCATTCTTGTTGAGGAGATTCAATATTGGCCGAACATATCTCTGCATTTGTGCCTGATGAAACAGGCTATTCGTTTGTTTTAAGTGCACAAACTGAAGTATGTGGATTTTCCTGTGATGTTGAAACCACGGTCTTTCCCTTTTGTTACTAACACTACCGGTCTCTTGCTTAGTTTGATGTACTTTTGTATTCATAAGTTGATGTTTGAGCTTATAGTCATATGATTATCAGAGGATCGATGTCTAGTTGTTGTAATAGCTTCAGTGGACTGTGAGGTTGCAATACTAGTCTGTCTTGGTTGCCATGCCTTATGTATTGACATATTATGGTTACTTGTGTTATGTCCGTGAACTTTGCAATGTTCACAAGGAATCGGTTTATATTCATGTGAAACTTGTATAGTTAATTCTTCCCCATCATGAGTTAATCCCCATATACATTGTGGATATGTGAAATTCACACAACCTATACGAGAACTCTGGCGTAGTTTAGCCGAGTCTCTTTTACAGTATTTGAGTCCATTCGAATGGGTCTACTAAGCGTAGACGCAATTCGGCTTATAGTATTTGAATTCCAAAGTTCCAAATTTAGATTGAGTAATTTAACCCAAAAAGGAATAATAGTACAATAATCCCTTGTAAACTACGTTCCATGTTTCAATTGCTTAATGATTATTATCTTTGAATTATAGGTATACGGCCCTAAGTTAATTACTCGATTCCAATCAATTTAAGTTGCAAATCTAACAATAATAAATCTGTTTGGTTTATAATAAACATCATAGTTACCAGTTGGAGCCCATGCCTTCTGAACATAATCAATGAACTGCTTGTATAAGGGACGACTTCCCGGTTCATATGCCACTAAAGAATACTTCCATTTATTTTCTGCAATTTGAAGATTTGTTTCTGGGATGTAGAAAGTTGATTCTTCCTTTCTTTGTACCGGTTGAACGAAATGTAGATCTGCATCGCTGGCCTCCTCCTCAAATGTAACTACTCCTCTAACCATTTCGCCTAAGTCCTGGCCGGTTTTGAAGTCGTTGACGTGGTGGATATCCCTTGATCTGGCGGTTTAGGTGGGATGTCATGGGAGGGGGCAGTTGTATTAATTGATTCCTTGTCCGACATTATTGTAAATTATTTAAAATATTTTATAAAACTATTAATTAATGATGTCTAAAAAATCATACTTTCTATTTTAAAACAAATTTCTTCTTGAATTAATTTAAGAAAAGGTTACTAAAACAAATATAATTTCCAAGACCACTTCGAAATGCGTTTTAAATCAAAACAATAGTTTATAATATTTTAAAATACAAAAAATAAGGTCTAGTGCTATTAAAGCGCTAAATAAGAAAAATCATATCCATGTCATCAGATATAGCATCTAACACATGATATATCAAATTACACGAAAAATAAAATCAACAGTGTGAGGAATCCGGTTGGATCCCTCCATCCCATCCCCCTACATCACATATAGTATATAACCAAATAATATAAATTAATCGTTTTGAGGTGGGATCATATACAAAGGGTCGTCTTCTCTTATACGGGAACGAAATAAGGTCTCATCCACTCCAGGAGCGGGAATATATCCAAACCAACAATATAAACTAGTAAAGCATCCAAAAAGTCAATATCAATCAACAACAAAATATTCACGTATCCAATAAGCGTCGACTAAAAATATTTTTGGTTAACAAAAAAGGTGAGATTAACGCATATTGATTTCATCTTGTCGAAACATTCCGATTTGAATTAAAATTGAACGGACGTTCAATTTTAACCAAAATTTCTATCAGTTTTGAATCCATCAAATCCAATTCCATAGCATAACACTTGCGGATACGATTGCAATGCAACTCATTGCGTTAAATTTCTAATTCAAAACAGTTACGAATTTTAAACAACTGAAATTAATCAAATTAAATTAACTTAAAATTAGTAACGTTTAAAATAAATAACCTTCCCTCTCCCACTCATTCATGCCACATTCCAAGTCACGCAACTCGGCCGAGCTTCCACGTCTCGCTGTCGACCATCACTATTGTTCAACACGCCTGCGACCACGCTGTTGGCCCTCCCACCTCCTTCCCAACCTCACGCTCTGCCACCATACTAACTAACATCGACCCAAACCTTGACCCTCTGGCCCACGTAGCGTTCGAATTACCGCCACCGCGATGAAATCCAAGAAAATCCAACTAGTCATTGGCCATGTCTCACCAAGCTTTACAAATTTGCAGTTGAGGTCGAAAGCTAAATCATGTCGTGGTGTTGCCAATGGATGTCAGCCATTAGATGGGCCACGCTTTTCGATTTAAAAAAGGCAAACTTTCTTATGAACGTGATTTTATAAAGGAACGTATAGGGTCAGAACGTGGTTGTCATGGGCAAGGTATGGGTTTGAACAGTGGTTGGGTATGGGTTACTATATACATTTGTTTAATTAATTTACATAAATCAAGCTTTAACGTTCGAAATCTCGAACTCCAAATGAGGCATGCCTCTTGGTGTTCTTTATGTTATAACCATATTCCGAACGTAATGGAACTAGTATCAAGACCCAATTCGCTCATTTGCAGAAGATAGCTTTTCAAACTCAATAATGTTTATAATAAATCTCTAAATTTAATTTCTATGCATTTCGAGTTTGATGACCAAACGATACATCCGATCATCATGAAGTTCAACGGCATACTAAAATCCACTATTACGGATCTAATGAAGTTGGTTTCGTCGAAATTCGAGACTATGCCACCGAAGACTATTTTAAATGCTGATTAAAAAAGATTATTTTCAAAAACAAACTAATCATTTTTAAATCTAAATTAAAAGTTAAATATCTTCATTCTTGTTCAAATAGAATTTAAATCAACTTTCAAAATCATTTTTATTCACATTATCTTTAGGATTTAATTATTTAACAATTCCAATTATTTGAACTATTTAACTTATAAAATAAATTTTTCAATAATTAAAATTAATTAAGTGTTCCAAATTCGAATGGCTGAAATTCTGGGTCGTTACATTCTTCCCACCTTAAAAGAATTTCGTCTCCGAAATTGGCAAGGTAAGAAAAATGCCTTAAATCTATTAACTTTTCAAAACCAATTATATGAATAGATTCTAAAATTTCTCAGTCTTTTAAATTCACCCACATATACCAACTAATTTCCTTCCATTCTTTCATTCCAAGTTGTAACTAAAAATAAAGCTATAGTTGCCAAATTTCTCAAAAAAAATTCTAACTCTTAAATTTCCAAAAACTTTCATCAATGTTTCCTTTGCACGGTTCAATCAACTTTATTTATAGTATATAAACACACACACACACACACACACATATATATATATATTTATGTATGTATAACCATAAATATACATCTCATCGTTAGGGATGAGCATCCCGTAAGTGAAAATATAAAAATACGATATGTGATCCGAGATATGTACCTTATTTTCGTATCAGCAAGCATATGCAACCAATAAAATGCGAAAGTAAGCTCCAAATGAGAAGCATACGCCATCTGCACCCACTAATTACTCAACAACCAATGAGAATATGTATATAGAAAGTAACTTCACTATATAATATCAAATATGCAATAACCGTTTGCAATTTTGCAAATGTAACAAGAGAAACCATCCACCAAATAATATGCATCTAATTTATTTATGAACACATCAATTTGCATTTTTTAATGTCAACATCATAATTATACAATTCCATTTCTTGTTAAATTCAATTGATTTGTTTTTAATTTATTTACATTCATTAATTCACATTTAATTTATTCCCGTTCTATTGGTTTGCATTCAATTTCATTTACATTCAATTATCAACATTCACTTTATTTACACTCGATTCATTTACATTTCTTATTTACACTCAATTCACTCATGACCAATTAATAAAATTAACTTACATTCAATTAATCTATATTCAATTAATTTACATTCATCGGTCCACATTCAATTATTCGCATTATGTTTAATAACATTTCATTCCATATTTAATTCCTTTATGCATCATTCTATAAAATCAAAACATTTTAACTTCTCCAAAGTTAATTTCTATTTCACTATCACTTAGTATATTCTTTCAATACTAATATCACTTAAGAACCATTCCATCAAATTTTTTCTTAAATTTATTATAAATAATTTATACAACACTTCTCATGTTTATTTCCTCTTCACAACTTAGTTCATATTCAATTATTTTTCCAACTTAAATTGCATTTTATTTTATAACTCAAATTCATATTAATTCCATTATCCATTTCGTTAATTCACTATATTAATTCATCTAATCCATTTCAAATCTAGTTCAATTTAATTTAACCTTTCTTATGCCAAACTTCGTTTCATTTAATCCATTACTCGATTTACTTTACTTTATTTAAGTTAAAATTTTAATTTCATACCTCAATTTCAATTTTTTTTCTTATCTATACCATTTCCAAATTATAAGTTCAAAAACCTATTATCTTATGTTTTCTCAAAACATTTAAAAAAATTCAGGATTTTAAACTTCCTGCTTTATTTCCAATCATTTTAAAATCATATATATAAATAATTCTTTATAATTCAAATTACACTTCTGGAATCTAATACAATTTGTTTTACTAAAACAAACTTCAATGGTAGCAATCCCTCACTTAGAAACTCGAAAATGAACGCCGATGATGCTACAGTCATCACTAGAATTATTTTCCAGCGACTGAAATGAGTTTAATGCTTTCTGTCTCTTTTAAATCCTATTTTAAAATATTTCTAACCAAAAATATTTTCAAAATAATACTATTATTATTTTTCTAAAACCTTTGAAAAATAATTTTCAAAATCAATGGGATTTAAATTCTCAAACTTCTTGTTTTAAATCCATTTTTATTTACAAATTATATTTATAAATATACTTATATAACTTTATTTCGCTTCCCTTTGTAAAATCATATTTATAAATCTTATTTATATAATCTCACTTCTTAAGTAATATCATTTCACGAATGTTGATTATTTTAATTATAATCAATATCCTATGATTCGTATTTATATTTTCACTTTCGCATATAACTTATTTCAAACGTTTATCTTTATTTTATTAGAGCAACAAACACTAAACAATAAACGATAATAATCAAATATTATCATTCTCTAACAACCAAACACTCCATACATAACTATAATAATTTTTGAAAAATTATTCCTTTATATATAAAATATAATTTGGTAAAATTATCTCGTTTACCAATTGTCAAAACAATACTACGTCGGTTTTCCTTGTTTAAGCGTTTAGAGACCCCAATCAATATCATGGCATCCCACGTACCGACTAGAGTTCATAAGCCACTCAATAGATAAATGAACACAATATAAAACATTCTTATATCACTAAAAAATACGCGCTCATATCTATATAATACAATCAAACTCACAATAAAGCATTCAATTACCTTATCTCTTAATGAGTTACCCCACCAAAGCCAAAGTTCTCACTTAACCTTGCACACTAGTACCAAGTGTGACAACCTACCAATCCGCACAATCCGAGTTGACGACAAACCACACATGTCCAACGTAAATCAAATGGAAAGACAGATGGTTATGGGATAGAAAGAGGAAAGAAAAGGAGAAGAAGAAGATAAATGAAACTAAAAGCAACACCGAATCTCACAATCACAGCAGAACAATATATAATATAATATCAATGATCTTTACAAAATAGAAACAGTTATATACATACATCCATCAAAGTACAACAACAAATCATAATTTTCAACCCGGATAGTTATAAAAAAATTCATCACAATTGCTGATGATTTCAATAATAAAGCAGTGGAAAATAACCATATACATGAATACGACTTAAAGACCTCCAACTCATCTCTTGAGACCCAATGCATCCAAAGCAATTTGTAAATATGCTCGGTCTGATCCATGCATTATAATAGAGTAACACCCGAGTCATTCTGGAAAATTAGCATGAGAAAAATATACCCAACTAGATTTTAAAGTTATAGAAATCATTTGAAAAATATCTCGTAAGGCCACGGCGCACATAAACACAATTGGGTTTTACATTATGATAACCAAAATATATTATATGAAATTCTATGATATTATAATAGTGTCCAAGATACAAATACTTATTAATCATAGCAACAATTGTTTCATTAATTAAATTACAACATGCATGTTCTACAATCAAAATCGTAGAGGCATGTGTTGGAGATTGGATTCAATACTATGACAAGATAAGGAATTACCTTTCGAAGGTACATCTCTAGATAAAACGCATCGGGGTCTAATAAGAACATCTTATACCCTTGCCACACAAGACTGGCCTACCACTTGACTAGTAGTACTGAATATGACCATCCCTTTCGTTAATGGGCCCTGAAGCATACATTAGTCGATAACAATCGATCTAGATTTGGAATGACCAAACCCTGCTGTACATTTTCAGTCAAAATGCAGAGGAATCATATGTCCATAAGAAAGAACAACTAAAATTTACAAAGATATTTCTAAAATATAAGTAAAGAACATACTGCTGCTTGGTAACGATGTACTTATGTTAAAAAATCAGTGATAGTATATTTGCATAATACTCGATATTGGATTTGTAAATATATCTTTATAATAAGTATAAAGGATGTTGGGAATGTCCCAAATGACATACAAAGAAAGCTTATTAAATTATTTAATATAGAAGACGTAAGATGGGTTCCTATGAATTGACAATAGAAATTATCATACATATTGTATTGTCTACAGTATAGTATTTTTTTTACGTATTTGATGTATGAAGCAAATATCAAAGCCAAATTAAAATAACTAAATAGTAATTTAGAGTGTTGTTAGGTATTTACAAAATACTACAAAATTGTTTATAGAAAACAAATTCTTTATATAGGAATGCTTGGACTCAAATTTCATAAATGATATCGAGTATTATATGTCATTACTAAATTCATGCTTAAACCTTAGATTAGGATCCTTAAGTTGGAAATGTCCGAAATGGAAGGTTGTGGCTAATTCAACGAAAAGACCAAGTACATCATTGTGAATAGCTCCACAATAAAAGCAATGTATAAATATAAATGCATAAATTTATAACTGAACTAGGGGTGATTCTGAATATTAAGAATACTACATTATTATTAAATGGTAACAACAAAAAAATAGTAGCTCGTCAGAAGCCAAGGGACATAATCCAAATAGTTTCACCTGATAAAGGCAGTTTATCAACGTCGGAGAGAGTTGATTGATATATTAGATAACTAAATCAAAATAGCATACTCATTCACTAAGGGATCGACCAGATTTGTCTAAGAAAGTCGATCGAAGAAGTTTTAGTAGGATTCCATAATTAACTCCAAGTGCAAGTGGGAAATTAATAAAACTAGGGATATGCCCTAGGAATAGTTATGTAATTTGTTACATATGTCTAACTCGATAATCAATCTTGTTCAATATAAAAGGTGATTTCTTTATATTATATACTTAATATAACGTGTTATATTATTTAATTAATTATTTTGGATATAAGTACGTTTAATAGAAAATCTTTGAATGATGTGTTTTGTGATAGAAGTTACAATGAATTGTTATAATGAGTGATTTATCATAATAAAATAAACATATTTTTAAATATTTCTAGTAAAGATGTATCAAGACTAGATATCAATGCATTCATTGAGATTAGAGTACGTAACACTCTCCAAATATTGGGGAGTGTATTATTCATGATTGCCGGGGTCACTAAGGAGTTACGTACTGATAGTTATTGTATGATTATGGAATGACCCACTCCATAGTCTTCTAAATGTTAATGTAACTGTAACATCCTGTATTTGAAGGCCAAAAGCTAAGCACTACAGATGCTGCAGTCATTCATAGTATTAACTTTTGGTGACAAAATACGGTAATGATATGGTATCCATAATATCAAAAACACTTGAATATGAACAAAATCATAGATTTCTACAAACAACATTTTACGGATTACATTTCAAAACAAATTCATATCCAAGTTACATAATCTCGTATCATTTTCCAGGTAAAGATTAATTGTAATCATTACAAGATACGCCAAGAATGACATATTATAGTGCCCCCTTGGTTGATCAAAGTAATATAGTCATATCAAACTTAGTACATAGTAGAAATAAACAAAAAAATCTGTAACCCCTAATTATCTATCCGTCGCCACCTGCTCATCTCCGAAAGCTTTATTTGCCAAAATTTTCTAAACTTGAAAATCTTAACCCTTAGCTATTCAAATTAATTTTTGAGCACCTAAAAGTGTTAAGGAAAAAAAAATTCGAGTCAGACATAAAGCCTGGCGTGAGTAATTATGTTACATCTTGGTGTGCTAATATTAAGACCAAACGCCGCTTCGCACAATGGGAATCCCTCACTAATATCCTCTTTAAAACATATATTTTGCAAATCCTTTCCTACAACCAAACTGGTTAATCAAAATGATTATATCAAAATAGAAATATCCTTTATGCTAATAAATAGAATATCTGTCCATAAAACAGGTAATATGTGGACTACTTGTCTATAACATAATAGCAAGGTCTGTTATGCTAATAAATGGATCATTTGTCCATAAAATTGGGCTGATTGCCCACAAACTGGACTAACTATCCGGATCAAAATGGACTAGCTGTCCAAATCATTTTCAAAGGGTTACCTACCCTTCATCATTTCCTTGATAACCTTATCAAAATGATTTAACCTTTTAAATCATACCTTTACAAGAAAAAAGTATTCTTAGCTTTACTCTAAGCTATTTTTCCATGCTATATATACTTTACTCAAAATAATGTTGATGAATTTTAATGAAGATTGACTATCCTTTCTAAAAAGGTTAAAACCCTTTTTAACTTGGAAATACTTAGGTTATATTGCATACTTAATATATTCGAAACCTTTGTTTAAAACTTTTAAACAACCCTTTCGAATCCCTTGAAGGTAACCCCTTCAAAACCATTAAAAGCAACCCTTTCAAAACCATTAAAATCCTTTCTCTCGAATCCTTCTAAACATCAAAAATCCCTCTTTAAAGTATTGCCTTACGAAAACATAGGAAAAACCATTCCCTTCAATCCTTTCGAAACCCTAGGGAACCACCCCTTTTGAAACCATTCAGTAAAACCTTTCGAAACAGTCAAAATTAAATCCTTTCAAAATCAATTTGGATTCATGTGGAAACCTTTCAGAACCTTTGAAAATCGTCTCTTTCGAAACCCTTCGGATTATGCCTTCAAGTGGAGCAAAAGGATCAGAAACCCATTAAAGTCGAAAGCATTTGTTTTGAATTCATTCAAAACCTATCTCTTTCGAAACCAATTTGGGTTTCACTTCAATCATAGAAAAAGGGCCTTTAAAACATTTATGTTGAAAGCATCTGTTTCGAAACCATTTCCTAAGTAAAGAAGTGATGGTGTCGAAACCATCCATTCGAAAGCATTGGAGACATGGCCAGGTTTTTAGAAAACAAAACAACACTTTCGAAACCATCTAGGTCGAAAGGTAGGAAGCGGCAGCTAAAGGCTTCAACTCAGCCGAAAGCAATCATTTAAAAAAAAGAACAATCTTATCGAAACCATTCCTTTTAAAACCATTTGACCAAGTCAAAAGATGACCAAGTCGAAAGCATCATAGTCAAAAGCAAGCAGGTGCATTTCCTTTAAAAGAAAAGTAATGCCTCAACCCCTTCGGAACCCCTGGTTTCAACTGTATACCTTCCGCCTACATCCAGTACATTGCATACCAGTTCACTTATACGCTATGCATTGGTTTAGACGGTGTCGGAGGCGAAGGTAAGGAGGCAGAACCTGGTGCCGAAGGTGTCGAAATAGTGAGCATGTTTATTTGTACTTTTAAACTATTCCTTTTATATGTAACCTGCGTTGTTTGTCTAAATCTGATTGGTTGCCATTATACTTTTCCAAAAGTGCTGTCGATTTTCTAGATTTAACAATTTAAATTAATTTACAGAAAGCCTCTTCTCCTCTCTTAATTATATAAAACATTTAAGCCCCATACCTTAAATAATTTTATATAACCATTAAAACACTTAGGAAAATTCTTCAAAAATTCAAGAAAATCTCTTTTAATATGTTTTTCAACATATAAAAATTTCAAAGCCAATTCTTTTATTATTTAACCTTAAATAATTTATTATCCAAATTAACATTTTCTTTTCTAGAATATTCAAATAAATTCCGCAAAAATTTAGAAAATTGGAACCCATTTCAGAAATAATAATTATGATCTTTGTAAAAATTCGCAAGGCATTTGGATGTCATTTAATAGGGGTTTTACCTTAAAATGTATCATAAATTCAATATGAACAACCATAATTCATCAACAAGTGTGTGGGCGCGTGTGTGTATATTCACTCCATCATTCAAAAACATGGAAAATCATTGCAAAATATTTAGAATTCATCTTAAAACCGAAAACACAATAAAAAATAAGATGTAAAAATTATTCACCTTAGCTTCAGAAATTAAAGAGATTGAGACGTGAATGGATTTGATTTGATTTAGCTTCTTCCTAAGCTTTCTTCTTCTTACTCATGTTAATGGTGGCCGACCCTGAGTTTTGAAAATTTCCAAATGGAACGAACGTGTATGTGATACACGACGTGAGGGAATAGATATAGGAATGGCCTCTTTCCTTTTTACCCCTCCTCTATTTCATTTTATCTCTTCCTTAATTCATTGTTAAATTGCATGACTGCACCTTAATTAAATATCAAATCTCAATCCCATAATCAACACATTATTTTATTTTATTTAGCTAATTAAATATTCTAAATAATGTTACTAAAAATCTAAATTGTTATAGAGTCCCCTCCTTAAAGAATTTCATCCTCGAAATTACGATGAGACAAATCAAAAAATAAGGTAAAACATACCATCAAATAAGACATGATAAGTATCTCTAATCCTGATCTCAATCTCCCAATCACAGTCTTTGTCATTGTCGATCCATTGGAATTTGACTAATCGGACTGTATTGTTCTAAGCCTCTTCTCTTCTCTCACAACAACATGAATAGGCTTCCTCACTATAGTCAAATCCAGTTCTAACACTAACTCCTCTAGCATAGTCGGTGCAATAGTAGTCTCCGGGTCTCTAACACACTTTTTAAGATGAGAAACACGGAAAACATCATGGACTCCCACCAAACTGCTCGGTAACTATATTTGCGAGTTTTTCGATCCTCTCAATAATAGGAAAAGGTCCAATGAATCTTAGTGATAACTTTCCTAATTTCCCAAATCGAATCACACCCTTCATCGGTGATACTTGGATAAAAACTTGGTCCCCAACTGAGAATTATAAGTCTTTCAGTCTCTTATCAACATAACTCTTCTGCCTAGACCGAGCCTCCTTCATTCTAGCTCGAATGACGTAAATCATTTATGCAGCTTCTCTAACCAATTCTAGACTAAGTATCACCCTATCCCAGGCCTCTAACAAACATATGGGAGAAATGCATGGCCTTCGATACAAAGTGTTAAATGGTGCAATCCCAATACTAGTCTGATAACTGTTATAAGAAAACTCAACTAAATGCAGATATTATACCTATGATCCCCGAAATCTAACATATAAGCTCTTAATAAATCTTTTAAGACTTTGTTAACTCTTTCTGTTTGCCCATCTGTCCGTGGATGGTAAGCGGTACTCATCTTGAACTTGTTTTCCAAAACTTCCTACAGACTCTTCCAAAACTCGCTAGTGAATAAGGAATCTCTATCACTAACTATGCTACTAGGAATTTTGTGCAGTCTAACCACATTCTTCATAAACAACTTTGCCATAATATGTGCCATTCTGGTTGACTTAACTAGAATGAATTGGGCACTCTTGGTCAACCTGTCCACTAGGACCCATATACTCTCATTTCCCCTATTCGACCTTGGCAACCCGTCAGTAGTATCCATAGAATGATAATCCCATTTCCATATCGAAATATCCAAAACGACAGAAGCAATCCGCTTGGCTTTTGGTGTTCCGCTTTTGCCTGCTGGCAAATCAAGCACTGCTTTACCCATAAACCAATATCTCGCTTCATAACTTTCCAGAAAAACATCTCTTCATATCTTGATACATCTTTGTACCTCCCGGATGAATAGAGAACTTTAAACAATGACATTCCTCTAAGACTTCTTTCCTTACATTTCCTACACTCGAAACACATAATCTTCCTTACTTTATCAATCTCCTATTATGGTCAAGATGAAATCATTCAAGTCATCCCTCTTGGTTCCATCCCTTAACTTCCTGATCCGCTCAGCTAATACCAGAATCTCTTTCTGTTTAGAAGCAATATTTTCGATCATCGTCGGTCGAACTTCCAAACAAGATAACACCACAGAGAACTACTAGACCCATCCCCAGATCTCCACTGCACTCTGCAATCTGCTAACGCTTCTAGATCTTTCCACTCAGCAATCATTGCCAACACTGCATTTTTATGTTTCCTGCTAAGTGCATCCGCAACCTTGTTGCCTTTCCCCGACGTGTACTTAATCCCAACATCATAAGCGACGATAAACTCTAACCACCTTTGTTGTCTCATGTTCAACTCCTTCCGAGAGAACAAATACTTTAACGACTTATGATCTGTATATAACTCAAACCTCTCTTCCAAAAGGTAACGTCTCCACAACTTCAATGCAAAAATCATTGCAGCCAATTCCAAATCATGTATCAGATATCTGACCTCTAAGAAATCACTTTACCTCTCTACATCAACACAGTTCTAGTCCTATTCCACATGCATCCGTATAAACCACCAAACCCCGATTCCCTTCCAAAGTGACTAACACAGGTGCATGGGTCAATAAGTGTTTCAAACTCTAGAATGCTTCCTCACACTTATCGGTCCACACAAACTTTACAGCCTTTCTTGTTAGCTTGGTCATCGGTGCCACTATTCGTGAAAAATCCTTAATGAACCTCCGATAATAACCACCCAACCCAAGGAATCTCTTTTTTCTCCATCTCAGGTCTCTTCCAACTGTTCACCGCTTCAACCTTAGTCAGATCTACTGATAACTCCTTCTTTGAGACTACGTGACCAAGAAATTTCACTTCCTTCTTCTAGAAGTGACACTTCAAAAACTTCGCTTTCAGCTGATACTGCCTCAGCGCCTCAAGCACCACTCTAAGACGAACTTTATGCTCTCTTTCATCCTTAGAGCATATCAAATATCATCTATGAAAACCAATACAAACCTATCCAAGTGCTCTCGGAAA
This sequence comes from Allium cepa, assembly GCA_030765085.1. Classification (NCBI taxonomy): domain Eukaryota; kingdom Viridiplantae; phylum Streptophyta; class Magnoliopsida; order Asparagales; family Amaryllidaceae; genus Allium; species Allium cepa. Next base: position 489,048,040 of record CM060941.1, on the reverse strand, counting down.
AACCTGTTCATCAAATCTATAAAGAAACTGGCGCATTAGTCAATCTGAACGGCATAACTAACCATTTGTACGACCCATATTTGGTCCTAAACACCGTTAAAGGTATACTAACCTATGCTACTCTAAGCTGATGGAAACTCGTTGCCAAATCCAGCTACGAAAATACCTTGGCTCCACTCGACTGGTCGAACAAATCGTTAATCCATGGCAATGGATATCGATTCTTTGTCGTCCTCTCATTCAACTTACGATAACAACATATAGCCTCAATGATCCATCCGGTTTCTTGGCAAACACTATGGCTGCTCCCCAAGGTGAACAACTCGGCCTACGTTATCCCGCCTTTGAGCAAGGCCGTGATACCAAAAGATTAACCGAAAACCAAAAAGTCAGCTGGAAAGCAATAGTAGTTCGTCACGAAGATGGGTTGCATTGTAGGTTCACTATGGATATCGATAAATTTTGTCCAAGTCCGGATCATGCCGCAATAGACAGGATGTGACAAGCAAAACCATAAAAGATAGCGTTTCAAATTTCACGTTAATCGGAGATTGTTTGAATGAGATATGATCGATATAAGTTAGAGAAAATATGACGTTCGTATCCGTCAGAAAGGCAAGATGATGGTCTACTCGAATCGATCAGATTCGCATCCATCGGGTTGGGTCTTCCTCGATCAATTCGAATCCATCATGTTCGAATCGATCCACGATTGCACAGTTCAAACCCATCCATCTCGTATCCATCATTTCGCGTCGATCGTCTACGTATCCATCAGCAGGCGGTGCATTTCGCATCGATCGACTCATGCCAACTTCGTATCCATTGGGGAATATTGGTTCGTATCCAACATAGGGGACTAGTTCATATCGATTTTGGAGGGCTTCCTTCGAACTCTTTGAGGCTCCTGCTTTCGAATCCATCATGTTGCTTCCATTCGAATCCGTCGAGCCTTCTTTTGTTCATATCCAGCTGTCAAATAGTCAACGTACTCATCGATACGAACAAGGGTCGATTTAGTGGATACGAACAGAAGTTGTAATTATCGATACGAATTCACTACTTCCATCGATACGAACTGAGCCACTTCCTTCGAATCGAAATAAGGAAATTGTAGATCGATATGAAGTGCGCGTGGTTGATCGGTGCGAGCCGTGTAACGGTCATCGATACAAACAAGGCGATGTTCATGGATGCGACACGGTCAACTTGGAGTAGAAGGTGGAGCGATCCAAAAATATAACACCACGTCACCACGCACTCACGTGTCCAGGACGATTCGAAGGGATGGATGCGAAACTATGGGCTCGAACTCAGAAAATACGAAAATCACAAACTTGCATCGATCATATCTCACAAACCACAGGTCCAAATGCTATGAAATTTTCACATGAGCTTATGTACAAGCTAAAGAACATTCCTGCCAAGTTTTAGCTCGATTGTATCATTTTTTTATCGATACAAAATTGGTTCGTATCGATCACGGATCGAGTTGAAACTTTCCAGGATCGGTCGCATGGGCCCACTCACATGCCAGAAGGAGTCTCTCGAAGTTTAAGCAAAATATCAGCCTCCTACACTTATAAATAGCCCCCTGAAGCCTACAGAAAAATGATCTTTTCAACTCTGAAGCATCCAGACTCTACCGGATTCTATTTCACACCTCATTATTACTGTTGTACTCGAATTTCAGAGCTATTATCTACTATAATCTGCTGTAATTCACTGAAAACATCAAGTGAATATCAATAAAGTCGTAAACTTCAAAGTGGACATAGGCCAGATCGTCGAACCACTATAAATTCTGTGTTGTTTATTGCTTTCTTTTGAATTTTCTGAGTAATCTCCATACTTATTATTTATTTGAGATTTGTGATTGTGAATTATCAACTATCGGGTGTTTGTGACCAATTTTGGTGCAAACGTTTTGGTGTTTTCACTGAGAAGACTAACTCAGAGATTCTATCATTTGGAAGTTAAGTTTGAAGGCTTAGAGATTCAGATCTGAAGAGTTATGACAAGGCAAACAAGTAGAAGACAAAGGGCGGAAAGAAGCCAGCATGAAGGGAGTCAAGAGGCTTCTTCTGGTGCAAATCAGACGTCGATCTTCATCACCAAGGATGAGATGGAGATGATGATGAGGAGACAAGAAGAAATGATCCAGAATTTGTTTCGACAGGTTGGACAGCTTGGAGCACAGAATCAATGAGCAACTGGAGTTCAGAATGGAGCAGGACCTTCTGAGGCGGTACCAGAGCTAGGGGGCACTCACCTAGAGCACGCTGACCCAATACCAAGAAGAACATTGGGCGGATTCGAACAACATGGCATTGGCAGAGAAACGGAAGCTCAGCCAGGAGAACAGATTCCTAGATTCCCTCGTGAACTCGGGTGGCAGGTCGAAGGCAATGGATGAGGACTACAGCTAGGAGACAATGACAGGTTGGCGGAGATGGTCAGACGGGCTATGAGAGGCGGATTGGTAAACAAAGACTTGGAGGATGTGAGTAGAAGTCCTTTTTCCACAGCAATCAGGCGAGCTAGGAACCCACCAGATTTTAAGCTACCATCATAGGATATGTATAATGGGAGGACAGACCCTACGGTTCATCTGACAAAGTATATGAGGCATATGGAAGTGTTGGGGGGCATCAGAGGAAGTCATGGCACGGTGCTTCCCATTGTACCTGGCAGTTACTGCAGCATTATGGTTTAGGCAACTGGAGAGTGGATCTATCGGAACATGGAGTGATTAGACTGAAAGGTTTATGAGGCAATTCAGGGTTCACACTTCGAGACCCAAGAATGCGATGAGTTTGGCAGCACTGAAACAAAGAGCTGGGGAGCATTTGAGAAGCTTTTGATGTGATTCAATGTAGCTGCAGCATCGGTGGTTCGACTGGATCCATCCATGGTCTTGATGGCAGCTGTATCGGGCATAGCTGATGGCATAGAATTCAAGAATTCACTGATAAGAGATTCCCCTATGGATCTAGGGGAATTTTATCATGAGGCCGAAGGATTCTTACGGTTAGAGGATGCGAATGTCGAAAGAGAGGAAGGAGAAGGAATCGACGTTTATGCAATCAAAGGTGGAAATCCTCCTAAGAAAGGTGCAGAAACAAGCAAAGGGAAGCGAAATACTGAGGATAACAATAATAGATCAACACGACCACGAAAAGAACCAAGATTCATCTCATATACGGAGCTGAACGAAACTTTAAAGCGGATCTACCAGGACACCAGGGGACAAGTTCCTTACCGAAAGCCGATGAGGAGAGATCCGACCAGCAAAGAGAGAAGGTCAGACAAGTATTCCTCTTTCCATGAGCTGAATGGTCACAACACAACGACTGTAGGCACTTGAAAGACGAAATCGAGGGGCATATCTGAAATGGCTTGCTATCGCAATATGTGAGAAGGAGAGCCACAATGGTGGAACAAGAGCGACCACCGCCTGCACCAACTGAAGATCGCTCAGGATCGAGACGTCAGCAGATTATCAATTGATTGAAGTAATGACGGACGAGTGGAAAACTCCACACAGACGCGATTAAGTTGTTTACACATGTACATGACCGTGAATGATCCTCAGGCATGCTCTGATACAACTATAAATCATGTCGATGTAGGTGTTTGCACTCTGACGTCATTGTTTTGCTTTTGTTTTTCTTGCTTCTCATGTTTGGATTTGATTTTGTCGGACATTTCTATTTTAAAACTCATCAGTTGAATGGATATTTGGTTTTGATAATTCTGAAACGGCTAAGCTGCTTACACATGTACGGGGTCGCGAACAGTCCTTAGGCATGCTCTGAGATAGCGACAAACTGCCTTGACAAACGATCTAGAAACTCACTCGAACGTGAAATCTGGTACCGATAATACTAAGTCCCTTCGGGCACACTCATTCGCCATGAACGACACCCGACCTCAAATGGTCACAATTTGCTACGAACGTCACCCGACCTCCGACGGTCACAATTCGCCACGAACGGCACCCGACCTCGAACGGTCACAATTCGCCACGAGCGGCACGCGACCGTGAACGGTCACAATTTGCCTCGAACGGCACCCTGACCCCGAACGGTCACCACTCGCTGCGAACGGCACCCTGACCCCGAACGGTCACCACTCGCCGAGAACGGCACCCGACCGCGAACGGTCGTGTATCACCTCAAATGACAAACGATCCCGAACGATCGTCGTTTGTGGTCAGATAAGACTATCAATCTCCTTGCAGATCATCTACAGGATATGAACATCCAGCGTACGACATTACAAAACACACCTTCCTACCGCAAGGCATGTTTTGGGGGGCAAGTGTTATCCCGTCTTTTAGCAAGGTCGTGATACCAAAAGATTAACTGAAAACTAAAAAGTCAGTTGGAAAGCAATGGCAGTTCGTCATGAAAATGGGTTGCATTGCAGGTTCACTATGGATATCAAGAAATTTTGTCCAAGTCCGGATCATGCCGCAATCGACAGGATGTGACAAGCAAAGCCATAAAAGCTAGCGTTTTAAATTTCAGGTTAATCGGAGTTTGTTTGAATGAGATATGATCAATACAAGTTAGAGAAAATGTGTTGTTAGTATCCATCAGAAAGGCAAGATGATGGTCTACTCGAATCGAACAGATTCGCATCCATCGGGTTGGGTCTTCCTCGATCAATTCGAATCCATCACGTTCGAATCGATCCACGATTGCACAGTTCAAACCCATCCATCTCATATCCATCATTTCGCGTTGATCATCACCGTATCCATCAGCAGGCATTGCATTTCGTATCGATCGACTCTTGCGAACTTCGTATCCATCGGGGAATATTGGTTCGTATCCAACACAGAGGACTAGTTCGTATCGATTTTGGAGGGCTTCCTTCGAACTCTTCGGGGCTTCTGCTTTCGAATCCATCATGTTGCTTCCATTTGAATCCACTGAGCCCTCTTTTGTTCGTATCCAGCTGCCAAATAGTCAACGTACTCATCGATACGAACAAGGGTCGGTTTAGTGGATACGAACAGAAGTTGTAACTATCGATACGAACTTCACTACTTCAATCGATACGAACCGAGCCATTTCCTTCAAATCGTAAAGAGGAAACTGTAGATCGATACGAAGTGCGCGTGGTTGATCGGTGCGAGCCGTGTAACAGTCATCGATACAAACAAGGCGATCTTCATGGATGCGACACGGTCAACTCGGAGTAGAAGGTGGAGCGATCCAAAAATCTCACACCACGTCAACACGCACTCACGTGTCCAGGACGATTCGAAGGGATGGATGCAAAACTATTGGTTCGAACTCAGCAGCATACAAAAATCACAAACTTGCATCGATCATATCTCACAAACCACAGGTCCAAATGCTATGAAATTTTCACAGGAGCTTACGTACAAGCTAAAGGACATACCTGCCAAGTTTCAGCTCGATTGGATCATTTTTTGACCGATACCAAATTGGTTCGTATCGATCATGGATCGAGTCGAAATTTTCCAAGATCGGTCTAGTGGGCCCACTCATGTGCCAGAAGGAGTCTCCTGAATTTTGAGCGAAATATTAGCCTCCTACACCTATAAATAGCCCCATGAAGCCTACAGAAAAATGATCTTTTCAACTCTGAAGCATCCAGACTCTGCCTGATTCTATTTCACACCTCACCATTACTGTTATACTCGAATTTCAGAGCTATTATTTACTGTAATATGCTGTAATTCACTGAAGTCACCAAGTGAATATCAATAAAGTCATAAACTTCAAAGTGGACGTAGGCTAGATCGTCGAACCACTATAAATTCTGTGTTGTTTACTGCTTTCTTTTGAATTTTCTGAGTAATCTCCATACTTGTTATTTACCTGAGATCTGTGATTGTGAATTATCAACTATTGGGTGTTTGTGACCAATTTTGGCACAAACAGCCTAATAAAGCTTTTGCCTTCCAAATCCACCAACTGCACCTTTAACTCCCTCGTCTCTGTAGGGTTCATCATGCTCAGTGGCCTACTCACTGGTTCTGCTCCTAGAGCCGAGTCAATCGGAAATTCAATGGCACGTTTCGACGACAATCCAACTACAGGATCAAAAACATCTACGAATTCTGTTACCATGAAAACTCGACTCAACTCATCTTCCAACTCCATAACACCCAACAAAGCATTCACTCCACCACTAGAACCTTATACACCAATCGACACCAAGAATGATTCTGAATCCTACATAATAAAACACATGCAAACTGCAAACAAAAGCATGACCTAACAAGGCAAAATCTAACTGGTCACACATCAACCCTACAGTTGCATACCCTCCTATTGGATTCATAACCCATAAGAAAGTAACTAAATATGTGGGTTCTAGGTTAAACTTATCTATCAAACATCTAGATATAAAAGAATACGATGCACCAGTATCAAATAGAACGCTAAAAGATGTACAATGAATCTGAAGCGTACCTTCCAAAATTGCATTTCCCTTCTCTTCAGCTGTTGTCTTCGAAGTAGCAGGCTCCAATGCATACACTTTGCCCTTTCCATCCTTAGCGGGCTCCTTGCACTGGCTCTTATAGTGGCCCATCTGGTCGTAGTTGAAGCACCTAACATTCTTCCTCCTAGCCACTTCCTTTGCCTTTCTTGCACGATACTCATTAGCAGAGTGCCCCTTCTTGTCGCACTTGAAGTAAACAATATCAAACTTCCCCTTCTTAGCCGCTTTACCCTTCTAAGCACCTTTCTTAGGAAAGAACTTCCTCTTATGACCTTGCCTGACTTGGACTTCTTTAGCCTTATTCTTCTCTAGGGAGTCAAGCAGTGCCTCGTGCCTTAAGGCCATCTCCACTACTAAATCAGAAGGATCTCCAATATGAGGTAATGTAGCCCTAGCTAACTCAGGCTTTAAACCCTTGATAAATTTCTCATTCCTCTTCATTACTAAATCCACTAAAGCATACACATATCTTGCCAACTCCTCGAATCTTCTGGCAAACTCCAAAACAGACATTTCTCGCTACTCTAATTCAGCAAACTTTCTGATCAGAGCCGACTATCCCATTGCTGACATGAATCTCTCTTGGAAGCTTCCGTTGAAATCTTCCTAGGTCATAGTCCCCCCATCCACTGCCATAGTCACATTTTTCCACCAGAATAAAGCTGCTCCCTGAAGCTGTCTAGATGCCAACCTCCTCTTCTACTCATTATTGAGCCCCAAACCTGCAAAAATACTTTTGCAGTGCAATATCCAATTCTCTACCTCAATGGCATCTTTCATTCTAACAAATGGCTTCCCTCCAATCTTAGTGTAATCTCCACTCAGCTTAGCATAATGGTTAACTATCGGAACATTCGAAACTCCCACCCCTGTAGCATCTCCTCCTAACACTCCAGCTGCAACTCCCACTTGCATTATATTCATGAAAAACTGATACATAGCTTCAATTCCGACTTGCGAGACTACAACCCTACATTCTTTGCTTGTGCCTGACCTTGGGTCCTCCTTGTACTAGGTATGGCATTTCCATCAGTGCGCTCTCTCTTAGGTTAACTCTTCCTCTTCTACCTTCTATATTCTGTATTCAAACCAGATAGAAAAAATAACCTAACAAGGATAGAAGACTATAGATAAATCATATACTCATATATAGCAAATATAAGTACGTTACTATAGCGTTATCCCATCTCCAATCTTACTCTAATTCCTTAGGATTAGGTTTTCAAAACCCATTTTTTAGTTAAATTTTTCATAAACCTATGCTCTGATACGAAGTTGTAACATCTCGTGCCTGGGGGCCAAAAGCTAAGCGCTATAGATGCTGTGGTCATCCATTGTATTAACTTCTGATGACAAAATACGGTAATGATAATGATATCCATAATATAAAATGCACATGAATATGAACAAAATCATAGGTTTCCAAAAGCAACATTTTACTGATTACGTTTCAAAACAAATTAATATCCAAGTTACATAATCCCGTATCGTTTCCTAGGTAAAGATTAATTATAAACATTACAAAATACGCCAAGATCGACATATGATGATACCCCCTAGGTTGATCAAACAAATATTATCATATTTGACTTAATAAACGGCGGAGATAACCAAAATAATATGTAGCTCTTAATTAGCTATCTGTCAGCCACCTTCTTATCTCCGAAAGCTTTATTCGCCAAAATTTCTAAACCTAAAAACATTAACCCTCAGCCTACTCAAATTTGTTTCTGAGCACCCGAGAGTTTAAGGGGAAACAGAAACTTTGAGTCAAACCTAAAGCCTAGTGTGAACATATTTGTTACATCTCGGTTTACTGATATTAAGTGAGACCACGCCTCTTAGCGGAACGAGTTTCCCCTCACTAATCTCCTCTTTAAAACATATATTTTGCAAATCCTTTCCTATAACCAAACTTATTAATCAAACTGATTATATCAAAATAGTAATATTCTTTATTCTAATAAATGAACTATCTGTCCATAAAATAGGTTATAAGTGGACTATCTGTCCACAACATAATAGCAAGGTCGTTATGCTAACGAATGGACTGTTTGTCCATATAACTGGGCTGATTGCCCATATACTGGACTAACTATCCAGATCAAAATGGACTAACTGTCCGAATCAGATCCTTAGGATTAACCACCCTTCATTATTTCCTTGAAAACGTTTTCAAAATGATTTAACCTTTTAAATCATACCTCTATAAGGAAATTGTATTCTTAGTTTTACTCTAAGCTATTTTTCCAAGTTATATATATTTTTCTCAAAATAATGTTGATGAATTTTAATAAGGATTGACTATCCTTTCAAACAAGTTAAAAACCTTTTTAACTTGAAAATAGTTAGGCTTTGTTGCTTATTTAATACATTAGAAACCTTTGTTTTATAACTTTTAAATAACCCTTTCGAAACCCTTGAAGGTAACCACTTCAAAACCACTAAAAATGGGCCTTTCAAAACCATTAAAAGACTTTCATTCGGAAGCTTCTAAACATTAGACATCCCGCTTTAAACCTTTAAATATTGCCTTTTGAAAACGTAGAAAAAAAACCTTTCCCTTCCATTTTTTCAAAACCCTGGGGAACTACCCCGTTCCAAACTAATTAAAACCTTTCAAACAGTCATACCTCAATCCTTTCGAAAGCACTTTGGGTTCAATTTAAAACGTGTGGAAAACTTTTAAAACCTTTGAAAATTGTCTCGGTCGAAATCCTTTGGATTATGCCTTCAAGTAGAGTAAAAGGATCAGAAACCCATTAAAGTCGAAATCATCTGTTTCAAAGCCATTTAATACTATCTCTTTCAAAACCAACTTGGGTTTTAGTTCAATCCCAGAAAAAGGGCCTTTAAAACATTTAACTCGAAAGCATCTATTTCGAAACCGTTTCCTAAGTAAAGAAGTGATGGTGTCAAAACCATCCCTTCGAAAGCATTGGAGAGGTGGCCATATTTTTAGAAAAAACAACCCTTTCAAAACCATCTGAGTCGAAAGGTAGGAAGCGACAGCTAAAGGCTTTGACTCAGTTGAAAGAAATCATTTAAAACAAAAGCACAATACAATCGAAACCATTTCTTTTAAAACAATTTGACCAAGTTGAAAGCTAACCAAGTCAAAGCCAACCTAGTCGAAAGTAAGTATTTTCTTTTAAAAGGAAAGCAATGCCTCTACCCCTTTGGAACCTCTAGTTTCGACTCTAGACCTTTGGCCTACGTCCAATTTACTACATACTAGTTAACCGATACCATGTGCATTGGTTTCAATAGTGTCAGAGGCAAAGGAAAGGAAGACGAACCTGGTGCCGAAGGTGTCGAAATAGTGAAAAACATGTTTATTTGTACTTTTAAACCATTTCTTTTGTACTTAGCCTGCCTTGTTGGTCTAAATCTAATTGGTTGCAATTGTACTTTTCCAAAAGTGCTGCTTACTTTCCAAATTTAACAATTTAAATTTATTTACAAAAAGCACCTTCTCCTCTCTTAATTAAATAAAAACTTTAGTTCCATACCTTAAGTAATTTTATATAACCACTAACAAACATAGAAAAATTTAACAAAAATTCCAGAAAATCTCTTTTAATATGTTTCCGAGCATATAAATATTTCAGACCCAATTCTTTTATTATTTAACCGTAAATAATTTATGATCCAAATTAACATTTTGTTTACTACAAACTTCATATAAATTCCACATGAATTCAAAAAATTCTGGAAATTGAAACCCATTTCCAAAATAAGTTATGATCTTCATAAATATTCACAAGGCATTTGGATGTTATTTAATAAGGTTTTACCTTAAAACATATCACAAATTCAATATGAACAACCATAACTCATCAAAAAGTGTGTGTTTTATGTATGTGTGTGTGCGCGTGTGTGTGTGTATTCATTCCATCGCTCAAAAACATGGCAAATCACTGCACACTGGAATCCATCTTTAAACCGAAAACACAATCAAATATGAGATGTAAACATTATTCACCTTAGCTTTAGAGATAGAAGAGTTTGAAATTTGAATGGATTTGATTTGATTTAGCTTCATCCTTATCTTTCTTCTTCTTGCTCTTGTTAATCGTGGCCGGCCTTAAGTTTTGAAAATTTTCAAATGGAATGAACATGTATAAGATACACAGCCTAAGGGAAAAGACATACGAATGGCCTCTTTCCTATTTTACCCTTCCTCTGTTTCATTTTAACTCTTCCTTAATTCATTGTTAAATAGCACGACTACACCTTAATTAAATATCAAATCTCAGTACCATAATCGACATATTATTTTATTAGCTAATTAAATATTCTAATTCCCTCAATTTGTGTGACGACTCGAAAATTTTGACATTTTAAAATTTAAATATTTGAATGAATTTTAATATTTATAGATTGGTTTAACTTGGATTTCAAATATCAGAATGAATTTGGAAATTTAATTTTTGAATATAATTATAGAAATTTGGGTAAAATATTGTATCTTCAGTTTTGAGCTTATTAAAAATATTTTAAAGGCTTAGAAAATTTATATTGATAATGCTGAAGATAGTGAAAGCTTCAGAATTGGATTTGAAAATGCTTTAATCAGTTTTGAAAATTTATCGTTTAAATCGATATTTAAAAATAGCCTTCCGGGGCACAGTTTCGAAATTCGACGAAACCAGTTCTATTGGATCCGTAATATGTTTTATTATAAGATTTCAATTTTCGTAATGTTCGAAGTGATCGTTTGGCCATACGGTAAATAAACGCGTTGTAATCTATATCGAAAATTCAATTGAAATTTGAATTTGAATTTAATATATTATATAACAATATCTGAACTTTTAGCCTTCATCCCTGAGACACTTGTCCTCCCCTTTCAAACACATTTCATTTTCCGGATCGCATCATTCCACCTACACTTGTTTTACAGCCGAAGTCAATACTTTCAAAAAAAAATATATAACAAAAATCAAAAAGAAAACTGTAGGAAGAAAATCAGATCGAGTACATGGCCGAACTCCTCGTTCTTCTGTTCTTCGATTCTTCCCTTCTTTTCTCCTAATTCCTTGTTTAAAACAAAATCAAAGCCAGCCGATCCTCTTTCGTTCAAATCTAATTAAAGAAAGGGGGCCAAGCATCTCCATTAAATCGAGATCGAGGAATCTAAGAGCGATGTTGTCGCGAGTGAGAGAGCACAACCTAAGGGTTCATGATTGGTAGCGGTAGCTTACGGTATGGGGTTTGAACCGCGTGCATGCGAGGTGCAGTGGCGTCGATAGGGCGACGTGGTTCGGTCGCGAGGCGGATACATTGCGACAGGGTTGAGGCGTTGGGGCATGATGGTGTCGTTGAGGCAGGGTCGCGAGTGGATGGGATGAGATGCGTCGTACGATAATTTGGGGGTGCTCGAGATCTAGTGGCAACGAAGACAGGGCGACTAGGACAAGCGTGAGGTATTTGTTGAGGTAAAAAATTGATTTAACATTTTAATTATTTATTTACTCAGGTTAAAACTTTTAATCAAACTGTGATTTCATTTGGTTCATCAAAGAATGATACAGTAAGGTGCATGTTGTTTTCAGTTTATATATATAGATATGTACACCTTAAAAATTACTAATTGTTTGTTTACAGAAAAGAAAAATGTAAACAGTGGAGTTAATTCCTGTTTTATTTTACAGAAATTTTTAATTATAAATATACATACATATGTTTCAATTTATTAGTATTCTAAAATAAATTTTAAGGGTGATTTATTTTGTTTAGTTAAATTATTTAATATTTATTTTAGTCCCTAAAAATATTTGGTATAGAGTAATTAGTTCAAATAGAAAAATTGGGTTAAAATTTAATGGTTTGTGTAAAAAATCAAAATCCTTAGTTTAAAATTAAAATTATTAGTTGAATTAAAAGTACTAAATGATAATTTATTTTCCATTGATTCAGATATTAATAAATTGTATAATTGATATACAAGGTCTTGAAATCGTGAAATCAAGCTGAAATGGAAATAGATTGCAAAATAAAGCAAAGGTGAGAATTTCTCACTCAATCAAATATTTTTCTGATTTAAATTTAAAATAGTTAAATTTAAAATTTGTTGACGGTGTGATTGGATGATTGATTTATTATCGGTTATATTATTTTAGACCCTATGCGCCGCATAATAGCGGATGATATTATATTAAACTCATATACCGCGATATTCCACCTCGAAGTGGAATTGGTATTATATATGTATTTGGAGTGATTGATTTCCCGCATTATATAGCGGATGAGACCTTATGCGTCGCATAATAGCGGATGATATTTTATAAATCCCATATACCACGATATTCCACCTCGAAGTGGAATTGGTATTTAATTATTGTGCAAACGCCTGTGGATTTAGGGAAACAGGTTGGAGGGATCCAACTGGATTCCTCAAAAAAATTTGATTTGTTTTCAAAATTGTGCGTTGATTATTTATAATCTGTGTGAGTATTTGTGATTGAAACCGTTGAAGGCGAAAATTTAGCCGAATATATTTTTGGTATCGTAGGATACCAGAAATAAAAAAATTGGATCTTTAAATTTAAGTAGAAAATCTATAGCGAAATCCTATTGAATAAAATTCCAAAATATGGGAAAAAGTTTAATAAATGGATTTCAAGTAATAATATTCAATAGGTGAAGAATTTATTTTAAAAAAATGTTTTTAAATAATTTGGAAAAGATAAAGGAATTTATTTTAAAAATAAATTCAGAAGTTGATTTGGTGTTAAAAGAATAAATCTTTGGGAAATCAATATGAAAATTGATTTAGTGTTTGAATGAAAATCGATTTGGTGTTGAAATAAATATAGAAATAAATTAGAAAATTAATTTGGTGTTTTAAAAATAAAACCCTTGGGAAATCAATATGAAATTTGATTTGTTGATTGAAACAAATTTTGAAATCAATTTGGAATTTGATTTGGTGATTGAAATAAATTTGGAAATCAAATTAAAAATTGATTTGGGTGTTGAAAGTATGGAAAATGATTTGAAAATCATATATCCGTGGATATTCGAAAATTAAAATCGACAATGGGAATTTTATAAAAGAAAGGGAAATTTGTTTAAAAAAATAAATATTGTTTTAATTTTAAAAGTGTGGAAAGGACTTTACGGATTTGGGACGTAAATTTAAAATAAATCCAAAAATATTTATTAATTGATTTGAATGAACAATTTTAGAATGGAATGTGTACTTTCCCTAAAAGCCGAGAATGATTTCAATATAGTTTATAAATATAGATTGAAGTTGTAGAGATGGTTTTAAGGAAAGAATGTTTTGGAAAAATTATTTACTTAAGTCATTTTGAAAATCTTTAAAGTTAAAATATATTTTAAACTATTATGCAAGTGATTGTTTAAAGTTTTAAATTGATATTTGTTTTAGAAATTGGATATTTAAATATTTATACTCTATCTACTAATTTTATTTTAAAATTAGTTTTGGACTTGAATATTTATATGAGATATTAGTATAATATTTTTCATAACTAATATTTAAGCAAATATTCTAAAATAGTTTATTTTAAATATTTCCAAGTATATTTTGAATAAGTATTTTATATTATTTTAAAATATTTGAACTCGGCGGATTTTCAGTGGAAATGAATAAATATTGGAAATGTTTTCCGTGTGAGGAAAAATTGATTTGAAATTTATTTTCAAAGGATTGAAGTGTGAAAAATTGATTTGAAATTTGTTTTCAAAGTGTTGAAGAGTGAAATTTTATCTTGCGAAGATATTTTTGAAAATAATAATAATTGGGGGAAAATTATTTGAAATCCAGTGAATGTTCTAAATGATGATTGGTAGTTAAATAACCGACTATTAATATTGGCCTTTTTAAATGGCATTTGAATTTCGATGCGACCGGGGGTCGAATTACAATTGGATATTCGAAAACCACATCGAACCTTTGTGATCGTGATGGATCTTTTTTTTAAAAGATCAAAGTGGAAATTTGTTGTGATTTGTTTGAAATCTGAGTGAACAATTATTTTTAAAAATAAGCGCTCGTTATTCAGATTAGCCGGGAGAGGACCTTGTGTCATAAAACCCATTCCGAATAATGATACGACGAAATGGGATTGCATTTGAAGATGGTGTTGAAGACCGGGTATTTTCGAAAGCGAAAGGATTACCTGTCGAATGTCTCTACACCGAGATGCTTCGGTATAGAGATTTTATCACCCTTTGTGATGGGGATTCCGGACGCGATTAGTGGATATCAGGATTTCAAGGGCTTCTTTGAAAGTGCCTTCGGTTCCGTTCGATCCTGGAACGGATTTGTATGGATGTGTGTCTGACGTTACACTTTGAGATGTAAAGATGATTTCTGTCAAATACATTTCTGTTGATGGCGGAGAATTTATTCTCTTAGCTTAACACCCTTCTCTGAGACGTACGAGCTCAGAGGTTATGTAGTTGATGGTTATTAGTGACATACTCCCAATTTGGTAATGTGGCATACGAAGTGCTGATCATTTGTTGATCGAAGCATGGCTTTTGTGAAAAGCGTAGCTTTATGGACAAGACTTCGTCGGACCTCACAACCCTGAATGGTCGAAACAGGAAAGATGCAGCAAGGTTATTTGGAGGTAGCGCTCCCTGAGGGTATGTCATTTCCTTCTGGAAAAGGGTAGTATCATGGTATGGTGCCTAGATATTTTACCTATGTTGATGCTGCAAATTTATTATACTTTGTGGTTGTTGGTAGTGAGGATCCTCGGATAAAGGTCGCAAACGACCGGGGGATGGCATACTCGTGTCAGTAGTTACCTAGATACAGAGGTAACCCGACCTTGTGTTGGCAGAGATCCGGTTAGGTTCTCAAGGTGTGCCTCCAGAGGTGTACCCATGTGGCCCAGGAAGTTCCTTAGCCTGACCATTTGTTGAAAATCCAATCACCAATATGCGCCTTGTACGGTTTTAGTTGTATAACCTGCCATCTAATATGGTAGCTATAGTAGGCATACTATAATGGTACGTATGCTGCCTAAGATTAATTATATATTTTCGGATGGTTTTTTGCACTATGCACTAATAATAATATCAAAAAGGATTTTTGCGTAGTAAGCATTTTTAACTATCATAAGGAGAAATCCCCCCCCCCCCAAGTGTGTGATTGCATAGTGTGTGTGCCGGAAGGCCTTATGGTAGTTTTATTTTCCAAAAAGCATTGCGGATTTCTTTTAAATTATTTTGTTTTCTTTGGTAAAAGAATAACTATTTTAAGATCTCACACTAGTCCCATGACTGACCTAGAGTTTATTGTTCCCTTTCAAAACTCTGGGTTCCCACAATTTTCCACACGGGCAGTCTAGAGTCATGTTCGCATTATTCTGGAGCGAAGTCAGAAAAGAGTTGCCGTGGAGATCAGGAGTTGAAGCTGGATGGCGAGACGTATCTCTTTACTTTGTAGTGTCTGTTGCATATGGTTAGTGCAAATCAGTTTTTATACGGTCCAGTTATAAAGACTGCAAGTGCCTGTATTATGTTGTTGTAAACTTTGTTAAATGTGATGTATAAACTGATATGGTATTTTTGTTTTAAAGATTATTCATTTATCTTTTATATGTTGTTCCGCTGCGAAATGTGTGATTTTGTTGTTGTTTCTGTTTCTTCTTCTATCTTCTTCTTCTTAAACCCTAAGGGTTTGATTTTTCGGCATTCGACTGCGCGGCATTAGATACCATGGATGTATCGATGTCGACCTTCGAGCATCGAAAAATTCGGGTCGTTACATTTTGGTATCATGGCATTTGGTTAAGCGATAACGTTGGCTTTGGTGGGGATTAATCATTAGAAATAGTGTCAGTAGTACTCTAGAATGAGTTTGAGTGTAATAATAAATATGAGAGTGTATTTATTAGTGAATATAAAATTGTTTTATATTGTGATGATTGGTTTGTTGAGTGGTATATGGATTCTGGTCGGTATAGTCTGTACAACTCCATTGATAGGGATCTCTAAACACTAGTACAGAACAATTCGACACGATATTTTTTTAAATTAGGGTAAATGAAATAATTTTACCCAAAACTATTTTGTATATAAAAGAAATAATTTTTGTAAATTATTAGAGTATATGGCTGCTTGTTTGTTAGGAAGTGATAATATTGAATTATTATCCTTGATTATTGAATGAGTAATTGAAATCACAACTTAAAACTGAAAAATAAATTCAAATACAAATGGGAATTGTAAATGTAAATGTGATTTATAAATTTGAAATGGTATTCCAGAGGAATAGCTGGAAATGTTTTTTAAGGGATTTGAAAATTTGGAAATTTGGAAAGGTTAAAATCCCTTTTGGTTTGAAAATAAGTTTTCAAAGGTTTTGGGAAAATGTTTTGAAGGGATAAAAGCACTAAACTCTTTTCGGTCGTTGGAAAATAATTCTAATGATGATCGCGACATCATCGGTGTTCATTTTCGAGTTTCCAAGAGAGGAATTGCTGCCAAATTATTTAAAATTTGAGGTTGTTTGGAAAACTGGGGTTGCTTCTGGGAATTCAAAAGATTATTTGAATTGATTTCAAAAATGGTTTTGAAAAGATGGAAAGACTTTGGAATACTATATAAAATATTTATGGAATATCATTAAGTTTGATAACTTGTAAAGTTTAAAGTTGTTAAAATAAAATCTAACTTAAAGAGAAGTTAGAAAGAGGTAAACGTGGAAACAAAATAAGTTGGAAGGAAAAACTTAATTCAAATGGAATTAAAATTGAAAATTGAATAAAAGAATTAAGATTGAAAAATTAAGTCAAATAAAATGATGATATGTATTCAAAATGAAATTGAAATGCAAGAAAATGAAATTGAATGTTGAATTTCATTTCGACTTTGTAAGCAAATAGAACTAGAGTTGGAATTGAAATTGATTTGTGATAAACAAAGTGAAGTATTAAACTAAAATTAGTAAGTGAAACTAATTGATGAATGACCAAATGGGTAAGGTTTAAAATGAATTGAATCTAATATTTATAAATGAAAGTAAATTGAATTCATATAGAATTGGAAATCCATTTTAATATAAGTGGTTGTAAACCAAAATAGTGAATAAAAAATAAATTTTTGGGAATGAACAAAAGAATAAAAATGGAATTGAAACTGAATATTGAAAACCAATTTGAATTGTATGGAATAAAATAAAGTTTTAAAAATTAATTCGAAGTGAACTAAAGCTAATAAAGGTAGAAATGGAAAAAAATGGTTTGCGATAAAATGAATTGTAATTTGTAATGAATTAGTAAATGAAACTAATTTAAAATAGTGATATGAATCATTTGTGAATGAAAGATAATTGATAAAAATTCATTATTCAGAAGGTAAATTGAATCCAAATAGAATTGAAATTGTAAATTGAATTCAAATGAAATTGAAAATGTAAGATTGAATGAAAATGGATATATAACTTCAATAGTGAAGTAAAAATGGTATAACAAGTAAGTATTCAAACTTTTGTAATGAAATATGCAAAATGATAATTGAATGTTGTAATTGGATATTATGGCTAGTAGAATATATAGGTATGTTACAAGAAAAAGAAAAATTGGAATTGGGATTTTGATTTTGAAGACAAAATTGAATTGCTCGAAAAGTTATGTATTTAAATTTCTATATGAAATTTGGTGATTTTCTTGTCTAGCTGCTTGGTTTTTTCGCTTTCTTTTTGAATCTGGGGGCTTGTAGAGGCATTTTGTAGTCGTAACGAGCTAGCCGCGCAAAGGAGACGCTGGCGAAATTTTTCGAAAATTTAGGGAGTTAGAAAAATTTTGAGAAAATTTGAATTTAAATTTAAATTTGAATTGTTAAATAAAATAATATTGTTTGGAATTTATGGAAGATCTTGGAAAGTTAGTTGAAATGATGGTCTTTAATGAAAAGATTTGTTGGTAAGTTGATAAAACTATTTGGTTTTGGAAAGATAGCGAACGGGTTAAGGATCATTCTCCTTAACTAGTAATTTCGGGAAGAAATTCTTTTAAGCGGGAAGGATGTGACGATTTTAAAATTTTGATATTTTAAATTTTAAATATTGAATGAATTTTAATATTTAGAGATTGATTTAACTTGGATTTCAAATATCATAATGAATTTGGAAATTTAATTTTTGAATTTAATTATAGAAATTTGGGTAAAATATTGTATCTTCAGTTTTGAGCTTATTAAAAATATTTTAAAGGCTTAGAAAATTTATATTGATAATGCTGAAGATAATGGAAGCTTCAAAATTGGATTTGAAAATGCTTTATTCAGTTTTGAAAATTTATCGTTTAAATCGATATTTAAAAATAGCCTTCCGGGGCACAGTCTCGAAATTCGACGAAACCAGTTTCATTGGATCCGTAATATTGTATTATTATCGGATTTCAATTTTCGTAATGTTCGGGGTGATTCTTTGGCCGTACGGTGAATAAATGCGCTATAATCTATATCGAAAATTCAATTGAAATTAATATATTATATAACAATATCTGAACTTTTAGCCTTCATCCCTAAGACCCTTGTCCTTCCCTTTCAAACACGTTTCATTTTCCGGATCGCATCATTCCACCTGTCCTACTTTTCACAGCCGAAGTCAATACTTTTAATATATATATATATATATATATATATATATATATATAATAAAAATCAAAAAGGAAACTGTAGGAATAAAATCAGATCGAGTACATGGCCGAACTCCTCGTTCTTCTGTTCTTCGATTCTTCCCTTCTTTTCTCCTAATTCCTTGTTTAACACAAAATCAAAGCCAGCCGATCCTCTTTCATTCAAATCTAATCAAAGAAAGGGGGGCCGAGCGTCACCATTAAATCGAGATCGAGGAATCTAAGAGCGACGTCGTCATGAGTGAGAGAGCACGGCCTAAGGGTTCGCGCTTGGTAGCGGTAGCGTACGGCATGGGGTTCGAACCGCGCGCGTGCGAGGTGCAGCGGCGTCAATAGAGCGACGTGGTTCGTTCGCGAGGTGAATACATTATGATGGGGTTGAGGCGTTGGGGCGTGATGGTGTCGATGAGGCAAGGTCGCGAGTGGATGGGATGAGATGCGTCGTTTGACAATTTAGGGGTGCTCGAGATCTAGTGGCGACGAAGACAGGGGAGTTAGTGTAACAACCCGCATATTTATCGATTTTATATTTAAATATTTTATTTAAATATTTTATCGTTGGTCGGATTTTAGTCCGAAAAGCTACTTTTTGCATACGGTCGAATTAGGACTCGGGACCACTCCCATTGAGTTTAAAATGCCGTTTGCGACCTTTTTGAGTATAAGCTTCGATATGTTTGGAGAAAGTTGATTTTTGCTACTTTTCACTTTGGGTTTGGTTTTGGGCTCAGCCCTATGTTAACTTATGCTCAAATCTGAGCCACTCTTCTCCACTCACCCTCATTCTCTTCTCTTTTCATTTTTTATAACATTAATGGTGGGAGAGATTGGAAATTAAAAACTCCAAAACCCTAGTTTCTCTTGCAAATCAAATTCCTAGCTCCAAACTCAAGAAGAACCCATTGGTAAGCTTCTCTTCTTCTTCTCCAACTTATTCTCTTACCAATTTCAGAAATTCCTAAACCTAATTTTGGGAATGTTCTTGGTTTTGAGCTTAGATTCAAGCTCAATTGGGTTGTGTTGAAGAGAGGTTGATTCTCCATTTGCTTTCAAGCTTCTTCTTGTTTGATTTTGTGAAAAGGTGAGATTTTTAATCTCACATGTATGTCTATATCTATCTTTGTTGTTAGGTATGAATCCCTAACATTTATTCATGTGCAATTGCTTTTGATTTAGATTGGTTTTGTGAATATTTCCATTTTTGGTGTTTGAAGACAAATCTTTAAGAATCATAACTTTGATGTTTGATCATGCTTTAAGAGGTGTTTCGGAGAGCATATAAGACCGGGTTGTCGCTAGGCATAAATCCTTAGTCGTCGTTGCTCGTCCGATCGCTCCCGACACGTTTTGGCCACTTTGGCCTAAGCAAATTGTTGCCTAGACCAGGTGACCAGACGTCTGGTGACAAAGTCCAGACGTCTGGTTTGGACCTGGAATGTAAAAATGTATGCACGCATATTATAAAAAAAAGCCAGAGACTATTTTCAGACGTCTGAACCATCAAACCAGACGTCTGGATAGGTCTCAGACGTCTGACTTGAGGTTTCAGACGTCTGAGTGTTCTCTGGGTTATTTCCAGAGAACAAATCCAAACGTCTGGATTCCAAATCAGACGTCTGGAAATGTTTATTTTTGCCTTTCAGGCTGTTTTGTGTGAATTTCCATTGTTTATCGATTTTAGCGATCCTATTAATCGTTATCACTTATTGTCGACTTTGATGACTTCTTTTTATGGATCTTTTTAGAAATATCCATTTCTATGGATTTGGTATCGATTTCTTTGGATTTTATTCACGTCTTCGAACGTGAATTTTAGTGATTGATTGTTCTACAATCATTTTTGTGATTTGTCACTTTAAAAATATAAAGGTTTCAATACTAGTATTAACTATCAAAACTCTTTCTTCAAACAATTTCAACTATATTTTCAATATCAAACTCGTTTATAAAACCGTTTTCCGATCTACTAGTATACACAAACCTTTACCTCACTCGTATGAGAAATCTAATTAAACGACTTAGTAAAACAAGTGGTATGAAACGCTTGCGTTCACTTTGTTGGTTAATTCTTGGACTTGTTCGATTGAAACTCTTGTGACAATTTTATAGTGGAGATCTACAATTTGTTCGTAAATATTTAAGTTAAGCTAGTGGTTATGGGACATGATGCTAAGCTCATATATTTACTAGCTTACTGTAATCGACACTACTCGTTGATCATGACGATCATTTTTGTGATTTAGACTAGCAATGTGCGATGTCTCTTTGTTTGCGAGGTAGACTAAACCCCCTTTTGTGGAGTTTCGACTCAAATTGGTGGGGTAGCAACCCACGGTCTTCGGACCATTCGTGTGTCAAATTAATGGCTAGCTACCATGAGATAGCTTCTCGTTCGTGTGTTACAGCTGTTGGTGAGTTTTCATGCTCCCGTTCGTGTGATAGGCCTCCCCCCTATTTTTGTGTGATTTCTGGTTTTCGTGTGTCGAATTCTGGAATTTCCTTCTTCACCTATTTTTGTGATTTCTATTGATATGATTTATCAATTTTTGTGCATAGGTGAATTTGTGTGTCATTTACTGGATTTCTTGAGATGATTTCTAGAATTTGTGCTTCACCAATTTTCGTGATTTCCATTGATAAGTTTTATCAATATTTGTGTATTGGTGAATTTGTGTGTCATTGACTTGTGTGATTGACATTGATATTATTATCAATATTTGTGTATTGGTGAATTTGTGTGTCATTGACTTGTGTGATTGACATTGATATTATTGTCAATATTTGTGTATTGGTGAATTTGTGTGTCATTGACTTGTGTATCTGACATTGATATTATTGTCAATATTTGTGTATTGGTGAATTAGTGTGTCATTGACTTTTGTGATTGACATTGATATTATCGTCAATATTTGTGGTTTGGTGAACGAAATAAGGAGTATGACATTTCTTTGATTCTTGCGTAGATTTGGTGATATTGATTAATCTCTTGTTGATTTTCAATTACTTATATATATCACAGCTTGGCATAGCGATTATTATGTGTTTAGTCATATCTCTTATTCTATATCGTTTCACCTGATATTTATAGCTAGACTGATCCGTTTATTATTTTCTTCTTAAAATAATACTCGGGTCAGACCGAGATGTTACAGGTGCTTCTGCTTGACTTCTCTCTTGGGATTGATTCCTCTGAATTTTGGTTAACTACTTAGATTAGTAGTTTTTGTTGTATACATTTGAGATATAGACTCCAAAATGTATACTTATTCTTTTGTGTAGTTCATGTAACTATTCTTTTGTGATATTGTGGATCATTTTAGACCATTACTCTGATATACACTTTCATGTGTAATATTCATATCTATTTCCGCCTTTGTGATATGAATTGTCTGTGACTGATTTGTGTTATGTTTTTTTCTATATTTGTTTCCGAAGACCTTTATAGCCACTGTGTAGTAGCTTTGAGTTTGTGTCGGTATGTCGGATTTCCTCTTGAGATGAAAAGTTATATTTTTATCTGGTATATCGGTACTCGCATAAAGCAATTATACAGATGGTTGCTCCTCAACAGCCTTATTCTCCGTGCTAGTTGACAGCATTCACAGTAATGTTCTTGGCTAGCGTGGGTATAGAGGTGGGGCGTCACAGCTAGGGCGAGCGTGAGGTATTTGCTGAGGTAAAAAATTGATTTAACATTTAATTTTTTATTTACTCGGTTTAAAACTTTTAATAAAACTGTGATTTCATTTGGTTCATCAAAGAATGATACAGTAAGGTGCATGTTGTTTTCAATTTATATATATAGGTATGTACACCTTAAAAATTACTAATTGTTTGTTTACAGAAAAGAAAAATGTAAACAGTAGAGTTAATTCCTGTTTTATTTTACAGAAATTTTTAATTATAAATATACATAAATATGTTTCAATTTATTAGTTATTCTAAAATAAATTGTAAGGGTGATTTATTTGTTTAGTTAACTTATTTAAAATTTATTTAGTCCCTAAAAATATTTTGTATAGAGTAATTAGTTCAAATAGAAAAATTGGGTTAAAATTTAATGGTTGTTTAAAAAATTAAAAATCCTTACTTTAAAATTAAAATTATTAGTTGAATTAAAACTATTAAATGATAATTTGTTTTTCCATTGATTCGGATATTAATAAATTGCAAAATTGATTTTACAGGGTCTAGAAATCGTGAAATCAAGCCGAAATGGAAATAGATTGCAAAATAAGGCAAAGGTGAGATCTTCTCACTTAATCAAATACTTTTCTGATTTAAATTTAAAATTTGTTGATGGTGTGCTTGGATGATTGATTTAGTATCAGTTATATTAGCTTAGACCCTATGGGCCGTATAATAGCGGATGATATTATATTAAACCCATATACCGCGATATTCCACCTCGAAGTTAAATTGGTGTTATATATGTATTTGGAGTGATTGATTTACCACATTATATAGCGGATGAGACCCTATGCGCCGCATAATAGCGGATGATATTTATAAATCTCATATACCATGATATTCCACCTCGAAGTGGAGTTGGTATTTAATTGTTGTGCTAATGTCTATGGATGCAGGGAAACAGGTTGGAGGGATCCAACTAGATTCCTCAAAACATTGTGATTTGTTTTCAGAATTATGTGTTGATTATTTATAATCTGTGTGTGATTATTTGTGATTGAAACCATTGAAGGCTAAAATTTAGCCGAATATATTTTTGATATCGTAGGATACAAGAAATAAATAAAATTGGAACTTTAAATTTAGGTAGAAAATCTATAGTGAAATCCTATTGAATAAAATTCCAAAATATGGGAAAACGTTTAATAAATGGATTTCAAGCAATAATATTCAAAAGGTTAAGAATTTATTTTAAAAGTATGGCTTTTAAATAATTTGGAAGAGATAAAGGAATTTATTTTAAAAATAAATTCGAAAACTGATTTGGTGTTAAAAGAATAAAATTTTTGGGAAATCAATGTGAAAATTGATTTAGTGTTTGAATGAAAATCGATTTGGTGTTGAAATAATTTAGAAATTAAATTTGAAAATTAATTTGGTGTTTTAAAAATTAAACCCTTGGGAAATCAATATGAAAATTGATTTGTTGATCGAAACAAAT
Source organism: Allium cepa (assembly GCA_030765085.1). Classification (NCBI taxonomy): domain Eukaryota; kingdom Viridiplantae; phylum Streptophyta; class Magnoliopsida; order Asparagales; family Amaryllidaceae; genus Allium; species Allium cepa. Next base: position 489,023,794 of record CM060941.1, on the reverse strand, counting down.
TTAGAAATCAATTTGGAATTTTTGGTTATTGAAATAAATTTGGAAATCAATTTAAAAATTGATTTGGGTGTTGAAAGTGTGGGAAATGATTTGAAAATCATATATCTGTGGATATTCGAAAATTAAAATCCACAATGGGAATTTTATAAAAGAAAGGGAAATTTGTTTTAAAAAAATAAATATTGTTTTATTTTTAAAAGCGTGGAAAGGAATTTACGGATTTGGGACGTAAATTTAAAATAAATCCAAAAAGATTTATTAATTGATTTGAATGAACCATTTTAGAATGGAATGTGTACTTTCCCTGAAAGCCGAGAATGATTTCACTGTAGTTTATAAATATAGATTGAAGTTGTAAAGATGGTTTTAAAGAAAGAATGTTTTGGAAAAATTATTTACTTAAGTTATTTTAAAAATATTTAAATTTAAAATATATTTTAAACTATTATGGAAGTGATTATTTAAAGTTTTAAATTGATATTTGTTTTAGAAATTGGATATTTAAATATTTATACTGTATCTACTAATTTTATTTTAAAATTATTTGTAGACCTGAATTTTTTACACGAGATATTAGTATAATATTTTTCATAACTAATACTTAAGCAAATATTCTTAAATAGTTTATTTTAAATGTTTCCAAGTATATTTTGAATAAGTATTTTATATTATTTTAAAATATTTGCACTCGGCAGATTTTTAGTGGAAATGAATAAATATTGGAAATGTGTTCCACACAAGGAAAAATTGATTTGAAATTTATTTTCAAAGGATTGAAGTGTGAAAAATTGATTTGAAATTTGTTTTCAAAGTGTTGAAAAGTGAAATTTTATCTCGCGAAGATATTTTTGAAAACAATAATAATTGGCGGAAAATTATTTGAAATCCAGTGACTGTTCTAAATGATGATTGGTATTTCAATAACCGACTATCAACATTGGCCTTTTTAAATGGCATTTGAATTTCGATGCGACTGTGAGTCGAATTCCAAATGGATATTCGAAAACCACATCGAACCATTGTGATTGTGATGGATCTTTTTTTTAAAGATCTAAGTGGAAATTTGTTTGATTTGTTTGAAATCTGAATGAACACTTACTTTTAAAAATAAGCACTCGTTATTCAGATTATCCGGGAGAGGACCTTGTGTCATAAAACCCATTCTCAATAATGATACGACGAAATGGGATTGCATTTGAAGATGCTGTTGAAGACCGGGTATTTTCAAAAGTAACAGGATTACCCATCGAATGTCTCTGCACTGAGTTACTCCGGTATAGAGATTTTATCACCCTTTGTGATGGGTATTCCGGACGTGATTAGTGGATATCCGGATTTCAAAGGCTTCTTTGGAGGTGCCTTCGGTTCCGTTCGATCCCGGAATGGACTTGTATGGATATGTGTCTGACGTTACACTTTGAGATGTAAAGCTGATTTCTATCAAATACATTTCTGTTGGTGGTGGAGAATTTATTCTCTTAGCTTAACATCCTTCTCTGAGACGTACGAGCTCAGAGGTTATGTAGTTGATGGTTATTATCGACATACTCCCAATTTGGTAGTGTGGCCTACGAAGTGTTGCTGATCATTTGTTGATCGAAGCATGGATTTTGTGAAAAGCATAGCTTTGTGGATGAGACTTCGTCGGACGTCACAACCCGGAATGGCCGAAACAGGAAAGATGCAGCAAGGTTATTTGGGGGTAGCGCTCCCTGAGGGCATGTCATTTCCTTCTGGAAAAGGGTAGTATCGTGGTATGGAGCCCAGATATTTTACCCATGTTGATGCTGCAAATTTATTATACTTTATGGTTGTTAGTATTGAGGATCCTCAGATAAAGGTCGCAAACGACCGGGGGATGGCATACTCGTGTCAGTAGTTACCTAGTTACAGAGGTAACCTGGCCATGTGTTGGTAGAGATCAGGTTAGGTTCTCGTTGAGTCCCTCCAGAGGCGTACCCATGTTGCCCAGGAAGTTCCTTGGCCTGACTATTTTCTATAATTATCAATCACCAATACGCGCATTGTACGGTTTTAGTTGTATAACCTGTCATCTAATATGGTAGCTATAGTAGGCATACTATAATGGTATGTATGCTGGCTAAGATTTAAAATATATTTTCGGAAGTTTTTCTGCACCATGCACTAATAATAATATCAAAAAAGATTTTTGCGTTGTAAGCATTTTTGACTATCATAAGGAGAAATCTCCCCCAAGTGTGCGATTGCATGGTGTGCGCACCGGGTGGCCTTATGGTAGTTTCATTTTCCAAAAATCATTGTGGATTTCTTTTAAATTCTTTTGTTTTCTTTGATAAAAGAATAACTGTTTTAAGACCTCACACCAGTCCCATGACTGACCTGGAGTTTATTGTTCCCTTTCTAAACTCTGGGTGCCCATAATTTTCCACGCGGGCAGTCTAGATTCAGGTTAGAATTATTCTTGAGCGAAGTCAGAAAAGAGTTGCCATGGAGATCAGGAGTTGAAGCTGGATGGCGAGACGTATCTCTTTACTATGTAGTGTCCATTGCGTATGGTTAGTGCAAATAAGTTTTTATATAGTCAAGTTATAAAGACTGCAAGTGTCTGTATTGTGTTGTTGTAAACTTTGTTAAATGTGATGTATAAACGGATATAGTAATTTTGTTTTAAAGATTATTCATTTATCTATTGTATGTTGTTCTGCTGCGAAATGTGAGATTCTGTTGTTGTTACTGTTTCTTCTTCTATCTTCTTCTTCTTAAACCCTAACTGTTTGGATTTTCGGAATTCGACTGTGCGGCACTAGATACCATGGATGTATCGACGTCGACCTTCGGGCGTCGAAAAATTCAGGTCGTTATAATCTGAGAATGCTGTTAAGCTTCGATATAAAAATTTGCTTTAATTATAGTCAAATCATGGCATGACATCCATCAAAAGACTATAGTTAGGTCCGGTGGAAACATTGGAAGTGAAGCACTATTCAAGAGAGGATTCGTCTCCTCTTTTATCTAGATAAGTATCACAGTCAACTGAAGTCGACTTAAAGTTAATGTATCTGGCAAATGTAGTTCAGTTAATGATAATTGTTATTATTAAACCACTTTGTATTTGGAATATAAAGTTAAATATGAACAATATTTGATCATTATTAAATTCCATAAGTTCTAATGTGATATAGTTTTGATGAAGAGAATTGATGTAAACAAATATCACTACCCAGTAAGGCATAATGAAGTAATACTGATGCTAAGTATGCGATAAATTTGGCTATAATATCACACCACATGCTAAGTGACGTATGAACATTAATACTTGAATTATTCAATATTAATCACTGACCAAATTTACAACTAAGTGTCACATAACCAAAACATTGAGTACTTTTGTTACCACCCGATTTAGTTAAATCATAATTGTTATAAACTAATTAGTATTTATGAAATATTAATTATAAAAAATTTACTTGATTTGTGTTGATCAATATTAAATAGAGTGCATATAATAGCTATAAATACACTTATCAATATATGATATCGATACACATCTAAATTGGACTAAATGTGTTAAATATTGATCGGGCTTAGTGATTTTAAGGTTCATTTAGCTTTTGTAACAGTTGCCATACATAGGCTAGCGGGGGCTAGTCGTGAGATGGATAAAGTAGTTAGGTTTTGAATTGAAAATGGGAGAATTAGTAAGAGAAAAATATGGATCTGGATCCTTGTTTTTGTCGTTGAAATCTCGTTCATTTGATGACCACTAACCTCACATTTCTTTCTATACTTTTGGCTCTCCTCCACCCCTGATCAGGCGGGCCATATCCCTCTCTACACCTCAAATTATCAAATTTTAAAATATCAAATTAAACACAACTCGACTGTTGGTGGTAGCTATGTTTGGGAACCTAGTAACTTCTGGATATGGGATTCGATTCAGGCATTTTTGTTCTTCGTTTCAAGGTGCAATGACTAGGCTTTAGTGAAAGGTAAAATTATATATTCATAATCAAACATAAATATTTACTATATTTATCATATTATATAGCTAATTTGCAACGATGCATATTTTTAGCTATTTTAAATTATTAAATTTAGTGTAATTATTAAGTAAAGATGGTTAAAATATGAATCTAATGATTTTGAATGTGAGTTAGTGGATATGAATTGGAATAAAATTCTAGATAAACAAATTTTAGAGATTTAAGTAATAACGAGTAGAAAAGAAATGCTGTATATTAATGAGTTTATGTTCAATAGTTGGAATAGATAATAATTTTGAATTTATTAGATGTAAATAAAGTAATTGATTGATAACGAAAACTACTTTGTTGGTTTAGGGCCCGTAGAGGCGTTTTGTAGTTGTGCCGATTGAGCTGCGCAAAGAAGGCTCTACCTAAATTTTCCGTAAACCCAGATGTTAGAAAAAATTTAAAGTTAAAATTTTGTAACTTGTTTTGATAGCTAACTTATAAATTTCGTAAGCTGATCGGAGTAGCGTAGTAGGAACATAGTAATGGTTTTATTAATGAAATCTTATTAATTTACAAGTAGATTATTTAGAAAAAAAATATCAAATGTTGAATCCTTTACGCAACATCTTTTTGAGGACGAAAAGTTTTGAGTGGGGGAGATTGTAATGACCCATCTTTTTATCAATTTTAAATTATTAAATTTAGTTTAATTATTAAATAAATATGGTTAAAAATATAAATCTAATGATTTTGAATGTGAGTTAGCGGAATGAACTGGGATAAAATTATGGATAAACAAATTTCAGAGATTTAAGTAATAACGAGTAGAAAAGAAACGTTGTGCATTAATGAATTTATGGTCAATAGTTGGAATAAATAATAGTTTTGAATTTATTAGATGTGAATAAATTAATGGATTGATAACAAAGACTCATTTAAAATCCAATATTGAAATTTGTTTGAATAGTGGACACTTAAATTGTCTAAATTCAATATTGAAATTTTTTTTGGATAATTGAATAACGGGAATTGAATAACTGTAAAATGGAAATAGTTATTCTACAATGTGAATTTGTTTTAAAAATTGAATCTTATAAATCCATTAACTAATATTTCGAAAGATAGTGATTTATTGAATTATCCAAATTGATTACACCTAATATTATGGTTATTCGAATAATTGAATGTCGAGTTTAATATAACCCAAAATGATTTTAGAAGTTGATGTAAATTTTATTTATACAACAATAAAGATTGTAGACATTTAAAAATTGGATTTAAAAGTGAATAACTAAAAAATGGAAATTTTATGTTATAATCGAGACGTTAAAAATAACCTTCCGGGGCACAGTCTCGGATTTCGATGAAACTAGTTCCACTGGATCCATTATAGTTTATTATTATAGGATTTCAAATTTTATAGTGTTTGGAGTTATCTTTTGATCATAGGGAATATAAATGCATTGAAATTGATATCGAAAATTCAATATAATAATTGGGTCCAAAAAGCTATCTTCTCCATACGATCGAATTAGGATTCAAAACAGTTTCCATTGCGTTTGGAATAGGGGTATAACATTATAAACTCCTTGTAGCATCCCTCGATAGGGGTTCGATATTTTTAGTTACGTAATCGAGATGGTTTGATAATTTAAATAATATATATATATTCGTCGACTTGACCCATTTTTCACATCAGCGCCTTTATCTCACTTCAGATCGCTGTAGCAAGCCTTCTACATGCAAGGCAACTTTCTCCCTCTTTTAAAATGTACAAAATCTGCAGAACAATGAGGGAAAAAACATAAATCGAACATTAAAAATTTATTTCTAGCAAATTACTCAATGGAAAAATACCAAACCAATTCCAAAAATTTAGTTTTTCCATTCTCTTCGGTCTGATGTGTAAATTGGTGCGTGTGGCTGCATATTTTGGGGATTGACTGTCAAGGCACGAGCTAGGGCTTGGGTTTGGTGAAGTTATGGACTTCGCCTTGAGCAACGGAGATTGGAAATGAGCTCGTGGTGGAAAATAGCAGCTCGAGAGTGAGTTTTGTGTTGTGCGGCCTCGATACGTGTGGTGCGACTTTCATACGTACGGAAGGAAGGGGCATGGACGTGTTTTGATACGGCAGGCCTAGCTCGATGATGTTGGTACGTGCAGATGCAGTTCGTCGAGAGGAAGCTGTAGGCGAAAGCGGTTCGACAAACGGAGGTCCCTAACTCTGTATCACTCAAAAAAGTGCATGCGACTATGGGTTTGTTCCCTCTCATGTACAGGCTTTGGCTATAGGAATTTGGGGAAGAAAGGTTGTTGTTCGGCTAGGATTCTTTGGGTATGGGTGTTTTTAAATGAAAATAGAATTTAAATTTAATTATAAATTATCGATAAACTTATAAAATGTATAACTTCTACATATGAGGTCTGATTGGGACGAGACCTTTTGCGTTGCAATCGTGATGACGAGAACTCATGAGACTCGTTTGGACAGATTTGAAGACAGTCAAAATTTTGGCTAAAATCGGGTGCCGTTCAGTTTTAGTTCCAAACTGGAATGTCTCGGCGACAATAGAAAGTCAAGGTGAGTGTTTTATAATGCTCATAATGTACTAAATATATTGTGTTCATTAAACTTATATCATGAAGTAAATCAATTTTATTGACTGTTATTTGGTAAATTAAAGTGGCATCTAAACTATTATCTGAATTGATTGTTAAAATTAAACTTGATAGGTAAATTTGAAATTGAAATTTACTAACTATTAAAATACCTGTTATTAATAGCTATGAAATTGTTGTGAATTATTTTGATTGTTTGTGTGGTTGATTGTGATGGATGCCAATTATTTAATATTTAGATGATTGGGTGTTTATTTATTTTCATATATATCATGTTGTCACCTGGTAAATTATTTATAGTATATATAACTGTAAATTGGATTATTTCGAATAAATTAAGAAATAAATTGAAATGATATATATATACCTATGACATTGTGATTTGGATTGAAATGATACATATCCATCTCTGAAATTAAATTGAAATAACTGATTACTTTACCATAGGATAGAAAATTATATAGGGACACCGGATTGGTTAAATTAAATGATTGTAAAAATTATGATTTGAAATTATTTAAATGGTTTTGATTTAAAATAAATAAAAATAAAATTTATAGAAGTGAAAATATTTTCGAACTTGAGCTCTGAATGTTGAATTTTAAAATTTGGTAATCGAAATTGTCTAAATAATCGAAATTGAGATTTTGAAGTTATAATCGAAATATAATTCGAATTTTGGAAATCGATTTGTTTTAAAAGCGTGAACTTTTGTTCAAATTTAAAATATTACTAAGTAAAAGTGATATAAAAACAATATTTCGAAACTGAGCTCGAAATTGAATTGTATTTGAAGATTGGGATTTAAAACCAAATATTGAAGGATAATATGATTTAAATGTTTTAAATCGAAATTATGAAAAACGAACTTGAAATCTATAAATTGAAATTGAAATTAAATTAATTGGATTTGATAGTGGAATTGAATTAAATTAGAATCGAAGTTGAAATTGATTTGAATTGAAAATCGAAATTGAGTTGATTGAATGGAAACTGGAATTGATTTGAATTGAGAAGTTGGAATTGAATCAGTTTAACTTTGAAACTATTTTCAAATAAATTATTTAATATAAAACTATTTAAAGCTATCTTTTTTTAAATATGCAAATTATTTGGTTTTCCCAATTATTTTGCTATATAAACCATTTTAATACTTAAACTATTTTGTATTAAACTGTTTTGTCCATTTAAACTATTTTAACCATTTAAACTATTTTTATTATTTAAACAATTTTAATACTATTCAAACTATTTTTCAAAATTTCAAACATTTCAAGAGTGGAATGTTATTTTAAATCATGGATTAAGATACGAATTGGGTTAAATGAAGTTATAACCCAAATTGAAATTCGAAACAATTTTGGAATCGAAATCGAGATACTGAGACGAAGATGATTTTCGAAGTGAAATGGTATATTTTGAGTAAATATGACAATTCGAAATGGATTTGATTTTAAAGCGAATATGATATTTTGATATCAAGTATGAACTATTTTTGAAATGTAAAAGTACCAACCGGTGTGTAAAATGACGTTTCGTTGTTAAAGAGACCCGGGCCGGATATTGGAATACTCTCTATCGATACCGAAACCACTTTCACAACTGTGTACGTTGAGTGATGGTCATGAATGAAGTGGTTGGATTTGGCATCATTTGCTGGATTTGAAGAAAGAGAATGATGATGGAATAGCCTGGCACTTATGCCAATTTGAAATGACTAAAACAGGAGCCATACCGGCCAAGTGGGTTAGCTACCCCGAGCGGACGCACTTCTTCCTATTACCATCATTTACATTGTGATTGATTATTGTGCACCCTATGGATTACGCGAGTGTTGGACGCGATGGGTGATCATGGCTATGATGTGTTACCACTAGCGGGAAGGGTAAACTGGTAGTATCCTACCTTGGGCATTGTCTCACGTGCCTTGTCATACTTTAATCCCTAAACGAGACCTATACGATTTTGGTTTAGTGTTGCCGTATCACGGCGCATCCCTACCCACCGACCGTTTAATTGGTGTTTTATATGAAAACTGTACGACAGTGCTTAAAAAACGCGTTAAGGGGTATTAATGTAAAGCCTTAACGCTATTTTAATATTTATTTTACGGATTAGACATTATATATAGCGTATTCGATTACATATAAATACTTTGATGGATCCTTAAGTGATGGAAAATCCCGTATCATCTCTTGAGTTATTGCATGCACGTTATACACTGGATAGGAGATGTAAAAACCCGTAAAAATATCTGATGCCGTTACACTCATGTTAATGCGATATTGATTTGACTTGCATAAGGATATTTTAGTCCTAACTGGAGTGTTTTGTCTTTTAATTACGCTCGGGTCAGCCCTGAGTTTTTCAGCTGATTGAAGATTTATTTTGGAGGACGAAGACGAAGATTTGGTATCTTACTACTATTATTATCCTGCATCATGTTGTCTACTGCATTATTTATTTATCTCTGATGTGTATATGTACAACTCTGATGAATGTTGTATAGATTATAATCAAATGTAAAATATAAACAGCTTCATGAACTGTTTATTTTATTATTTATCGTTCCACTGTGAGATTCTGTGTTTGTTTTCTCCTTCCATTTCGCTTATTTTCTTATTTACCCCATTAAAAATCCTCCCTTTTGAATGGTTTGAGTTGACATATGTGGTTTATTGTCGATTTAAACTGTCCAAAAAGGTAGGTCATTACAGTTGGTATCAGAGCTTTGGCTTGGTGATAACCTTGGCTCTGTGGGGTAATTTATTAGAGATAGAGTCTGTAGCGCCCAAGAATGAATTTGAATGTATTAATAGGAATAAGTTCGTAATTTTTAGTGAATATGAAATATTTTATATTGCGTTGATTTATCAGTTGAGTGTTTTTGAATTCTAGTCGGTATGGGAAGTACAACCGATTCGATGGCGGTTTCTAAACTCTTAGACAGGGTAAACCGACATGATATCGTTTTGAAATTGGGTAAATGAAATATTTACCCTAATTATATTTTATATACAAAGAAATAATTTTTCAGAAACTATTGTGGTATATATAGTGTGAATTGGTTGTTAGAAATTATAATATTGATTATTACCATTAATTGGTTGTTATGCCTTAACAAAAGGTATTTATTATCAAATGAAAAATGATAAAGCATTGTGAAATGTTTTAAAAAAGTAAAATTTTGTAAGAATAATTTATAAATGTGACATATAAATTAAAATGGATACAAATTGAGAAGTTTTTGAATCTAAGACCCAAGAATTTTTGAAAATGGTTTTTAAAATTTTGGAAAAATATAGTGATGTTAGTTGGAAAATAATTATGAAAAATATTTTTTTAAAGTGATTGTTAAAAGGAATATAAAGTTGAGAATTTCAAAAATTTAAATTCCGGTGTTTTTGAAAAAGGTTTTTAAGGTTTGGAAAATAATATTAGTATTGTTCAAAAGTATATACGAATACAAATTGTTTTCAAATAAATTTTAAGAGGAATGAATTCAGTACTCCCGTCTTCTGTCGCCGGAAAACAATTTCGGTAATGACTACGCAGCATCATCGACCTTCATTTTCGAGTCTCAAAGTAGGGGAGACTTCTGAGAAGCTTTGCTTCGAAATTGTTTTGATCAATGGATTTTGGTTTAAGCTCCAAAAGTATGATTTGATATATATAAGATATGAGTATACATACTTATTTCGAATGATTTGAAATGAACCTAGTGGTTAAATTTTTAAGTTATATTAAGTAATAATCTTCAAATTATTTGAAATATTTGAATAACTAGAACTTATAAGATGTGAGAATTAAGAAACTAAGCAAAATGTTCAGCGAAACTTAGGAGTTGAAGTTCGCAACTCATAAATTGAAAGCAAAGAAAATTTAAACAAGTTAAAATGGTGAACATCCTAATTAAGTAAAAATGAATCATATTAATTTATATAATATCAAATTGCATTCCAATAACATATAATAAGACTTACCAAATGTTAAAAAGAAAAAAGTTAATATGGTGATTTGGATGTGTAGTGAGATATTATACAAGTAAGCAAACTCAAAAGAAATTAAAATGTGCATAAATGAAAATTTGGTTGTAATAATAAATGTATATATACTTAAATATATTATAAAATGATTAATGACTACGTGGAATAAGTAAGTGAACTTAAGAAAGTAGACAAATGAATTAAATGATATCTTTGTATATTGGTTATAGAATTAAATAGAAATTTGCAATGAAATTTGAAATTGAATTTGTAATTTTTGAGATGATGAGAAACTTAGATAAAGCCATATAAGAAGTTGACATTTATAGAAAGATTATAAACTAAATTGATGATTAATAAAAAAATTCATAAATAATTTTTTTATTAAAGGACATTATGAAAATGAATGTAAATCAATTGAAACAAATTAATCGGATAATTGAATGAAAATGTAGTTAATGTAAATAGAGGAATTTGGTATAGCTAAGAATCAATAGAAATAAATATGAAAGTTATACGTATATTATTTTATTCGCATAATGATTTGATCCAAATTCGAGCGTAGAATTTCGAGATAATCTATATCGATCCGAGTTAGAATTTTTCACTCGATTCTCGACGGCGAGCCCTGGATATGGATTTTTGATTTGATTCTGGAGTTCTCTATCATAGTATATGGCTATATAAGGATAATAATGATTTCTGGTCAAGAAACCAAATTAGAGTCTGCATTAGAGAGTCGTGTGAACGATACTAGTTCGGAAGTGAAATTGTGCGATCGAGTGAGCGATCAAGTTTGATATTGCATACGAATGATATATGTACATCGTACGGGCTTAAGTAAAGCATACATTGGAAATTAAAAAATGCAAAATATAAAATGATTTTAAATTATATGATTGGATATCATTGGCAATTAAGATGCAGGTATTTAAAATCAAGAAAAATTTGGATTGTCCGACAAAATGGTATGTATTTTTTTGTCATTTGATTTGACGATTTCATGATGGAGCCACATGGATTTTAATTTCTTTTGTTGGTTTACGGATCATAGAGGCATTTTGTAATTATGCCAATCAAGCCGTGCAAAGGAAGCTCTGCTGAAATTTTCCGTAATTCCGTGTGTTATAAAAATTTTGAAGTTAAATTTTATAAGTCGTTTTGATAACTAACTTATAAATTTCGTAAGCCGATCAGAGTAGCATAGAGGAACATAGTAATGCTTTTATTAATGAAATCTTATTGTTTTATAAGTAGATTATTTTGGACAAAATATATCAAATATTGAATCCTTTACGTAATGTCTTTTCGAGGACGAAAAGTTTTAAGTGAGGGAGATTGTAACGACCCGTATTTTTACCTATTTTAAATTATTAAATTTAGTGTAATATTAAATAAAGATGGTTAAAAACAAAAATCTAATGATTTTGAATGTGAGTTAGTGGATATGAACTGGAATAAAGTTCTGGATAAACAAATTTCGAAGATTTAAGTAATAACGAGTAGAAAGAATGCTATGTATTAATGATTTTATGGTCAATAGTTGGATTAGATATTAATTTTGAGTTTATTAGATGTAAATAAAGTAATTGATTGATAACGAAGACTCATTTAAAATCCAATATTGAAATCTGTTTGAACAGTGGACAATTAAATTGTTTAAATTCAATATTGGGATTTTTTTTGGATAACTGAATAACGAGAATTAAATAACTGTAAAATGGAAATAGTTCTACAATGTGAATTTTTTTTTAAAATCAAATCTTATAAGCTCATTGACTAATATTTCAAAAGATAGTGATTTACTGAATTATCCAAATTGATTACACCTAATATTGTGATTATTTGAATAATTGAATTTCGATTTTAATATAATTTAAAATGATACCGAAAGTTGATGTAAATTTTATTTATACAACAATGAAGATAGTTGACGTTTAAAAATTGGATTTAAAAGTGAATAACTAAAAATTGAAATTTTTATATTATAATTGAGACGTTAAAAATTGCCTTCCAAGTAGAGTCTCAGATTTCAACGAAACTAGTTCCATTGGATCTGTAATAGTGTCATATTATCGGATTTCAAATTTCGTAGCGTTTGGAGTTATCGTTTGGCCGTACGGAATATAAATGCGTTGAAATTAATATTGAAAATTCAATATAATAATTGGGTCCAAAAAGCTATCTTCTCCATACGATCGAATTAGGACTCGAAATCTTTTCCGTTACGTTTGGAATAGGGGAAGAACATTACGAATGCCTTGCAACACGCCTCGATAAGGGTTCAAGATTTTGAGTTACGTAATCAGACGGATTGATAATGTAAATAATATATTTATTCGTCGACTTGATCCATTTTTCACATCAGCGCCTTTATCTCACTTCAGATCACTGTAGCAAGCCTCTTGCACGCAAGGCATCTTTCTTCCTCTTTTAAAATGCACAAAATCTATAGAACGTTGAGGGAAAAAACATAAATAGAATTTAAAAAAATTATTTCTTGAAAGTTAATCAATAGAAAAATCCTAAACCAATTCTAAAAATCTATTTTTTCCATTCTCTTCGATCTGATATTTAAATTGGTTGGTGTGGCTGCAAATTTTGGGGATCGACTATAAAGACGTGAGTTAGGGCTTAGGTTTGGTGAAGTTATGGACTTCGACTCGAGCAATGGAGATTGGAAATGAACTCGTGGTGGAAAATAGCAGCTTGGGAGTGAGTTTTGTGTTGTGCAGCCTCGATATCTGAGGTGTGACTTTTATATGTACGCAAGGAAGGGGCATGGACGTGTTTTGATTGGAGGGGCCGATCTCGATGATGTTGGTACGTGCAGATGCGCTTCGTTGAGAGGAAGCTGTAGGCGAAATTGGTTAGACAAACGAAGGTCCCTAGCTCCGTATCATTCAAAAAAGTGCACTCGACTATGAGTTTGTTCATTCTCATGTACAGGCTTTGGCTACTGGAGTTTGGGGAAGAAAGGTTGTTGTTGGGCTAGGCTTCTTTGGATATGGGTATTTTTAAATGAAATTAGAATTTAAATTTAATTATAAACAATTAACTTATAAAATGTATAATTTTTAGACACGACGTCTGATTGGTACGAGACTTTTTGTTTTGCAATCGTGATGACGATAGTTTCATAATGAAACTGGTTTAGGCGGATTTGGAGACAATCAAAATTTGGGCTAAAATCGTACATCGTCCAGTTTTAGTTCCAAACCGGAATGTCTCGGTGGCAACAGAAATCAAGGTGAGTGTTTTGTAATGCTCATGATGTACTAAAATATATTGTTTTTGTTAAATTGATATCATGAAGTAAATCAATTTTATTCACTGTTATTTGGTAAATTAAAGTGGCATATAAACTATTATCTAAATTGATTGTTAAAATTAAAATTGATCGGTAAATTTGAAATTTAGATTTACTTACCACTAAAATACCCGATATTAGTACCTATGAAATTGTTGTGAATTATTTCGATTGTTTGTATGATTGATTGTGATGGGTGTCAATTGTTTGATATTTAGATGATTGGATGTTTGTTTATTTTTATATATGTCATGTTGTCACCTGGTAAATTATTTACAATATACAAAACTATAAATTAAATTATTTCAAATAAATTAAGAAATATGTTGAAATGATATATACCTATGACATTGTGATTTGGATTGAAATGATATATATCCATCCCTGAAATTAAATTAAAATAATTGGTTACTTGGCCATGGGATAGAAAATGATATACAGACACCGAATAGGTTAAATTAAATGATTGTAAAAAGTTTTGATTTGAAATTATTTAAACGGTTTTAATTTAAAAGAAATAAAAATAAAATTTATTGAAATCAAATTATTTTTGAACTTGAGCTACGAATGTTTAAATTTGAAATTTAATAATCGACTAAATAATCGACTAAATAATCGAAACTGATATTTTGAAGTCATAATCGAAATATAACTTAAATTTTGGAAAACGATTTATTTTAAAAGAGTGAACTTTTATTCAAAATTTGAATATTACTTAGTAAAAGTGATATATAAATGATATTTTGAAATTGAGCTTGAAATTGAGATATATTTGAAGATCTAGATTTAAAACTGAATATTAAAGGATAATTTGATTTAAATATTTTGAATCGATATTATGAAAAACGAACTCGAAATCTATAAATTGAAATTGAATGAATTTGAATTGAAAGTGGAATTGAATTAAGTTGAAATCAAAGTTGAAACTGATTTGAATTGAAAATCGAAATTGAATCGATTGAATGGAAATTGGAAATGATTTGAATGGGAAGTCGAAATCGAATCAGTTTGACTTTTAAACTATTTTCAAATAAATTATTTAATATAGAACTATTTAAAGGCTAACTTTTTTAAATATACAAAATATTTGGTTTTCCCAATTATTTTTCTATATAAACCATTTTAATACTTAAACTATTTTATATTAAACTATTTTGGCCATTTATACTATTTTAACTATTTTAAACATTTAAACTATTTTAATTATTTAAACTATTTTAATACCATTTGAACTATTTTTCAAAATTTCAAACTGTTCAAGAGTTGGATGTTATTTTTAAATCATGGATTCAAATGCGAATTGGGTTAAATGAAGTTATAACCCTAATTGAAATTCGAAATAATTTTGGAATTGAAATCAAGATACTAAGATGAAGATGATTTTTGAAGTCAAATGGTATATTTTGAGTAAATATGACGATTCGAAATGGATTTCAGTATGAAACAAATATGATATTTTGATATCAAGTATGAACTATTTTCGAAATGTAAAAGTACCAACCGATGTGTAAAATGACGTTTAGTTGTTAAAGAGACCGGGCCTAGATATGGACATACTCTCTGTCGATACCCATACCACTTTGACAACTGTGTACATGGAGTGATGATCTTGAATGAAGTGGTTGGATGTGGCATCATTTGCTGGATTTGAAGAAAGAGAATGATGATGGATTAGCCAGGCACTTGTGCCAATTTGAAATGACTAAACCAAGAGCCGTACCGGCCAAGTGGATTAGTTACACCGAGCGGACGCACTACTTCGTATTACCATCATTTACATTGTGATTGATTGGTGCGCACCCTCCAGATTATGGGAGTGTTGGACACGGTGGGCGATCATGGCTATGATGCGTTACCACTAGCCAAGAAGGGTAAACTGGTAGTATCCTACCTTGGGAATTACCTCACATGCCTTGTTATACTTTTATCCCTAAACGAGATCCATACGATTTTGGTTTAGTGTTGTCGTATGATGGCGCATCCCTATCAACCGATCGTTTAACGGTGTTTTATATGCAAACTGTGCAACAATGCTTAAAAACGCGTTAAGGGGGATTAATGTAAAGCCTTAATGCTATTTTAATATTTATTTTAGTGATTAGACATTATATATATAGCATATTTCTACTACATATAAATATTTTGATGGAACCTTAAGAGATGGAAAATCCCATAACATTTCTTAAGTTATTGCACGCATG
Organism: Allium cepa; assembly: GCA_030765085.1. Taxonomy (NCBI): domain Eukaryota; kingdom Viridiplantae; phylum Streptophyta; class Magnoliopsida; order Asparagales; family Amaryllidaceae; genus Allium; species Allium cepa. The sequence goes on along the minus strand of CM060941.1, from coordinate 489,007,721 downwards.
TTATACACTGGATAGGAGATGTGAAAACCCGTAAAATTCTATGATGCCATTACACTCATGTTTATGCGATATTTATTTGACTTCCATAAGGATATTTTAGTCCTTACTTGAGTATTTGTCTTTTTATTACACTCAGATCAGCCCTGAGTTTTTCACCTTATTAAAGATTTATTCTGGAGGACTAAGACGAAGATTTGGTATATTACTACTATTATTATCTCTGCATCATGTTGTCCGCTGCATTATTTATTTATCTCTGACGTATGTGTGTATAATTCTGATGAATGTCATATAGATTATAATCAAATGTAAAAAATAAATAGCTTTTTGAATTTTTTGGCCGCAAGCATGAAAGTGTGTGTGTTTGTAATTTTTTATTATTATTTATATTATAATATATATTTACATGTTTATATATACTTATATATTTACGTATAATAACTTTAAAGTTATATATATATATATATTCGTATGTGTGTTATAAAACAAATTGATTTCAAAATACGTATATGTATATATTTTATTAAAAAAAATTAAAATTAGTTTGTTAAATTAAATTTCAAAATAATTTGATAAATGCAATTGTACTTATTTTTATTTATATGAATGTATTATATGAATTTTATTTATAAACTATATTTCATATTATACAAAATGATATTCGAAAATATGTATGTATGTATGTATGTATGTATACATATGTTAATTGTGTGCACACATATATAAATTGACGATACACATGTATACGAAGGGTCTAAGATATCTGATGCAGTGTAAATCCCAACATCTATATACAGGCATGTTAAGCCGTGTACACTTTATTAGGTTGCATGTGCACTACGCATATGTGTATATGATACATATAAATATTATATAATACAAATTATATAGAAAATAAAACCTTATTTAAAAAATAAATAAAAAATTTATTTTATTTAAAGCAAAATATAGAGAAGATCTAGATAAATTTAGACTTTGTAGACCCAACAAGATCCAAAATTGGAATAATTTTTTTGAAATTTGCCCCACTACATTTTGGCTCCATTCCAATATGTCTTGCCTCTTGTAGAAAAATATGTCATGAGCATGGAACCATCTGACCACATCACAATGTTAAACTCAATCAAGCATGCTACCTAACTTTCCAACAACAACAAATGTCTTTTCCCCCTCTACCCTCACTAGACCAGCTTCTCGCTCGTTCCTTCACTACCTAGCTGGCAGCATATACTTATAGGCCCAAATATACACATAATTCAAGGATCACTCCTTTGTGTCAAGAATTAGGGTCATGGTAGTTAGCGAGCTAGGAACAATACCCTAATGAATCTCTCCGATCATATGTGAATTGCTTCAATAAGGAGTCAGCCTATGCGAGAGACAGGAACATGAGTAGCATGGTAGTCACCTGATGTTCTAGGGTGATGTATCGGTCCATACATGCAAGGGGCTACAAAAAAAAATCAACATCCTTATTGATTGATATCCTCCAAAAATAAAATGGCATAATGATGGTAGGAGAAGCTAAACTTTACAACAGTGATGAGGAGAACAGGAGAGACGGCAAAAATGGTGTTTAGGAAGACAACAACCATTAAAGGAATAGTCGGTAGAGAATAGCTGAAGAGGTTCATGCGTTAAACCCACGTAAAAAATTTGAAATTTTAAATCTTGACAAGGAAACTATATATCTTACCATGTGAGATCACATGCCATTTCAATGACCGCTCCCTACCAGCCAAGGTAGAGGGAGAAGCCCAAGGGCAATGGTAAGTATTATGAACTTTACCCGTTTAATAACCACTCCACTAATGAGTGGCGACATCCAAAGGATGAAACAGAGTGGTTGATTAGCGAGGGCTTATTGGTATAGTATGTAAGAGAACAAGAAGTGACATGGAACGCCTGACTAAATTCATCTACCCAACCCCAGCGGGAAGATGATAACAACATGGCTGCAATCAAGACATAGATACTTTCCACTTAGGGTGCATCCACACGGACCAGTGGACCGCTAGATACTACTAAAACATGTCCTTAAAACAAGAAAATATAGGGGTTCTCATAGTCTAGCAAGAGCTAGCACACTCACTGGTAGTGCATTCGAGAAAAAGCAAAAGCCATTCAACAGTCCCATTTGTACTAGAGCTATCTATAGCATTGAAGTTGAGGCATCAACAACATCCTTTGTCCCTGAGAGAATGCATAAGCAATACTACATGTCTATTCGTATCGGGATCCAATATAACACAACCGATGGGGGTCATATTTCCATAACTAGTTCAAATAAGACAAAGGAGCATATAGTGATATGGAATGAGTAAGTTCATCCATGCTAGGATGCAGGAACAGAAGATACTATGACTTCGTCCCTCTTAAAATTGGTGAACTCATCTATGAGAGTCGAAGGAATCCAAAGCTCTTAGACTCTAGTATGGATGTCCATCCAGACCAAAGAATCTGTTGAGTGCATGATATATGCATTGACCAAGGTGGCCTAGAAGAAAATGCGGAGGCAAACATTGATGATCCGGTTGACCTCTATATGGGAGATTTAGACTATGATGGTGGGTCAAAAATTTGCTTTAAGCAATATCTATTAACAATGATGACTTCGGTAGGTTTATCCAAATAAGCACAGAATCGAGCTTGGGAATAAGGGATGAGCTAATATGTTTCCTAAAGAAAAGCAAGGATGTGTTTGCTTAGGGGCATAACGTCATGACCAGCATAGAGCACCCATCATCTTCCATGTCTTCAACATCGACCAAAAAGCTCACCATGCCAGACAAAAGAGATGGCCTATCAATTCCAAAAGATATAAGGTGCTCAAGGAAAATGTAGAAACACTGCTTGATAATTGATTCATTTGTGAAGCTAAATATCCAATTTAGGTAGCCAACCCAGTATTGACGTATAAGCCAAGTAAGGTTTGGAGGACTTATATTGACTTCTAAGATCTAAAGAAGATCCGCCTAAAGAATAGTTTCCCTTTGTCCCGCATTGATTAGCTTGTGGACACTATCAACGAGCATGAGCCCTCACATTTATGGATGCCTACTCTGAGTATAACCAGATCACTATGCATGTCCCGGACCAAGAGCACACCTCTTACATTACATATGTAATGCTCTACTGCTACAGATCTATTATATTTAGGCTCCGTAATGCAGGAGCAGCCTACCAATGTCTCATTGATATAATATTCACCTAATAAATCAATTGATTAATGGAAGTTAATGTAAATGGCATGCTGGTGAAGTATGAGAAGGCCGGAAGGCATGTATAGAACATGGTCGAGCCCTTTGATATTGTCTGCCATTATAATACGAAATGTAACCCTTAGCTTCATGGCCACCAATAATGACGGTTAATATGAAGCCCTCCTAGCTAATCTTAGGACATTTAAAGAACTAAGGGTGAAATCCTAGCATGTTTTCTGTAACATTTTAATGTTTGTCAACAAGATCAAAGGGTTGTTCTAGGTCAAGGGGGAGACGTTGGCCCTTAAAGTTACAGAAGCCAAAAAAACTCATCAACCCCTTAACGGTTTTCGAACAATAACAAACTGAAAGAATTAAGGGTATACCTTAGAGGAAAATATGTAATTTGTTACATATATCTAACTTTATAACTAATCTTGTTCATAATAAAGGTATTTAATTTCTATTATATACTTTGTTATATCATAATATGCTAATTAAGTAATTGATTTAAAGTATACAATTGGAAATCCTTAAATAATATATTATGTACTAATTGTTACAAAGAGTTGCAACCATGATAAAATTATAACAACATAAAATAACATTTTATTTTAAATATTCCTAGTCAAGATGTTTTGAGAATGGATAGCAATACATCCGTCGTGATTGTAGTATGTAATGCTTTTAAATGTTAGGCAATCTATTACTCATGGTAACTTGGAGCACGAAGGGGATACGTACTGATAGATATTAGATAGCTATTGAATGATGAACTTGAGAGTTTTCTATTGGTTAATAATAACTAATGCCAAATAGGAAATCTCGAATGATGAAATTACACAGTTCACTCGACTTGAGACTACTGCTGAACTTTAATGTGGAGACTCCATTTTAATTATAATTGAATTAAGGAATGGCAGCCATCTAACCATTATGATTGGGTCTAAGTTATAACATTGAAAGTGAACCACTATTCAATAGAGAATTGATCTCCTTAATTTTATGATGTTAGTTTCACTGTGAATTATAGTTTACTCAAAGTCAAAGTTTTTGCCAGAGTAGTACGGTTAATGATAATATTATTATTGAACCAAGGAATTGGTTTAAGGACTTAACAAGTTGAATATGGATGATATTAGAATTTTGACTAAAATAAAATTCCATAAGTTCCAAGCAATGTAGTTTGGATGAAGAAAATTAGTGTAAACAATGGTTACTGAAAGATACAACTTAAAATCATAAAATTTCATTTTACTAGAAAGATGTATGAGAAATAATTTCAGCCAAATTGTCGTACCACTAGATAATGTGAAGCGTTGAGGCTAACATTTGAATTGTTCAATATTGGTCACTAATTGAACTTCACTTTTAAGTCCCACAATTTTATTGATGGATACTCTTAAATGCCATATGGTTTAACTAAATTATAATTTTTGTAAATTAATAAAATTAATAAACACATCTGAAATATTAATTATTTATTTATTTCATGTATTGACGTTATCAGTAATTTTCGGGGTACCGGTAGTAATTAATTGGTGTATGTAAAAGTTTTATATGTATAAACCAATATAGCATAGCGATATACATTTAAATTGGACTTAAATGTGATTAATTGCTAAATAGGTTTGGAAGAAGTAATGGCCTAGGATGACCTATGCATGGCTAGTTAAGAGTGGAGGCAAGTGAAGTTCAAAATTTTAAATGTTATATTTATAACCTGGTAAAATGTGGATTTATGTCTCTATGTAAAAGCCACCTTAACCTTTATTATTTGGTTGATTTTTTTCTTCCATCTCCCTTGCTCGTATCTCCACCATAGCCGTATATGCCTTACACTTTGGCCGATAATTATTGGTTCCAATATAGATCAAATTAAATAAAAAATGCGGTGCTCCAAATCTTCGAAACATTCAAAGACTAATTCATACAAATCTAAGATTTGGCCAGCTCAATCGAATTGCATTCAAAGGAGACATCTAATTAGGTATAATTTTCATCTTGTTTTTTCAATTTCAACCATGTTAGTATAAATTTATAGCATTATCTAAACAAATTTGTATGCATAATCGTTGTCTCTTTATTAGTATACTGTTATACAGCAATATACATATATATATATATATAACACACATATATATGCAACTTTCATTGTCCATATATTACATCTTTGTTTAATTATATTTTTTGTCTACATATATTGTAATGTTTGAATTTTATAATTTTTTAACACTAAAAGTAATTTTAATTGAATTAAATTTATTATAAATACAAATATATATATATATATATATAATAATTTTAAATTACTTTATGCCTCGAAATAATTTCGACATTAAAAAAATTTCCAAAGCAAAATTACATTATACTTATATATATATATATATATATATATATATATATATATATATATGTATGTATGTATGTATACTGTTTTAAAGTAATATATACTTTTTTGTATTGGTTGTTTCAAAATACATACATATACACATACTCTCTTATTATATATATGTATGTATATACACACATGTCAATAATTGTAATTTTATATAATTATGTTTCTAATATATTACACATAGATTTTAAAAAATTAATATTTTAATCCGTAAGGCATTTTATAATATATATGTATGTATTATATTTAATTCAGTAACTGTTTTAATGTGTGTGTGTTATTTATAATTATATGTTATTTCAAATAGTATGATATTTTTATTTTAAATTTAAATAAAATATATTTTTAATTTTTAATTTGTTGATCAAGATCTATTTTTAAATTGTTTTACCATGTAAATAAATTAAATATTTTGAAAAGAATTATGAACTATAAAATGATTGACTTTGTCAAAATAATTTATCTAAGAAAAATATTTCATTACACACACACACAGATATATATATATATATATATATATATATATATATATATATAGTTTTAGACAACAATATGCATGTAAAAGGAAAATTCGTCCATTGCGATATAAATCCTAACAACTACACATGTACACATTAACCATGTGCATAATACGTATACATGCACAATACACACATGAGTATATTTGGATATAAATTCAAATTTAAATCCATAATTTATTTTAATCAACGAATAAAATAAAATAAGATTTTAATTAAATCAAATTTAGATTAAATCTGAAATCAATTAAGACTTCATGGGCCAAATAAGATCTAATTTAGGGATTTTTCTAAAAACTACCCTACTTAGCCGATTTTGACTAGCCTAGTTTCCATGAATGATATCAAAGCCCTAATGTGCTATGCACTGTAAATTAACAACTTTCGAGCCGACTAATAAAGTCTGTATATCATTTAGGTGTCTAGGATAATGATGTCTAGGGTAATAGTGTTTAGGATTAGACTTGGATAATCAAGTGTTCTCTCATCCTTGGCTATGACCTAACCCAATGATGGAGCAAGCCAAGAAGATTGGCCTCACTATAAAGTCCCAAACTGATTTGGGTCTTATTCTAAATTTCAAAAAAAATGTTTAAAATTTTAAAATATATTATGAATTTAAAAGTTAAATTTAAATATAAATAAATTTTATAAATGTTATATAATATTCTTCAGAAATCATTTTCATAAATAAAGTAATATTTTTGAAATTATTTACTAATTTAATTAACTAGGTTATTTAAATAAACAAATAATTAAAATTCAATTAATTAAAATAAAAATGTACATCAATATATGTACGCATCCACGTTTATAAATTATACATACATGTATATGTATGTATGTATGTAACTTAAATTGCTCAAGGTATATTATAAATAACTATTTTAATTTATTAATCCATTTAATTAAAATTGTTTTAATTGAATAAAATTAATAATTAAATAATTTAGTCAAATGTTAATTAATAAAATAAAATGTACATATATATAGATATATGTATATAAAACTTTAAGTGTTATAGTAAATGTTCATCTTAAATTGTTTAGGATGAATAAAATGAAATTTTGAATTTTAAAATAATTTAATTAGTTAGTTAATTACATAAATAAATAAATTAATTAAATACTACTTAATTAATAATATACTTAAGAGTATCAAATGAGTGAATCAAATTATAAATGCTCATAAACGAATTAAATTCGTATAATATGAATGTGTAATATAAGGGGAACGATAAGAAACCTAATTTAGGTTTAAGGAATGAGTACATGCATATTGTACACATACCATGTTTTGGATGTGCCCGAGATTTGAATCACCATGATATTTCATTAAAAATACAATGTTACCTAAATTAATATCACTCTATGTATATGTATTAAAGATTATGAATCCTGAATATATAAATTGTCGTATACCATTTATATACTAATAATTTACTTACATACTCTTTAGTTGTTGATCTTCCTCAAGTTAGAGATGTTATGTATGATACTATTAACATTTACTAGCCGAGGTAAGTTACATGCTCGTGTTTGTTGATCCTCCTCAAAGTACGTGCATTATCCTTTAGTCATAACAAAATGGTGGATACGAGTGAATAATCTCTTTCAATTTGTTGATTTTTCTCAAGGTCAAGATGGGATTAGAAAAACGATCGTAGTTTAGGAGTTGTATGTGATATTATAGATAAAGTGTTATGCACCGCTTGTAGGGCTATGATTTGTTAATACTCCTTAGGATAATCTCAAGGCAAGCAAATCCTAACACATCCTAAAGAAATCGAAAGATTTCTATGTTTTCTTAAGGCTTTGAGAAACATAAAAATGTAATAGAATCCTTATTATAAAAATGAAATTTTTAACCTTTCAAATACTGTAAAAATATATGCTATAAATTTTAAAATAATCTACTTCGATAAATTTATGCAATTACTATAATTGATAAAATGTTTATCAGTCAAAATATACAAATGAACCAAATTAAGGTTGTTAAAGAAATATAAATTATATACTTACCAATAATTTTTTTATCACTTCAAGACCCATGAAAAAGCCATGTGATGCTACTAAATTCATTCGTACCATGGTAATAAAGGGTTTATTTTCTCAAGATCGTGTGTTGTCTTCCATGAGTTTTGAACTCTTAAGCAGATAATAATATGGATATTTGATCCATATTCCATCACATATAAATGTTATATGGAGAACAACCACGATTCATAATGTCTAAAATCATGATAAAATTAGTTTAATTAAAATAAGCAAGTAAAATATCATGCGATGTCATGCACTCAACACGATTAACTGCAATAAGAATCATATTGTGTTGGATGTAATACTAAACAAGAGCTACAAGATAGACATAGGAATCATCATCAATTAAATGTCAGTTTGACCAGTTTATTTTATGTGCAACTTATTTTATACCCTTAAATTTTAAGGATGATCAGATGTACTTTTACAAAGGGTTTGTTATAGTCTTATAGTATGGGTTTCCTTCTGAATGGTTCGACCATTTGGAAAGAAAAGCTAATATCTGAGTGTAGATGTAAGGTAGACATAGTTAGGTTATAGATAGTTATGGATCACTTCTGCATCAAGAAAAGACATTGAAAATGAGAATTGTATAAAATACTAAAAGATATTTAATATGGAACGAGAAACGAGATTTCTGTTCCAATTGTATTTTCACAAAGAAAATTGTTTTCTATGAAAGTTAATTTTCAAGTATAAGATATTTAATCTGAAACCCTGTCTTTAAACTAGTTATAATGTATGAAACAAAATTTCATAATAAGTGGTTGAATCGAGGTTCATATTTCTTAAGATGTTATAGTAATGGCGAAAATAATTGGAGTACATCTTATAATACTTCTCAGTGGATGCATCAAATTATGAAAAATTATTTTCATAAACATACCAAATATTATTTGTAAAATAATAACTGTATTGAGTATTGAATAAAAATTGATATAGTTTCAATTCAATATGAATATAATAAATACTCACTATAAGAAAAAACTATAATAATGATATTTGTCTTCATAAAAAAGGCAATACTTAGGAAATACGAAAGCATCTGACACTTTTACAATTATTTTGGAATTATGGACTAAGCCACACTTTTGAAAAATACTTATTTCACTTAATTATGAATCTTAAGTTATTATTGAATTTTATTTCAAAAGATTAAGGGCAAAGCACTCATTCAATGTGATCCACAAAATGGTCTATGAACTATTCAGATTGATATATATATGTGTGTGTGTGTGTGTGTGTGTGTGTGTGTGCAGCTCAAAGTCTAATAATGCCAAAGATGGATCCATATATAATTAAATTCACAAAGGAATTATCATAAAATTGAAACATATGTTTTTGATATGCATGTAGTATATATAGTAAGTCCAATGAATATAAAGGAAGTAGAAAATATAACATGCAAAGGAAATAAAAGATTTGATTTAAACAAATAGGTGATTATATTGGAAAAGTATTCCAAATGTACCTAAAACTAATAAGATTCTATCTCAAAAGACACCCATTCTTTTGATACATAATGATGTAAAGATAAGTAGTATTAACACTTTGTTGGACAAATTATGATCAATGATGAGTGAAATTCAGTTATCATCTTCCTACAATGTTGTATGCTTACGAGTAAGTACATGAGGTTAAAATTAATTTCATCTAAATCATAGTTTACGAGATCATACAAGATAAGGTTTTATAAGAAATCACTACATATCCATGGTCAAGGCTGATAGGTTGTGTGAGTTGAGAGGGTGCACATAATAGTTTCTCAGCGAGGATCTTGTATGGACTAACCTAATGGAGTTTGGGACCGACCAATATTGATAATCAAATTATGTTATGAACATATCGTAAACCCAAAGCTAAATGGGTTGTATAAATATATGAAGAAAGCCAATAAGATATTTATGAGTACCTATAACATTGCACTGGGAAACAACTATTGTTTCAAGAAATGCCAACTTCATGACGATGAAATTTCTTTTTGAAATCACTGGTAGTAAAATGGTTTCAGATATGATCCAAGCCTAAACTAACACAACACATTAGAATGCCTAATGACAATTCTCGCACATTAAAGAGAAACCGTGAACTTCTTCTCAATTTTGAGGAAACAGAATTTCATGGGTAAGCTATAAAGTTAACGACCTCTGCCATGTGTGTAACGACCTAGAATTTTCGATCCCAAAAATTCGACACTAATACATTCACAGTAGAAATGCCAAGCAATCGAACGTCGGAAATCCCAGATTGTTAGGGTAAAGAAGAAAAGAGATAGAAGAAGAAACATAAACAAAATACAGAATCTCACATTCACAGCAAATCAAAATATAATATCAAATAATAGCATTTACACAAGAAAAAGCTGTAATTGTCAATTTACATTCAATATATCAGAGTACAAGAATGCTCAAATAAACTAGATAGTAACAACTAACTTGTTCCAACTACAAACAACATAACATAGCGGGATATACTTCATATGTTCCTGCCATCCAGCTTGCCTCCTGAGCTCCAGAACATCCTAACCTGAAGGTCAGTAATATTGGTCTGAACCGAGCATTACAATAAAGTAACACCCGAGTCAGGCTAGAAACCAGCGTGAGTAAACCCATAAATTTTGAAAAATTAAGATATAAGACTCATTTGAAACCCTGGGTAACTTGTATTTCACTACGGTTTCATAACTTGTATAGTCAATCACTTATTACCAAACAATATTTAGACTGTTACTCAATTTAAATGGCCATGTTATTCAATTTATTCCATTCTAGCCTATGTAATTTCTAAAATCAAATCTATAAAGAATTATTGTAGATTACTAATTGAAATGGTTTCGGGTATTTGCTGATACCCGACCTTGGTCTCTACGAATTCAATTTCATCTTTAATCCAAGTTGTTTAGGTGATTACAATTCAATTCAAGTATAGGATGACACATTTACACATCAATTCATCATCAATAGATAACCCGTAATATCACAGTTCAACACAAACATATCATATCATAGATCATCACGGATTATCATACCATAAATATCAATCCAGACTTTTGACTCAATCAATCATCCATAAGCAAGCCTTATTAATCTATACTATAATTAATTAATTTGATTAATTCAAAATAAATTAATTTCTTATGAGTTAATCACCTAGCCCTACTTAATAAATCATTAATTAATTACAAACCATTTGAATTAATTAATCGTTCTTCAATTACTTTTATAAATTAATTAATTAATCTTTAATTACTGATTAATTATCCATTAATTATTAATTTACTAATACTTAATCAATAATTAATTAACCCTAATTATTAATTAATAAATCCTTAATTATTAATTTATTAACCCTTAATTACAAATTAATTAATCTCTAATTAATTAATTAATCCTTAATTACAAGTAATAAATCTTTAGTTACTTAATTAATTAATCCCTAACTAATTACTTTATTTTCTAATTACAAATTAGTTAATCTCAAATTAATTAATTAATTTCCTTTAATTATTAATTAATTAATTTCTCTTTAATTACTCTATTAATTTAATTAATCTTTAATCACCAAAAACCTTAATTAACTTTAAGATAACCCATTTATCTTTATTAATAACTTAATTATCATTAACATATAAATTTACAACATTTTATCTTTTAATTAACTTCTTAATTACATATTTAAATTAAGTTTAAAATAAATTTAAGAATCTACTTAATTAATTTAAGTAAAATGTATCACGCAAATTCTTAAACCAATATTTAAAAACATTATTATACAAAGAAATAAATTTTAAAATCAGTTTGAACTTGATTTACATAAAGTTTTAAAACTTTCTTTTATTTACATTTTAAAAACTGTTAAAACTTTTACTTTGAGTTCAACACGGTACTCACCCGAGTCCAACCCGAGAAAAATCATCACCTTTTAAAAAACTTAGTTTTAGTAAAAACAAATTAAAACCTGTTACAAGCAAAACCACTCGCGTCGACTTGAAGATGAACCCGAGCTACAACTTCAGTTCCACGAGTATTCCTCCAAGTCACACTTCCTTCTTCAAACACTAACACCCAGGCCTCGTGCACGTGCACCATTGATCGAGGCGACTCCGACCACTGCTGATACTCTAGCACATCAATGACCTTCATCACCTTCGATTCCGACCACCCAAACTCCATCACAATCCCAAAATCAAAATCGAGCTACCAAGATCAAACTGGAACAGAATAACATCGACTAGAACCTCCTCGTCCTGATGACTCCGACCACCAGCAACCATGAATCTCTAACCACAACTTCATCGAAGACCCACGCTTCCATCCCCCAACCTCCGATGAAGCCCAATGCTCCAGAGACGATGAAGTAAGCAATTTTATGACCTCGACCAAAAACTTGACCTAAACCCTACTCTGACACCTAGCCCCCACCATGGTGGATGATAAATCCAACTCCCATTTTTCCCAAACTCGCCAACCTCCTAGCTACCTTCACTAGCGAACTCGAGGCCTCACCATCCTCCGATCACCAGCAATTTTCCAAAGTTCCTTTTCTGATCAACCATGAATCTCCCTCTCGAAACCAAACTAAAAATTGTGATTTTTCTTTTAAAAATCTTAGTTTTCAGAGATGATTCAGATTATAAAGATGAATTAGCAAATCATGATGTTTGATTTTAACATGTTTTTAAGGCTTCCACTATTTTTTTTCTTGATTTTTTAGGAATTTATAAACTAGACACACTTAAACTATTTTTAAATTTAAGCTCTTACAATTTTAAACAAGTTTTGTTTGAACAATCAAATCTAAAAGGTATTAGAGGGTTAGATCTTGATTTTAGAATAAGTTTGAAATCTATAAAGCAAGAAAAGAACAAAAAAAATTGTTGTCGGACATGCACACTTATATAACTTCATATTTATAACATGCAGGCCTAATTTCACATCTATACAACAATTATCACACCATTGTTTCATAAAATCATCACTTGCACTAAGTTAAAACAAGATGTTGTTTCGTTTACTCACCAATTTTATGATGGAAAGAGAGCTTTGAAAGAGTTTTTGTACTTTGAAAATTCGAAATTGGGAAATGCTGTGATTTTCAAACTGGAAACTTGAAAAATGCTTGAAATCTTTTAGAACTGGAAATTTGCTTAGTTGATCCTGCTTTAAATCTGAGATGATCTTGTTTTGATTTAGCTTGATGATTCAGGTTGAAAGAGTGGTTGCTTTAAATTTTCTGGTTTGCTAATTTTTGTTTTACAAGCTTTTGGTTTCTTCTGGTTTGAAATTGTTCCTAGGCCATGGTTTCTTAGTTTTGTAAATGAGGATATCAAAGAAATAAAAGAGATGAGTGTAAATATATTTATAGCTCGATTTCTTAATATTTTGAAAAATAAAAGAAAATGAGTAAAGGTGACACTTGTTTAATAATCTTACATTTGTCATTTGCATGAGTTAATTAACTTACATTTGTTTTATGCATGTTTTAGCATATTTTTAAATGTTTTTATAAAACTTTATATTTAATTTCTATATGGTAAATACCTTTTGTTAATTTATATTTATAAAATACTTTAAAGAAAATAATATAGAACTAATTATACACTAATAAAAATCAAATATACATTATTTTTAAATCCAATTTATTTTATGATATTTATCTTTTGAATTTTCAATCTCAAATTCAATTTCAATTTAAAATCAACTCATATAAATATGTATTTAAAAAAACACATATTTAATTTGTTTGAAAATAAAAATTTTGCCAATTTTAAATAATTATATTAGGAGGTTATCAAATAAATATTTATCTAGATATAAATATTTATTATCAGATTTGTTTGTTCAACCTATAAATGAGTGTTTTCAATAGTTAAAATCAGATAATTATCCAATTACCTGATGCCCAAAAATCCAGGTTGTCACATTTCTCCCCCTTTAAATCTTTTTGTCCTAAAAAAGAAACGAAGCCAGAATTTATTAAAATACTTATTATCAGCTTAAATTGCTCTTTGATCATTTTCAACTATAAACTCTTTTATTAAGAATTTTTAAAAAACTTTAAAATCTATATAATATTACCAAAATAGTTTTATAAAAATTCTTTTTATTACTCGATGTCTCAACAAGTCTGTCCTTCGTTCTTATAGAATTTCGGTCATACATTGATCAGGCGTAGGACTGAAAATCTATAAGTACTTGGTAAACCCGTTTTCAATACCTAGTGAAAATACATAGAAAACATTTTTGAAAATATTGAAAATAGTTTTTGAGAATATAGGAAACATTTTTGATAAGAATGCTCTAGAAATCATCACCCCTCCATGGTCGCAGTTAACCTGATGGTTTCATTGCCATCTCGGCAAAACCCATAGAAAACTATAGGCACTTCGCGCCCCTCGATTACGCCATGGTACCCGCCACAGATCGCAGCTACACCTTACGTAGCAATCGCAACAAAAATCCATGTAACTGTAGGCATCAGCGCCCTCGAATTTCGCTTCCCAATGAAACTTCACCACTCCTACATAGATCGTAGACTACATCTGTCGAGTCCGAACGTAGCCTGTAGGCACTCATTGCCACACGACTTTCGTTATATCTTCATAGATCGCAGTCTATCGATGTTACGTTGCCATCACCGCAAAATCAAACGTAGACCGTTAGCTCTCACAGCCACACAACTTCCACTTTGGTTCGTAGTAGATCGTAGTGACATCGAGTTACACAGTCGTCACAGCGTAACCCAAATGTCTCTATAGGCATCAGTGTCCTTGACTTTCACTACCCACATACACAATCCTTAGGAACTTTAGTTTATCCGGACTTCCTCACAGGATCAAATTTAGAGCATCCCCCTTAGGGCTTAAGGTAGAACCAGCCCGTGGATCTCTTATGACGTTCATTTCATGGGGGCACATTTTTCCCCAGAGCCAAACTCAAAAAAAATTATACTATGCATATATAATATCTTCAAATCATACCCTTTATGATTCACATAAAAATCTCCTTTACATAAAATCGATACCTCAAATCGATAGTTCAAACTTGGCTTTCCAAATTCCCAAAATTTGATTTTTCCAAAAATCAAAAGCCTTTCCAAAATTAGTGGGTTCCAAAAATCTTTTTTCCCAAAATTATTTTCATATAAATCACTTATATAGATATTAAATCTTGGAATCACTTATATAGATTCCCCTTTTATACTTCAAATATTTTCAAAAACCTTTTCTTCTGGTTTTAGATTCAACATAGGGGAAGTTTATAATATATAACAAATATATATGTATATATATATGTATGTATGTATGTATGTATGTATGTATAACTTTACTTATGCCAAATCAGCATTCGATTTTGATTTTCTTTTATAAAGTTACGTGCCATATTATTTACTTTTTATAAAATTAGTTTCAGTTATAGAGACATCCAACTTCTATTCTTATTCATCATGTTTTTTTTCAAAATATAATTTCCTTTTCAAAATTCTTTTTCATTCCTTTCAAAATTTCTATCTATTTCATTTAATCAGATACGATGTAAATATACCATCCGTATGCAATATCAAATCTGATCACTCACTCGATCACACAATTTCACTTCTGAAATAGTACCGTCCACCCGACTTCCTAGTGCGAACTCGGATCTGGTTTCTTGATCAGAAACCGTCATTCTCCTTGCATAGCCATAGCTAAGATAGAGAATTTCCAGAACCAATCAAAAATCCATATCCAAGGTTCGCCGTCGAAAATCGAGTGAAAAATCGTAACTCGGGTCGATATACTACCTCGAAATTCTACACTCGAAATCTGGGTCAAATCATTATGCGAATAGATTAATATACGTACATCCTACGTAATTATCTTCATTGAAGATTAGCTAAATAAATTTTCTTTTTATTCACCTTCATTTTGATTGTCTTCACTTATTCACAATTATCTCAATTGGTATTCAATTATAAATAGTTTTTCACTCTGACCACTTGAATTTAGAAAATAGCTTAAAAAGTTTAAAATAGATAAGTAGTTGTAAAACAGAAATTAGTTGTAAAATAGCAGTAAAATAGTTAAATAATTATAAAACAGTTGTAGAATAGTTGAATAATTGTAAAATAGTTATAAAATAGTAATTAGTTATAAGTAGTTATAAAAAAGTGATTAGTTTGTAAAACAGATGTATAATAGTAATTTATTTTCAAAATAATTGTAAAATAAGATTGTTTGGGTTCAAAAAGAAAGGTTGTACGGTAAATGGCTAGGAAAAATAGATTTAAAATAGTTTATATTAAAACAATTTATTTGAAAAAATAGTTCAGAGCCAAACTGTTCAATTCCGAACCTCCATTTCCAATCAATTTTCAATTTCCACTTCCATTTAAATTGATTCAATTTCAATTCAGTTTGAATTAACTTCAATTTCTGTCAATTCAAATCAATTCCCCATTTGAATTTGAACTCATTCAACTTCAACTTCACTTCAAATTAATTCAATTCAAATTTTCCATTTATATTTATCTCAATTCCAGTCTCAACTTTAAATCATCTCGAATTATATAAATTCATGTTAAATTCTTAAATGTTGATTGAATCCTTTAAATCAGATTAACCTTTATTTTTAATTTTACCACCTAAATCTTTAAACAATTTAATTCTAAATCCAAATTTCAAATATTCAATTTAAATTGCATGTACTTAACTTATTTCAAAGTTCAAATAAGAGTTCAATACTTTTTAAATAATTTAATCTTCAAAATCCAATTTATTACCTAAATTTAACTTTTAACTTTGAAACCAATTCTTAAACAATTTCAGTTTGCAAGTTCATTTTTAACATTTAAATCTTAAGTTCAAAGTGATTTACCATATGTTTAATCTTTATCTCTTAAATTCAAAATTATTTAAATAATTTCTAATCAAAGTTTTTATTTCTAATTAATTTCAGTAATGGATATATATTATCTCAATCTACTTCTTAATTTATTTAAATAACCCAATCCACGGTTCCATAGATTATTAATAACAATTGGATGATATCAAGATAGGCCAAGGTAAATAAACATCCAAATTATCAAATTTTATTCCTAATTAATTTAATTCAATTTAAAATTTCAATTAATTCATTACAATTCCACCTTTGAATTAATTCCAATTCTATTCACAAATAAATAAAGATAATTTTATATTAGATTTTACTACCATAAAATATTCCATACATCGATAAACTACACATTAGTGGTTTAAACATTACATCCATTTATCCAAAATAAGAGTCTGCCCTCCTGGTAAGCAGGTCGCAGGTTCGATTCCCGTCTGCCCTACTCCCAATTTCATGGCGCGGAGGTGGGTCCCCGTAAACCCACAAATACTGGTTGGGGACATAAATCTCTGTGCTGGGCTGGTCTAAATCCCAATTGTCTATGGTCGGACCAGGCAAGATGGGGCTCCTCCTATCCCTTCGATTTCATCAGGGCTCTAGGTTGAGTTTTTAAAAAAAATAAGAGTCTTACAGAAGTCATAAATCTAGATGCCTTCTCTATTAACTAAGGGTTTGGAAAAGAATAGAGCCTTAGTATTCTTACAAGAATCCTTTTTATGGACTTCCTTCCAAAGGGAAAAGCCCAAACATACACTTCTCAACAGGATGTCTCCACTTATAACATTTACCACAAAAGGTTTTTATCCTTCCATCAATCTAGATAACCTCCACGCCTCTTGTAAGACGTTCCATAACCTTACTCTTCTTCTGTTTCTTGGGACAATTCCTAGCGATGCAACCCGACTCCTTACAATGATAGTAGATAGTCGACTCATTGAGAGGTTCTACAGATTTGCACTTCACCTTTCTCACTTCAAGGCAATGGTTCAGGAAATGTCCTTTATTATGACACTTAAAGCATAAGATCTCAGAGCGAAACCATTGGAAAGTACCCTTCAATTCCTCCCTTGTTTTACTGCACTTGGCTGCGTAATGAGCCTTATTGAAACATCTGTAGCAGGTGACATTATTATAAGGTCCTGGTCCAGCCCTTTCCTTAACTTGTTTCTCATACTCCTGAATTGCTTCTTCTCGATCCTTACGTGCAATTTCTCTTCGCTCTCTACGTCTAGCCTTCCATTCTTCACTCTTAGCCATCTTCCTCTAAAACTGGATTAATGGAACTCCCTAACCTATATTAGACTTAGTTAATAGAATCCCAACCTATATTCTTATTATCCTATTCAATTTCAATAATCAACAACCAATTTCCTTAATAGATTAGAAAAACTATTGCTTTATATATCAAAATATAAGCTTGTATAAAAACTAATTTTAAAACCGTTTTAAAATCTTTATATAATAAAATAACAAATACGCCCTCATATTTATACACTCAACTCATTCTAGGGTACTACCGACCTTATTCTTAATGAGTAAACCAACCAGAGCCAAGGTTCTCGCTTAACCTGGCTCTGATACCAAAATGTAAGGACCCGGAATTTTCGATCCTGAAAATTCGACACTAATACGTTCACTGTAGAAATGTCGAGCAAACGAACGCTGGAAATCCCAGATTGTTAAGGTAAGAAGAAAAGACGTAGAAGAAGAAACAGAAACAAAGCAAAGAATTCACATTCCCAACGGATCAAAATATAATATCAAATAATAGCATTTACACAAGAAAAAGCTGTAATTGTCAATTTACATTCAATATACCAGAGTACGACAATGCTCAAACAAACTAGACAGTTACAATAAACTTGTCCCAACTACAAACAATATAACACAGCGGGATATGCTTCATACGTTCCTGCCATCTAGCTCGCCTCCTGAGCTCCAAAACGTCCTAACCTGAAGATCTGTAATACTCGGTCTGACCCGAGCATTACAATAAAGTAACACCCAAGTCAGGCTGGAAACCAGCGTGAGTAAACCCCTAAATTTTGAAATACTAAGATAGATGACTTATTTGAAACCCCAAGTAACTTGTATTTCACTACGAGTTCTTAACTTGTTATTGTCAATCACTTGTTACCAAACAATATTTAAACTGTTACTCAGTTTAAATGGCTATGTTATTTAATTTATTCTATTCAAGCCTATTTAATTTCTAAAATCAAATCTATAAAGAATTATTATAGATTACTAATTGAAGTGGTTTCGGGTATTTGTTGATACCCGACCCCGGTCTCTTCGAATCCAATGTCATCTTTAATCCAAGTTGTTTAGGTGAATACAATTCAATTCAAATATAGGATGACATATTTACACAATAATTCATCATCAGTAGATAACCCTCAATATCACAGTTCAACACAAACATATCATATCATAGATCAACACGGATTATCATACCATAAATTTCAGTCCAGACTTTTTACACAATCAATCATCTATAAGCAAGCCTGATTAATCCATATTATAATTAATTAATTTAATTAATTCAAATTGAATTAATTTCTTATGAATTAATCACCTAGCCCTTCTTAATTAATTACAAACCATTTTAATTAATTAATCATTCTTTAATTACTTTTATAAATTAATTAATTAATCTTTAATTACTGATTAATTATCCATTAATTATTAATTTACTAATCCTAATTCATAATTAATTACACCTAATTTTTAATTAATAAATCCTTAATTATTAATTTATTAACCCTTAATTACAAATTAATTAATCTCTAATTAATTAATTAATCCTTAGTTACAAATTAATCTCTAATTACTTAATTAGTAATCCTTAATTAACTAATTTATTTTATAATTAAAAATTAATAAATCTCTAATTAATTTATTTATTTTCTAATTAAAAATTAATAAATCTATAATTAATTAATTTATTTCCCTTAATTATTAATCAATCAATCCTTAATTATTAATTAATTAATTTCTCTTTAATTACTCTATTAATTTAATTAATCTTTAATCACAAAAACCTTAATTAACTTTAAGATAACCCATTCATCTTTATTAATTACTTAATTATCATTAATATATAAATTTACAACATTTTATCTTTTAATCAACCTCTTAATTACATATTTAAATTAAGTTTAAAATAAACTTAAGAATCTACTTAATTAATTTAAGTAAAATATATCATACAACTTCTTTAACCAATATTTTAAAATACTATTATACAAAGAAATAAATTTTAAAATCAGTTTGAACTTGATTTACTTAAAGTTTTAAAACTTGCTTTTATTTACATTTTAAAATCTGTTAAAACCTTTACTTCGGGTTCAACCTGGTACTTACCCAAGTCCAACCCGAGAAAAATCATCACCTCTTAAAAAACTTAGTTTCGGTAAAAAAAATTAAAACTTGATACAAGCAAAACCCCTCGCGTTGACTCGAAGACGAACCCGAGCTACAGCTTCACTTCCACGAGTATTCCTCGAAGTCACACTTCCTTTTCCAAATACTGACACCGAAGCCTCGTGCACATGCACTGCCGATCGAGGTGACTCCGACCACCACCGACACCTCCAGCACATCACTGACCGTCATCACCTTTGACTCCGACCACCCAAAATGCATCACAGTCCCAAAATCAAAATCGAGCTACCAAGATCAAACTGGAACAAAATAATATCGACTATAACCTCCTCGTCCTGACGACTTCAACCACTAGCAACCATGAATCTCTGACCACAACTTCGCCGAAGACCAACGCTTGCATCCCCCAACTTCCAATGCAACCCGATGCTCCAAAGACGATGCAGTAAGCAATTTTTTGACCTCGACCAAAAACTTGAATTAGCCCTACTCCGACGCCTAACCGCCACCATGATGGATGATAAATCCAACTCCCATTTTTCCCAAACTCTCCAACCTCCTAGCTACCTCCAGTAGCGAACTCGAGGCCTTACACCCTCCTAGCTACCTCCAATAGCGAACTCAAGGCTTCATACCCACCAATAACTAGCAATTGCCCAAAGTTCCTTTTCTGATCAACCACGAATCTCCCTCTCGAAACCAAACTAAAAATTGTGAATTTTCTTTTAAAAATCTTAGTTTTCAAAGACGATTTAGATTATAAAGATGAATCAGCAAATCATGATGTTTGATTTTAACATGTTTTTAAGGTTTCCACTGTTTTTTTTCTTGATTTTCGAAGAATTTATAAACTAAACATACTTAAACTATTTTGAAATTTAAGCTCTTACTATTTTAAACAATTTTTGTTTGAACAATCAAATCTAAAAGGGATTAGAGGATTAGATCTTGATTTTAGAATAGGTTTGAAACCTGTAAAGCAAGAACAGAACAAAAAAATTTGTTCTCAGACACGCACACTTATATCACTTCATATTTATAACACGAAGGCCTAATTTCACATATATACAACAATTATCATACCATTGTTTCATAAAATCATCACATGCACTAAGTTAAAACAAGATTTTGCTTTGTTTACTCACCAATTTTATGTTGAACAGAGAGATTTGAAATAGTTTTTGTACTTTGAAAACTGGAAACGGGGAAATGCTGTGATTTTCAAACTAGAAACTTGAAAATGCTTGAAATCTTTTGAAACTGGAAATTTGCTTAGTTGAGTTGATCTTACTTTAAATCTGAGATGATCTTGTCTTGATTTAGCTTGATGATTCAGGTTGAAAGAGTGGTTGCTTTAAATTTTTTGGTTTGCTAATTTTTGTTTTACAAGCTTTCGATTTCTTTTGGTTTGAAGTTGTTCATAGGCCTTGGTTTCGTAGCTTTGGAAATGAGGATATCAAAGAAATGAAAGAGAGGAGTGTAAATATATTTATAGCTTGATTTCCTAATATTCTTAAAAATGAAATAAAATGAATAAAGGTGACACTTGTTTAATAAACTTACATTTGTCATTTGCATGAGTTAATTAACTTACATTTGTTTTATGCTTGTGTTAGTATATTTTTAAATGATTTTATAAAACTTTTATATTTAATTTCTATTTGGTAAATACATTTTCTTAATTTATATTTATAAAATCCTTTAAAGAAAATAATATAGAACTAATTATATACTAATAAAAATCAAATATACATAATTTTTAAATCCAATTTATTTTAAGATATTTATCTTTTGAATTTCAATCTCCAATTCAAATTCAATTTAAAATCAACTCATATGATTATTTATATTTAAAAAAACATATATTTAATTTGTTTGAAAATAATAATTTTTCCAATTTTAAATAATTATATTAGGAGATTATCAAATAAATATTTATCCAAATATAAGTATTTAGTATCAGATTTATTTGTTCAACTTATAAATCAGTGTTTTCAATAGTTAAAATCAGATAATTTTCCAAATACCTGATGCCTAAAAATCTGGGTTATCACAATGTGGCATAATGCACAATTACTGAATATATTCCAATATAGTATTAAAACATGATTTTAATAGTTTTACCCGAAGGATTTTATCCATTGATTACAAAAGTGAAGAAGACGATTACTGTCGGAATATAGTAAGCAATGTTAATAAGAATAAATTTCAATTGTTGAAATTAACGTAATGGATTAATGATTTAACGCAGTTGAATTAATTAGTTTTTACATGAAAAGTATTTCCAATATGATTATCAATTTTTAGGGCATTTATGTTTGAAATAAAATTCTAAAGAACGATTTAGAATAGAACTTTTGCACAAAACAATCAAAATGTCTCAAATTCAGTTGGAGTGATACTGAGATTCTGGGATTTTGACATGATCCAAGAGGTGATACTAAAGTATCGTTTGATAAGCATCTGAGTTAAACAAGTATTTTGGAAAAAATAACAAACAGTTTTATTTGGTCAAAACATAGAAGACACGTGTTTGAGAAAATAATACTAAAGGAACTAAAATATTTCTTAAACTACAAGGAAGTATAAAATTTATGATTGTTAACGATGTATTGGTCTTAAATTCATTTTAGTTTGGTTTTTTAATAATAAAATATTTAATATGAAGCACATAAGATGGATTCCTTATGCATCGACAACAGGAATTGTCATATATGTTGTGTCGAATACCATTTTGCAATTTGCTTATATAATAATTGGTACAGTGAGAAAGTGTAGAATCTGAATTAAGTTCACTAAATGGTAGTTAGGTTTAACCTCTAGTATTATGAAATAATAAATAATTGTTTATAGAAACAACGACTTCCTTATGAAGGTGTATCCATACTCGAACAACATAAGTGAATTGAGAATAGTAGATCAATCCTAATTCATATTTAGCCTTAGATAAGAGGATTTAATTTGGAAATATTCCAAACATGGGTTATGGCTAATTTAACCAACAGGCTATGTATATCACCTTAAATAGCACTGAAATAAAACAAATGTATATACACACACAGAGAGAGATACACACACACACAAATATATGTATGTATGTATGTATGTATGTATGTATGTACGTACGTATGTATGTGTATAAGTACATGTATATGTGTGCATATGTGAATTTATATGTGTGTGTGTGAATGTATGTATATAAATATATATGCATAAATTTATATTTAAGCTAAGGATGATTCCAAATATTGAGTATTCTATGACATTATTATACGATAACAATGTCATGATATAGTTCATGAAAGAACCTAGACCTCATTTGAATTCGAGAAACATACTCCTAAAAGGTCCATATGACATGGCAGTTAACTAGCATTGAAGGGAGTTGGTTGACAGAGTATATGATTAAGATAATATAACATATCCTCTCATCAAGGGATTAAGTCAGCCATTTTGGGAAACTTAATCAAAATAAAAGGAATACGATTCCATACCCAATGCTAAGTGTTACTGGGAGATTAAGAGAGTTAAGGGTACGCTTTAGGGGCAATCATGTAATTTGTTACATATATCTAACTCTACAAGCAATATTGTTCATATTAAAGGTATTTCATTTCAATTATATATTTTGTTATATCATGATACATTAATTAAGTAATTAATTTGCAGTATATAATTAGGAATTTAAGTAATATGTTGTGTGATAATTATTACAGAGAGATATAGCAATGAGAAAATTATCACAAGATAAAATAACATATTATTTTACATATTCCTAGTCAAGATGTTTTGAAAAATAATATTGATACATCTTTTGAGCCAGAGTACATAACGCTATCCAAATGTTTGGTAGTACATTACTCATGACTACTGGA
This sequence comes from Allium cepa, assembly GCA_030765085.1. Taxonomy (NCBI): domain Eukaryota; kingdom Viridiplantae; phylum Streptophyta; class Magnoliopsida; order Asparagales; family Amaryllidaceae; genus Allium; species Allium cepa. Next base: position 488,983,431 of record CM060941.1, on the reverse strand, counting down.
GTTACCAAGGGGTTCATACTAATATTTATTGGATAACTATATAAAGACTCATTTAAGTTACAATATTACACAATTCCCTCGACATAAGAGTGCTATTGAAATTTAATATGGAAAATCCACTTTGATTATAGTTAAATTTGTGGCATGGCTTCCATCGAATGACTTCAATTGGATTTGAGTTAAAGTATTGGAACTGAAACATTATTCAACAGAGAACTCCTAGTTACATAAGGTTGGTATCATGGTCAATTATAGTCAACACAAAGTTAAAGTCTTTGGCCATAGTAGTACCATTAATAATAAATATTATTATTGAACCAAGGGCATTGTTTGAGGACCAGAGACCAACACCAAATTTCATAAGTCCCAATGTGATATTTTTTGACAAAAAGCACATGGATAAATAATCATTATGAAAAGTACCGCTTCAATCGCAAAATTGGATTTAACTGAAAAGATGTATAAACGATAAATTCGGCCAAACTACTACGCCACTAGCTATGGTGAAGTGTGAACACAAATATTCTAGTTGTCTGATGTTGATCGTTGATTGAATTTACATATACGACTCGTGTAGCCATATTGATGAATACTCTGAAATACCACACAATTTAACTAATTTGTAATTATTATGAATTAATTAAATTAATTAATATTTATGAAAAAATAAATATCTATTTATTAGATTTATTGATGCCATTAGCAATTTTCTTGGTGCAACTAGTAATTAATTGAGTGTGTATATAAAAGTTATATATGTTATTGATGTATGATATCATAACACATTTAAATTGGATTTAAATGTGATTAGTTGCTCGATGGGTTTGGAACAATTAAGGGTCCAAGTTTCCCTATGCATGGCCGGCCAAGAGCAGAGGAAAGGACAGTTCAAAAATTTAAACGTTAGATTTAGAACTTGGCAAAATGTAAAACAGAAAATTAGGGAGAATAGTTCTTTTTAGCTCTGTGTATAAAAACCATCTTAACCATTCATTATTTTGTTAATCTTTTTCTTCCATCTCCCTTACTTTTGCCTCCATGTAGACATGTGTTCCACTCCTTAGCCGAAAACTATTGGCTCCAATCTTGATCAAATTATGAACAAAACGTGGTATTATGGATATTTGCCACATCCAGAGACTGATTCGAACGAATCTAGGAGTTGCTCAATCAATCAAAGTGCATTTAATGGAGACATCTACTTAGGTATATTACCTTTGTTTATGATTTATATTCTACTATGCTAGTATAGATTATAATAGTTTTTGTCTTTTATCAATGCACTTTTATATAATATATACATACATACATACATATATATATATATTCATTGTCTATATATTATATCTTTGTTTAAATAAAAAATATGCAAATATAAACATATATATAGTATTTGGATTATTTAAATATTTTTAATCTTTTTCTATAAATATGAAACCTAATTTTAATTGATTTAAGTTTGTTATAGATATAAATATAAACATATAAATATCAATATATATATATATATATAATGATTTTAAATACTTTGTGCATCAAATTATTTTTAATAGTAGAAAAAGTCCAAAACAAAATTATATTTTACTTATAAGTATTGTATATTTTTTTATAATGTAACATATGCTTGTTAATATATACGTATGTGTTTATTTAAATCAACAATTCTAGTTTTATAATATTATATTTTTCTTTTACTACATATGGATTTAAAAGTAAATTAATTTTTTAGATGTATTGCATTATACTATACACATACGTAGATACAAACATGTGTGTGTGTGTACATACATATGTCTATACATATACATACATATATATGTAGGTATGTATTATATTTAGTGGAAATTAAGGACACATATCTCTTTCTAAAACTTACTTTTTTTACATCTCTCTCCTTTAGAAACTATTTTATACATCTCTCTTTTGTGTTCTTTCTTTTTTAGTTTTCTGGTTTCAAATTTAAGAACCATGGTCAAGATATGTTTTGCAGGCAGTTATTAGTTGTGGATACGTATCCTAAGAGCACATGTTAAATTTAGTAAAATTACCCAAATATCCCTTTGAATTTACCTACTTTTTGGAAAATATGGATGTACTTTACAAGAAAATTGGGAGGAACTTAAAGCTTATTTTTTTTAATTATAAGGACGTATGTCTAAAATTGCCTTATATTTAATTTAATAATTGTTTACACTAATTATATACACATATATATATATATAATAATTTTGATAAATTATATGTAATTTAAATATTATGATATTTTTATTTTAAATTTTAATATATATATATACATGTATGTATGTATGTATATTTATATATGCGTGTGTATGTATTTAAATTTATAGATGTAGATCTAGTTTTTAAATTATTTTACTAATTAAACAAATTATATTTTTTTTAAATAATTTTAAATTTTAAGACTATTGGCTTTGTCAAAATGATTTATTAAGAACATATTTCGACACACACACACACACACACACACACACACACATATATATATATATGTCGAAACTGTGTTGGATGATAATACGCATAGAAATGGCGAATGTATCTGTTGTACTGTAAATTCCAACACCTATGCACGTACACATTAACGTGTACACTATACACATATGTTGCACCTGATCAATACACATATGAGTATAGTTGGATATACTAAAATTAAATTAAAATTAATGTTCGGATTAAAATCATTTATCTATTGAAATAAGTAAATTAAATAAATTGGGTTTTGCTTAAATCAAATTTTAGATTAGATCTAAAATCAGTTTAGACTCCATAGGCTCAATAAAATTTATATTAGGGAATTTTTTTGAAATCCATCATATTTACCCACTTCCGACTAGCCTGCTTTCCATCACAAATACCATGAAGAATCCGAAAGCCAACTGTCTAGCTAATATAGTAAGAGACCCTAAAGAAAACATTCCACGAGTCCCAATAAAGGTGTGTAACACCATTTATTTTAAATCAGGGGCAACCATCGTGAAGTTGACAAAGCCCAAACTGACCTCTGGATGATCCTTCTGTTGATGTATCTTTTAGGGGGTGAATTTCCCACGAATAGGAAAGAGGCTCGAAAAATCTTTGCCGAGCGCGCCAATATATAACCATAGACAGGTTCTCCACTGGGGGAGGGTACTTGCAACGACCCATTTTCCTATGCCCATTGAATTGACAATAAACCACAATGTCCAGCTAAAATTGCACGAACAAGCGGGCCATTAAGGGTAGAAAAATAAAATAAAGATAGAACATAATCTCACAAGAATAGAATAACACTATTATTCCAATATGAAATCTTTACAGTGGAAAATTTTGAATACAATGTCAGAGTCTAACCTGGATTCATTCTGGATAGTTATAAACCCCTGCCCTTACAAATGCCAATAATCAAACAAAACAAATGCAATATATGCAGGGGATAATAAAATACATCCATACGTAGATTAAGATCTCCAGCTCTCCTCTCAAAACTCCAAATATTTTCAACTGAGATACTCGATTTATAAATTGATGCCAATTTAAAACCATTGAAAAGAAGGGTATCTCATAAGACCACGCCCACACATAATAACGGATGGGTTTTTATCTTATGACAACCAAATCATATTTATACCAAAATAAGTTGATATTATTTCTAATGACATTCCTTTGAAAACACTTTTCAAATAATATATGAAAATAGTCAAAACTGTTGCATTGATTAAATTTGACGGCTTACTAGCTACTTTTAAAAAAAGTAGGTTCTACAATCAAAACCGTCAAGGCAAAGTATTGGAATTTGATTTCCAACATGATAGAGAACTAGTGACCATTTAGACCCGAAAAATCCACGTATAACATTCCTAGTTCACTCCAGTGGCTTTACACGATCTTCGTCAGCCTCTGAAATATACTACTACACTACTATGAAACAACGTATTACTTGGTGGCTTTACATGATCTCCATCAGCCTCCATACCTTTCCATTTCATCATCTAAAGGCAACAGATGCCTTTCATTCCTCAAAACTAATAGCTCGAAATATGTCCTTCAGACCACATAATATCCTATACCATTCCTGTGGTGTGAGGCTCATGAGGCTATGCACTACAAAGCCACATTTTGCTTTTTGAAAAGCCATGCTTTGAACATCACAGCTTCCACTTTGAATGCCACATCGTCCCTACAAAATTATTCTAGAACTGAACGAAACTGAAGGCACTCCTCCTACCACATCCTATCGGGAATTATCCCTAGGATTAGTAGCGATTAGTCCTTGCAATCAAAGATTTTTGCAATAGAGCACTACTGCTACCAAAAATATATGATATGGTAAATTTTACCTCAAGGGACTAGTGGCAAGCAGCTCTCCATCATAAAGATCTTCTTCTTCATAAATCATCATCATTAGGTCTACACTTTCGAAGGTATATATTGGTTAGGAGTGGTTTTCGGATAGGAATTACCCAAATCCAACTCTGGTTCCTCCAAACCAATCATCGATTAAAAAGATGCTAAGTTCACATGTGATTATCAATCATCAATCAAGGCAATTCATCTTTTTTATTCATTCATAGATATGTCTGAGAGATATATTCCTTTATATTATTCAATTTATCTTTTTAACAGTATATGGAATCATTAAACTTCATTTCTCAAATCCTTTGGTTAATTTTAAAACCTTTTTAATCTTGAAATATTTCCAAATCGTTTCACCTTTTATTTAGAAAAACATTTCCAAATCATTTCTATGCAATCTAAGTTATTTAAATTTGGAAAATTATATCTTTATACTTTGGAAACTTTTGATCCTAGTAAACCAAATTTACTATCCCATCCATCGAGCTAGTCTGGATAGTGAGGGAAAGAAGGAAACTTGTTTTCCAAGCTTAAGCCTAGACACTATCTCTCTGACATCAATAAGGCGGTCATGTTATTTGATCCACTCTAAATTATAAACCTTTAATCATTCCATAAATTCTTCAGATTACCTTCAAAGAACTTTATTAATCATTTAAAAACATTTATAAAAGATTTGAAAAAGAATCGTTAAATTTAAAACTATATTTCAAAAGTTATAGAAAAGTGCCGCGGAAAAGTGCTTTTAAGCTATAATGATTAAAACGAAATTATATTATTTGAAAATTCATTTTTATTACTTGAATCACTTTTAAAACTTTTTAAAATTTTTACAAGATTTATTTAACATTTTAAAACAATTTAAACATCATTTCCAAAGAAATCCAGATTTGGATTCGAAACTGGAAATTTAGGATTTTTCAAAAAATTGTTTTACTCATATTTCAAAATCTACTAATCAAAATCTGGATTTTCTTTCTTTGTTGGAAAAATATGGATATAATAGTTCGAAAAATTCTTATCTCGAAGAATTCCGAGCTAAATCCCATTCAATACATTTATTTAACTTTTATGGCATGAAATTGCGAACTGCTGTTACGCGACGCGTCTGTTTTTGACTAAATTTTCATTTACCTTTCAAACTTCACCATAACACTTCCATATGTTTATAAAACATTTATAAATCATTTTCAAACATTTAAAACATATTTTTCCATATTAAAACTATTTTTTCCATTTAAATCATTTCATAATATTATATTATTATAATATTCATTTTCAACCTTTTTATATTTTTAAAAAGGTTAAGAGGCTACATAAACTCCATACAAATATTATATGAATTCATTTCTGTTAATTTATTATGATTTCTCATAATTTATCACAACCTAGTTATCAACCATATCAGCATCCATATAATTAACCAAGTTATCAAACATTCATACAAATCATTAAGAGATTAAATGGCTATATTATCATACTTAAAAATAGCTAAAGAGATTATTTATGATTTAATAAATATTGAGTACTCACCTTTAACCAAATCGGTAAACTTTCTACCAACATTCTTACTAACAACACTTCGCTTAAACTTCAACTAATCAACTTCTACTGCATTCCTTTTACTTTATGCTATCGACCTCTTCTTCCAAACTCTCGAAAATCTGGTAGAGCTTCCGTAGAATCTATAATTTGCTCCTAGTTTCTTGGAATGAAATCGGTAGCACTTTCTTCTCTTTCTCTTTCTCCGGAGTTCTGAAACTTGCTTCCTTTTCTCACATCATTCATCCTTGATGGGTTCCACCTCTTCCTCCATCATTTCTTCACTTCTTAGATTTTCAACCATGTTTTAATGGTATTCTAAGGTTTTTGGCAAAGTTTGGTTGTCTTTGGAGTTGATTTGATATGATTTTAAGAAAAGTTAAAAAGGAAAAGAGAGAAGCATAAGTCTTTAAAGAAAGCTACAAGAAAAAAAAAGAAAGCAGAAATGGTGTGAAAGAAAGTGAAGGAAGTGGTTGGTATTTATAGGGAAAAATGAAGTTGTAAGTTATCAAAATATCCTTTTACCAAATTACCAAAATAACCTTACTTACTTTTTACGAAACCTTACTTTTTTCAGCACTTTACGTCACATTTCAAATCACTACTTTATGTTATTCTCACTTAAGTATTAAGTAAAGAATATAATAATTATCTTCGCCCTAATTTGATGTTTACTTTTTGACTTTTTAACTTTTTTTTCCTTTTATGCTTGCTTTTTGTTAATTATATTCTAGAACTTTCTAAGTAAGTTTAGTAAAAGTAAGCTTGATTAGTGAATTAACTAATACCTATACTATTTGAATATAAGTTCATATATAAGAAAATAAAGGTGCAACAACGTTGCGACAACTTTAAATCGACAAAAAGTTGATTTTCGACAAAATATTTTACGGTCACATTTTGACGTTTTAGTCAAACTATTTGTTTATGTAATCCAAATTTAAAAATAAATTTATATGCTACTATTTAAAAATATAAACAGTTATAAATTAATTAAAATAATTTATTTAACCATTGAAACTTACTTTTATGAAATCAAAAATTTTGTCACTTTTGTCGATATAAGCAAATGTTCCTATTTTTATGCATATTTTTATTCCAAATTTTATATAATATCGAATCATAAAATCTTATATATTTTATATACAGAATCACTTTAAAATTATATTTGATGGTGGTCAAATCCGGGTCGTTAAATACTTCCCCCCTAAAAGAATTTCGTCCCCAAAATTACCCAAACAAAAACCCAAAGTTTTGCCCAAAATATTTATTTTTAAACCTACATGCGTATGATGTATATAGATCACCCGTATACAATATCTGATTCGATCTACTATTCGAACCCATAACTTACTTCCGAACTAGTATCCATCCCTCAATCCTTTAGTGCGGACTCTGATCAGGCTTTTGATTAGAACTTTAGTTCTTATTGCATAGCTCTCAACTATGATAGAAAACTAAGCATCCAACCACAAATCCTCATCAATATTCGTCGTCAAGAATTGAGGGATAAATCCTCTTTCGAATAAGTGTCAAATACGTCAAATCTGCACCTGAAACTTAGACTAAATTGTGCAACGAGATAATCCATATACTTCATATGTATTTATTATCCTTCTCAAAATTCTTACGAAAATAATTCATAAAAATTTCATCTTTTTCAAACTTTTGTAAAGACACTTCTTTATATATAACCATTTTACATTTTTATTTCCTAAATATTTCAACTTAAAAGTAAAACATTTCTTTTTAAAAGATAAATATCATTTTATCATAACACATTTCTAAACATATCTTAATAGTTTCTTGAAAAACTCAGTTCCAAAATAATTCATTAAATTAATAAGTCACTGTAATCTTCCTCTATATATATTCTCTTTACCTTTGTAGTTTCAATATATAAAAATATTCACGTACTTATTCAGTTGCTTTAAGTATACTGATAATTTACTTAACAGGTTCTACTTACTTTAAAATATAATTGAAGAGACTAAAACAGGTACCACCAAAAAATTGTTACAATGAACTTGTCTTTTTATAACTTATTAATTACAATATTTTCCGTCATTTTATAAAAGACTCTAATACTTGTTATTATTTTTAAAATCCCATTAATAAATATCTAAATATATTCATAAGATTTCTTCCAAAGCGTCATTGAAGGGTTTGTTGATACACGAAGATTTTGATCAATGACAATGAGCTTCAACAAATAGGAAGAGAATGCAAAAGCTAGAAGAAGATCGATGAAGACCAAAGTATAAAACATTAGTATGATTTTCTATGGGTCTTAGTCTAGATTATTTGTTAAAATCTATCCTTGAAATTGCACATATTCACATATTCACTGTGCATACTTTTATACTTCAGTCGACTAAACAGGCATGGCCAGTCGACTGAAACTGTACACATATACAAAATTGCACAGTTTCGGTCGACTGAATTACCTGTGCAGTCGACTGAAATTGTTCCTGAAAATTTTTCTTCATATTTTCAGTCGACTGAATCTCCTGCTTAGTCGACTGAATTTCAACCTGCGAATTTTCTCTGAAAAGACACCTTCTTCTTCCCAAGAGTTGCAACCATTCATCAATGGAAATGGAAGCATCTCTTGTTTGCAACCTTTGACAACTTGTGCACCTCTTCTACAAGTATATATACATGATTCTAACATCATTTAATTAACCGAATTCTCTTGCTTTAATCTAACTATTATCTTGTTCATATTTTCTAGATATTCTCAAAGCATTCACTAATCTATTGCTTGAATCATTGTTTTTGTTTATAACATTCTTTTGACTCATAGCAATTCACATTTCCTAAATCTTCACAAACACATTGCATACTTTCGAGGATAAGATTACAGGAATATTGTACTACATTAGACTCATTAGTGTTGACAAGAACACAACAAGTCGAATATTGTATTTTAGTAATTGAGTTGAAGTCCTCTTTGGTAGTTGAGGCAAGAAATCCTGTTCGGTTGTTCGGGTAAGTTGTAACCTATTCCTCCGGGTGAAGTGAGGGTGTTAGTTAGTAAAATTCCTAAGTGAAGCTTAGGGACTGGACGTAGGACGAGAGTTTCGAACCAGTATAAAATCCTGGTGTCTCCTTGCATTTACCTACTTTATCTACCTAGACTATTTCATTATTCCATATTACACGATCCTACCGCATAGCCTCTTTCAATTGGTATCAGAGCAAGGCCGTCCTATAACCATAACACCGTTATTAGACATATTGATAATATGGAAAATAACGCAAGTACAAGCACAACATCTGCCTATAGTTCTACATTTGCGGAAGGACAATCTACCCAAAGACCTCCTCTATTTAATGGACTAAAGTATAACTATTGGGCTACAAGGATGAGAATTTATATGCAAGCAACAAGTTTCGAAGCCTGGAATGCTACTCAAGCAGAGTTCGTTGTACCTACAACTGATTATCCTACATGGACACAAATTCAAAAGAATAAAGCAAGTGCAAATGCCAAAGCTATGAATATGCTATTTTGCGCTCTGGATAGAAATGAATTCAACCGCGTTAGCATATGTACTACTGCATATCAGATATGGGAAACACTTGAAGTCATACATGAAGTCACAAACAAGGTTAAGCAAACAAAGATATCCATGCTGAAGAATCAATTCCAAAATTTTAGAATGCGACAAAATGAATCCATCAATGACATGTACTCAAGATTTCAAGACATTCATCATGCTCTAATCGGACTAGGAGAAAGATACACGGACTTTGACATTATGTATAAAGTTCTAAATTCACTCACTGATGAATGGGAGAAAATCTATGGTACTAACTTTGTTTTGTAGGAAAGATAGTTCATACATTCAGGGGAAGAAAGTAAGTATACACATCTCTAGAATAGTATTGCCATCAATCAAAAAGGGGGAGAATGTTGATACACGAAGATTTTGATCAATGACAATGAACTTCAACAAATAGGAAGAGAATGCAAAACCTAGAAGAAGATCGATGAAGACCAAAGTATAAAACATTAGTATGATTTTGTATGGGTCTTAGTCTAGATTATTGTTAAAATCTATCCTCGAAATTGCACATATTCACTTATTCACTGTGCATACTTTTATACTTTAGTCGACTAAACAGGCATGGTCAGTCGACTGAAACTGTACACATATACAAAATTGCACAGTTTCAGTCGACTGAATTACCTGTGCAGTCAACTGAAATTGTTCCTGAAAATTTTTCTTCATATTTTCAGTCGACTGAATCTCCTGCTCAGTCGATTGAATTTAAACCTGCGAATTTTCTCTGAAAAGACACCTTCTTCCTTCCAAGAGTTGCAACCATTCATCAATGGAAATGGAAGCATCTCTTGTTTGCAACCTTTGACAACTTATGCACCTCTTCTACAAGTATATATACATGATTCTAACATCATTTAATTAACCGAATTCTCTTGCTTTAATCTAACCATTCTCTTGTTCATATTTTCTAGATATTCTCAAAGCATTCACTAATCTATTGCTTGAATCATTGTTTCTGTTTATAACTTTCTTTTGATTCATAGCAATTCACATTTCTTAAATCTTCACAAACACATTGCATACTCTCGAGGATAAGATTATAGGAATATTGTACTAGATTAGACTCATTAGTGTTGACAAGAACACAACAAGTCGAATATTGTATTTTAGTAATTGAGTTGAAGTCCTCTTCGGTAGTTGAGGCAAGAAATCTCGTTCGGTTGTTCGGGTAAGTTGTAAACCTATTCCTCCGGATGAAGTGAGGGTGTTAGTTAGTGAGATTCCTAAGTGAAGCTTAGGGACTTGATGTAGGACGAGAGTTCCGAACCAGTATAAAATCCTGGTGTCTCCTTGCATTTAACTACTTTATCTACCTAGACTATTTCATTATTCCATATTACACGAATCTACCGCATAGCCTCTTTCAGGGTTTAAAACAAATGTTGCTAAAACATCATTCACTTGAAATCCAAAACGGTTTATTATTAACTTTAAATATTTATTTTAAAGACCAAAGCATACCCATGCTTATCAATTAAGATATTACACTTTGACAAAAATTAACAGCCATTAATTTGTCAAATAAGTGCTTCACATTATGATTTTTAACTTTAGAAGATTATATTGATTGAGTAACTCAAAAATGATACCAAAGGTACTGGGTACTACCAGTACTATCGCATACTTCCTTAACGAGAAGGGGAATACTTAAGAGAAGAGTTTACCATCCGAACACATTTGCAACGGCCCATAATTTTGTAAATATTTTTAAATTAAATTTTTATTTGAAAAACTTTGATTTTTAAATCATTTAAAAGTGAATTTTAGAATTTTCCAATGTAAGTTTGGAATTTGTTGTTTATTTATTTTCCAAATACAATGAAATAAATATTTTCTAAAAAATTTATAGTCAACGGAAAGTCAAAGTTTAACCATAGTTGAAATTTTTTAATTTGAATTTTTAAAATTCTATTCTTTTTCTTTGAAACTGTATTTTATTTTAATATTTTTTCTACTTTTTGTTTCGTAAAATTCCGTTTTACACATTTTTAAATCTGATAACTTACAGCGTTTTCCATGCAATTAATTTCTGTGTTCTTATTTTATATTTTCCTATTTCCATTTCTTTATTTTATTTCTCTATTTTATTTTGTCTATACTTTTATTGTATTTATTGATTTTTGATTGATGTATCTATTTTAAATGGCTTGGAGAAAATCAAGGAGACATAGATTACATTGTTTAAATTCTTGCCTTTTTGTTTTCCTAGCATTTACACTCCATAGTCATTCACTCTTGTCTTTCTTGGCCATGTATTCCTATCTCAATCACGTGAAAGAATATTTCTTTCTCATCTTAATATCCTCATTTTCATTTGCATTTAAGAATAAAATATTTTGTAAGTTTCTTTTTCCTTAACTCATGCCTTTTATGTAACGACCCGAAATTTTCGAACCCGAAATTTTCAGATAGTTATGAAAAAGAAGAAAGAGATAGAAGAAGAAGAATAGAAACACCAAACATCTCACAATCGCAGCGAATAAAATATAATAATAAATAATAATAGTTTACAAAAGAATACTATATCTATCGATTACATTTAATATACATCAAAGTTTCACATATATATACAGTCAGTGAATACATACAATTATCATGACTCAGATTAACAATAATATAAATACAGCGGAAATACTCTATACGCTCCTGCCATGCAGCTCGCCTCCTGAGCTCCAGAACGTACCTACCTGAAAATCTGTAATACACGGCCTGACCCGAGCATTACACCAAAGTAACACCTGAGTCAGGCTGGAAACCAGCGTGAGTAAACCCAACTATCATGAATACCAAAGCAAACAACTATTATAAACCCGGGGTGACATATATCAATTTAACAAATTCACAATTTGCTATAGATAACACTTATTCCACATATCAATTTCTAAGTACCAAACTTAGATAAAATAATCCAATTTACCTAAAACCTTTCATTCCAGCCGATTGATTTCACAAATCAATTTACAAAAATTCGAAGCGGTTTCGGGTATTTCCCAGTACCCGACCCCGGTCTCTTTGAAACTCATGTTATTTTAACCCAAGTTATTCAAATGAAATATACAACGTTTTATATCAGAGATATCAACTCATTCATAACATCCAATACCATTCAGTCATCCATAAGCAATGCTTAATCACATACAACTTAATTCAATTGATTCAAATTGAATTTCTAACCACATTCGCTTAGATTCCTTCATTCAATATTAATTAATTCCAAATAAATTAATTACTCAACCCTTCATTATTCATCCTAATTAATCACCCTGGATAAATTATTTTTCCATTAAATTCAAGTAATTATCTTTAATTAATTTCACGTTATTAATTATCCTTAATCCCAATCAATAAGTAATCTTGATTACTTCATAAATTAATTAACAATATTAATTACATTAATCCTTAATTACTCATATTAATTAACTTCTCATAAGTCACTTATATTGATTTATTTTATTAACTAATCAATCTTTATTTACATCATCAATTATGTAAATTAATGATTTCTCGTTTACATTTCAATTTATTCTAATCTGATTCAATTTCTCTTTTATAATGGAAGCTTAAAGGAATTTAAAACCACATTTATTTTTAAATTCAATTCGGTTTACAATTGCACTTTGACCTTCAAGTTATTAAAACACTTAATAATTTAAAACTTTATTTGTTAGATTTAACTTAGATTCAGAACTTGTTTTAAATCTCTGCTTAACAAGTTAACTATTGTCTTTAAATATTACTTCTATTTCTTCCAATTCATTTTTATTTTATTCTATAATTATTTCGCTTTCAAATTTTCACCATTTATTTTCTTTTAAAAAAAATTCAATTTTTATATATTTCGATAACTTATGGTATCGAAATATCCAAGCAAACCACAGCATCCAATTACCAAAATATTCATCACAAAATATCAACCATTTCAATATAGACTATACATTACTATATAATATAACACATCAATTCAATTTCCACCATTCAAACAATCATTTGAATTTAACCATTTAATTTAAATAAAAGTCCAGAAGCATGAGATTACTCACCTTTGATTTTGCATTCCAAATCCGATCTCGATTTGTTTCCTTCAGATTTAAACCTTGCATAAGCAGTTATACGCTTTATTAATATCTTACAAAATCGAACAATCAACTATCCCTTTTAACAACATTTTTTTTATTTAACTAAAAATTTAATTTAAATTAATTACTTCATGTGATAATTTTAATTTACTAATGATTTAATTAAATTATTGATAAACTTTATTTAAATCAAATTGTTCGAATTGAAGTCCTTTTTTAAAAAAAATTAAAGTGTTATTAAAATTCCCGGATTTACTTACTGTCCTCTATATATACATATATATATAACCGATCCATAATAAAATTGTTTAAGCTGTTTGTTTATTTCACTATTTGAAAACAGCAAACTCTAAACTTACTTCTTTTTTTGTATAAAATCAAAGCTTTTGAAAAAAACAATGGTTAAATATACCTTGCAGAAAGATGAACCAAACAAGGCAGACCACGCGAGATACCACCATCAAACTCCAACCATCACCGCAAGCCATACCCAATCGTGAGCTCCTTCTCCTTGACTGGTCTTGAAATCGAGTATAGATGCATCGATTGCCACGCTCGCCCCTCCACGAACTGCAGCCACCATTGCCAAATGTTCCCCTCTACCCTCATCGCGGCGCGTGTGCGAGCCGCGACGCCTTCACGAACGATCGCGACCCACCCTAGGTCGCAAACCATCCTGTTGCATCACCCCCTTCCTTCGCCGTGCTCGATTCGAGAAGAATCCTGAGACGCTTGTGAAATTTCTTCGACTCGAATTTCCCCAATTTTGGTTTTCCTGGCCTTCTGTTTTGATTTCGAGTTTCCCCTCTTATTGATTTTGATTTTCTCTCTTTCTTTTTAGGAACGAACGATTTCGTTTATTTCGAATTAGAGGAAGAATAGGTAGAAGTGGGATATAAAATTGAGGGAACGGCGTATAGGAGAAGCTAACGTTTAATCTAACAGATTTAAAAATATTAAATTATCGGTTTTAATAATGATGCGGTTCTTACCCGTACGAGCAAATGGTAAATCCAAACACTACGAAAATTTAAATCTGAAAATAACTAACTATTTCGGATCCAATGGAACTTGTTTCGTCAACATCCGAGACTGTTCCTCGGAAGGCTATTTTTAAATTTAATTTAAACGATATATTTTTAAAACGGAACAAAACACTTCCAAACTCAGTTTCAATACTTTCACCACCTTCCGTGCTATCAATATAAATTTTATAAGCCTTCAAATTATTTTGAACAGGGTTAAAAATTTCAGATTCAACAATTTACCCGATTTCAATTATTAAATTCAATATTAAACTGTATAATTCAACGATTTAATTATCAAGTAAATATTGATATCTTGAGTTCAAGTAAAAATTAACTTTTAAATAATTAAAATCACTTAATTATTCCAATTTAAATTGTTCAAAATTCTGGGTCGTCACATTCCTCCCCCCTTAAAAGAATTTCGTCCCCGAAATTACTAATTAGGAAGAATGGACCAATACCCGTTTACTTTTTCCCAAAACCCACAATTCAACAATCTTAACAACTTGCCACAATATATTCTTTATTAAAGTTCCATTATTACTTCAACCTATTTCCCAAAACCTTTTATAGTTTCAAATGATACCCTTTTGCCCAATCATCTAAATTTCCATTTAAAACCAAATTTTGAATTATCAAAATTTTCTCAAAAATTTTCTAACTCTCTAAATTCTCGAAAAAATTTTCTAGCGTCTCCTTTGCGCGGCTAGCTCGGTACTACTACAAAAGACCTCTACAGGCTTCCAAATTCCAAAATAAAACAAAAGCCAAGTGGCTAGATCAAGAACCCAATCCAATTTCATATAGAAATTTAAATACATACCTTTTTGTCGGGCAATTCACATTTATCTTTTGGAATCAAATCCAACTTTCTTTTCTCTTTTTAATACCTGCGTATCTTACTTAACACAATATCCAATCATGCCTTTTTTTTAAAAAAATCTTTTCATACATTTCCTTACAGAAGTTTTCACATCGACTTCCATTCAAAATAATTTTTCCCGTTTTCATATGAATTAAATTTTATTTCCAATTTTTGGAATATTAAATTTTTATCTTTCAAGTATAACCGATTCATATTAGTTTCATCTACTAATTTACTTTAAATTTACAATTTGAAATTTTTTTGTCGTTGACAAAAATTTCCCAAAAATTTCCAAAAAATTTTTAACTCCCAAAATTTTCGAAAATTTTTGGCAGAGTCTCCTTTGTACGGACGAGCTTTTGCAATTTGACAAGAGATATAAATATATATACATCGACCCACCCGGTCGGAAAAAGCAAAAACAGTTCATTTTTCCTATTTTTATTGCATAGGCGTACCTTATTTATCATTTTAAGCAAGCAACTTATTAATTTTAGCAATTAGTGCAATCCAAATCCAGCCAAACGACCTTCAGGTACCTGTACTTACTCAATTTAAACATATAAGCACTATATATATAAAGTTTACAACTCTCTCTTACTTAAACTACCATAACGCTGCAATTCTAAAGGAAATGCATTTGAAATATCTTCCATGAGCAATTTATATGTTTTCAAACCTAATGCAATTGCTTTCAACCAACTCATAAGCCAATTCATTCAATTTTATTAGGTTACAACTCAATTGCTTATGTTCAATTTGTTTTTAATCCAAACAAGCTCATATTAATTTAATTGATTCTAAAATCAATTTATTAAATCACAATCAACTCACAGAAATTCAATTACTTTAGTTTACGCCAAACAACAATCATTTTTACGCAAATTGATGATATCCACTTGAATAGATAGTTACGTAAATTTTATAACCATTTTAAATTAATTTCCGACTCAATTTGTTTAATTCAATTCCACTTTAATTTATTCACAACCATTTATCACTTAATTCAACAGCTTAATTCATTTTAGTTTATAATTACCTTAAATAAATTTTCCACTCATTTTATATTTAATTCCATTTCATTTCATCTCCGCATTGGATTCATTCAAAACAATCTATTAAGCTTGGCACATTCAACTAATACATCAATAACCATTTCCAATTTAATTTAACCCAGACTTTTATGATCTTTTCATTTTTGCTCGAAGCCAACTCCTATCAATTTTAAACTTAAGTGAATTTACTTTAATTTATTCCAACATCAAACTTAAGTTTACTTCTATTTGATTCCCATTTAATCAACTTCCATTAAATTCAGTTAGCTCATCCATTTTAAATTCTAATTTTAAATTCACCTTCTCAATTTATCAAAATAATATCCAAGCACATACTTAACTCATTTATGCTTCAAATTAATATGCCACCGAACTTAAGTTCAGTCTGATAATCCAATTCCAATCACAACTTTGATTTAGTTTTTATTCAATCAGACTTCATCCATTTATTATTTAACTCAATTAACCCATTTTAAATTTTTAATTCAATTACTTAATTCGTTATCGAATTTATTTTATTAATGCAAAGCTATTCTCAATTTATTTCTATTCACTTGGGTTTTTGTTTTGCAACTCAAACCATTTCTATCATAATCACTTCTCTTATATCCAATTTACTTGCAAATTTCATTGAATATTATTCAAATCACCCTTGAATTTTATTTGTAATTCAAACCATCACATTTTTCAATCCAACTCTATTTTATTTTATTTTACAACATCTCCTCTTATTTAATTCATTGTCAAATCTAAGTCGAATTCTATTTAAAATTCGAATTCATCCCCAAAACCATTATCAACTTACAACCCATTTATTTTCCCAAGTTAAATTTTATTAATATACTCAATCAAATAATTATTTAGCCAATTAGCTTACTTTCAACTTCTAAATCAATATTCGATTTTAATTACAAATTCACTTCATTAAAATTCCAGTCTGGATTTCCTTGATTTTCCAAAATTCCAACATCTTTATTTAAAAAAATTTGAAATGCTTTTAAATTCACATCATACTTAATAAAATAGCTCTTTATAAAAATACTTCTTATAACTCGATGTCTCAACCAGTCCATCCTTGTTCTTACAGAAATTCAGTCATACGTTGATCAGGTGTAGGACTGAAAATCTATAAGTACTTGGTAAACCCGTTTTCAACACCCAGTGAAAATACCTTTGAAAGTAATTTTATTGAAAATATTGAAAATATTGAAAGCATTTTGAAATAGATATTGGTGAGAATGCTCTGGAAATCATCACCCCCATCCATGGTCGCAGTTACATTCCAGGGTTACGTTGCCGTCACAACAAAATTCCATGTAACTACAAGCTCTCCGCGGCCTCTCGATTACGCCATGGATCCCACACAACAGATCACAGTTACATCCAGGGTTACGTTGCCGTCACAGCAAAAGTCCATGTAACTGCAGGCTCTCAGCGGCCTCTGATTTTCGCTGTCAAAATGAAACCTCTCTACTCCTACATAGGTCGTAGTCTACCGATATAAAATCAAACGCATACTGTTGGCTCTCAGCGGCATACACGACTTTCGCTATGTTATACCATAGGTCGCAGTTACATCCTGGGTTACGTTGCCATCGCAGCAAAAGTCCGTGTAACTGTTGGCTCTCAGCGGCACACACGACTTTCGCTATGGTATACTCAACTCATAATCCTTCGGAACTAGTTTTGTCCGGACTCCTTACAGGATCAACTTTAGAACCCCCCTTGGGCTCAAGGCAGCACCACCTGGTGGCACTCCTGAGAAGTTCACTTCAAGGGAGCGCCTTTTTCCCCAGAGCCATCATCAAAACATTTTATACTATACACATATAGTATCTTCAAATAATACACCTAGTATGGTCTCATACAAAGCTCCTTTACACAAAATCGATTATCCCAAATCGATAATTCTCAAACTAGGCTTTTCAAATTTCAATATTGATTTTACCCAAAATCAAAAGCCTTTCCAAATCCAAAGGTTCCCAAAACCTTTTTCCAAAATCCTCATAAGGTCCTTTATATATATATATTCAGATATATATAATTTTTAAAACCTTGGATCTTTTCAAACTTGTATAAAACTCCTTTTATACTTCAAATACCTTCAAAAATCCTTTTCTTCCGGCAATAGATTTAACAAGGAAAGATTTATCTTATATAACAAAGATATATATAACTTTTTTTTATTCAAAATCAAATATTCAAATTTGATTACTCTTTCCAATATCAATTTTATTCAAATCCGTACGATGTACACCTAACATCCGTATGCTATACCAATCTGATTGCCCACTCGATCACATAATTTCACTTCCGAACTAGTATCGTCCACCCGACTTCCTAGTGCGGACTCAGATCTGTTTTCTTGATCAGAAACTGTCATTCTCCTTGCATAGCTATAACTATGATAGAGAACATCCAAAACCAATCAATAATCCATATCCAGGTTCGCCGACGAATAATCGAGTGAAAAATCCCACTCGGATCGATATAACTATCTCGAAATTCTGTGCTCGAATCTGGATCAAATCGCTATGCAAATAGAATAATATACATACATCCTACGTATTTAACTTCATTGATTATTAGCCAAATCAATTTCCTTTCCATTCACATTCACTTAAATTTCCACTCACTTATTCACATTTGTCTTAATCCCCATTTGGATTATCACTTCAATTCTTATCTCAGTTGGGTATTTAAATCAATAACAGTTTGAACTCCCACCAGTTTATATTTAGAAAATAGCTTGAAAAATTTTAAAATTGATAAGTAGTTGAAAAATAATTAATAGTTTGCAAAATAGCTATATAACAGTTAACTAATAGTAAAATAGTTGGAAAATAGTTAAATAGTTTCAGAAATTTTAGATAATTGCAAAAAATAGTAATTAATTCGTAACATAGTTGAAAAATAGTAATTAGTTTAGAAAATAGTTGAAAAATGGTTAAATAGCTCCAAAAATAATTGTAAAACAAGTATAAAATATTTTGGCTTTAAGGAAGAAGAGTGGTATATATTTAATAGCTTGGAAAATAAGTTTATATTAAAACAATTTATATTGAAAATAATCAAGAGTCAAACTGTTCACTCCCCTAACTAATTTCCATTTAAATTGATCCAACTCCAATTTGAATATCTCCACTTTCCATTGAAATTTATTTAATCCCAATTCAAGTTGAATAAATCTTGATTCCTTTCCCAATTTAAACCAAATTCCATTTGATTTTAATCATGTTCAACTTATATTATAATTTCAAATTATTCCAATCAATGTGAGTTATTATCAATTGAACCCATTCCAAATTCAAATCATTTCAATATAATCCAATCCAATTTGTACTAATGGAATTTAAATTTCAACTTTAACCCATCTCGAATTATATAAATTCGAGTTGAATTCTCAAAGGTTGGTTTAACTCTTTAAACCAAATTAAATTTTATTTTAAAGTTTTTAATCTATTTAAAATTTTCTGAGTCCAATTCTCAAAATTCCATTTTAAATTATCCTAACTTATGTATTTCAAGGTTCAAATAAGAGTTCAATACTATTTTATTTCAAGAATTTAATTTATTATTCAATTTTACCTTCCAGTTTGAAGCCAGTTCTTAAAAAAGTTTAATTTACAATTCAATTATTCAAATTTATTTTATTTATTTATACAATACCGTTTTCAATTTAAAGATTTTTATTAACAATAGGATAATATCATCCAATTTATTTTAAAACGTCCATCTATTTTCAATTTCTAAATCTCAAACCCGTTTGAGATCACACGAATTCTCAATTCAATCAACCATTTAACTTTCCAAGTTAAATTCCAATTTACTTAAGCCAATCAACCTTACTAAATTTGAATTCCCGTTTCAAACTTCAAAATTCTTTCCCCCTTATAAGTTCAAAACTTATTTCACTTTGGGTTTTTACATCACACTTCAGGGAAAAATCAAAACTCAACCTCTTAGAGTTTATTTTAAATTATCTTTGATATCATGTATATCCATACATGTATACATATTTATTACTTGGCCCTCCCAGCCATATTTTTTTAAAATTTTAAACCACCCTCGGTTTTAAATTCAAATCAAATTTCAACAAACCATTGTTTGCAACAAATCCCAATTATCCAAATAATACTTATTTATTATTTTTCATTACTTTGAAACAAAATTTTCAAATTCTGGAACCAGATTAAGAATTTCATTTTCGATTAATTAAATTTTACTTTAGTTGTATTTCTATTTCTACTTAATTTAATTCCAATTCAAGATTTCAGTTTGGTCGTATTTTATTACTTCTTAATTTAAATTTCAATAATTTAACAACCAATCACCTTAATATTCATTACAAGGGAATATTACTTATATATCAAAATATACTTTTATATAAAATCATTTAAAATCTTTATATAAGAAAATAACAAGTACGCTCTCATATATATATATACCTACTCAACCCATTCTACAGTACTAAAGGACTCTATTAAAGGAGTAATCCCCACCAGAGCCAAGGTTCTCGCTTAACATTTCTGCTCTGATACCAACTGTAACGACCCGAAATTTTTGAACCCGAAAATTTCAGATAGTTATGAAAAAGAAGAAAGAGATAGAAGAAGAAGAACAGAATAAGCAGTTATATGCTTTATTAATATCTTACAAAATTGAACAATCAACTATCCCTTTTAACAACAATTTTTTTTTTATTTAACTAAAAATTTAATTTAAATTAATTACTTCATGTGATAATTTTAATTTACTAATGATTTAATTAAATTATTGATAAACTTTATTTAAATCAAATTGTTCGAATTGAAGTCCTTTTTAAAAAAAAAATTAAAGTGTTATTAAAATTCCCGGATTTACTTACTATCCTCTATATATACATATATATATAACCGATCCATAATAAAATTGTTTAAGCTGTTTGTTTATTTCACTATTTGAAAACTGCAAACTTTAAACTTACTTTTTTTGTATAAAATCAAAGATTTTGAAAAAAAAAACAATGGTTAAATATACCTTGCAGAAAGATGAACCAAACAAGGCAGACCACACGAGATACCACCATCAAGATCCAACCATCACCGCAAGCCATACCCAATCGCGAGCTCCTTCACCTTGACTGGTCTTGAAATCGAGCATAGATGCATCGATTGCCACACTTGCTCCTCCACGAACTGCAGCCACCACTTCCAAACATTCCCCTCTACCCTCATCGCGGCGCGTGTGCGAACGGCGACGCCTTCACGAACGATCGCGACCCACCCTAGGTCGCAAACCATCCTGTTGCATCACCCCCTTCCTTTGCCGTGCTCGATTCGAGAATAACCCTGAGACGCTCGCGAAATTTCTTCGACTCGAATTTCCCCAATTTTTGTTTTCCCGGCCTTCTATTTTGATTTCGAGTTTCCCCTCTTATTGATTTTGATTTTCTCTCTTTTCTTAAGGAAGGAACGATTTCGTTTATTTCGAATGAGAGGAAGAATAGGTAGAAGTGGGATATAAAATTGAGGGAACGACGCATAGGAGAAGCCAACGTTTAATCTAGTAGATTTAAAAATATTAAATTATCGGTTTTAATAACGACGCGATTCTTACCCGTACGAGCAAATTGTAAATCCAAACGCTACGAAATTTAAATCTGAAAATAACTAACTATTTCAGATCTAATGGAACTCGTTTCGTCAACTTCCGAGACTGTGCCTCGGAAGGCTATTTTTAAATTTAATTTAAACGATATATTTTTAAAACGGAACAAAATACTTCCAAACTCAATTTCAACACTTTCACCACCTTCCGTGCTATCAATATAAATTTTATAAGCCTTCAAATTATTTTGAACAGGGTTAAAAATTTCAGATTCAATAATTTACCCAATTTCAATTATTAAATTCAATATTAAACTATATAATTCAACGATTTAATTATCAAGTAAATATTGATATCTTGAGTTCAAGTAAAAATTAACTTTTAAATATTTAAAATCACTTAATTATTCCAATTTAAATTGTTCAAAATTCCGGGTCGTCACAATTTTCTGTTTCTTAGCATTCACTCCCACTTTTCTTGCCATCCAAACTTTCTCTAGCCATGAGAAACACTCCTCTAACTCGTGCATAAAACATTCATATCTTTTCTCATTTCCTAAAAATAAAAAAAGTTAATTAAATATATCAAGTTATTTATTTTTATAGTGTTGCCTTTTTATTTTTCAAACCATTCAAACTCTTGCCTTTTATTACCTAGCCTCTTCATTACTTACCTTAGCCGTTCGTTTCTTTAATCTAGCTATGAATTTCTCTTGCCCATCACACATAAAAACTTCCCAAAACATCTCACTTCCATTTGCGTGCAAACAAAGGAAAAATAGGAAGTTTTTCCATGGCTTCCTTCTCTTCCTCTTCTTCGTTTTCTACTTTATTTTCTCTTTTCTTTTGTTCTTCTTCAAGCATGGCTTGGTCTCCACCTATTGTCGACCCCATCACCATCTCCACCACCACCATGCCGACTACACCACCTCCTCCTCACCACCAAAGCCTAGCCATGACCACCATGGAAGCATACATACCAAAGTTTGATAACAAACCCTAACCAAGCCATGTTTTCATCCATTCCCTTGCTCTATTAGCCTCGACCACAAACCTTCCCCTATGCTTTGCCTTACCCTAACCGTGCCTTATGATGTTCACTTGACCAAGATCCAACATGGCCATGCACATGAAGCCTATGGCCTATGGTCGAACCAAAATGTTGCATACTTTTGACCTTTTGGCCTTCCAATGAAGTTGTAACCTCCATCCCTTTAATTTCTAAGCTCATAGCCGTACCTATTTACCTTTGGCCAAGCCTAGCATACCAAAAACAAGCCATGGCCGAGCCCACATGAAGATGGTTAAGCCATTTTGGGTGTAGCCGATCCCACTTGATGGGTAAAGCAAGTTTGGTCATTTAAAATTATTGTATTTTTCATTGTTTTAGTTTCTATTCTTTGTATTGAATCATTCTTATGTATGTTGTATTTATTTGTGTACATGACTTGAATCTTGGCTCTCCTATCACTCAAGTTTGAATCGTGCTTTGTCGTGCCTTGTCTTGCTTTTTGGAGCTTGTTGTGTATCTCTAGTTGTCATAGATGCTGTTTATGTAAAACCGATATGTTATGTTCATACACGCCTGTGATATATTTATATGATGTTAAATGTTGTTTATATACCTGTTACATCATTTGATATGATATTATATGCCATAATATTATTTTATTTCCTATTTATCACAATGAAAGTTCCCTACCACTATGGGTTGAAATGATACATGCCCGAAGGGACTTTAGAATAAGGAAAAATCATTATGGGCTAAAATGATAGGCTCAAGTGATTTTTATTGCATTTATTTTACTTGGGATTGCGGGTTTGAAATGATAGAACCCGGATTTTTCTTTTTAATTACAGATTAAAATGATACATATCTGTATCACTTAACCTAGGTTAGAAAATATTATTCAGGGCTATGGTAAATATTTTACAGTAATATTTTCCTAAAAATTTATCAAGTATTTTGAATTTTTAGAATATATGAAATTTTTAACTTAAATTTTGATTTAAAGATTTGAAATATACAGAGATATTGGTTTCTATAAGTTCAAATTTTACAAGTTGATTTTGGTTTTAATTGTAATTTAAAAATATTTATTTGGTTTTAAATTTGTAATTTAAAGAATTTTTGTATCATAAGCAACTTATTAATGAAATTTGATTTAATTTTGAATCTAAGATCTAACCTAGTAATTTTAATAAAGGTTATTTCCTGAAATGAATATGTTCGTATAATAAATAATGTAGTATTGAATAAATAAAATGAAGTACATTTTGAATTGGGCATTTGGTAATAAAATTTATTTAACTTGAAACCATAGTTAATTGCTGTCTAAATGAATAGATTTATAAAGAGAATTGGATTGTTATATTAACTATGATAAAATATTTTATTTATGGTTATGTTTTTGCAAAAATAAATGATTATGATTTAAATGGAAAAATGTAAATTAAAGATGACTTAACTTGGTAATTGGAAATTTAGTTTTCAAATGAAAGTTTAAGTTAATTTAGTGATGGAAATATTTTATTTGTGAGACGGATATTTTAAAATAAAGTATTAAGTCAATGGTTAAAAATAAAAGTTAGGTAGTAATATGCTTTTGACTTAATAAATGAATTATAGTTTAATATGGATATTTATTAATAAAATTTTATTTTATTAAATCATGAGTTAAATGATATCCAAATGAATATTTTTTGAAGCAGAAAATATGATTTTTATAAGTTAAATGGCTGAAATTTGAAGTTTTATTGTTTCTGAAATGTTATAATAAAATCTAGAATTTTATTAATAGCACTTTAGAAATGTTGTAGTTATAAGATAGCACTTGCTAAGTGCTAGCAATTCTAAAACTTAACTAGGTTTTGAAATAAATAAATACCTATTAGAGCACTTTATAAGTGCCACGGTTTTTGGATTTGAAATATTTCTAAAAATAACTAAATAACCACTACATCACTTCATAAATGCTGTTGTTTCTGAACTGAACTGTATTGAATAATTAAACACATATTACAGCACTTTATAAATGTTGCTGTTGCCGAAAGTAAACCGTTTTGAAATAATAACTAAATACCTACTGTAGCACTTTGTAAGTGATGTTGTTTCTGAATTTGACAATGTTTTTGAAATACTAATATATCTACCGTAACACTTTATAAATGTTGTCATAACTGAAATTTACAATGTATTGGAAATTTTATAATTAAATGAATGAATTTAGAAATGCTACAACTATGAAAGGAATATTATTTAACATTGAATTTAAATTGTTTAAATGAATCTTGTTTTGAAGATATTAACATTGAATTTAATGGTTTAAATAAATATGTTTCAAAGTGTTATGATTTCAAAATATTATGGTTCCAAAGTGTTTTGGAGTTGTTATAACTTTGACAGTGCTATGGTTTTGGAAATGAATTATTTGAAATTGTATTAAATTAAGTATTATCTTTAAATAAATGGATTTGAAACTTATTAAAATTGAAGATTTAGGAATACGACATCATAACATGGTTTTGGTTTAATACGTTTAGAGGATTATTTCAAGTTTAAATAAATTGAAAGAAATATTCAGTGATTTGGAAATTTGGGTTTTATTTATATGATATATTGATTTGGTTTTGGAATTTTAATAATATATCGTTACTTGGGTTTTTGAAATGGAAGTGGCATATTGATTTGTTTTGAAATGGATATGATATATGGTTCGAAATTATAAACTATTTTGAAAAATTATCCATGGGTAATAATAACGTTTGGTTGTTAAAGAGACCGGGATCGAAAGTTGTCATACTCTCTGCCAACTCCGAGAACCACTTTAACAACCGTGTACGCGGTGGAGATTCCAGAATGAAGTAGGATGGTGACGACGTTCTATTGAGGTATATACGTGGACCCGACTCCCATGAGTTGGCATAAGGTGGCTAAAACAGGAGCGATTCTTGGGCCAATGAGGTAGCTCCTTTGATCGGACACGCTCCTTCGATATTATACTCTTTATTTTGGATTGATTCGATGGCCACTTTTGATTTTTGATTTGGGGGTATGGCTCGAGGTGGGCAGTAGCTGCGCGCTACACGTTACCACCAACCCGGATGCGTAATTGGCATATCTACCCTGGCATTGCCTTGTTGTGCCGTGTCACCTACCCTATCGCACCTTGTATGAGTTTGGATTTCTCCCGTAGCCTGTGGAGTATTTAGGATAGTCTCCCGATCAGGAGATGCGCTGATACTGGATAGACTACTGGGACTATTATGTGTTAAGGGCTATATGGGTAACCCCTTAACGCAATTTTAAAGTAAGTTTATTTTACTATAGACATTATTATAATAGCATAATATTACTACATAGTAAATAGTTTAACGGATCCTTAGAGGATGGGCGGTCCCAAGCATTCTTTAAGTTACTTGTACCTTATATTACAGTTTACTTGAGTTGGTTTACATTGTATTAGTATGTATGTCCTGACTCGAGTGTTTTGTGTTTTGCTTTACGCTTGGGTCAGACTGAGTGATACAGCATTCAAGACTCACCTTCGGAGTTGGAGCTTTGCTTGAAGATCCAGCTATCTATTTCTCTTT
This sequence comes from Allium cepa, assembly GCA_030765085.1. NCBI lineage: Eukaryota > Viridiplantae > Streptophyta > Magnoliopsida > Asparagales > Amaryllidaceae > Allium > Allium cepa. The sequence continues at coordinate 488,956,762 of CM060941.1, read as the reverse complement.
CAATTGTTCAGATGATTCAGTTATCCAGTTGATTCTAGGGATGTATTCAGCTTTGTGCTTGTTTGTCATATTGAAATTTCTGCTGTAACTTGTTACTTCTATTGTATCTTATTTAACTCTGATGTATTTATATAATAGCTTCATAAACTACTATCTCTTTGCTTCTGCTTCTTATTATATTACGCTGTGTCTGTGATCTGTGATTTATTTATTTACTGTATATTCTGAGCTTTGCTAAATTTATTTTTTACAATTCGGTACTTTGAGAAATTCAAGGCTGGCATGTGCGGATGTGAATGGTCGAAAATATCGGGTCGTTACATTTGGTATCAGAGCATTGGCTCTAGACAAAACTTTGCATATATGTTAATTTTATTTACAGAATCACTTTCATTCGAGCTTGAATCTCTTCCTCTTTGACTCGGTTCCGTTGAATTTTGGAACGTCCCCTGCGGTTCCAAAATTCATTCTTGTTCCCCACTATTCAACTTATTTTGATTTTTGAGTATCCCATAACTCCACTTCCTATGATCTTTATAATAAATCGGCGGCCTCGCCAATATTCGATTGATTTATAAAGGGTGAATCTCCTTTGCAATTGGCAATTATTCACCGAAGATTTATATATCCTCGGTTTAGATGCTAGCATCTCTTGTTATTCCGAATTCTATTTCTTGATATCGTATGTAGATTTGCCTCAGAACTCCACATCGATCTAATTCTTGAAGCTGCGGTTGACCAGTTAAGGTTGCCCACGGTTCACATAAGCTTATCCATTTCCTTATTCGGTTAGTTAATCATCTTATCTTTTGTTCTAACTTATCCTCAAGTCAAAATTTTCTTTGATTTGAGTTACCAAAATTTGAACCCCTATTCTTGCTTTGTAAAGCTATATTTAAAATGTTTTATATATTGTGTCGTACTGTCGTTTGAGTTGTTGATGTTGAATTGGGTTTCCGATCAATTCGTTTGATCAAGGCTATCGATAGGATCTCCAGAACACTTGAACAGAGCAAACTGACACCATATTGTTTTCAAATTTAGTAAATGAGATAAATTTTGTATAATCATATTGCATATAAGTATAAGTATAATTTTCTGAATTTTGATAATTAATTGAATTGGATGTTGAGAAATAATATTTGACAATATATATATTGTCGTAACCATTAGCTTTTGTTTCATATATAAATAATTGAACTGTAAAACATGGCTACAAATTAATTAGGAAATTTAAATGAATTTAAAACAAGAAACTAAGAACTTAATTTTCGATGGTTTCAAACATTGTGTTTAAAGTTTTAAAAGGTTGTATTACTTAAAGTATTTCAAGTAGAAATTATTTCAAAGAATTTTAATTGGTTAAATAAGTTCTCTTCACTTTGTCATTGGAAAATAATTTCGGTGATGACTACAGCATCATCGACGTTCATTTTCGAGTTTCAAAGTGAAGAGACCATTTTGTAGTTTCGCTATAGTCCTGCCTTGGAGAATTAAATTGATTCGGATTTCTAAAATATGACTTGATTTATAATATATGATATATGATTTAAAATTTGATTTGATATATATTAAGTCTATATAATTATTTAAAATAGTTTGAAGTAAAACGGAAATCTAATTCTTAAACTTTATCTTAAAGGATAATGTCAATTATAAAATGAAATCAAAATTATGAATAAATATTTAAACCTGGATAATTGAATTAAGAAAATTTTATTTATATAATATTCAATTGCATTCCAATATAACTTACCTTAATTATTAAAAGTTAACAATATAACTGGATAATATACAATATAAAAAGAATTTTTTTAATAAAACTTGAGTGTTCATAATAAACATTATACACTTAAATTTTAGTTATAAAAGATTAATAGAGGTAAATAGAAAGAAAGTTAATTGAATAAAGTATAAGATAAATGGTGTTAAAGGAATTTATGAATATATTGGAATAGTTACAATAAATGTAAATATAATTAATATATGTGATTAAATGTATTAAGTGGAATAAAGTTAATAATGATTTTGAATAAATAAGAACTAAAGTTATTAAATAAATTATGAGTATAATAAAGAATTTTCAAATTTGTGATTTTTGAAATTGTTAATTTAAGATAATTAGATGATAAGATAATGAAATTTGAAATAGTTAAGATTTATTTAACTTAAGAAAAATCAAATAGATGAAATCAATTATTAATTTAAGTTGAAATTTTCATGGTTTTAAATTTATTATCTTATTTTATTTTCTAATATATCTTTCTTTCGGGGTTCCTATTCTCCTGCATCCTAAGCGGGAAATTAAATCCAGAATTGATCTTATTCCTGAAGTTGGACCTGTAATTCTTTCCCCCAGAAGAACTTATCTTTACCTGTCAGTTTTGGAAACTTTTCAAGAATCTTTAGTACTCATTTGAATCCGAGCACTGCTTACCATTCATAGACCAATGGTCAAACAGAAAGAGTGAATCAGATTCTAGAGGATCTTCTTCGTGACTTGTGTTCTTGATTATGGAGGATCTTGGGAAGATCACTTCTATCTGATTGGATTTACCTATAACAACTGTTATCAAGTATAATTTCAATCTTCTTTTCATCATGGCTTTATCTTATCTCATTCTATCCTTTTTTCTTTGTTTTCATGTCTCGTTCCTTTTCGAGGACGAAAAGTTTTAAGTAGGGGAGAGTGTAACAGCCCATAGTTTTGTAAATATTTTTAATTTAAATTTTTATTTGAAAAACTTTGATTTTTAAATCATTTAAAAGTGAATTTTAGAATTTTCCAATGTAAGTTTGGAATTTCTTTGTAGTTAATTTTTCAAATACAATGAAATAAACATTTTCTGAAAAATTATATTTTGGTCAGCTGAAAGTCAAAGTTTGACCGCAGTCGAAAATTTTAAATTTGAATTTTTAAAATTCTAATCTTTTTCTTTGAAACTGTATTTTATTTTAATATTAGTTCTACTTTTTATTTAGTAAAATTCCATTTTATACTTTTCTAAATCTGACAACTTGCAGCGTTTTACACACAATTAATTTCCATTTTTACATTTTATATTTTCCTATGTCCATATCTTTATTTTATTTCTCTATTTTATTTTGTCTAGACTTTTATTGCATTTATTGATTTTTGATTGCTATTTTTAATGGCTTGGAGAAAATCAAGGAGACATAGCTTACATTGTTCAAATTCTTGCCTTTTTGTTTTCCTAGCATTTACATTCCATAGCCATTCACTCTTGTCTTTCTTGGCCGTGTATTCCTATCTCAATCACGTGCAAGAATATTTCTTTCTCATCTTAATATCCTTATTTTCATTTGCATTTAAGAATAAAATATACTATAAGTTTCTTTTTCCTTAACTTATGTCTTTTCCGTTTCTTAGCATTCACTCCCACTTTTCTTGCCATCAAAACCTTCTCTAGCCGTGAGAAACACTCCTCTAACTCATGCACAAAACATTCTCACCTTTTCTCATTTCCTAACAAAGGAAAAAAAAATAATTAAATACATCAATTATTTTTTTTATAGTGTTGCTTTTTTATTTTTCAAACCATTCAAACTCTTGCCTTTTATTGCCTAGCCTCTTTATTACATACCTCAATCATTCATTCCTTTAATCTAACCGTGAATTTCTCTTGCGTATCACGCATAAAAACTTCACAAAACATCTCACTTCCATTTGCGTGCAAACAAAGGAAAAATAGCAAGTTTCGCCATGGCTTCCTTCTCTTCTTCTTTTTCTATTTTCTTTTCTCTTTTCTTTTGTTCTTCATCAAGCATGGCTTGGTCTCCATCTATTGCCGAAAACATCACCATCTACACCACCACCATGCCGACCACACCACATCCTCCTCACCACCAAAGCCTAGCCGTGACCACCATGGAAGCATACATCACCAAAGTTTGACAACAACCCTGACCAAGCCATGTTTTCATACATCCCCTTCCTCTATTAGCCTCGGCCACAAATTGAAACACCTCCCCGTTTGCTTTGCCTAACCCTAGCCATGCCTTATGATGTTCACTTGACCAAGATCCAATATGGTTATGCACATGAAGCCTATGGCCTATGACCGAACCAAAATGTTGCATACTTTTGACCTTTTGGCCTTCCAATGAAGTTGTAACCTCCATCCCTCCAATTTCTAAGCTCATAGCCATACCCATTGACCTTTGGTCGAGCCTAGCATACCAAAAAAAAGTCATGGCCAAGCCTACATGAAGATGGTCAAGCCATTTTGGGTGTAGCCGAGCCCACTTGATGGGTAAAGCATTTTAGGTCATTTAAAATCATTATCTTTTTCATTGTTTTAATTTCTATTCTTTGTATTGAATCATTCTTATGTATGTTGTATTTGTTTGTGCACATGAGTTGAATCTTGGCTCTCCTATCACTCAAGTTTGAATTGTGCTTTGTCGTGCCTTGTGCGCTTTTCAGAGTTTGTTGATGTATCTCTAGTTGTCAATTTTAGCGTTAAAAGGTGAGTTATTCACTGTAGAGATACGTACTTTTATAATTGCGAAGTGATGACAAGTGAATATGTGAAACTGATATGTTATGTTCATACGTGCCTGTGATATATTTATATGATGTTAATATATACCTGTTACATCATCTGATATGATATTATATGCCATACTGTTATTTTATTTCCTATTTATCACACTGCAAGTTCTCTATCACTATGGGTTGAAATGATACATACCCGAACGGACTTTAGAATAAGGAAAAATCATTTTGGGCTGAAATGTTAGGCTTGACTGATTTTTTTTGTATTTATTTTACAAAAGATTGTGGGTTTGAAATGATAGAACCCAGATTTTTCTTTTTAATTACAGATTGAAATGATACATATCCGTATCACTTGACCTATGTTAGAAAATATTATACAGGCCCATGGTTAATATTTTAAAGTAATATTTTCCTAAAAGTTTATTTGGTATTTTGATTTTTTAGAATATATGAAATTTCTAACTTAAATTTCAATTTAAAGATTTGAAATATACGAGATATTGGTTTCTATAAGTTAAAATTTTACAAGTTGACTTTGGTTATAATTGTAATTTAAAAAATTTTATTTGGTTTTAAATTTGTAATTTAAAGAATTTATATATGATAAGCAACTTATTAATGAAATCTGATTTAATTTGGAATCTTAAATCTAACCTAGTAATTTTAATAAAGGTTATTTCTTGAAATGAATACGTTTGTATAATAAATAATGTAGTGTTGAATAAATAAAATGAAATACATTTTTTTTGAAAGGCAAGCGGGGCTGACTGGGTCCCTACCAGTGTTTATTGATAGAAGAAAAAAATAAGAAAATTGTGACAAAAACAAGCTTTTGTCACAAAACATCCAAAATGGTGGAAAATAGGAACAAGCAAGATACACCCAAAATGTACCACACTAATGAGAAAATCAGCCACCAATGCAGCAACAATTTGCCAGTGAAGAAACATCAATAAGCAAAGAGGGATGTACATGCAGAAACGTGAAGAATTCATAACCAAAATCAATCCCAAGTCAATTCCAAAACCCACAACTGTGTGGGGGAGAATCCATGGCAAGAGAATCTTATCCCTGATTCAATCTTTGACATAATTGTGTACTAAAGTTGAGGAGCAGCAGCAGCTACATGTTTAAAGCACCGAGAATTTCGTTCAAGCCAAACAGTTCTAAAGTATATTTTAAGCACAAAGAAAGTTATATCTCTATTCCCTGTTCCTCGTATCAATCCTATGATCATTCTGTTTTGCTGCAGAGTCGCCATCATGGCTTGCCATACCAATTTTATTAAACAGTGTACTCACCATATTGAATAAGAAGGCACACTCGAAGAATAGATGATCAACAGATTCAGGAAGCATATTACAGAAGAGGCATTGATGATCAATGACCATACCAACAGACAAAAGCTTGTCTTTGGTTTGCACAGCTTTGTGAATGATACGCCAAAACATCAAATTATCGTTTGCCGTAGAAATAGAATTCCAACACGCCTTAGCCCAAAGTGAGATAGGAAGAGTTTCAGTATAAAGAAGAAGATCATAAACCCGACCAACGCTATGAGGTCTACCCTTCCAAAGTAAAGCAGATTCATGTCTGATAGGGACCACATGATCACGCAAGCTCTCCCATAACGCTTTGACAACTTGATTATTGGTAGTGGGAGTGCCAGCTTCCCATTAACAATGTACCCAACTGCACATGCATTTCCTTCTATTCTTGATTGCATTCGTTCCTGAACACTCAATTTGGTTTGTAACACCAAGCCATCATCCAACCAAGGGTCCTTCCAAAATTTAACAGTGCTACCAAGGGAAATTGAGTTCTTAGCAAAAGGAAGAAGAAAACTTCTGATGCTGAGAATTTTTCGCCAAATCCAACTTGTGTTTTGTGATACTTTCATTGTCCAGAAGTTCTCAGTCTTAATACGATAATTCCAGACCCATTTCACCCAGAGGCTTTCCTTCTTATTCAACAAAGCATCCACATGGGTACTGACCGCTGCCTTATTCCAAATTGAGATATTGATGATTCTTAGACCACCATTGCTTAGTGGCTTTTCTAAACAACTGTATGAAAGAGGAATAATCTTCCTGTTGTGTATTGATCCAGTCCAGAGGAATCTCAACATGGCAGTTCTTATCATAGTGAGAAGTTGAGTGGGTAAAATGAATGTTCTTGCCCAATACACAGTCATGGAAAAACAAACTGACTTGACAGGCACTAATCTACCAGCCATGGACAGCAACCTGGTAGTCCATGAGTTTAGTTTAGAAGTGATTCTATTATACAGTGAGATGCAGTGAGCCTTGGAAACTCTGTATGTACATAGAGGTAGGCCAAGATATGTCATCATATTTTCCATTGGCTGAAGACCAGAAAGAGTCAATAGCCTAGCTTTTTCACTCATGCTAATGCCAGAGATAAGAATCTGAGATTTTGAACGATTTATCTTAAGGCCAGTAGCAAGAAAAAAGGAGTGAAGACACTGAAGGATGCCAGTTATGGAATGGTCATTAGGCTTTGTAAAGATCACTATATCATTAGCAAAAAAAAGGGAGGATATTTGTTGATGCTTACACTTAGGATGGTAAGAGATTGATTTATCTTCAAATTTCATTGCTAGCATACAGTTCAGAGCTTCCATTACAATTATAAAAATGTAAAAAGAGATCGGATCCCCTTGTCGAACGCCTTGTTTCCCTTTAAAATATCCTATTGTTTTCCCATTGTAGCATAGAGAGAAGGATGGAGTTAATATATAGACATAAAGCAAAGCTACAAATACTTTAGGAAATCCCATCAGAGAAATAACTCGAACAATTGAGGACCATTGCAGACAATCAAAAGCTTTAGAGATATCGAGCTTTAGCATAGTTCTGGGAGATCTGACATCTACCATAACCATTGATTAGTTCATGAGCCATCATGATGTTGTCAAGTATGCTCCTTGTTGGAAGAAAAGCAGACTGATTGGACGATATAATTTTGGGGAGCACAGATACAAGCCTAGTGGCTAGAATCTTGGAAATGCACTTATAAACTACATTACAACATGATATTGGTCGAAAAGATGAGGCATTTTCAATGGGCTTGACTTTAGGAATTAGGACAAGATTGGTTGCATTGATCTCACCAAACAGTTTGAAGTTATTAAAAAAGTTGAGAATAGTAGCAATAAATTCAAATCTTATAATTTCCCAACTAGCTTTGAAGAAGACTACATTAAATCCATCAGGCCCACCACACGATGTGGCATTCATTGCAAACAGAGAATCTTTTATTTCCTTCTCAGTGACCATTGTCACAAGCATGTTATTCATTGTTGAGCTTAACATAGGAAGAGGAAGATTGTTGAGAATATCTAGATTGGGAACAAAATTATCATAGTTACCTAAAAGTTTTGAGAAATGTTGAACCAAATGTTCGTCAATCTCTTCAACAGTTGTTAGATGATTACCCTCATCGTCCCACAGAGAATGAATGTGGTCACTTGTTTGCTTGTTCTTTATAGAAGCATGGAAGTATGCAGTGTTTCTATCTCCTTCTCTAAACCATTTTTGATGCACCTTTTGCTTCATCATGCTGGCTTCAATTTCCAATGCTTCATTAAGCTGATGAAAGAGGATGGATTCACTTTGGGCAAGGTTAGGATTGGTAAGATCCCTGTCAAGTAAAGTTTGTGCCTTCTTAAGCAAATCCTTAAGTGAGTTAGAAACAAGGGTTCCATTTCCAAATTTACATGATGCCCATTGGCGTAATGCAGTCTTAGCAGCTTTCAATTTCCTGCACAAGATAAACATAGGATTGCCATAAAAAGAGTTAGACCAAGCTGTTGATATAATTGTTAAGTATTCAGGGTCTTTGACCCACACATTCAAGAATTTAAAAGACTTTTTTCCTCTGCAAGGCACAGGGGAGGGAGAAAGAATTATAGGTGAGTGGTCAGATAAGATAGGGTGAGGCAGATGTGCAGTGATGGCTAGCCACAAAGTTAAGGCAGAATCATTACAAAAAGATAAGTCAATGTTGGTATATGTTCGTTTCCCAGTATGAATTCTGTTGTTCCACGAGAAAGGCATACCAGTTCAAACAATTGGAAGAAGTTAGAGTCTGAAATGGAGATATTAAGGGGAGCAATGTCCCTTGGCGTTAATGGATGACCACCAACTTTATCATATAAGTTGTAGCAGCATTTGAAATCACCAACACGAAGCCAAGGATGAGAATTCTACCTTAATGATGGGAGAAGATTTAGGAGAGATTGCATTGCAGCTTTAGCATTATGAGCATATACAAAGGTCAAGTAGGAAGAGATATTGAGAGGAAGGAAAGTGGCTTAAAAGTGGATAAGCTGGGAAGTTGATAGGATGGGGGTGAGAGTGTAGAAGTGAGGATCATGGAAAGTAAGGATCCTTCCATAAGAAGCATTGTCCACATTATGATGGACATGCCAAGAAGGGTTGATATAGTAGGCCGCTTTTTGCGATAAAGGTAAAGATAGTTTGGTTTCTAGGATTACGAATATCCTAATGTTGTGATCATTGATCAGAGACTTAACATGGCCAAGCTTGACATGATTATGAGCTCCTCTAGTATTCCAAGATGCAATATTATTCATTATAAAACGTTGTTTAAAGGTGGTGCACACTTGCCTTACTCCTAGTTGTAGGAGGGTCAGACCTTACAGATTTTAGTTTGGCTGCTAACGAGGAAGACCTTAATGCACTGGGACTTAGCTTATTCAGGTGAGAAGGAGGTGATACCCACCTAGGGATGGCACCATGAAATGTATAGGGTGAGGAAGTATGAATGGGAGAATTTGACTGAGGCATGGAGGTAAAGGGAATATTTGAGAGAGGAGAAGGTTTGACTAGATCAAAGACGAAGTTCTCAATTTGATTTATGAAATTTTTCTCAATCGCTGTTGTATGTATAGTTTTAGCAACCACCTTTGCATGGGAGTTGAGTATACTAGGATTTGATTGTCCAGAGGGAAGTGTGCTTAAATTTACTGCTTCTGATGACAAACTTGATTTCTGGATATTAAATTCGGTAATGAAAGATGATGGAGTTTCCACTACTTGCATAGGGATTGTTAGAGCTATGGAAGTGTCAGCAACAGGATTGGATGCTAAAAAACAGTCCACACCATCCATAAAAGGGTTTGTTATTATCAGTAGTTTCAGTTGTATCTTGCATAAGAACAGAAAAAGGGTTTGCATTCAAATCTGCTTCAGATATCATTCCAACTTCTTGCAAATTAACTTCGGGATAAGGTGGGTCTTCTTGCATTTGCACTTCAGAATTTACCTCCTTCAGTATTTAAACCATCAACAGTTTTGATATGCACAGGAATATGCACATCGGCTCTTCTATCAGTATTAGCTTCAGGGAACAGAGGCAATTCCAAAGTCTTGTTCTTGTTATGATCTATTACAATATCAGTTTGTTTTGATACATTGTCACTATTCATTTTCTTATTCTTGTGATCCTTGCCTTCCCTTAATGGGACTTTTTTCCACCCTCCTTTAGTACTTACATTTCTTTGTTCACCTTTGCCATCAGATTTATTATCTTTACCCTCTGGAGTTGAGTTCATATCAGCATCAGCAGCTGGAATTTCCACATCATTACAGGCATTTGAATTCTTAATCACTTGACAATAAAATGTCTGATGTCCAAAAATTTTACATTCACTACAGATTAGAGGCTTCCACAAATAATCAACTCTGACATGCTGATCAGAGCCATCCAGTAGCTTAACCATGAACGAATCAGGCAACTCAGTGCATGCAGTAACTTCAACCAAGCATTTTGCAAAGCCTATCCTTTCCAACTTTTCAGTATTATCATCCATACAAAGGAATTTTCCTAGTCGAGATACTAACCAATTTATTCCAATGTGAGACCAACAATACAGGGGAATATTCGATAGCTTCAACCAAATAGGAACTGACTTAATAGTGCTCACACTATTACCAATTGATGGATCCTATTCTTTAACTATGAATAACTTGTTCCTCATCACAATAGGGTCAGACTGGATTATCTTCCTTTTGTTTTCATCTGAAGAAAGATTGAAGAGGAACAAGCGACCATCTGACTTTACTTCAATCGAGCCTTTAAGTCGTCAAACTCGCTTATGGTGGTGCAGAACGATCATGTACGGTAGGGGGTGTCAAGAAAGAAACCAATAAGACAATGTCCCCAAACAGTATTTCCAGCATTGATTACTTCAACAGGTGGAACAAGAACACCTTCATCAAAAACCAACAGGAAAGTGACTGGTTCAAAATGACCGGCATTGCGTGGCTTGGCTTTGAAAAGGGAATTCCAAAGTGATTGAGGTGGAGGAGGAGGAAGAACAGATGAACGTGGATTAGGAGGTGGACCAAGGAGGGAGGAAGGGACAGCAGAGGGTAATGGCGGCGGGTCATGCAGAGGTGGGATGGTAGAAAGAGATGATGGAGAGGTCAAAAGGTACGATGGTATGGAAGAGTCAGAAGTGGGAGAGGACGAAGAGGGAATGGCAGTTGTGGCAGGTAACGGGGAAAGAGGGATTGGACAGGGAAGAGGCGTCATTGCAGGGAAAAGTTAACTATGAAATGAAATACATTTTTAATTGGGAATTTGTTAATAAAATTTATTTAACTTGAAACCATAGTTAATTGCGGTCTAAATGAATAGATTTATAAAGACAATTGGATAGTTATATTAACAATGATAAAATATTTTATTTATAGTTATGTTTTGTAAAAATAAATGATTATGATTTAAATGGAAAAATGTAACTTAAAGATGACTCAACTTGATAATTGGAAATTTAGTGTTCAAATGAAAGTTTAAGTTAATTTAGTGATAGAAATATTTTATTTGTGAGACGGATATTTTAAAATAAAGTATCAAGTCATTAGTTAAAAATAAATGTTAGGTAGTAATATGCTTTTGACTTAACAAATGAATTATAATTTAATTTGGATATTTATTAATAAAAATTTATATTATTAAATCACGATTAAATGATATCCAAATGATTATTTTCTGAAGCGGGAAATATGATTTTTATAAGTTCAATGGCTAAAAATTGAAGTTTTATTGTTTCTGGAATGTTATAATAAAATCTAGAATTTTATTAGTAGCACTTAAGAAATGTTGTAGTTATAAGATAGCATTTCCTAAGTGTTATCAATTCTGAAACTTAACTAGGTTCTAAAATAACTAAATACCTATTACAGCAATTTATAAGTGCTGTTGTTTCAGGATTTGAACTATTTCTGATAATAACTAAATAACTACTACAACACTTCATAACTGCTCATGTTTCTGAACTGAACTATTTTGAATAACCAAACACCTATTATAGCAATTTATAAATGTTGTTGTTGCCGAAAGTAAACTGTTTTGAAATAACAACTAAATACCTACTGTAGCACTTCGCAAGTGCTACTGTTTCTGAATTTGACAATGTTTTTGGAATACTAAAATATCTACCAAACACTTTGTAAATGTTGTCGCAGCTGAAATTTACAATGTATTGGAAATTTTATAATTAAATGAATGAAGTTAGAAATGCTACAACTTTGAAAAGAATATTATTTAACATTGAATTTAAATGGTTTAAATGAATCTTGTTTTGAAGATACTAACATTGAATTTAATGGTTTAAATAAATATGTTTCAAAGTGTTATGATTTTAAAATATTATGGTTCCAAAGTGTTTTGGAGTTATTATAACTTTGAAAGTACTACGGTTTTGGAAATGAATTATTTGAAATTGTATTAAATTAAGTATTATCTTTAAATATATAGATTTGAAACTTGTTGAACTTGAAGATTTAGGAATTCGACTTCATAACATGGTTTTGGTTTAAAATGATTTAGAGGCATATTTCAAGTTTAAATAAATTGAAAGAAATATTCAGTGATTTGGAAATTTGGGTTTTATTTATATGATATATTGATTTGATTTTGGAATTTAAATAATATATTATTACTAGGGTTTTTGAAATGGAAATGGTATATTGATTTGTTTTTGAAATGGATATGATATATGGTTTTAAAGTATAAACTATTTTAAAAAATTATCCATGGGTTATAGTAACGTTTGGTTGTTAAAGAGACCGGGATCAGAAGTTTTCATACTCTCTGCCAACTTCGAAAACCACTTTAACAACCGTGTACGTGGTGGAGATTTTAGAATGGCGTAGGATGGTAGCGATGTTCTATTGAGGTATATACGTGGACCCGACTCCCGTGAGTTGGCATAAGGTGGCTAAAACAGGAGCGATTCTTGAGCCAATAAGGTAGCTCCTCTGATCGGACACACTCCTTCGATATTATACACTGTCTTTTGGATTGATTCGGTGGCCACTTTTGACTTTTGATTTAGGGGCGTGGCTTGAGGTGGGTAGTAGCTGTGCGCTACGCATTACCACCAGCTCGGATGCGTAATTGGCATTGCCTTGTTGTGTTGTGTCACCTACCCTATCGCCCCTTGTATGAGTTTGGATTTCTCCCATAGCCTGTGGAGTATTTAGGGTAGTCTCTCGATCTGGAGATGCGCTGATACTGAATAGACTACTGGGACTATTATGTGTTAAGGGCTATATGGGTAACCCCTTGATGCTATTTTAAAGTAAGTTTATTTTACTACAGTCATTATTATAATAGTGAAATATTACTACATAGTAAATAGTTTAATGGATCCTTAGAGGATGGGCGGTCCCAAGCATTCCTTAAGTTACTTGTACTTTATATTACAGTTCACTTGAGTTGGTTTACATTGTATAAGTATGTATGTCCTGACTCGAGTGTTTTGTGTTTTGCTTTACGCTCGGGTCAGACTCTGTGATACAACATTCAAGACTCACCTTCGGAGTTGGAGCTTTGCTTGAAGATCCAGCTATCTATTTCTCTTTCAATTGTTCAGTTAATTCCAGTTATCCGGTTGATTCCAGGGATGTATTCAGCTTTTTTCTTGTTTATCATTTTGAAACTTCTGTTGTAACTTGTTACTTCTGTTGTATCTTGTTTAACTATGATGTATTTATATAGTGGCTTCATGAACTACTATCTCTTTTCTTCCTCTGCATTATTATATTACTCTGTGTCTGTGATTTATTTATTTACTGTATATTCTGAGCTTTGCCAAATTTATTTTTTACAATTCGGTATTTTGAGCAATTCATATCCGGAATGTGCGGATGCGAATGGTTGAAAATATCGGGTCGTTACAACATTTCCTGCCCATTTTTAGTTAATTTTGAGCCACTCAAATTGATTAATCATAAGACTATTTTTCGTTTTCGAAATCCCTCTTTAGAAATAATACTGTTGTTATTATTTTTCCAAAAGAAATCGATCATCCTTTATTTGGAATAATATCATTATAATTCTTATTTCAAAATTCCTTTGAAATTTATTTGTTGATATATTCCTTATAAATTTAATTCAAAACTTATTTTATATTACATAACTTTCCCTTTTATACTTTTTCAAAATATCGTGATATAAATTCTCAAAACTGTCTTTCTCAAACATTATTTTGCTAATTGCACTTCATTTTACAGAATATACTTTAATGAAACATATTCTTAAATGAGTTCTTAATAAACATTTTTTGAAAAGATACTTCTTTAAATTACGTAATATTTTTTTGTTTGACAATATCTTATTGAATTTGATCAGATATAAGATAGAAGAAGTGCTCTGAGAGGATAATCCAAAGAGAAGTTTAATTAACATCATATTTATATATCCATTCCTAGCTGTATTACAAACTTTTAGAAATAACTCTTTGGGAATATGGATTATCATACATCACCGTATTACATATAAATACTTGAACTTCTAATATACCATCTTGGATCCCTTTTGAGGTAGATGGTACTTTATCTTTGAGGCCTTAAGTCAGCCACCTTCATTATTGGACAGTCTTTCATTAAGTGTTTACTCTAGTGGCACCAAATGCATGCCTAGGGATATTCTTTGGCCATATGTCCTAGTCCCTTGCATCGGTAGCAACCCTTTATCTTTCCTGACCGAATTCTAGGCTTCTTCTTTGTTTTAGGGCACCCATGTAGAAAATGTTCTTTCCTTTTGCACTTGTAACAGAATATATCAACCCTAAATGATTTTTCTTTCTTCTTTTTCTCTGCTCTCCTTTTATCCCTTTCCTTTCTTATCCTTACGTTGAATTGCATAATGTCCTTCTTTACCGCATCTGTAATAGAAGATGCCGACATAAGATCCTAGTTTTAATTTCTCTTCTGCTTCTTTTGCTGCACATGCTCTTCATGCCTGCTCTGGAATCATCCAAAAATCTTTCCTTGAAAAATAAGACATTCTGACCTAAGTGATATACAAGATATCATTAGAAAGTTTATACCATTTATTTCTTGACCTAAAACCTTTTGTCCATATAACTTAATTCATCTTGTTCAGATTTTTGAACTTGCCGTGATCATATAATGACAAGGAGAATAATGTGCCAACTGTTCGATTCCATTCGCCCAAGCCAACATATGATCAATACTTAGAAGATTATTCCAATCATCACCAAATAGGTCAAGACCTTATTCTTGGAACTTTCCAAGGATAACATCTTATAAATTTTCCAATTATATGTTTTTATATACAAAATACACTTCTTTTAAAATGATGTGTCTATTTACCTTGTTAAGTGTTTAGAAATCCATATTGGTAACGGTGATCGGGAGCATCGACCAGAATCTATAAATCACTCAACAGATGAATCAACACAATTTTTTTTTAGTTTCAAGTAACAAATACATGACCATATATGTTACTCTCAAAACTCATTCTTGGGTGTTATAACCCTATCTCTAATGAGCCGCTGATTCTAAGGTATTATTAACGCTATTTATAATAAGTTTTACCCCAACAAAGCTTAGGTGTTCGCTCAACCTAAGTTCTGATACTAAATGTAACGACCCGTTTTCCATCCCCTTTGAATCGATAATAAACCACACATGTCCAACTCAAATTGCACGAACAAGCTGATCATTAAGGGTAGAATGAAAAATAAAATAGAACAGAATCACACACAAGTGGAATAACATATATTATTTCAGTATAAAATCTTTATAGTGGAAAATTTTGAATACAATATCAGAGTCAATCTCGGATTCAGCCTGGACAGTTATAAACCCCTGTCCTTACAAATGCTGACAATCAAACAAAACAAATGCAATATGTGCAGCGGATAATAGAATATGTCCATACGTAAATGAAGATCTCTAGCGCTTCTCTCGAAACTCCAAATATCTTCAACTAAACATAAAACTACTCGATCTGACCCGAGTATTTAAAATACCCGGATCAGGCCTGATTAACCACTGTGAGATACTTGATTTATAAATTGATGCAAGTTTAAAACCTTTGAAAAGAAGGGTACCTCATAAGACCATGCCCACACATAATAACAGACGGGTTTTTATGATAACCAAATCACTTTTATACCAAAATAATTTGATATTATTTCTAAAGAAATTTCATTGGAAACATTTTCAAATAATATATGAAAATAGCCGAAACTGTTACATTGATTAAATTTGATGGCTTACAAGCTACTTTTTTAAAAAGTAGGTTCTACAATCAAAACCATAAAGGCAACGTATTAGAATTTGATTTCCAACATGATAGGAAAATAGTGACCATTCAAACCCGAAAGATCCCCTATAACATTCCTAGTTCACTCCAGTGGCTTTACAGGATCTCCGTCAACTTCCAAACTATACTGCTACACTACTACGGAACAATGTATTACTCAATGGCTTTACACGATCTCCATCAGCCTCCATACCATTCTATTTCATCATCGGAAGGCGACAGATGCCTTTCATTGCTCATAACTAATTGCCCGAAATATGTCCTTCAGACCATATAGTATCTGGTACCATTCCTAGGGTGTGAGGCTCGTGAAGTTACGCTCCATAAAGTCACACTTTGATTTTTGAAAAGCCACGCTTTGATCGTCACAACTTCCACTTTGAATGCCACTTTGCCACTCCTTTGATCACTATTAACTTTCACAAACATGCAACCTCTAAGCTCGTACGTCTCAGAGAAGGGTGTTAAGCTAAGAGAAGTTGCATTCTCCCCCACCAAGCAGATGTACATTTGTAAAAGTCAACGTTATGATCTTAGAAATGCAATGTCAGACATTCGTCTATACACGTTCATTCTGGGACTAAACGAAACCAAAGGCAATCCTCCTACCACATCTTGTCATGAATTATCCCTAGGATTAATAGCGATTAGTCCTTGCAATCAAAGATTTTCACGTCAAAGCACTACTGCCACCAAAAATATATTATCACCTCAAGGGGCTAGTGGCAAGAAACCCTCCATCATGAAGATCCTCGTCTTCAAAAATCATTATCATCAGGTCTACACTTCCAAAAGCATATATTTGTTCGGAGTGGTTTTTGAATAGGAATTACCAAAATCCGACCCCGGTCCCTCCAAACCAATCAGTAATTAAAAAGATGTTAAGTTCGCATGTGATTATCAATCATCAATCAATTCAATTAATCTTTTTTATTCATTCATAGATATCTCTTAGGAATATATTCCTTTATATTATTCCATTTATCTTCTTAATAGTGTATGGGATCATTAAACCTCGTTTGTCAAATCCTTTGGTTAATTTTAAAACCTTTTTAATCTTGAAATATTTCCAAATCATTTCACCTTTTATTTAGGAAAACATTTCCAAATCATTTCTATGCAATCCAAGTTATTTAAATTTGAAAAATTATATCTTTATACTTTGGGAAATTTTGATCCGAGTAACCAAATTTACTATCCCATCCATCGGGCCAGTCCAGATGGCTAGGGAGAGCAAGAAACTGGTGTTCCAAACTCAAGTCTAGATATTATCTCTTTGGCACCCATTAAGCGGTCAAGTTATTTGATCCACTCTAAATCATTAGACCATTAATCATTCCATAAATCCTTCAAAATACCTTTAAATTACTTCATTAATCACTTAAAAATATTTATAAAAGATTTGAAAAAGAATCGTTAAATTTAACTATATTTCAAAAGTTATAGAAAAGTGCTGTAGAAAAGTGCTACGGAAAAGTGCTTTTAAGCTATATTGATTCAAACGACTTTTTGTTATTTAAAAATTCATTTTTATTACTCGAATTACTTTTAAAACATTTTAAATGATTTATTAGATTTATTTCATATTTTTAAACAATTTAAAACATTATTTCCAAAGAAATTCAGATTTGGATTCCGAACTACAAATTCAGGATTTTTTAAAAACTTGTTTTACTCATATTTCTATATCTACTGATAGAAATCTTGATTTTCTTTCATCATTGGAAAATTACGGATATAATTGTTCGGAAAGTTTTTATATTGAAGAATTCTGAGCTAAATTCCATTCGATACACTCATTTGACTTTTATGACGCGAAATCGCGAACTACCGTTACACGACGCGCCTGTTTTTGACTAAATTTTCATTTACCTTTCAAACTTCACCATAGCACTTTCGCATGTTTATAAACATTTATAAATCAATTTAAAACATTTAAAACAATATTTTTCCATATTAATTTTCGTTTTCACTTTTAAATCATTTCATAATATTGTATTATTGTAATATTCATTTTCAACCTTTTTTATATTTTAAAACAATTATGAGACTACATAAACTTCATACGCATGTTATATGAACTCATTTCTATTAATAAATTATAATTTCTCATAATTTATTACAACCATGTTATTAACCATATCAGCATCCATATAATCAACCATATAATCCACCAAGTTATCAAACATTCATACGAATTATTAAGAGATTAAATGGCCATATTGTCATACTTAAAAATAGTTATAGAGATTATTTATCATTTAATAAACATTGAGTACTCACCTTTAACTAAATCAATTAACTTCCTACCAACATTCTTACCAAGAAAACTTCACTTAAACTTAAACTAATTAACTCCTACTCCATTTCTTTTGCTTAATGCTATCGACCTCTTCTTTCAAACTACCAAAAATCCGGTAGAGCTTCCACAGAATTTTGAATTTGCTTCTAGCTCTTAAATCAATGGTACTTCATTCTCTTTCTCTTGCTCCACAGTTTCCAAACTTGCTTTCTTTTCTCACATGGTTCGGCCTTGATGGGTTTCACCTCTTCCTCCATCATTTCTTCACTTCTTAGATGTTATACCATGTTTTAACAGTATTCTAAGGTCTTTGGCTAAGTTTGGCGGTGTTTGGAGTTGGTTTGATATGATTTTATTAAGAGTTAGTAAGGAAAAGAGAGAAGAAAAAGCCATTAAAGTGAGCTTCAAGAAGGAGGAAGAAGGTGAAAATGGAGCAAAAGAAAGTGAAGGAAGTGGTTGGTATTTAAAGAGAGAAAAAATGAAGTTGTAAGTTACCTATCCCTTTATCAAATTACCAAAATAATCTTACTTGCTTTTTAAGTAACCTTATTTTTTTCAACCCTTAACATCACATTTCAAATCATTGTTTTATGTCATTCTCATTTAAGTATTAAGTAAAGAATATAATAATTATTTTTTACTTTTGTAACTTTTTTCCTTTTTATGCTTACTTTTTGTTAATTATAATCCAGAATTTTCTAAGTTTTTATTTAGTAAAAGTAAATTTGATTAGTGAATTAATTAGTACTTATACTATTTGAATATATACGTTCACATATAAGAAAATAATGGTGCAATAATGTTGCGACAACTTTAAATTGACAAAATGTTGATTTTCGACAAAATGTTTTACGATCACATTTTGACGTTTTAATTAAACTATTTACGTAATCCAAATTTATAAACAATAAATTTGTATACTGCTATTTAAAAATACAAACACTTATAAATTAATTAAAATAATTTAGTTACTATTGAAACTTAATTTTATGAAATCAACATTTTGTCACTTTTGTCAATATAAGCAAATGTTTCTGTTTTTATGTATATTTCTATTTCCAAATCTTATCTATTATTATTTGAATTATGGAATCTTACATATTTTATATTTAAAATCATTTTAAATGTTATATTTAGAGATGGTCAAATTCTAGATCGTTACAGTACTCAACTCCTCATCAATGATGTGTTACAAATAAAGAAGCTAATCATATATTGGAAGAGTTAAATAAAGGCTTTTTCGGAGATTGTTGGGGGCAAAGCCTAGCGCAAAATGGTTACCCGCTAATATTACTACTCGCCAAGAATAATCAAAGATGCAATGGACTACATCAAGAAGTGTTATTGATATCAGCGGTTTGTTAAGTTCCCTAAAGCTTCCCTCAAACCTTTTAACCCAAATTACATCCCCTTAGCCATTCAACACTTATGGGTTGAAATGATTGCAATGCTCCCAAAGGCTAAAGGTGAGTACAATCATGTTAACTTTGCCATTAACTACTTCAAATAGATGGTCGAGGCAAAGCCCCTCACTAGGGTTACCATGTCCAATGTTTAGAATTTCATGATCAAGAACATCCTTTGCTACTTTGGGTTTCTGTTTATGAAGCCATGTTTCCCATTCAAGTTGACATCTCATCTCCTTAGCGCCTAACTCATGAATGCATGTAAAAATGAAGAATTACAAAGGCTTAGGCTAGACGCTTTGGAAGAAAGAAGGGCGGAAGTGAAATGAAACCCTTTTTTTGGATAAATGTTTAATTTCATAAACTCATTATTTAAGTAATCCGCTGGCCTGTGTCTCAATACTATTATTACTAATTAAATAATTCCACTTACTAATATTTTTTAAGTGTAGAGAAATGTGAAATTGGTTTGGAATAAACAACTACAGTAACAATTATAATGCCCAGCCTTTATAGCCGCCTTTATATTGAAGTTAACACAGAGTAAAACATAGTAATACTATTGCAAAACCCAAAGAACGAAGCATTTAATGAGAGATCCAACGTACGGATTCTCTCGGGCTAACACGAAATACGAATGTAAAAAATTACTTACCAAAAGAACTTCGTATCCAATAGCACGAAGCAGAACAATTTTTCCAAAATAGAGATTGCGTAAAATACAACACAGATATAGAATCATAACTGAATATATCGTTTAATAAAAATACATATATCCATGATAGTACATTTACTGATAGTCGATTTCCAATTCTACTACAAATACACAAGAGGTCTCAATAAATACACCATTTACTACCTATGAGTGCAAAATAACAAAATAAGATAGATATAAATATGGTCTGAGACACCTAACCTTCTAAATAACTTGGTGACCGACCCAATTATTCGAAAAAAAATAAGAGGCAGACTGCATAGCTTAACATGCATTAAGCCATATTAATATAACGATCAGTGAACAGATGTGTACATGTATATATGTCATAATGAACGAAACAAAGAATCAAGACAAATAAATCGCATAAGTCAAAATAAATATTAACGCACATCTGCTTTGATCCTTATACATACATAGATACATACATACACACACATACATATGTATGTATAATTTCATTCATACACAAAGTGATATAATATAAAATAAATATAGTAATTAGGTCAAAGAAACGGATTAATCCGAAGGGTCAAATATTAGGATAAACAAAATGTGGACATCTGGACTCATCTTATATGCTATAACTAAAAAAGAATATGCTAGTAACTCCCCAATAGGAGAAGTAGTGACATCCCCAATCATAAAAGAGATGTATGCCTCCACAAGTATTTCAAAGTAAATACTCATGGATCAAAAGCTATGATAGATACATCACCAGCCTGGATTTTAGGCGATGACTTTAGATGATCTAGGGGTGACATGGCTATCTTTGCTGTCATGGGTCAGCTAATAATGGAGAATTAGCTCATCTAGTACAAATGTCTTGTTTACCCCTAAAATAATTCAATATATTAAACATTAAATTATTTAAAATAAGTGATATTAGAAAATATCAACTTTTTTTATTTCCTAAACACGATTTTCTAATATATCATGTCAAATACAAATGATATTTGGTAATATCATAAAATAGTAAGGTCTGAACAAAATATCAGTGTTTTGGAAACCGGACATGACCGCGGTTGGACCATGAAAAACCATGGGCCGTGGAGCCAGTCGATTGGGAATACAATTGAGCCGTTCATATGCCTAAGCCTTCGGTTGAACCAAAAAACGAGGTCGAACCGTGTGAAAGAAAACTATCTGACCGCTCTCGTCTCTTTTATTTGTCAATCGCTTATTTTTTTCTCGGCTCAAAGTAAAAATGGCATAACCCTAAATCGATCGAAACCTGAAGCTCCTCCACTGCCGCAAGCTTATGCCTCCACTTCAACTGCAACCTGCTGCCTCCAATTGCATTGGCCTCCATCACAACATGCTTTGCTGACAAAATTAGGTAATTGGATGTTTTTAGTTGCTTTGATTTTTAATTAGGTCAGTGATTTCTAAAATTGATTTGAAATTGGGTTACCGATTATTATATAAACTTAGAGCTAAGGCTTTTATCCAAACTGCAAAATTGGGAATATCGAATAGGAAAATATGACAAATTTTGATGGGAGAAAAATATACACAAAACCGACCCTTAGTGAAATAGCAAGGGGCTTCATGAGTTATTTACTGGTTTATATATGATGTTATGTTTAGAGTCAGACGGATCATTAGTGTTCCCACGTAGAAAACTTTACCATAGAAATCGTACCTAAATATGATGTGAACTATGCTTTATTTACCATAGAAAACTTGCAATAAAATTAATAAAGATGTAATAAGCTTTGAATACACAGTTGATTGCAGTACCGTAAATATGCTCCAACACATTGAATGCGTAGTTTATTCGTATACAAAAATCTTAGAATATAAATGTCATCAAAATTCATAATTTATGTAATTTATGCAGTACTGTAAATATGCTCACACTGAATGCATAGTTTATTCAAATACACAATAAACACAGATTTGTGTATGTTTATTCAAATACACAAATCTTAGAATATAAACATCATCAAAATTCAAGCTTACGTGATTGAATATGTTCAACTTTCAAGTTAATATAGGTTGGATTTCAAAGGCATTAAATCCTAACTGGATATATAACCTTGAATGCACAGTTGATTGTTCGTATATTCAACATATGTGAAAATTGTTCATATTTAAAATATATAATTTCACATTTAATCCTACATAGACAAATTGTTGTATTACACCAGTTAACAAATACTATTTTTTATTATAAACTTTCACTTGATACATGATACTGTGAATGATAAATAACAATCTTTCATTTTTAGTGATAATAGAATGACATCAAATCCACATTCTGGAGAAGCGTCAAATCCTAGTATCGAAACCACTACTCGTCAATCAAATAGACCTAAGACGGATCCAGCATGGCAAAATTGTGTCGAGACAATAATCAATGGAAATTCAGAGATAAATGTATGTTTTGCAAAAAACATTCAAAGGCGGCGGGATTTGCCGCTTCAAATATCACCTTTCTAGTTTAAATGGAGGTGGATGTGCGACTTGTTTGCGCGTAAAAGATGAAGTCAAACATGCAATGAAATTGAATATTGAAAGCGGGGAAGTTCTAAAAAAGAATATTGTGATAAAAAGGTATAAAATTTATGTTTTGAAATACAAAGCAGAAGATGGTTTACTTCATAATTATAGAGAGAGATCCGCATCTACTATCTTACAATGTCAAGGCCTGTTTTTCCGTAACCTTTGAATCGACAATAAACCATACATGTCCAACTCAAGTTGTACGAAAATACGAAACGTGAAGGGTACTAAAGGAAAATAGACATAATAGAATCTCACACGAATGGAATGACATATAATATTGAACAAATATTTTTATAGCGGAAAACTTTTAAATATATATATATATATATATATATATATATATATATATATATATATATATATATATCAGAGTCTAACCTAAATTCAGCTTGGACAGTTATAAACATATGTCCTTACAATTGGTGACAAACATCAAACTAAAAATAACTAAGTAAAATGGATAATACAATATATCCATACGCAGATGAATATCTCCGACGCTCCTCTGGAAACTCCAACCTTCTTCGACAATACTTGAAACTACTCGGATTTGACCCAAGTATTAAAAATACTCGGATTAGACTTGATAAAACAGCATGAGAAAAACTCAATAATAAATGATAGTGTCATATATCAGCCTTTGAATGAAATCCTTCGAAAAGAATGAGTATCTTATAAGACCACGCTCATACATAAACATGGACGGGTTTTCACCTTATGATAACTAAAATATTTTTATATCAAAACATTTTGATATTATTTTTAATGACATCTCTTTGAAAACATTTGCAAATAAATGTATTAAACTTAGCCTAAATTGTTACCATTAATAAATTCCAGCCTACTAGGCTCTACAAACAAAACCTTAGGTTCTTATTGGGAAATGGATTTCTATACAAATGACAAGGTGAAGTATCCACCTTCCGAATGGGTACACCTCTAGATGGATGTCCCGAGGAACCATCACAAAGCTCTTCTACCAACACAAGTCCGGCCTACCTCTATAACTAGATAGTATCGAATATGTCATCCCCAGTCGTTACCGAGCTTTAACCGAGCGCTAGTTTCCATACACTATATTAATTTACATCTCGAACGTCATAGCGGGAAGAAATATATCTAGAAGGGGATGATCATATCCTAATTGGGAGCGACCCACTTA
The DNA here is from genome assembly GCA_030765085.1 of Allium cepa. Taxonomy (NCBI): domain Eukaryota; kingdom Viridiplantae; phylum Streptophyta; class Magnoliopsida; order Asparagales; family Amaryllidaceae; genus Allium; species Allium cepa. The sequence continues at coordinate 488,932,513 of CM060941.1, read as the reverse complement.
GCCTTGCTGCATATAATCCTGTTTCGGTCATTTCTGGTTTGATGAGGCTTGAGGCAACGATTACCTTTTCATATAGCGCATATCACATCTTTGAATGCCACATTTTTCATTTTTGTTGAATACTAATTGCCTTCCATAAAAATACAACCCCTGAGCTTGTACGTCTCAAAGAGGGTGTTAAGCTAAGAGAAATTGCCTTCCCCGCCACCACTGATGTATGTTTGTAAAAGCCAATGTATGTAATCTTTTAGAAATGCAATGTTAGACAAGCGTCCATGCAAGTTGTCTAGGAACATGACAAACAAAAGGCACTCTCCTACTACCACTAGTAGCGAGTAGTCCTTGCAATCTGAAAAATCTCCATCACAAGGGGACTACTGCCATATATAAATTTATAATGGGTGCGACCCCGAGCAAATCAACAAGCGGTCCTCACGCTATGAAGATCCACGGTCTTCAATAATCATCATCTTCAACATGTCTTCACATTTGAATGTATATATTGGTTCGAAGTGATTTCGGAAAGGAATTACCCAAATCCAACCCCGGTTCCTTCAAAATCCAATTATCGATAAAAAGTGAATATGAGTATACAGGATTTACCAAGTCTCTTTTCACTTTAGTTCTTTTCGGATGATTGAAATATCTTTCTTTTTGACTTAGGATAATTCCAAGTAATTCATTCTTTTTTCTTTAGATAATATCTCAAATTTCCTCACTTAACTCTCGATCCAAATTCTTTAACTTTTAGGTGGGTCAAAAACAATGTTATTTAAGACATCGTTTGCAATAAACCCTAAATCAATTTGAGAAAACATTTTTTAGTAAATAGGATCATAGAAATCATTCATTTTGAAGATTGCTTGAATTTTGGATAATACCAATCTTCTTTTATTTTAGAAAACTTAATAGAATCTTTTTATTTAAGAGCATCCGGGCTTTCCTTTCGATTTGTTCCATCCCTCGCCTAAGAAAAGAAAACATAGGCCAAGTAAGTTCAGGTCACTGGCTGCTCCATCCTTAACCTTAGTTAAACACCTTGTTTTATCTTTCCAGATCTCACAGGCGGGACAAATGTACTAGTTGTTTCCGCATACTCAGTTATCAACTTTATTTTAGAATTGCTTATAAAGATTCCAAATTACCTTTTAAACACTTGGTTTTCCTTTAAAAAAGTTCACAATTGATTCTGAAAAAATCGTTATATTTAAACTCATATTCCAAAAGTTATAGGATTCGCAGCATAAAAGTGCTACGGAAAGTGCTATATAAGCTTATTTGATTTTAACAACTTTTTTATATTTAAAGATTCATATTTTCCAATCCAAATTTCTTTTAAAATATTTAAATGGATTTATCAAATTTATTCCATATTTTTTCATAATTAAAAACATTTATTTAAACAGATATCCTGTTATGGTCACTTAACTGCACTAGCGCGATTTTTCGAGAAAATTGATTTGGACTTAATTAAAAATCTACTTATTGAAATTCTGATTTTATTTCTTCATTTAGAAGATATGGATATAATGGTCTGGAATTTTCTTAGCTCGAAGAATTCCGAGCTATATTCCACTCTATACATCCATTTGAACTTTTCGACGCGAAATCGCGAACTACCATTGCGCGTTTCATATAGTTTTAACTTATTTTTCAATATTTGAAATAATTTATTCAAATTGGATTTTATCACTTATAAAATCAAAATCGAATCATTTTAAATTAATATTTTCACTTTTTAAAGTATTTAAAATGTATTTTCACTATTACCATATTATAATACTATTTTATTCCTATTATTTCAATATTAAATTTTAATTTCTAATTTCAATTCTAACTTCAAATTAAACACATTTAAAACTTAGATTTCGAATCTAATTTCAATTTAAACTTCAATTCAAACTTATTCTCAACTTCAATTTTATAAAATCGATTTCAATTTCAATTTCACTATTCATCTCAATTTCAATTTCAATTTCACTATTCATCTCAATTTCAATTTCAATCTAACTATCCTTTTTAAATCCGTTTCACTTCAAATTTCAAATTCTCTTTTATTTTTAAATTAATTTCACTTTTAATTGAAAAGAGACTTATTTTTTCCAAAATATCTCATATCACTAAAATATGGTCTTTTTTAACAAAGGAATTATTAAATCAAAAATGAACATAACCAGTATCCATATTTATAACTAACATAACATCTATTCAACCAATTATATAACATTTGATTTAAACTTCAATATTCACTATTAATACCATAACGGAATATATTATCACAATTCAATTATCTAACCAACAAACAAACACCATATTAACAATCAAATAAACAATCATATGTCATACGGGTATAAATATGATTGTTTTAACATAACCAAAATATAAATTCAAAAGTGATGACGATTTCTAACCTTTATATCCGCTTCGTCAAATTTTTACGTAAGATACGCATCTCTCGAGCTAACGTGCTACTTTCAAACATCTCAACTTTTGCCATTTCCTTTCCTTCTCAACTTTATTTGGTTGAATTCTATATGTATAAGTCCCATCTTGCATAAGAGAAAAGAAGTGTGTGTAATGATGTTGTTTTATCTATTTACTTTTGTATTGTTTTGTCAAATCATGTATTAACATTATTTTTATCATTTATGTAAATTTTTCAAAAGTAAATTCTTTTTTAAGTGCTAAATGTAAAGTGTTTAAAAAAAAAATTAAAGACGTATTTATATGTTAGAAAATGTATCAAGTTGCAACAACTTGACGACAACTTGTTTTGGTTGAAAATGGTGTTTTGTCGATAAATTTTACAGTCAAAATTTGGCGTTTTTGTTAAGCTATATGTTGAAATAAACCAAACTTTAAAATAAATTTTACACTTCTTTAAATAAAGTAAAACACGTCTCTTTATATTTTAAAATCATATTTAATTAATAACAAGATCTCTAATTTTACAATGTATGTAAAACTGACAAAATGCAATAAATTTTGGTTATTTTTGTAAAACGATTTCTAACATTCCCTTTAAATCTTTTAATATACTTTTATTATCCTTATTAGATGTTTTAAATAAGATTTAACCTATCAGATAAATATTTAAATCCATTTATTTATGCCTTTATTTATTTTTAACAAAACTTAACTTTTGTCAATTTGTTCTAAAATCCAAATTTGGACTTTTTAATTTATCAACCATAAGAATAGATAATTTATTTATTATATATAACATATTTATTTAAGATTTAATTTTTTATTAAATTTAAAACGAACGAAATCTATCATTTCTGAAGTAGCGAAATTACCGATCGATACATACAACCTACTGGTTCTATCGATATTTTGAGTCCTACTTTTATGCCGAGAACCACCATCGGTTCTCAACCAACTATGAAAAGTGTATACAAAGGTCAAGCAGTAAGGTTGCAGTGGACATGGTCGTTGCAAAGTGGTTCTATAACGCGCCAATTTCTTTCAATGCGGTAAATTCTGTTTTGTATCAATCAATGATTAATGCAATTGCTAGTTACGAAAAAGGATATGAAGGACCAAACCTATATGCATTACGTGGTAAGTTATTGAAGGACCGTGTTGCGCAAGTGGATGATGAAGTCAAACAACATCGTGATTCACGGAAGGAAACTGGTCGTACGTTAATGACTGATGGATGGTCGGATCATAATGGTGGAAGTTTGATTAACTTCTTGATTTATTCTCCTAAAGGTATATTGATTTTTATTATGACATCCATGTTTTTGCGAACCAAATACTGTAATATGCTGTCGAACCATAAACATAACTTTAAGCGTTGCATGTTTTACAAACCTGATTATTAGTAAAGTAAGAAAAAAATGAGTTTCAGTTTACTTTTTTGTAGCAATTTCATATACTTTAAAACATGTTTTAATTATTTACCTTATCTGCTATGATATATGCACATTATTCTTTTTGTCCAAATAACTTCCCTTTTTCTTTGTGAGAACCCTAAAAAAACTAGTTGCCTATTCGCTATGCCTAACGATGAATGCACGAATAATTGCATTGCAGGTTACTATGAATAAGATTATTGGCTTATCAGATGTCTAGAAAGCCCTGTACTAGAAGGACGAGATACTGCCAATCATCAAATGTATGTCTCAATGCCACTATTCTTGAACAACTTGGAGTCAGGCCTTCTTTTCGCACTATTATAGACAAATTCCTTTTATTAGGAACACATACAAGAAAAAGAATAATGGTAACTCCACCATGATCAGCCCACGCCCAAATCGTTACCCTTTCTATTAATCTACTGGATCAGTCTATGCAAGCTAATTGTAACCCAAAAGCAAAAGAAAGGTAGCGAAGCTAATGGTTTCTACTAAAGCATATTCGCAATTTCATAAACTTTGAGGCTCAATAGCTAAATACATGGAAATTGAATCATGAGCTAAGATCCCCACTCCTTCAACACGTTCCAAAAACATAAGATTGCACGTAATAAGTTTTGATATTCAACAATTCCTATTAAAGAATAATCGCAAAAATCCAAACATTTCTCTATCCAGCCATAAGGTAAATCGGTAGCAACCCCCCCCCCCCAATACGGAAATAATTATGCATCATTCGCATACCTATAGCTGCTTCGAATAGATCATATAACAATTCCCCTTCTCTAAAAATATAGAAAAAGGAGTTTGTGCACCTATATCTGCCATAAAAGGTCCAAGCTATAATAAATGGTAAGCTATACGACTCGGTTCTAGCATAATTATTCTAATGTAACTAGCTCTTTTAGGTACTTGAATGCTTTCTAATCATTCTGGTGCATTTACTGTTATTGCTTCTGTGAACACAGTGGCTAAATAATTCAAGCACCTCTCAGCTCATTTGCCACATCAGTCCTCGATCTGTCTAAACCGCTAGGAGTTTCCAATCAACAAAAAAAAAGTAAGTAGTCACTAGTTAGAGAACTGAGAAATGGTATAGGATCGCCTTGCATAGCTCAAGAAAGAGATTTGACCCTCCCATTCTAGTTTTCCTCACCGCTATTATTATTCCATGCTGCAGGCAGGTCTTGACTCAAAGTAATAGTTATTCGTAGCATTGTAGCAGCGAGAAGTCCCCTCTAACCGCATCCTATCATACCATGCCATGAGTGAATAGATAGTTAGATCTATATTGGATCTCACCTGAATCGCCCCATCTATCCTACTGAGGCGAAGTTTGGTTTCAAACTCCGACAATTTATGATACTATGCAATTTGTTTCGCCCAATGCACTTTTCGAACACTTTCATTTATTTTAAGTAATTGATTGGTCATGTGAAATCCGTTAATGTTTCGGCTACTTCTAAAACCGTGTAATGTTTTTTGGCCTATTCAAAGAAGTTATTTTGTTAGTAGGAGCTAAAAATATTGTGCAAGTTGTAACCGATAATGCGGCAAACTACGTAGCTGCTGGAAGATTAATAAAGAAGGAATTTCCTACTATTTCATGGTCCTCATGTGTCGCACATTGCTTGAATTTAGTGTTTAGTGATATTGGGAAACTTGAGCAAGTCTCCAATGTTGCAGATTAAGCTTTGAAGATAAAAAAGTTTATTTATAATCATTGTTCCGTTTTATCTCTGATGTGAAGATTAAAAAATGGGAGAAATTTACTTCGTCCAGCTCTGACTAGATTTGCTACAAACTTTGTTGCTTTACAAAGTATTTTAAGTCACAAAGATGAAATTTGGCCATGTTGACTAGTCAAGATTGGAAAGCAACATCGTATGCAAAAGATATAAAGGTGAAATAATTTGTTAATCATTTTTTTGATCCGACATTTTGGAAGGAATGCTCTTTGATTGTTAGTATCACTGAACCACTTAAACGTGTTCTTAGACTCATCGATAGTGACGTGAGACCCGCAATTGGTTATTTGTATGCTACAATCCACAATGCAAGAGAAGTTATGATAAAACGATTTGAACGGAACAAAAAGATTAAGAGCCTGTTAGCACCAAAATTGGTCACTAACACCCAAAAGATTTGTGTAGAGAGATTAATGAAGATAAAAAATTAAAATAGAGGAATGTATGCAAAATTAACTGCAAAAACTAGAACACCGGATTTATAGTGGTTCGGCGTAACTGCCTACGTCCACTTTGAGTTTAATCTTTATTTCTTTTTCAAATAATTGAATACAGATACAATCCGTACACAAACGAATTGAATATAAGTTCGAACAGAAAAGTAATGAGTCTTGAAAATGGTAGTCTCCCCGGAGTTCTCGAAAAAAGGTCCCTTTACACCGCACTCTTGCCCCTCTATTTATAAACGAAGACAGGCTGGACTCCCTACGTGGGCCTATAGACAAGATGCCTCAGCCCACAGTAGATAACTTCTGTATGTCGATACATGCATACCAATCGATAGTTGCCGAGCGAGGCCTTGCCGAGCCGAACGACCAAGGTATCCATGTCGAGCGACCCATGGCCAGGCCGCTAGATCTTCCTTTCAATGCCATTCGAAGGGTCACCAAGCCACACAGCCTACCTCACCGAGCCACATAACGGTCCCTTTATGGTCGAATGGCATAGGACTAAGGCATTCATGCCGAAGCCCCAATACCGAGCCACCCTTGCCGAACGGTATTGGTCGAACGAAGTTACGAAGTTAGCCGAGCGATATTGGCTGAACACTCTACGGTCAGGCCGCTTTTGCCACGTGATCCCTCTTAGAACATGCAGACTGGACCACCTTTTGTCCAAACACACCGGGCCTTGAATTGGACGAATGATGATTCCCTCTTCAAAACCGAGCAGTGGGCGGCCGAATCACCATGGCCGAACCATGTATATAGGCCGGGCCATGCAACCGGGTAACATTTGCCCCCCTCCCCCAAAGCGTATCATGAGAGTCATCATGATGCGCTTTGAACCAATCCAAGTTTCCTACTTTTCTCCAACTATCGGGTAGGATCTGATTCTCCATTGTGCTATTATCTTTGGTGTGGGCCGTCGACGTAAACACGCCGAACCACTCATTCGGCATATCCATTGTCGCCCGGCAAGATTGTTCACCGAACCATTGAGTCACTTCGACCAGGTCCACTGGTTAACGCCTGTTCACCTCCCCTTCTTCATATAAAAGCCAACACCTCTCCACTTCTATCTTTTACTCTTACTTCAACTCTACGTGACCTTTTAATTTACCTTCCCTCGAACTCCAGCTAGCGCCTCAACCATCCCCTCACATCCTAAATCCAGTACGCTTGCTCCACAACTTCCCCCGATAACGAATCTAAACGCTCTCCAATCCTAAATCTAACAGCTCCCTCAGCCTCGATTCATTCTCTTAGGTACGAATTTCTCATCTACTTTCTCAAATTAGGAGTTTTGAACGAATCTCAAGTTCGCGAGTATTTTTCAGCAGGAATTGTTGCTATAGACGAGGGAGGTCGAATTGGATATAGGTCCGTGTTAAGTCATCGAGTGAGGGAGAGTGGCCGCTAGGTTTGCGAGATAAGGCTGAATTTGTGATGTAAGTTGCTTGTTAATCAAGGAGCGAGAGAGAAGAGAGGGTTCACGCGTCGATACTAGTATTCTATGTGGATGTCCATTGTTCGGTAGTCTTCTTGTAGGAGTAATGCTAGGGAGGTAGAGGAATAAGGTGTCATTCGGTCTGGAGAGAGAGCACCATTCGTTGATGTTGTGTGTTGATCAAAGTCTGATGGAGGGAGTCCATTTGATTGTTAGGAAAACATTGGAAGTGTGTGGGTCGGTCGATTTTAGTGGTTTCTAGAGCCAGGGATAATGGCCTGATAACGCTCGGTGTGAAGGAGAGAGTGTGGTTTAACCACTTGAGTGTAGCGTTACGGCCCAGTTAGGGAACATGAGGTGGGCTCCGTATAACAAGCAAGTGTGGCTCGGTAAGACCCCCGCAGAGAATTCAGCGAAGAGAGAGTGTCAGAGAGAAGAGTAAGTGATTCTTTGTTGTCGATCTAGTGAGTCGCTCGGCTTCAGGTCCTAGGGTCGACGTTAATAATCATGACCATCTTCGCTTAAGCATAGCGCATATCAAAACTACATACTTCCATGCCTTACCCCAGAACAATGAACAACGACAACATTTAGGCATACAAGCATATTGAACTGATTTGGACTGATAACTCCCCAATTTCAACAACTATAAACCTGAGTTCACTCGATAAAAACAAATAATAGCCTTCAACATATAGTGTTAATGTCCAAATCCAAGACCAAAATCGTCATAGGGCAAGTTCTCGGAGACGGTCAGCGATGACGGTCTTCGAAGATGACAGTTCGATGCTTACCCTTACTTTATCAGCTTTTGGGCTTTTAATTCTTTTACACTTATACTCGAACGATTGCACTAGTCCACAAACCACACGGGGGGAATACTTTTTTTGTTATGTCTAATATTGATTTTCTTTCAAGTATAGTTCAAACAGGTGTTTATCCAAATTCGACGCCTATTGAGGATGTCTAGAAAGTCAAGCTCTGCCACAGTCTCATATAAACCTAAGCCAAGTTCTTAACAGGAATTAGTGGGAAATTCGAAACCATCGACAACTCCTGCATAGAATATCCCAAGTCCAACGACTATGACTATTAACTTGGCTCCTGGTGACATAGATGGAGCAATTATCCTAGACAATCCGGTTTATTTTCAAGCTTCGAGAATCAATAAAAACGCTCTTCGCCGACTATGCTCAATCCATGGAATCCCTTTTAATGAAGTGCTAGTTCCATCGGGACAAGATCGTCCCCACCTACCCCAAGATAGGTATACAACATGCAACAAATTCATGTGCTAGGTTGGTAGTGTGCCACCTTTCAGATCCTTCCTCCATGTTGTGTTGCGGTATATTGAGATCGCCCCATCACAGTTACATCCCAATAGTCACGCGTTCATATATGGTACATGTATTCTTTTCATGAGCATTCTATTCAGGCTCCCTACTTCCCATGCTATCCGCTATATCTACCATTTCAAGAGACAGTCTGGATAGCCTATCTTTCATATTCCTTGACCCACATAACAAGTGCCAAATCCTGACGGTGGCATGGAGCAAATTCTCCCAATATAAGCAGGAATGGTTTTACATGCGCTATGCCCCTAGCTTTGCAAGGAGATGGCTAGAAGGGAGTAAGTTTCTTTTCTGGATCAGTATTTGTATGCGGTAGAAAGTGCATTCTTTGTATACCTTTTCCCAACTTTTACAGGTATCGGCCCACATCCCCAACGCTTCGAGTACTTTGAGGCCAACGAAGCTATTCGAGCTATTCCCGTAGGAGACCGGAACATCAAATCCATCATTTCCAATGAATCTCTTTAAAATTTTGGATTGTTGGCAGAAGGTCACCGTATAAGTCTCTCTCACAACGCCACTACAACCGTACTTGCCATGGACAAAGGCAAACGGCAAGCTGGGCCTTCGATGCCTTTGATAAGAGAGACCCCCGATGTATTTGAGGAAGGTGAAATAAAGGAGGCGGAAGTGTCAGGTGAGAATATAAGCCCTGTTCTAAAACCGGTGCTTGAGGCACCTAGAATAGATGAACATCTCCTCCCTCAAAGGGGAAATAGAAACTGGCTTATAAACTAAGGAAAAAGATAGTGGGCGGAGCCTCGTAGGTTACAATTACTCCAACGGAGAAAGAGCCATCTCCATAACATTTAGAGGGTTCACTGAAAGGCTTATCTGACCTCACTATTCCCGATGACTTGCTCAATTATGGCTTCGACGATCCAGAAGCTATAAAACTCCATTCACCCACGAGAGGCAATGAAGGCGTTCAAGCCCATAATCAAGGAGAAAAAACTTCGATAAGTAAAGCAAAAGAAACTGGTCCGTCAGGGGGAAACACTAGGACACACAAACAAACACTTACACCTTACTTTGCACTTAAACTTTAGCCAACATGTTATTCTTGCTAACTCATGCTCACTTAATTTCTGTGCAGGTGATACGAGATGCTCACATGGGTTCGACCGCCTTTGTGGGTCCTCTATTTTCCATCATTCCAGTCGGGATTCGGGGTCTGGCAAATGTTGAGATAGAGACGACGACAGCGATAGAGACTATCGCCCCTGAGATTCATCGTCTTGAAGGAAAACTTACACTCACTCTTCATACCCCCACGATCCTCCCTCTCAACTAGAGCAAAGCAGGGAGAAATCTGTTCATAAGGGGTCCCAGTCTGAGACTCACCACGAGCAACATTCCGGTTCATCTAGTACTAGGTAGTCACGGGAACCTCACAAAAAATCTGTAGTCTTTAGACAAACTTCTTCTGCTCCTGCATATGATCTATCGATAGCGGAACAGCTAACTGAGCTTAAGTCCACATTCCCAAAAATATGTTTCGATGGTATGAAGATTCTTCCAACGATTCATCCTATTTCGAGGCATGTTAAACAAAGTGTCATTGCCTGCAATAATGATGTCTACGTCCAACATGATGCATTTGTTCATTTGGCAGAAAAAGTTTCAGTAGTTTCTATCGAACGCCAGCATGAAATCGATCATATGAAACTTGAAGCCATCACTGACAAAGACATTACTAAAGCCCAGGATAAAGAGCTTTCCTTATATAAGTCTTAGCTTGAAGTTGCTCAGAAAAATGCTAAAGACACAGCTGAGGCAGTTAATCGTCTGGAAGCCACACACAAAAAGGAAATTGATGAAGCGGTTCAACACTATGGCGCCTTAGCTTTAGAGAAAGACTTCGTTCAAAAATAGAGAGACGCGCTCGCTCAATGAGTCAAAGAGTTGGAAGAGCTACTTTTCAAAGAAAAGGAAGAAAAGACTACCGCTCAGGTGGAGTCGTAATGAAATTGTGACGAGATTGTTGCTACACGACTCCTGAAAACAAAGCTCGATGAAGAACTCTCCCAGGCTGAAGCACTGAAGGATGAAGCCCATGAAGAGGTCAAAAGAATAGCACTCACGAACATTGATGCTTGCCTTGAGGCAGCATGTAACGACCCAGGATTTTAATTAATTAAAATTTGAATATTTAATTAATTTTTGATATTAAGAAGTGAATTTATAAGTCGAATAAAATTTATTTCGAATAATTGGATTTAATTGGATAATTAAATCGATAATTTAATATGTTAAATTATGGAAATAATTGAAAATTGAGTTAAATATGATTGAAAATGATTTGTAAAATTTTATTTTATCATATTGAAGTTAGAATGATATTTTAGAACTTTTAAAATCGAATTAAAAGTTAATTTGTAAAAATTGAATATTTTAATATTAAAATCACTAGTGAAAATAGTCAATTTTTGAACAGTCTCAGAATTGAACGAAACTAGTTCCATTGGATCCGTAATAGTTAGTTATTATCGGATTTCAATTTTCGTGTCAATCGGAGTTATCGTTTGATCGTGGCAGCTCGAAACGCATCGAATTGTTTTTAATATTAATTTGGCGAGTTAAAATAGCCATTTTTCAAAAAGTCTCGGATTTCGACGAAACTAGTTTCAACGGATCCGTAATGTGATATTATTGTAAGGTTTCAAATTTCGTGTCAATTGAATTTACCGTTCGTCCGGTACAAATTAAAACGCCTAGAAAATCGTTTAAATCGGTTTAATTTAAATCGATCGTTTGTAGCCATAACTCGCACAGATGTCCTAATTAGCTTCCGAAACCTGTTCCATTGTGTCCGGAACGCGGGATAAACCCTAGAAACGCTGGTTACGGCGCGTAAATCGGAGTTTGGAAAATCGGAATGAATAGTGTTCGATTTTTCCTATAAATACACCAACACCCCCCTTCATAAATATATATATATATATATATATATATATATATATATATATATATATATATATATATATATATATCAAAACCCTAATCAAAACTGCAGCCGCCACTACCATGATCAAAGGCCAGAAACTCACGAATTTCATTCCTTAATCTCTTCCAATCCGTGAAGTTTTAGCCAAAATTATTAACTACAACATTGAAGAGGAAGGAGAGCTCTACGATTCTATATGGATTTGATCGCGAATGGAGCAGTGTGGTGGTCGTTGGGGAGCCATGAAGGCAGGCCATTCAGCCTTGATTTGCGCGCAACATAGGTGGCCGAGCTCATGGTGCTTGGGGCCGAACATAGAGGAGGTTAGGGGCTTTGATGTGGCGCTATCTGATCGAAGTGTAGTCGAGTGTAGTGAGAGCAAAATTTAACCTTAAATTTGAGCTATGGGTTTCATTTGGTTCGGCTAATGTCTGTAGAGGAACGTGAAAGAGGGAGGAAGCAAAGCACGGTGGTGATGCAAAGGACCAGGGGATCTACGGCCTATGTTTGATTTAGGTTAAAAAATTATATAATTTTGTTGTAAATATTATAAATAAAATTCGTATAAACTTTGTAAAACCATAACTTTTTCATACGAGGTCGAAAACGCGCGAAACCAGTTGCGTTGGAATCGTATGGACGAGCACTACACGAAGAAATTGGATTGGAGTCGTTTGGAGTTAGTGAGAATTTCGGGTAAAATTAAACGTCCGTTTAATTTTATTCGAAATAAATCGCTAAAACGAAATCGAAATCAAGGTGAGAACTTCTCACTCAATCGAATCAGTTTCGATTTCATTTTAAATAGTTAGATTTAAAATATTTGAATGCATGTTTGAATGATGATTGTTATCTATTGATTGTTAAAATAGACATTATGCGCCGTTAGTAAGCGGATGTTATTTATTAAAAACATATACCGCGAATATTTCATAAACAGTGAAATTGGTATTATATATAATAGCAACATATATATATTGGCATATGTATATATTGGAGTTGTTGATTTCCCGCATTTTCTTAGCGGATGAGACCCTATTGCGCCGTCTATTAAGCGGATAATATTTTAAATCCCATATACCGCGATAATTTCGTACTGGAACGAAATTGGTATTGTGCTAATGTTTTTGGATGCAGGAAAACAGGTTGGAGGGATCCAACTGGATTCCTCAACAGTATTTATTTGAATTCAGATATCTTGATATTTGATGGATTATCATATCGATATATGATATCGTTGTAGTCGTGATTGACTATTTGGTATGTAGCATCATTGGACCAAGTTTTGGAATTTTAAAATGTTTTTAAAAGTGATTTTTGAAAGTATAAGTTGTAAAATATTTTTTTTGAATTGATCCATTATAAATAAATAAACGTTATACTTTTAAAAGTTATATAAAATTATGATTTTTTAGAAATACGGTTAAAGTTGATTTTTGAGAAATATGGATTAATGATTTTATAAAAGAGTTTAAATCGGGACTATTTGAATTTATTATAAAAAGTTGAAAATATAGGATTTATAAAATTTAATTACTTTATGAATAAAAATGGTGAAATTATAAAGGAGATTAAAGACGTTTTAAAAGAATAATATAAATTGAATTATATTAAGAGATTTATAAATGGATATTTATAAATTGAAATATTGAAATTATAAAACGAGTTTTTATAAGTGTTTGAATGAAGTGAAAATGGATTTCATAAGTGAATGGAATTTATAAAATTATAAATGGTGAAGTTATAAATGAAATTTATAAATAGTAAGATTTATAAATTTTGTGAACTTATTTGAAGAATAGATTTGGTTAAATAAATGAATCTTATAAGTTATGAGATTTATGATTTGGAAAGTCTTTAAAAGAACGATTTTGTAAAATAATCGTTTTATAAGTATTTCACTTATGATATGAACTTTTGTTTTATAATTGAGATATAAATTGAACAGGTTAATAAAGGAATTTATAAACATTGTTTTATAAATTCGTAAACGACTTATCTTGGCAAGTAAATTGCTGAAACCTATTAATGGAGTTATATTCACGTTTTTGACTGTGAATAATCCTTTAAAATAAAATGAATAAAAGGATGAAATTTGTTAACGTAGTATATTCACGTTTTTGAATAGTGAATAATATGTTAAAGAAAATGTTTAGAATGTGATATTTTAAACTGAATTAAAACGATCTAACGATGTTTTAAAATGTGTTGAGATTCGAAACCAAAGATTTCAACATTTATTGTTGAAATAGACGTTTTCGAGAAATAAAAGGAAATAGTGGACTATAACACTGTTGTTATAGTAAATGATTTCCGAAAGGAAATGTTTTGTATAGTATTGGGATGTATATATCTATTTTAATTTCGAATCCCTATACTAGTGATTTTGGGTTGTCGTAACGATGTTTTACGTAACATTTGTTTTAGCCCAAATAAATACGTTTAAGTGAATGATTTCCTTAAAGAATGAAATATATACTTAATCTCGATTTAAGTATATTGAATATTTTCCAAGTGTTGAAAATAAATAAAATTTGTGAATTACTTATGAATAAGTAAGTATGGAAATGTTTTCCAATATAAAGTGAATATCTTAAGAATTTATCTTTTTGAAGATAAATTGAAAATGAATATTAGAAATCGAATTGAAGTCGTATATTCATGAATATTTTGGAATGTAAATTCACTATTGAATTTATAAAAGGAAGTGGAATTTGTTTAAAAATAAATATTGATTTATTTTTGAAGTGTGAAATTATATATCTAGTAAAGATATTTTTTGGAAAATAAATAATTTGGAAAATTATTTGGAAACTGGTGATGTGTGCATATCCATTTATAGTTCAATAACCGACTATCAATATTTCCCTTTGAATGGGTATTTGATGTGATTTGTTTGAATTTGAATGCCACACTTATTTTTGAATAAGCGCTCACTATTCGGGTTAACCAGGAAAGGACCATGGGGTCGTATAACCCATTCCGAATATGTGACACGTCGTTATGAATTGCATTTGATGACCGGTGTTGAAGACCGAGTATTTGCGAAAGCGATACGATGACCTATCGATTGTCTCTGCACTGGGTAGCTCCTGGTATAGAGATTTCCTAAGTGATGGGAAATTCGATCGGGATTGTGAATACCCGGATTGCAAGGGCTTCGTGAGAAGTGCCTTCGGTTTTGTTCGAGCCCGGAACAGACTTGTATAGATTGTATGTCTGACGTTACAAATTGAGATATAAAGCAGATTTCTTTCAAATATATTTCTGTTGGTGGCGGAGAATTTATTCTTTTAGCTTAACACCCTTCTCTAAGACGTACGAGCTCAGAGGTTATGTAGTTGAATGTTATCAGCGATATATTCCCAATTTGGTAATGTGACATGCTGAGTGTTGCTGTGAAATGATCATTGTGTTGATTATTTGTGATAGGATCGTTTATTTGATCGTCTATCCTGGTGATCATTTCTATGATCATTTGTTGACCCAAAGCATGGCTTTTGTATAAAGTATGTTTTTGTGGACGTGACTTCGTCGAGCCTCACACCTCGGGAATGGTCAAAACAGGAAAGATGCGGCAAGGTTATGAAGGGTAGCGCCCTTTAGGATATGTGCATTTCCTTCTGGAAAAGGGTGGTATCATGGTATGGAGCCCAGATACTTACTCATGTTGAAAACACTTTATGATTGTGTGAATTGATTTTGAGCGCTCGGTGAAAGGTCCCAAAGGACCGGGAGATGGCATATTCGGTCAGTTGTTACTCAGTTAGGGGTAACCCGGCCTTGTGTTGGTAGAGATCCGGTTTGGTTCTCGGGGATGTCCATCCAGAGGCATTCTCATGTGGCAATGGGAAGTTCCTTGGCCTGATCATTCGTTGGAAATCCAAAGAAACAATACGAGACTTGTACGGTTTTAGTTGTAGAACCTGCCATTTAAAATGGTAGCTATAGTAAGCATAATATAATGGTACCTATGCTGGCTAAGATTTATATTCTACTTTCGAAATGAATTTTTCCTACACTATGCACTAATAATAATATCAAATGTTCTTTTTAAATGCGTATCAAGCATCTTTGACTATCATAAGGAGAAATCTCCTCCAAGTCTGCGTTTGCATTGTGTGTGTGGCGGGAGGTCTTATGGTAGTCTCATTTTTAAAAGCATTGCGAATTGACTTTAAAAATATTCCTCTATTTTGATTTTAAAGATAAATAAACTGTTTTGAGTTCCCACACCAGTCACATGACTGACTCGGAGTTTATTGTTTTCCTTCCTAAACTCTGGGTGCCCACCAATTTCCACACGGGTAGTCAAGAGTTAGGTTTATCAGGATATTCTGGATATTCTGGAGTTGCTGGAGGCAAGATGGATGGCATGGCGTATTACTAGTATATAGTATTTCTTTTCCGCTGTTTGTTTGTTGTTGTATGATGTTGTACACTCTGATGATATGATGTAATGTAATGTAATGTAATAACTGATATAGTTCTTTGTTTAAAGATTATTCATTTATTATTATATGTTGTTCCGCTGCGAATTGTGAGATTCTGATGTTGTTCAGTTGTTTCCTTTCTGTTCTATTTTCTATTTTCTATTTTCTTTTCTCTCTCTATCTTTTCTCTATTTTCTCTTCTTCTTCTCTCTCTTTCTTTCTTAAACCATAACATTTCGGGTTTCCGGCCTTCGATTGCTCGGCAGTCGATAAAGTGAGTATCGATGTTGAATTTTCGAAAGTCGAAAATTTCTGGGACGTTACATTTGGTATCAGAGCTTATGGTTAAGCGACAACCATGGTTCTGTTGGGTATTACTCATTAGAGATAGAGTCAGTAGTGCTCTAGAATGAGTTTGAGTGTAATAATAGCTATGAGAGCGTATTTGTTAGTGAATATATAAAATTGTTTTATATTGTGATGATTGGTTTATTGAGTGGCATATGAACCTTCGTCAGTACGGTCTATACAACTATGCCGAAGGGGTTTATAAACATTTGAATAAAACAATTCGACACAATATTGTTTTAAATTGGGTGAATGAAATAATTTTACCATGAGTATATTTTACATATAAAAGAATAATTTTTCAGAATTATCATAGTGTATATAAGTTGATTGTTAAGTTGTTTGCAAAATCTAAGTAAAAGAATAAATTGTATAAGCAAATGAATTATAAGAATTTAATTATAATTAATGTGATTTACAATTGTGAAATAAACTTATATATATGAGAAGTGAAACTATATGAATATGAGTTGTAAATAAAAATGAATTTAAAGTAAAATGAAATATGAACTTAAGTTATATAAATGAAATTCAACTTTTGTAATTGAATTGAATGAATGGATTGACTAATAATCAATTAAATGTGAATAATTGATATGGAATAATGAATATAAGAGTTAATTCATTAAAAATCTAATGTTATTGGAAAGTTGAATAATTGAATGAATATAAGCAAAGGAATTTGGTTGCAATTGATATAAATTGGTTGTTATATGATTGTTAGTTGATTGTATATAATTCATTAAGTGTTAATGAAATTGAATTAATTGAATGGGAAGCTAAAGTAATTGAAATTCAATTGAAAGTTAAGTGAATCTTAAATAAAATTGAATTTGATTTGGAAGTGAACCAACTTGAATATAAATTAGTGAATATAAACTAATTGAAAATGAATGTTAGTAAAAACATCCACTGTTAATGAATCAAATGTGATTAAATTGAAAACCCAATTCATGGAATATTAATGAGAATATGAATGAATATTTATTGGTTATGGATGATAGTTGGTTGATGTTTGCATTTGTTGCTTTTGTTTCATTAGCTATGTTAACATATATAGTTATTATGTTGCTATATATTGTATATTGATACTATTGTCTATATGCATGATTCTCATGTTGTTTGTTGAGTGATTAGTAGGTGCGGATCGCGTTTGCTTCGCATTTGGAGCTCGCTTTCGCGCTATATTAGCCGTATATGCTTGCTAATAAAATATAAGGTACATATCTCGGATTAAATATCGTACTTTTATACTTTTTCCCTTCGGGATGCCTCATTACTTGATGAGATGTATATTTGTGATATATATACTGTCATTTTTTTGGATCAAGCCGCGCAAAGGAGACTATGGCGAATTTTTCCGGAAATTTAAGGCGTTAGAAAAAATTTGAGAAAATTGAAAAATTTTGTAAACTTTAACTTTGATTTGGAATTGAAAGTTAAACAATAGTAGTTGTTTCTGAAAAGGTAACTAAGTATGATTTGAAAACTTAGTAAAGATTTGTAAGAAGTTTGACTATGAATTTTGGAAAATTAATAGATTCTGTAACTTTTCTTACTTGTTAATTTCGAGGACGAAATTCTTTTAAGGGGGGAAGATTGTAACGACCCAGGATTTTAATTAATTAAAATTTGAATACTTAATTAATTTTAGATATTAAGAAGTGAATTTATAAGTCGAATAAAATTTATTTCGAATAATTGGATTTAATTGGATAATTAAATCGATAATTTAATATGTTAAATTATGGAAATAATTGAAAATTGAGTTAAATATGATTGAAAATGATTTGTAAAATTTTATTTTATCATATTGAAGTTAGAATGATATTTTAGAACTTTTAAAATCGAATTAAAAGTTAATTTGTAAAAATTGAATATTTTAATATTAAAATCGACTAGTGAAAATAGTCAATTTTTGAACAGTCTCATAATTGAATGAAACCAGTTCCATTGGATCCGTAATAGCTAGTTATTACCGGATTTCAATTTTCGTGTCAATCGGAGTTATCGTTTGATCGTGGAAGCTCGAAACGCATCGAATTGTTTTTAATATTAATTTGGCGAGTTAAAATAGCCATTTTTCAAAAAGTCTCGGATTTCGACGAAACTAGTTTCATCGGATCCGTAATGTGATATTATTGTAAGGTTTCAAATTTCGTGTCAATTGGATTTACCGTTTGTCCGGTACAAATTAAAACGCCTAGAAAATCGTTTAAATCGGTTTAATTTAAATCGATCGTTTATAGCCAGAACTCGCACAGATGTCCGAATTAGCTTCCGAAACCTATTCCATTATGTCCGGAATGCAGGATAAACCCTAGAAACGCTGGTTACGGCGCGTAAATCGGAGTTTGGAAAATCGGAATGAATAGTGTTCGATTTTTCCTATAAATACACCAACACCCCCCTTCATAAAAAAAAATATATATACATATATATCAAAACCCTAATCAAAACTGCAGCCGCCACTACCATGATCAAAGGCCAGAAACTCACGAATTTCATTCCTTAATCTCTTCCAATCCGTGAAGTTTTAGCAAAAATTATTAACTACAACATTGAAGAGGAAGGAGAGCTCTACGATTCTATACGGATTTGATCGCGAATGGAGCAGTGTGGTGGTCGTTGGGGAGCCATGAAGGCAGGCCGTTCGGCCTCGATTTGCACGCAACATAGGTGGCCGAGCTCATGGTGCTTGGGGCCGAACATAGAGGAGGTTAGGGGCTTTGATGTGGCGCTATCTGATCGAAGTGTAGTCGAGTGTAGTGAGAACAAAATTTAACCCTAAATTTGAGCTATGGGTTTCATTTGGTTCGGCTAATGTCTGTAGAGGAACGTGAAAGAGGGAGGAAGCAAAGCACGGTGGTGATGCAAAGGACCAGGGGATCTACGGCCTATGTTTGATTTAGGTTAAAAAATTATATAATTTTGTTGTAAATATTATAAATAAAATTCGTATAAACTCTGTAAAACCATAACTTTTTCATACGAGGTCGAAAACGCGCGAAACCAGTTGCGTTGGAATCGTATGGACGAGCACTACGCGAAGAAATTGGATTGGAGTCGTTTGGAGTTAGTGAGAATTTCGAGTAAAATTAAACGTCCGTTTAATTTTATTCGAAATAAATCGCTAAAACGAAATCGAAATCAAGGTGAGAACTTCTCACTCAATCGAATCAGTTTCGATTTCATTTTAAATAGTTAGATTTAAAATATTTGAATGCATGTTTGAATGATGATTGTTATCTATTGATTGTTAAAATAGACATTATGCGCCGTTAGTAAGCGGATGTTATTTATTAAAAACATATACCGCGAATATTTCATAAACAGTGAAATTGGTATTATATATAATAGCAACATGTATATATTGGCATATGTATATATTGGAGTTGTTGATTTCCCGTATTTTCTTAGCGGATGAGACCCTATTGCGCCGTCTATTAGGCGGATAATATTTTAAATCCCATATACCGCGATAATTTCGTACTGGAACGAAATTGGTATTGTGCTAATGTTTTTGGATGCAGGAAAACAGGTTGGAGGGATCCAACTGGATTCCTCAACAGTATTTATTTGAATTCAGATATCTTGATATTTGATGGATTATCATATCGATATATGATATCGTTGTAGTCGTGATTGACTATTTGGTATGTAGCATCATTGGACCAAGTTTTGGAATTTTAAAATGTTTTTAAAAGTGATTTTTGAAAGTATAAGTTGTAAAATATTTTTTTTGAATTGATCCATTATAAATAAATAAACGTTATACTTTTAAAAGTTATATAAAATTATGATTTTTTAGAAATACGGTTAAAGTTGATTTTTGAGAAATATGGATTAATGATTTTATAAAAGAGTTTAAATCGGGACTATTTGAATTTATTATAAAAAGTTGAAAATATAGGATTTATAAAATTTAATTACTTTATGAATAAAAATGGTGAAATTATAAAGGAGATTAAAGACGTTTTAAAAGAATAATATAAATTGAATTATATTAAGAGATTTATAAATGGATATTTATAAATTGAAATATTGAAATTATAAAACGAGTTTTTATAAGTGTTTGAATGAAGTGAAAATGGATTTCATAAGTGAATGGAATTTATAAAATTATAAATGGTGAAGTTATAAATGAAATTTATAAATAGTAAGATTTATAAATTTTGTGAACTTATTTGAAGAATAGATTTGGTTAAATAAATGAATCTTATAAGTTATGAGATTTATGATTTGGAAAGTCTTTAAAAGAACGATTTTGTAAAATAATCGTTTTATAAGTATTTCACTTATGATATGAACTTTTGTTTTATAATTGAGATATAAATTGAACAGGTTAATAAAGGAATTTATAAACATTGTTTTATAAATTCGTAAACGACTTATCTTGGCAAGTAAATTGCTGAAACCTATTAATGGAGTTATATTCACGTTTTTGACTGTGAATAATCCTTTAAAATAAAATGAATAAAAGGATGAAATTTGTTAACGTAGTATATTCACGTTTTTGAATAGTGAATAATATGTTAAAGAAAATGTTTAGAATGTGATATTTTAAACTGAATTAAAACGATCTAACGATGTTTTAAAATGTGTTGAGATTCGAAACCATAGATTTCAACATTTATTGTTGAAATAGACGTTTTCGAGAAATAAAAGGAAATAGTGGACTATAACACTGTTGTTATAGTAAATGATTTCCGAAAGGAAATGTTTTGTATAGTATTGGGATGTATATATCTATTTTAATTTCGAATCCCTATACTAGTGATTTTGGGTTGTCGTAACGATGTTTTATGTAACATTTGTTTTAGCCCAAATAAATACGTTTAAGTGAATGATTTCCTTAAAGAATGAAATATATACTTAATCTCGATTTAAGTATATTGAATATTTTCCAAGTGTTGAAAATAAATAAAATTTGTGAATTACTTATGAATAAGTAAGTATGGAAATGTTTTCCAATATAAAGTGAATATCTTAAGAATTTATCTTTTTGAAGATAAATTGAAAATGAATATTAGAAATCGAATTGAAGTCGTATATTCATGAATATTTTGGAATGTAAATTCACTATTGAATTTATAAAAGGAAGTGGAATTTGTTTAAAAATAAATATTGATTTATTTTTGAAGTGTGAAATTATATATCTAGTAAAGATATTTTTTGGAAAATAAATAATTTGGAAAATTATTTGGAAACTGGTGATGTGTGCATATCCATTTATAGTTCAATAACCGACTATCAATATTTCCCTTTGAATGGGTATTTGATGTGATTTGTTTGAATTTGAATGCCACACTTATTTTTGAATAAGCGCTCACTATTCGGGTTAACCAGGAAAGGACCATGGGGTCGTATAACCCATTCCGAATATGTGACACGTCGTTATGAATTGCATTTGATGACCGGTGTTGAAGACCGAGTATTTGCGAAAGCGATACGATGACCTATCGATTGTCTCTGCACTGGGTAGCTCCTGGTATAGAGATTTCCTAAGTGATGGGAAATTCGATCGGGATTGTGAATACCCGGATTGCAAGGGCTTCGTGAGAAGTGCCTTCGGTTTTGTTCGAGCCCGGAACAGACTTGTATAGATTGTATGTCTGACGTTACAAATTGAGATATAAAGCAGATTTCTTTCAAATATATTTCTGTTGGTGGCGGAGAATTTATTCTTTTAGCTTAACACCCTTCTCTAAGACGTACGAGCTCAGAGGTTATGTAGTTGAATGTTATCAGCGATATATTCCCAATTTGGTAATGTGACATGCTGAGTGTTGCTGTGAAATGATCATTGTGTTGATTATTTGTGATAGGATCGTTTATTTGATCGTCTATCCTGGTGATCATTTCTATGATCATTTGTTGACCCAAAGCATGGCTTTTGTATAAAGTATGTTTTTGTGGACGTGACTTCGTCGAGCCTCACACCTCGGGAATGGTCAAAACAGGAAAGATGCGGCAAGGTTATGAAGGGTAGCGCCCTTTAGGATATGTGCATTTCCTTCTGGAAAAGGGTGGTATCATGGTATGGAGCCCAGATACTTACTCATGTTGAAAACACTTTATGATTGTGTGAATTGATTTCGAGCGCTCGGTGAAAGGTCCCAAAGGACCGGGGGATGGCATATTCGGTCAGTTGTTACTCAGTTAGGGGTAACCCGGCCTTGTGTTGGTAGAGATCCGGTTTGGTTCTCGAGGATGTCCATCCAGAGGCATTCTCATGTGGCAATTGGAAGTTCCTTGGCCTGATCATTCGTTGGAAATCCAAAGAAACAATACGAGACTTGTACGGTTTTAGTTGTAGAACCTGCCATTTAAAATGGTAGCTATAGTAAGCATAATATAATGGTACCTATGCTGGCTAAGATTTATATTCTACTTTCGAAATGAATTTTTCCTACACTATGCACTAATAATAATATCAAATGTTCTTTTTAAATGCGTATCAAGCATCTTTGACTATCATAAGGAGAAATCTCCTTCAAGTCTGCGTTTGCATTGTGTGTGTGGCGGGAGGTCTTATGGTAGTCTCATTTTTAAAAGCATTGCGAATTGACTTTAAAAATATTCCTCTATTTTGATTTTAAAGATAAATAAACTGTTTTGAGTTCCCACACCAGTCACATGACTGACTCGGAGTTTATTGTTTTCCTTCCTAAACTCTGGGTGCCCACCAATTTCCACACGGGCAGTCAAGAGTTAGGTTTATCAGGATATTCTGGATATTCTGGAGTTGCTGGAGGCAAGATGGATGGCATGGCGTATTACTAGTATATAGTATTTCTTTTCCGCTGTTTGTTTGTTGTTGTATGATGTTGTACACTCTGATGATATGATGTAATGTAATGTAATGTAATAACTGATATAGTTCTTTGTTTAAAGATTATTCATTTATTATTATATGTTGTTCCGCTGCGAATTGTGAGATTCTGATGTTGTTTAGTTGTTTCCTTTCTGTTCTATTTTCTATTTTCTATTTTCTTTTCTCTCTCTATCTTTTCTCTATTTTCTCTTCTTCTTCTCTCTCTTTCTTTCTTAAACCATAACATTTCGGGTTTCCGGCCTTCAATTGCTCGGCAGTCGATAAAGTGAGTATCGATGTTGAATTTTCGAAAGTCGAAAATTTCCGGGACGTTACACAGCAACTGAGGCTGGTATTGAGGAAATCAAGTGCATGTTTGATCCACTCATAGGCAAGTACAATGCTCGAGTTCTCATGCATCGTGACCTAACATTTCTTGGTGAGGGTTACCTCGAATCTTTAGACAAAGCATGGGACACTTTAATAAAAGTCAGAAAGATTGAGTCGGGAACTAAAGAGGTTGACGAAGAAGCTTTAGTTAAGGAATTTCTCCGGGGGAATGAGCCTTCGGACTTGTCTGCAGCGAAGGCTCTTTATAGCAGAGACTCCTCCTTGTCAAAAGGAAAGAATGACACTACCGCTCCATCTAGAACTGAGTCTCCCTTTCCTCCCCCTATTCAGCCGGCAGGTCGCCCATCACTTGACCCCTTCGAGCAATATATTGGCTGCGACCTAGAAGATCCTGAACTTGATATTCACGTTCTATCTCCCATTCTAGAAGGTGAAACTCCCCAAATAGTTGAGAGTCAGCCAGAAACTAGTACAAAACTTTTCCTCTCAAAGTTTAAAGGGCCGTCATTTTTGGCAAGTAGTTAATGCATTCTAACATTTGTCTCTTATGATCTCGTGCAGGCCATTCAGATCCTGAGCCAACTCCAAGGAGCGATGGCGCCATGGAGAAGGAGGAGAAAACGGGAGAGGCAATTCAAACGGGAGAGACTCCCGAACTTGACGGTCAAGTGATCGGGGCGCTTAATGAAGATGAATCTGAAAATCTATCGCCCGTCGAAGAACACGATGAAGCTGACATTACAGGCGCCTCTGGACACACCTCAAAATTGAGGATGGAGGAGAAACTTATGAAAGAGAAAAAGAAGAAAATTGAAATCAAGGTTGAGCCCCAAGTAATGGAGCTGGATGATCCCTTGTACAGGCCTTTGAAGGTCATTCTCCTCGGTAGGACAAGGCTACTGGTAGTTCCTCTTCCTTCCTCGGACAGCACCTCCCTTGCAAGCAAGGCGTCAAAGAGAAAACGCTTGGGGGAGGAATCATTTGAGAAATCAAGGAAGGAGAAGAAGTCAAAGAAGTATCTATCATGCCTCGTTCAATGAGAACAAGCCTGGATTATGTAATTATTTCTGTTTATTTCCATAGTCAATGTAAATAGATTTTTGATTCCGAGTTTAGGAGGAATTGTATGGAACTTTGTTTCGGGATTAGTGAATAAAACTTAGTTTCTTTGTTTTTCGATAGCTTTCGTTTTTCATCTTATTGTCCAACTTGTTGCCATAACTCGGAATTTTGTGAGTTACACAAGCTTTAGTTCAGCTCCATATGACTCGGAATTTCTTTGAGAATCGTAGATCCTCTATTCCACGCTTCGGGTACTTAGAATACTTTTATTCCGCACTCTAGGGACTTAAAGATTTTTGAGCCATTTATACTCTAGTCCACATTATGGGTACTTAGAGATCTTTAAGTCGTTTATACTCTTGTCCACACTCTGGGGACTCAGAGTACTCCAGTCCGCACTCTTGGGACTTAGATATTTTTAAATCGTTTATACTCTAGTCCACATTTTGGGGACTCGGAGTATTCCAGTCCACACTCTGGAGACTCGGAGATTTTTAAGTCATATATACTCTAGTCCTTACTATGGGGACTCAGAGTACTCCAGTCTGCACTCTGGGGATTCGGAGATTTTAAGTCGTTTATACCCCAATCCGCACTCTGGGGACTCAGAGTACTCCAGTCCGCACTCTGGGGACTCAGAGTACTCCAGTCCGCACTTTGGGGAATCAGAGATTTTAA
The DNA here is from genome assembly GCA_030765085.1 of Allium cepa. Classification (NCBI taxonomy): domain Eukaryota; kingdom Viridiplantae; phylum Streptophyta; class Magnoliopsida; order Asparagales; family Amaryllidaceae; genus Allium; species Allium cepa. Next base: position 488,907,024 of record CM060941.1, on the reverse strand, counting down.
GTCGTTTATACCCTAGTCCGCACTCTGGGGACTCAAAGTACTCCAGTCCGCACTCTGGGGACTCGGAGATTTTTAAGTCGTTTATACTCTAGTCCGCACTCTGGGGACTAAGAGTATTCCAGTCTGCACTCTGGGGACTTGAAGATTTTTAAATCGTTTATAATCTAGTCCACACTCTGGGGACTCAGATTACTCCAGTCTGCACTCTAGGGATCGAAGATTTTTGAGTCGTTTTTACTCTAGTCTGCACTCTGGGGACTTAGAGTACTCCCTTCCACACTCTAGGGACTCAAAGATTTTTAACTCGTTTATACTCTAGTCCGCACTCTGGGGACTCAGAGTACTCGAGTCCGCACTATGGGGACTTAGAGAATTTTAAGTCGTTTATACTCTAGTCCGCACTCTAGGAACTCAGAGTACACTAGCTCGCACTCTGGACACTCAAAGATTTTTAAGTCGTTTATACTCTAGTCCGCACTTTGGGGACTCAGAGTACTCCGGTCCGCACTCTGGGGACTCGACAATTTTAAGTCGTTTATACTCTAGTCCGCTCTCTGGGGACTCAGAGTACTCCCGTCAGCACTCTGGGGACCCAGAGATTTTAAGTCGTTTATACTCTAATCCGCACTCTGGGGACTCGAAGTACTCTGGTCCGCACTCTGGGGACTCAGAGATTTTTAAGTCGTTTATACTCTTGTCCGCACTCTGGGGACTCAGAGTACTCTAGTCCGCACTATAGGGACTTGGAGATTTATATGTCGTTTATACTCTAGTCTGCACTTGGAAAATCAGAGTACACCAGGCCTCACCCTGGGTACTCGGAGATTTTTAAGTCGTTTATACTCTAGTCTGCACTTTGGGGACTAAAAGTACTTCGGTCTACACTCTGGAGACTCGGAGATTTTTAAGTGACTTATACTCTAGGCCGCACTCTGGGTACTCAGAATACTCCAGTCGACACTATGGGGACTCGGAGATTTTAAGTCGTTTATACTATAGTCCGCACTTTAGGGACTCAGAGTACTCCAGTCCACACTTTGGGGCCTCGGAGATTTTAAGTCGTTTATACTCTAGTCCGTAGTTTGGGGACTCAGAGTACTCCGGTCCGCACTCTGGGGACTCGTTGATTTTTAAGTCGTTTATACTTTAGTCCGCACTCTAGGCACTCAGAGTACTCCAGTCCGCACTTTGGGGACTCGGAGATTTTAAGTCATTTATACTCTAGTCCCCACACTGGGGACTTAGATACTCCGATCTGCACTTTGGAGACTCGGAGATTTTTAGTTTCTGTGCATGTTCATACGCCAGACAGAATAATGTAACTTTAATTTTTTCCATAGAATTACAACACATGGAAACATCAATAGTTCATGGAAAAGATGGCTTCAAGCCTTTATTAATGAAAACAAACTGAATCGTCTTATTACATGCCGAAAACTAAGAATTAATAAAATAAAAATACGCTGGAAGTAATTGCAACTAAAATGCAAAAGAAATGGACTAGGTATAATAACGTCGTAGATGCTTGCTATTCCATGCTCGGAGGAGTGTCGCCCCGTCAATAGTCGCCAGCTTGAAAGTTCCTTCTCCAAGCCTCCATTCAATGACGTAAGGACCTACCCATGTGGGATTCATACGCGATAGGATCGAGAAAATCGCTTCAAAACAAGATCGCCCACATCATAGATTCTCAGTTGGACTTTTCCATTATAATATCGAACGACTCGGTCCCTACATGCAGCCGCCCTTAAATCAGCTTCTTCACATTTTTCGTCAACAAAGTCCAGTGATTCCAGCAAGAGATCCTGATTCATCTTAGGCTCATAATAAGTTACCCGACGTGATGGAACTTCAAGTTCCATGGGTATAATGGCTTCCATGTCGTACGCCAATATGGATGAAGTGTGGCCAGTCGCGGACTTATGGGTGGTTCTGTAAGTCCAAAGTGCTGTTGGAAGCTCATCCACCCACTTGCCTCTAGCCTTTCCCAGATGTTTTTTCAACATGGATTTGATTATTTTGTTCACGTCTTCTACTTTTCCATTGATTTTGGATGAGCAACTCCTGCAAACCTTTTCTTAATGCCATACTTTGACAAAATCCTTTGAACTCCTTACTTTCGAACTGAGTTCCGTTGTCCGTAATGATAGTCCGTGGGAGGCCAAAACGACATATGATATTTTGCACAACGAAAATTAGTGACCATTTGGTGGTGATTGTAGCCAAGGGCTCTGCTTTCGCCTACTTGGTAAAGTAATTGACCGCAACTACTGCGTATTTTGCACCACCTTTTGACATAGGTAAGGAACCAATTATATAGATTTCCCATATCGCAAACAGCCAGGGACTAACCATTTGTATGAGTTCCATTGGCGGAGCTCTTAGGATTTTAACATACTTTTGACATTTGTCACATCTTCTCACGTAGTCCGCAGCATCCCAATTTATTGTTGGCCAATAATATCCATAGCGGATGTTCTTTTTTGCTAGTGTCTGCCCCTAGTATGATCACCACATTCTCTTCATGAACTTCCTTCAGGACTCGCTTTATCTCACCGTGGGCAATTTTCACCGAAGTAAGGGGACCGAGAATCCCTTCCGATACATTATTCCATCCTACATTACATATCGCGAAGCTTTGCGAATAACTTGTTGTCATTCGTTCTTTTTTTAGGGCAAAACCCCATGTAACAGGTATTGTTTAAAAGGGGTTATCCATGACTCCTTCTCGATTTCTGTTTCTAATACGAAATCTACCATTGTCTCATTTATACTCGAAGCATGTAAGATTTCAATGAGAACCAATCCCATTTGCTGTGCATCGCCAGTACTTGTGAATTTCGCCAATGAATTGGCTTCTCTGTTTTGCTCGCGCGGGACATGCGAAATATCTTAATATTCCAGGTCTGCCAATATTTCATGAACCCGGGCAAGGTACGGAGCAAGCCTTTACCCCTTTGCTTGATAATCTCCTCACACTTGGTATACCACCAATTGTGAGTTGCAAAAGATTTAACCTAATTTCACTCCAAGTTTCCTGATAAGCTTCAAGCCAGCAATTAAGCTTCATACTCGTCTTCTTTATTTGTAGCTGGGAAATTGAGCTTCATAGCATAACAAATTGATCGGTTTTCGGGAGTTACAAGAATTACACCAGCCCCAGAACAACGATAGTTGGATGCCCCATCAGAGTGTAGTTTCCATCGAACGGGGGGAATAATTTCATCACTATTTGGTTCGTTTGATACGGTGAATTCTGCAATGAAATCTGCTAGTGCTTGCCCTTTTATGGCCCTCCGTGGCAGGTAGGTGATATCGAACTGACTCAACTCGTTATTCCATTTTAACATCCTTCTAGAAGTTTTTGGTCGTTGGAGTACCTGTCGCAAGGGTTGACCGGTATAAACACTAATCGAGCGTGCCTGAAAGTAGCTTGCGTGATGCAATCACCAAGCAATAGGCTAACTTCCCAATTATAGGATAATTTCTTTCCGCCCTCGTTAAACGTTTACTGACATAGTAAACCGGCTTTTGAATTCGTTCCTTCTCGTGAACAAAAGTTGTACTAATGGCATGTTGAGATAAAGCCAAGCATACATACAACACTTCATGGTCCACTGGCTTCGACAGCACCGGGGGACTTTCTAAATGCCTTACCAGAGCTCAGAACGCATCCTCACAGTTGTGCGTCCGTTCGAAATTTCTCTTTCCTTTCTTTATTACATCGAAGAAGGGAATACACTTACCTATCGCTTTGGATATGAAATGACTCAGCACGTCCACTTTTCCATTCAGGCTTTGTACTTGCGTTATAGTTCTGGGAACTTGTATGTCTCGAATAGCCTGATTCTTTTCTGGGTTAGCTTCAATTCCCCATGCATTAATAATGAAACCCAAAAAATTCCCTGACACAATGCCAAAAGAACACTTCAGAGGATTGATTTTCATTCCGTAATATCTGAGTATATCAAACATTTCTGCCAAGTCTCGAATATGGCCATTTGACTGCCGTGACTTCAAGAGCATGTCATCCATATAGACTTCGATTGTTCTACCAATCTGGTCTTTAAACATCCTATTCACCAGACGCTGATAAGTTGCTCCCGCATTTTTCAATCTGAAAGGCATCACGACATAAGAATACAGCCCAACATCTATGACAAAACTAGAATGTTCTTAGTCTGGAATGTGCATCGGGATTTGATTATATTTCAAGCACGCATCCATAAATGACAATAACTCGTGTCCTGCCGTATAAGTCAAACAACTGGTCAATTCTAGGTAAAGGGAAACTATCATTAGGGCATGCTTTGTTTAGATCAAAGTAATCTATGCAGGTTCTCCATTTCCTATTTTCTTTTCTCACTAACACGGGGTTAGACACCCGTTCAAGGTAGAGGGCATCGCGGACGTACCCATTGGCTTCGAGATTGTCCACCTCCTCTATGAGAGAAGCGGACCTCTCCAGTTCCATGCCTCTCCTTTTTTGCTTTACCGGTATGTCTCTCGGGTCTATGTTCAACATATGACTCGCAATGGCGGGAGAAATCCCACACATATCTGAATGTGTCAAAGCGAAAACATCCAGATTTGCTCGGAGGAAATCAGTGAGATCCTCGTCCATCGAGGGGTTGAGTTTGTATCAAATCTTAAGTACCCATGATGGGTCATCACGACTGACTAGAATGTCAATCGCCGATTCAGCCGGTGCTGCTTTTGCCTTTCTGGGTTCCTCATCATCGTCTTTCGGATCTATGTCTCTATAGATCCGATTATGTTGCCCGAGCGGGCATTACTTGTCAATTTTCAGTGACACGGATGTGGACGAAGCTGTCCACAATCTTTCCTTTCTCTCTTCGCTGAGCGTCTCTCAGCTTAGCCACATAACACGCACGACCATTCGCCTGATCGCCATGCACAACACCAACTCCTTTATCGGTCGGAACTTCCAAGGTTAAACACCATAGGGCAAAAGGTGCCCTAAACTCTGCCAGGGCCGGTCGACCTAGAAACACATTATATAGGGATTCAACATCCAAAACGACGAACGGTTGGATTCCCACCCTCCTACATTCGCCTTCTCCAAGTTTAATTGGAAATTCAACAAAACCCACTACATCAGTAGCTGCACCATTAAAGCCATGAATACGGGCTTTAGATGGTTTTAGATCCTTTGTCTCTATCTTCATTTGGTCATATGCTTTTTTGAAGATAATGTTAACAGAACTTCTGCGGTCAATCAGTATTCTCCTCATAAACGCTGGCGCAATGGTGGCCAAGATGACCATCAGATTAATGGTGGGCGCCTCCACTTGATCAGCATCTCTGCTCCTGAACACTATATCATCGGTTATCATTCGCTGCTGCTTAGTTGGGGTTCCATCCTCCGTGTTTGAACAACATTCAAAATCTACATGCCTTAGGGAATTAGCATACCACTCGATTTCTTGCCAATTCTTATATGCAGGGTGAGGCACACCGAATATCGTGTTTATGACTAGCCTACCTACAGTCCGAGCAGGTTCCTGTGGATGGCATGGAGCTTGCCCGCGACCGAGGTCTGATGTTCCTTGTCTACCTTCCTGCGGGTTCTTGACAAACTTATGTAACTTTTTTGTCGAATCAGTTTTTCTATAGCATCGTGGATGTTCCTACAATCCTCTGTATTGTACCCATAAGTCTCAAGGAAGTGGCAATACTTCCCAATCCGCTTTTGTTCCTCAGTGGACTCTTTTAGGCATGGCTTTCGATATTGAAAAGTATTGCAAGTCGATAGGTAGATGTTTTTCAGAGATGCATTCAGAGGAGTGTATTCATTATAAGTTGGGATCCTTGGTTTCCACTTTTCTGCTTCCCTCTTCTTTCAAGGATTTCCTCCTCTAGGACCTTTAGATTACTCTGCCTTGTTTCAGACATTGACCTGGACCCACCCCGAGTTATCACCGGATTGTTTTACAGCAATGTTGCTCTTCACAGTCTCCTTTCCAGGCCCTGGTGCATTGTCCCGCCTTGTCTACCTGGCTACCTCTCTTCTTATAAATTGATGCGCCTTTGAATAAAAACGTTCTAGTGTAGTCGGAGGCTTTCCTGCCAGCCAATCGCTAAACTCCGAATCCGGATCTACTCCTCGCATCACGGCCATCAGAATGGCATGGTCATTTAGGTTGCTAACTTCAGTAGCCGCAACGTGAAATCTTTGTAAGTACTCTTTTATCGACTCCCCTAAAGCCTGAATCACACTAGACAAGGACATCACGTCCTTGGGACGAGTGGCATGAATCCTAGACTATTCCACAAATTTCGTCGCTAATTCATCAAAGTTGGAGATAGACCACAGGGGAAGTCGTGTGAACCATATGGTATCAATTCCCGATAAAGTTATTAGGAAGAATCTACACTTAGTTGCATCATTTTCTCCAGTTGAATCCATCATCCATTCAGATCACATCACATGTTGTCGGGGATCAGTCTTCCTGTCGTAGGCCGGGATAGTTGGCATGTTAAACTTCCTGGGGTACTTGGCCTGTAAAATAGTATCTATGAATGGAGTATGACTCATGGATATCCCCCAATCATCATTAGTCAAGCCTTGATTTTCTCTCATCAGCTGTCTGACCATAGCCGATAGGCCTGTGGTTTGTATAAAAGATGGCAGGTTTGAATCTGTCCTACGAGACCGTTCTGGTTGGTGTCTCCTTTGTTGGTGATCTACCAAACATGTATCCTAGAGACTAGCTTCATTAGGACCATGGTGAGCCAGGTGTCCAGCTTCCACTAGTGCTCTAGATCCTAAGTTTCATGTTCCATCTTGGGTATGATTTCCTTGGTGTAAGTGAGGGGCCATGGCTCCGTTAGGAAACCTGGACCACCCCTAGTTGATTGATCAGAAGTACCTATTAGCATTGTTTCGGTTCTATGACGTTTATGCCTGGAAGGTTCATCGGACGAAGCAGAGATATCGGATGAGGAGTAAGGAGCGGGGCTTCCTCCGGCATTCTGATGCTATTGTTGAGTACGCTGAGTCATGAGGTTGGCGTTAGCTTGAATCTGTTCGTTAAGCAGTCTCCTGCTTTCCATGTATTCTATCATCAGCTCGTTGAACTCTGTTCTAGTGACAACTTCCATTTGGTTTTGGACGGTGGCAATCCCTACGCCCGGATTAACTAGTTGATTGTTGGGACCTACTTGCTGGACACTAGCAGTCTCATTGACATTCGCGTTATGTGAGGCTGATCTGGTACGAGGTCTTCCTATTGTAGAGTCATTGATAGGACTCTGAGTAGAATCAACGGACTTCCTGTGAATGACTTGGATCTCCTTCAGGGGATTTCTTCAATCCAGTAGCTACAAAGTAGATTCTAATAACCTGAGAATGCGATTCTCAGTGAAAGCACTAAAATATTAGCACCAAAATTGATCACTAACACCCAAAGAAAGATTTATGTAAAGAGATTAATGAAGATAGAAAATTAAAATAGATGAATGTATGCAAAATTAAATGCAAAAACTAGAACACCACGGCGTAACTGCCTACGTCCACTTTGAGTTTAATCTTTATTACTTTTTCAAATAATTGAATACAGATACAATCTGTACACCAACAACTTGAATATAAGTTTTAACAGAAAAGTAATGAGTCTCGACAATGGCAGGGTCTCTTCGGAGTTCCCGAAAAAAGGTCCGTTTACACTGCACTCCTGCCCTCTATTTATAGACGAAGACAGGCTGGACTCCCTATGCAGGCCTAAAGACAAGATGCCTCAGCCCACAATAGATAACTTCTGTATGTCGAACAAAGCATACAGATCAGTAGTTGTCGAGCGAGGCCTTGCCGAGCCGAACGACCAAGGTGTCCAAGCCGAGCGCCCCATGGCTAGGCCGCTAGATCTTCCTTTCAATGTCGTTCGAGTGGTCACCGAGCCACACAGCCTACCTCACCGAGCTACATAGCCGTCCCTTTATGGCCGAGCGGCATAGCACTAAGGCATTCATGCCGAATGCCCCAATGCCGAGCCACCCTTGCCGAGTGGTATTGGCCGAACGAAGTTACGAAGTTAGCCGAGCAGTATTGTCTGAACGCTCCGTGGCCGGGCCGCTTTTGCCACGTGATCCCTCCTAGAACATGCAGACCGAAACACCTTTTGTCCAAACACACTGGGCCTTGAATTGGCCGAACGATGATTCCCTCTTCAAAACCGAGCAGTGAGCGGCCGAACCACCATCGTCGAACCATGCAATAGGCCGGGCCATGCAACCGGGTAACAAAGTCTTTTATCAATATAATGGAAAGTCGGTGGGATAAACAATTGCATAAAAGTTTACATTCTGCTGGTTTCTGGTTTAATCCTCAATATTAATATAATGTGGCGATGATGGAGAAACACTATACTTGTCATTCGGCTATTTTAGATGTAACCGAGAAATATTCCAATGAGGATTCAGGTTTGACTAGAAGTCTTACAAAGGAGATAAAATTTTACAAGAATGCAGAAGGTGATTTTGGAAGGAACTCTGCTATAAATAATCATCACCTAATGCTTCCAGGTGAACATTTAAATTTCAAAGCGAATTATTATTTAAATTTATAAGCCATAATTATTATGTGATTCAAATGTAAATGAATGGTGGTCAATTTACAAAATCAGCACGCCAAATCTAAGAAAGTTGGCTATTCGAGTCTTAAGCCAAACTTGTAGCTCCTCGGGATGTGAAAGGAATTGGAGTGTTTTTGAACAAATCCATTCAAAAAAAAGGAATCAACTAGAGCATCAAAGACTGAATGGTTTTGTTTTCGTTCACTACAATCTTCGACTTGGACAATAAGTTGTTCATTTAATCATTATACTTCAGTTTTCTCTAGCATTGTATGTACATGATCTACTGTATCCTCAAATTTCAGTGAAACAATGTTTGCTTTTGTACATTTTCTTTGGCATTTATAAATTACATTGTCAGACAATGTATTTGATTGATACTTAGCTTTTTCTTTTTTTGTTGTTTAATCTGCTAATTTTTATTAACTGTTTTCTCAATGCACCCAAACATACAATATACTACATAAGTACACATTTCCTACACACCTGTACACTACCACACACACCTCTATTCACATAACCAGAACTTGCATATGGAACACCTACACATCTAATTACATGAGCACACATACACACAAAAATTTAGGAGAGGAATTGGAGATGAACAATTAAAGGCATGTGTGAAGTTGATCTCTAAAATGAAAACAACAAGAAAAATACGCCTCCATAGCTGAATGATAGATACAGTGCCTTTTAAAATGTACAAGAAAGTGGGTTATAAAATAGTTGCAATGCATAGCATCTTGGTATAGTTAGGACTTCAACCTTGTAAGTACTTAATAATATCTCGACTGAACAATGAAGCATTAAAGAGCGGTCATTTGAAATGATTTAGGAATGTCAATACAAAGCGTTACTTGGCCGCCAATGATAGTGCACAGTATAGTGCATGCGACTTTAACCAAGTTGAAATAATAGTGCACAATTTGAGCTCTATATAATATATTCTCTTTATTAAATTTGGTACCACTTTTGTGTTGGTTCTGCTTTATTACTAGGAAGCAAAATAGTTAATAGTTGCACATAATATAAATCGCAGTTTATATTATGGGTTGAAGTTCTAGCTGACATTATTAAGGCATTTGTTTGATTCAGATTCTTATTTGTGCAATTTACATTATTATCAATCTATTTAGCATATCAATTTTTAAAATTATCTATCTCATCATCCTTGATTCAAAGTGTCAGCTGACATTATTTTCCATGCAATTTCTTTGCTATTTTATCAAAACTTCATGCTTTGTCTAATTTAGTATGATGTTTTAGACGTGAACTGAAGGGGCGAAACTATGATCCTATTAATTTTCTTGAATTTGATGAAAACAACACATGGGTGGTGGAGGAGGAATCACCATTATTGACAGTGATGAGATTAATGCTTTGTATAACAGTGAATGTAATAGTTTTCTCATTTTAAATTATCTATTTTATGTATTTTATCGTAGAGACTAATTGTTATATAATTGTGTTATTTTGATAGATGCCAATTGCTTTGAGAGTACAGAATTAGATAATACTGATATAGAGCTACTTTTAATTGATGAGGAAGTTGATGTGGTTGAGAATGACGATGCTGAAATTGGCACTCATTATATTATTGGCAATGAAGTCGGCTTACAAGAAATGGTGTGGAAACATTTAATTTTGATACATCAATTTCATACACGGTAATGTTATATGAAGCCGAAGAAGGTGCTGCTAGTTTTAAGCATACATCAGGATGGACCATGAATATATGACTAAGCCTTGTAGTGTTTGAGTGTGAGCTGTAGTTTGAAACCTTGTTGTAGTTTCTGGGTTGTTATATTGGAGTTTATATGTATCCTCCCTTTCAGCTATTATATGATACTTTTATGTATGTTAAGTTTAAAATAAAACTGCAATGAGTTTGAATATTTATATCTTTTGCAACAAAACCAAACTTTTATGTATTTTTTGCATATGAGTGAGTTTAATTGCAGTGTGTTTAATCCAAGGTTCAAAAGCATCATCATATGAGTGAATATCATCATATATAATTAAACTTGTTCTAAATCTACATTTTAAATGTATAAATTACTATAAATAAAAAAATGCATGGTCCCAACAGTTCGACCGGTTCAACCTTAGAAAACTCGAACCTTGTAGCGTCACGGTCCGACTTGCGGTGCTGTTTTTAAAACATTGCAAAATATGATAGATATCGTACAAACAATTAATTCATGTCATTAGAAAATTCCTTGCTTTAATAATTTACATTCGACGATAGCTTAAAGTAATATTGACTCATCTATAGAGAAGAAAATTATAATAGAGCTATTCGTTATATTTTCACATCGGGTTGTTACATTAATTTTTAACTCAAACGGGTCATCTTGAAATGCAGAGCAATTAGCCAATGACATAAAATAGTAAAAGTTAAAAATTTAAAAATACCTTATGTTTGGACTTAGGAGTGTAGAATCAAAGTGGAGTGTCGTATAGTTTGATGGTGCGACAGTTGATAGCTGTGACGCGATTGCTAGTTGATAATGAAGATGGTGACTGGTGTGCATCATGTGACTGATTCTAAGGTTTTGAACTAGGTATCATGATATAAATCTTTTTGTCGAGTTTTAAATGTTGAATGTGATTACAGAATTGAGATTTGGAAGCGTCTATTGATTGCAGTAAAAATCAAAGATTATAAAGGATATATTTAGAAAATAAAATAAGATAAATCGGCTGATTTGAAAACAAAGAAAGAGTAATGAAAATCTTGTCAAAACATATAGATAAACAAAGAGTTTATTGCTTCAAAGTATATGATGGTACAAACCTATAAATAACCCCACTTTCTAGCGGGGGAATAGATGGTCATCATATAGTTCATTCTTATTTATAGGTCATTCTCAAAGTTCCAGTGCAAAATATTGTTAGTTTGTTGATTAGTTAAGGCATTTCCAACCGTGAGTTGGGTTTTCATTTAAAATTTGCAATGTTTTCCTGAAAATGCTCTCGAACATGACGAACAAGGGTTTGGATTAAAATTTGGACTATAAATCCAGAATAAACTTATTTGGCTCAAACTTATTAGAATGTATCTTGCACAGAAACTGCAAATTCTTTAAATATACATTAAGAGAGCTGTGGGTATGTTGCTGCCAGCCCGACAGAGATATTGACATTTATAAAAAGAGTTTTTATCTTGAAAAGAACATATAAATCACATGTTCTAATTTGTAAGAGATACACATGTGCATATGTATAAAAAAAACCTGTGGCCCCTTTAAAATTCATAACAAGGAGTTTTATCCACCTAAGGCATCGCTATGATGTTATCCCACATATTCTTTTCAAAAATTATTGGCAAAAACTAAAGGACGACAAAAAATCACAGAGAGAACTACAGATGCAAAAATAATGATATTTAAATGTAGGTACTAAAAATGTGATAGACGAAAACAACACGAGACTAATAGGTTTCAGCAACATTGAACAAAATCGAACGCTTCTTATCAACTTCAAATTAATACCAAACACTCATAGTGTAGATATGTCTAGTCGGAAAAAGGAAGATTATCCAGCGAGAAGTGAGTACATGTTATATGAAGCCAAAGCAAATCCATCATTTAACAGTCCCCACTATATGCACACATTAAAGTATTAGATGGATATATCTTAATACAAATACAGCTACTAATCGTCCTTTATCAAATACAACTGTAGTCAAATTTCGTTACATAACTATATGTGATGCAAACCTGCCTTCATGCATGCACGTGAAGACCTTCGGACATTCAATATACATGTATGGCATGATGTGTATGGTATGATGTGACAGTGTCCGACCGATGCAGCACAATAGTCAAGGGTCGTAAAGTAAATAAAACACCATAGAAACTATCATATATCTCAGAATGCGTCAAAAAAAGTATAATAATCTTCGTAAGTTTAAATCAGACAAGACAACAATAACTAGATGAACCACGAAAATCAAAGTACACAGATCCATACAATTATACAATATAAGTAATAGAGTTTATACAACTAACAAAAAACTCAACAAAAAGTGTCCCTAAATAATATAAGCAGACACCACCCAACATCTACACTATCAGATGGCATATTAAACAGTGATGGGTCAAAATGTAAGTACGATAAAGTATCATCTTCCACTAGTCTACCTGTACAACAATACGTACCACCCAGACCTGATATCTAGTTTACTCATTTAAAATTACCCTAGATTATAGGAAGCAAAGCATAAAACCTTGAGTCGGACAACAGTCTGGTGTCAAAGATAAACAGTCTTAAAATACTATGATAGTCGTATAGTCTATGGGACATAGGGTATGGAGAATCATACCCGACATGTTCTTGCATCCAAAGAGTTAGAACATAACAATCAATGCATGCTACTTTACTATCATCATCATCATATGGGTGTACCACATCTAAAAACGAGGTCGGATGTTTAGGTATTCTAGTCAGAATACGTACCTCATGTGGCAACCCTAGGGTGATAGTCAAACATGACAAACATATCATCCATTAAACAATTCTCACAATACTCGAGTGCGTAGGAAATAAGATAACTCGTATGATATGATCATAAGCAAGAGACGTTATCAAATCTTGGTTTCATGGTGCTCAATCGATGCCACTTTGTATGGTCGGAAAATAAATCCATGGTCATAAGTCCAGGATAATCCATAATCATAAGATCTAAGTACATCATAATCCAAGTAGGCATCCTCACATTCCCTCTCTACACGAGCACATTGGAAATCTCTGAGTACCTACGATCTCTTTGCACACATTTTCATAATGTAACATAGTCATAATTTGATTCTGCTCATCTCCTAGTGGAACACAATCATAATTCCACTAATCTCAACGGTAGAACACATCATCGTTCTACCCACAACCTCCACTCTTTTAACTTAACCTTGTGGATCTTCATCACAGCTCCCATTATCGAGTCATCATCGTTGGAACACCTTCAGACATCCCTCAAAAGTCTAGAATTCTCAAATCAAAGTTTTGAAGGCATTACATTGAAGCGCTGCATCATTGCTTCACCACAAAAATCACTCGTCGTGGAGTAATAACAACAAAATCAAGAGTCAGTTGCACGAACAGACTATCATATCACGCACTCTAAAGGCTCCTCATCATCCATGTCAAAGATCGGCCAAAGTGGCAATCGTCAATACACTGATAGGCACTAACCACTTTGGTTGTATACTTGGCTAAAAATAGGTAAGTACAAACCAAATGAAAACGTCATGCATCCATTGCGACTTCCGAAGCTCATGCTCAAGTCCATCGCCTTCCGTCTTCAAATTAATCGGTACGCATTCGATACTCTTCCACACACTTATCCTACCAATTCGAATTTCCACAAATGTGCATCCAATCGATATGCACAAACTCTCTCTTCATTTGACTTCCCATCATGTCCGCGTTCGATCGATATGCACGAAACTCTATCTTACGAGATATTTCTTTATGAAATGCGGAATACGGATCTTAAGGCTAGGATTAACACTAGAGGGAGGGGTAAATAGTGTTTTAAGGAATTACTAAATCTTTTTGAGTTTTTGTTAATTTGAACACAAATGTATGCAATATTCAGACACATATATGATCACAGAAACAAACACAGATGCGGAAATAAAGTAAAAGTAACAAAAGAAAGAACACACCAGATTTTATACTAGTTTGGAGTTACCCTACATCCAGTCCCGCACACAAATACGGATTTCCTTTCAAAAGCAATTGTACAATTACAACCCTCGATTTCAAGACTACGAGGTACACCACTCCTGATTCGCAATCCTCTAGATAGAGATACTTGATTTCACGGGCAACAAATTCACCCAATTGATTTTCAAGGCTACAATCACACCTTTTCTCACTTGATTGATTTCACAGGCTAGCATCACACCTTTTCTCGTTTAGTTTATTACAAAGAAGCATATAACTCTGAATAGCACTGCGATCTTGTTGAGATAGTGATAGAGAATCAAACCAGAGATGATCTAGTTAGATTCAATGTTGATTTCGGTAGAGTAATGGTAAAAATGTGTATAAAGAAATATGGAAGAAGAAGAGTATAGTAGTGAAATCAGAGAAAATATGAATATAAACTCGTTCAAAACTACCCCTATTTACAGTAGAACAACAACCATGTCCATTGGTGAAAGGATACGACGAATAGACACTTCCTTTGAAATTCAAAATTTTGAAATAAACTGCTACTATGTCGACAAGGGGTACTTGAGGATGTCGACATGCCTAAGGTATTTTTGGTAATTTTCTTTTCTTTGAAAATAACTTCTATCTCGTATTAAAACAATTTTAAACTTTATAAATATACTTAACTATAGTTAAAATACATAAGTAAATATAGAGAATAATATTTTGATATATATATAAAATTTTATTAATAATTTTATATTTAAATTTAAGTAAAAATATTAAAAGTTAAATATATTATTATTAAAAGATAGTTTAAAACCAAGGATAATTTGATTTTGAAAATAAAGATAATTTTGAGGCTAAAAATATTTAAAACTAGGATAGATGTTTTTGATTCTTTAAAAGGAAGGTTTTGAAATCATTTTGAAAACAAGATATAATTTTGTAAAAAAATTAAAAGAAAAGTTAGTGGATCAAAACAATGTTCCAGTAGATGTTTCGTAGATTCCATCCTACTTAGGGTTCCATCCGTTTAACAGTCTCGAAGTGGATTCTATTCCACGAATAAATTGGATTTTAAGATGCCGGTGCTTTTCTAGGAGTTTTAACAAAATTCCTAATTAAATTCTTATTATTGAAATCTTGAACTCTTGATAATCTTGATACTAATGAGTCTTCAATCTTGATATCTTGAATCTCTGTACTATACAGTCTTCATTCTTGGTACCTGCATGGTTTATCCTGCATATACATATATATATATATAAACTATAATGTTAGTAGTTATATTTTATAATCTTATTCTAAGGTTTTTGTCATCAAAACCATCATCTCAAGGACTAACAATCTCCCTTTTTTTGATGATGACAACCTTTTTTTATAAAATATTACTTCTATCCTAATAACTCCCCTAATAACTCCCCTTTAATCTATGTCTAACTATCCTATTTTATACTTCTTCCCCTTTGTCATCAACAAAAACTAACTCCAAACTATATAACTCCTCCTTAATCTAATACTCTACATGTGATTATAATGATAGTGTTATCATAAATAATAAACACTTGATTCTAAAACTAAAACTTAATCATAAATTACTAACTATCCTAACTAAGATTCCATATACGATAATACTTATAATAGTGAGAAATCAAATATAAGAACACAAATTATTTATTAATTATATATTGTTTTATTTACATTTTCGTAGAGAACGTAAGAAAGAACATACAACAATAGAAAAGAGAGAAAATAAACTAATGCGTGTTTTTGAAAATGGAAAATCTATAAACCGAACAATTTAGGTAGTGGAAACAGAAATTTTCACGTTGTTCGACTAAATTTCCAACCTTGTCAAAGCACACTTCGTCAACGCAAACGACTTTGTCGTCATCTTCAGCGTGCTCTTACACTTGATCTTCCGAAGACCCTTCATCAATCAAAATCGGATTAGCGTGATTGTCCATTAAAAACTTTTCCAAATTTCTAAGGATTTTGCCTTTCCATTCTTGTTCTTTGGCCATTCTAAGTTGCACCACTTGAATTTCAGTCATTAATTGCAGTGCATCCTTCAAAGAATCTTCCATTTTCATCACTCGTGCGAGCGTAGTTCGTTGAAATAGTCCAGTGGAAGGAGAAGGGAACGAAAAGATTAAATTTTTGTTTGGTTTGGAAGAGGAGGCCATTATTTTATTGATTTCAGAAGTTAGAACGGAGAAAGAATAGAAAGAATGATCAAAATTTCGAAATAAGAAGAATATGTAACTACTTATTTGAATTTTGGTGGTAAAATTTCAAAAATAAAAAAAATCGTCATATATCGACAGGGGTCGGAGGTGGTTGTCGACATGGTGCTTGATATTTTTACTATTTGATTTATTTTGATTTAATTTTTAATTATACTTTGTTATTTATATTTTATATTTCAGTTATTGAACAAATACCTAATTCTCTTCTTAATTTAGTAAATATAGATTCATTTAAAGGTTTTGTTAAGATATCAGCAATTTGATTCTCAGAATTGATATAATCGAGAGTAATTACTTCCTTGCTTACATTATCTCTAAGAAATTGATGTCTGATATCAATATGTTTAGTTCGAGCATGATGAGTAGTATTTGTGGATAAATTTATTGCACTAGTATTGGCACAATAAATTGGTGATTTTGAAATTTTTAAACCAAAATCTTTTAAAGTTTGTTGCATATATATTACTTGAGAACAAGCCAAAGCAGCAGAAATATACTCTGCTTCAGTTGTTGATAAAGAAACTGTGGTTTGCTTTTCACTAAACCAGGAAATCAGAGAATGCCCCAAAAAGTGACAAGTTCCACTTGTACTTTTTCGGTCTGATTTACAACCAGCATAATCAGCATCACATCAAGATATTAAGTCAAAAGAATCATTTTTAGGATAAAATAAGTCATAATCAAAGGTGTGTTTCACATATCTTATGATACGTTTTACGGCTTTTAAGTGGGTCTCTTTAGGTTGGGATTGATATCTTGCATAGAGACAAACACCATGCATGATATCAGGTCTACTAGCAGTGATATAGAGTAGTGATCTAATCATTCCTCTATATGATTTTTGATCTACATCTTTCGAGATATCTTCTTTACTTAGGTACTCATTGGTTGCCATGGGAGTGAGCTTTCCACTTGCAGTAGTCAAACCAAATTTACTAACTAGGTCTTAGCATATTTTTCTTGACTAATAAAGATACCATTATCTAATTGTTTTATTTGTAATCGTAGAAAGAAGTTTAATTCACCCATATGACTCATCCCAAACTCTTTGTCATTATTTCATAAAATTCTTTATTCATTTCAAAATTAGTTGATCCGAAAATGATATCATCTACGTAAACTTGTACTACTTGAATGTCATTTTTATTTCTTTTAATAAAAAGAGTATTATCTACTTTACCAATTTCAAAGTTTGATTGTAATAAGTAAGATCTTAGTCTATCATACCAGGCTTTAGGAGCTTGTTTCAGACCATATAGAGCTTTCTTAAGTTTGTAAACATGATTTGGTAATTTTTCATTTTCAAAAAGTGGTGGTTGTTCAACATATACTTCCTCTTTTACAAATCCACTTAAAAAGGCACTTTTAACATCCATTTGATATAATTTGAAATTATTATGAGTTGTGAAAGCAAATAGAATCCTGATGGCTTCTAATCTTGCTACGGGAGCAAATGTTTCATCTAAATCTATTCCTTCTTCTGGACAATAACCTTGAGCGACTAACCGGGCTTTATTTCTAACAACCTCTCCTTGTTCATTCATTTTATTTGTATAAACTCATTTAGTTCCAATTATAGTTTTATTTTCAGGTCTAGGAACAAGTTCCCAAACATCATTTCTAGTAAATTGATTTAGTTCTTCTTACATAGCCAAAATCCATTAATCATCAGCTGATGCTTCTTTTGGATTTTTGGGTTCAATAGTTGATATAAAGGCTACATTGCTCATTTTACTTAATTGATTTCTAGTTGTAACAACAGATTGCATATCTCCTAGTATATTTTCTATAGGATGATCTTTTAAAAGTTTAGTTCTTTTATTAGGATGATTAATTTCATTATTAGTTTCAGTTGACTCTTGATTTTGAGTGATTAAATCATCTTCATCATTTGTATCTTCAAAAAATTTGAGATTTTCATAGAATGAAACATGCATTGTTTCTTCGATGGTGTTAGTTCTTAAATTAAACACTCTGTATGCTTTACTTTTATTAGAATATCCGATAAAGATACCTTTGTCGGATTTAGGATCAAATTTATTTAAGTTATCTTTTGTATTTAAAATAAAACATTTCCTTCCAAAATTCTAAAATAAGATACCTTAAGTTTCTTTCTATGAAGAAGTTTATAAGATGTCTTATCAGTTAAAGGTCTAATTAAAATTCTATTTAAAATATAACAGGCGGTAGCAACTGCTTCTGTCCAAAAATATTTTGGTAATTTACTATTTGAAAGCATAGTTCTCGCACACTCTTGAATCGTCCTATTTTTACGTTCTACTACCCCGTTTTGTTGTGGAGTTCTTGGAAATGAAAAATTGTGAGTTATTTCCTTTTTATTGCAGAATTCCTTAAACTTTTCATTTTTAAATTCACCACCGTGATCATTACAGATGGTTATAATATTTTAGAGAAAGTTGATTTTGAATCCTTTTTGTAAAGTTCTTAAAATATTCAAAAATATCACTTTTATGTTTCAAAAATATTGTCCATGTAAATCTAGAATAATCATCTACAATTACAAAAACATATTTACTATGATTCATTGACAGAATTTGAGATGGACCAAATAAATCAAGATGAAGTAATTCAAGAGGTTTTGAGGTTGAAATCATATCTTTTAATTTAAAGGAACTTTTTATAAGTTTTCCTAATTGACATGCATCACATAAACTATCTACTTTAAAATTCATTTTAGTGATATCTCTTACTAGATCATGTTTTGACAGTCTAGATAAGAGTTTGAAATTAAATGTTCAAACCTATTATGCCAAATCCAAGGGTCACTTGTACTTGCCAAAAGACACAGGTTATCGTTTGAAACTTTCATACTAAGGATATAAATATTCTTTTTCTTAATTCCCTCAAATATTATGGTTGAATTATTATCTTCAATGTGACATTATCTTTTTCAAATTTAATTTTATATCCTTTATCACAAAGTTGGCTAATATTTAGCAGATTATGTTTCAGATTCTTAACTAACAAACATTAGTAATAATAGGAGTTTCAGAGTTACCGACTTTGCCGATGCCAATCACATATCCTTTTGAATTGTCTCCAAAGTTAACCAGTCCTCCATCTTTGTATATTATATCATTCTGCATATTTGGATTGCCAATCATGTGTCTAGAGCATCCACTATCGAGTATCCATTTATTCTTTTTGATCTGCACAATTTGTCCATTGTGGATTGATTCCTCAACACCCATAAAATATATTTCCTGCACATCATACAATTTTGGTAGACAACTTGAATTTGAATATTGATTATATGCAGACTCAAGAGACAACGATGATCTGAATATTTCTAAACTAGTATTAACAAGTTTTTAAAACATCGCCATTTTAAAAACTTTCTCAAAAATCATATTATGAAACTTTGAAACTTTGCTCTAATACCAAATGTGAGAAATGCGAAATACAGATCTTAAGTCTAGGATTAACATTAGAGGGAGGGGTGAATAGTGTTTTAAGGAATTACTAAATCTTTTTGAATTTTTGTTAATTTGAACACAAATGTATGCAATATTCAGACACAGATATGATCAAAGAAACAAACACAGATGCAGAAATAAAGTAAAAGCAATAAAGAAAAGAACACACTGGATTTTATACTGGTTCGGACTTACCATACATCCAGTCCCGCACACAAGTACGGATTTCCTTTCAAAACAATTGTACAATTATAACCCTCGATTTCAAGGCCACGGGGTACACCACTCCAGATTCAAAATCCTCTGGGTAGAGATACATAATTTCACGGGCAACAATTTCAACCAATTAATTTCCAAGGCTACAATCACACCTTTTCTCACTTGATTGATTTCATAGGCGACAATCATACATTTTCTCGCTTAGTTTATTACAAAGAAGCCTATAACTCTGAATAGTACTGAGATCTTGTTGAGATAGTGATATAGAATCAAACCAGAGATGATCTAGTTAGATTCAATGTTGATTTCGGCAGAGTAATGGTAAAAATGTGTATAAAGAAATGTGGAAGAAGAAGAGGAGCGAAATCAGAGAAAATATGAATACAAATTCGTTCAAAACTACCCCTATTTATAGTAGAACAACAGCCATGTTCATTCGTGAAAGGATATGACGAATAGACACTTCCTTTGAAATTCAAATTTTTGAAATAAACTGCTACTATGTCGACAAGGGGTACTTGAGGATGTCGACATGCTTCGGTAATTTTCTTTTCTTTAAAAATAACTTCTATCTTGTATTAAAACTATTTTAAACTTTATAATATACTTAACTATAGTTAAAATACATAAGTAAATATAGCGAATACTATTTTGATATATATATAAAATTTTACTATAATTTTATATTTAAAACTAAGTAAAAATATTAAAAGTTAAATATATTATTATTAAAAGATAGTTTTTTGGCAAGGCCAGCCGGTTTTATAGTGGACCGTCCACTTTTTATTACGAACATAATAAAACTTGAAATACAGGAGTAAGGTAGAGACACCTTAACTACTAAGAAAAAGAAAAATAGAGCACAGGAGTGTGACAGACATGTCACGGCTACAATAAATAACTACAAGACTATGACTCCTCCAAAGAGGAAGAAGCACCATCGTCATCAACCACCTGGGAAGTATCCAAAGAGACATTCCAAATAAGACCAATAAAGGGGCGGAATAGGATAGCAAGAGAAGGATCAAAAACCACAGCATCAGAAGAGTAAATAAATGATCGATCCCAGGAAGTATCAGCAAGCATGACAGAATTTAACACACCATACGAACCATCCAAGTCAAGAACTAAGGAATCACCAGAAGGTCTATAATAAAGGCATCTAAGGTCCAATTGATCATCAGAAACAAATCTAAAATAGGAATCATCTACGGGGTTAAATCGCATATCAGAATGGTGATCAACCCAACATCTCTCAGGCTCAACCCAAACTACAGAAAAATGAGGCAGAGCAAGATCCGGAACCGCAGAAACAACACCAGGGACAACAGATGCAGAAGGGGATGCAGGCCGAGCATCAAAAAAATACGGTGGACCTGGGACAGATAAAGGAACTGCAGGAGGAGGAGCAAACTGGGAGGTAGAAACCTTGAGAACCTATTTCCTGAGCGGTGGCCGAGGCAGAGGGATCTTAGGAGCAGCAACGGAAACAACAGAATGCGTGCAGGCGGAAGCTAGGTGGCCAAAGGAGTGATAGGAGGAACAAATGTCCGGACCCAACCGTAACGAACACGGACTTCCACCACATGGCCAACAGCTAGCTGAATAGGAATAGAGAAAGTGAGAGGCTTAAAAGGTGAAATCTCAATCAGAGCCTTAGCGTACACCAGTTTTTCATGCGCAACTGTATTAGAGTCAAAACATTTCAATTTACCAACGTTGCAAGCAAAGCCAATTCAAACCAAGCAATGGTTGAAGAGCAGAAGGGATTTGCGAAAAATAAACCCAAACGGGGATAGAAAGAACTTGTTCACGAGCACTTGCTACTGTTGGAGACCAAGGAGTAATAATAAATGGTTTCCCATCAAAAAAGGAAGGCTCAGCCTCAAGAACACGACTGCGATCCACGGAGGAGGAGAACAACACGACTGCGATCCGCCGATTAAAAGATAGTTTAAAACAAAGAATAATTTGATTTTGAAAATAAAGATTATTTTGAGGCTAAAAATATTAAAACTAGGATAGATGTTTTTGATTCTTTTAAAAGGAAGGTTTTGAAATCATTTTGAAAACAAGATATAATTTTGTAAAAAACATTTGAATAAAAGTTAGTGGATACAAAACAATGTTCCACTAGATTTTTTTAGGTTCCATCCTACTTAGGGTTCCATCTCTTTTAACAGGCTCGAAGTGGATTACATTCCACGAATAAATTAGATTTTAAGATGTTAGTGCTTTTCTAGGAGTTTTAACAAAATTCCTAATTAAATTACTTATTATTGAAATCTTGAACTCTTGATAATCTTGATACTCACGAGTCTTCAATTTTGATATCTTGAATCTCTATACTGTACAGTCTTCATTCTTGATATCTGCATGGTTAAATCCTGCATATACATATCTAAACTATAATGTTAGTATTTATATTTTATAATCTTATTCTAAGGTTGTTGTCATCAAAACCATCATCTCAAGGACTAACAATTTGCTAACAGTATATGCCTATCAATCGACGGTTTCAACCAAACAAGAAAACAAGCATACATGCAACCAACAAACATACATATTTCTATCATAGTATACATACAACATGTACAACACGCCTATATCAACCAATGTGGAGATTCATTTAAAAGTAACCTAAATCTTGTGATTTTCAAAAAATAGTGTGTCCATAAGAGCATATGTGACATCCAATTTAAAATCATTTTAAAACACTTTAAAATTCATTTATAAAATTAGTTGTGCATTTACATTTATTAAAAAAATACATTTTAAAGTTGAAAATCAGGTTAAAACATTGTTTTTATACTATGCTAACAATAATAGTATGGTGAGAGAAAATATTAGTTACCTTAAAAAAGCTAGGACTGTTATGGTACTGATTACCGTTTCCATTTTGTTAATACCGTTACCGTACCGTTTTTGCTGGTAAACTAAAATTGTTTAGCATTACCGTTACTGATTGAGTGGTATGCCGATAAACTGGTAACCGTTACACTGGTAATGATAAATTATCTTTTGTCTAGAAAAATAATAAATTGATATATTTTTATACTGAACGATGCTTCATTATATATCTAATTGGGTCGGTTAATAAAGGACATAGAAAATAAGCGTATTCATCATCACTTGAGTTGAATTACTGAAATAAATTAAACTATTTTCTTGCTTCTGAATGTCTGTAATACAGCATCTTACATGATTATCAATGTATTATGAACGGACTGGTAAATTACCGTTACCGTTGGTTTTGAAAAAAATATTACTGATGTTTTACCGTAGAAAATGGTAAATTTATCGCTACCATACCAAATATACCGGTACACCGACTTTACTTTAAAATGTTAGCCGATTGACTGGTAATAGTATGGTAACGATAAATTTACCGTTACGATAACAGCCCTAAACAAAGCTATCACATCCTATGCCAAGTCGCAGAGGGCTCCAATATAAGCGTAAAGCAAGAAATCACGTTCAAATCGGATCTCGTATGAAAAGATACAGTTAGTATAAAAAATCGACTTATACATTACTTAGCTAAATAAATTAATATAATAATTAACTAATAACTTGATTAATAATTAATTAAGCTAACCACTTTTTATAATTGGATTCATAATTGCATTGACACGTCACCCTCCACTTTACAAATTTTGCAGCCCGCCTAACTTACCACTTTCAAATTTTACAGCATCTCCTCCTACTCACACATAATTGCATTGACACGCTTGCTCAGCACAACAACCCGAGACCGCCAACAGCCACCACCTGCTGCCTTCGCCTACCACCGCTGCTTAGCTCCTTCTTTTCCCCCCATCCGTCCACCGCCTCCGCTTCTGCTGTCTTTATTTTTTTTTTTAAATTTTTACTTTTTTTTGCTAAACGCCATAGCAAATTGACTAGGCATCACCTTCGCACCACCAGCCATCACTTGCGACCGCTGGTAGCCACTCTCTCCACCTGCCACTCGGGCAATCACCCCCGACGACCCACAAAACCATGTAAACGTGAAAACCCATTTATTCCGAAACTTTTCCAAGCAAGCCGCAATCACCACGTCCATCTCTAGCTCAGACGATCTACATTTTTGAACTCTCCTCGTCAAGACAGACAAACCCATATCAATGGTTTCTCATTTGGATCTCTCTTAAAATCATCTCCTTGCCTGATCCATAGTTTCTGACGGTCGAACCGAAGTCATGATTGCGTAGCTTTCAGAAAAATAGAAGAACCTGACTTTTATTTTGAATAAAACGGTGGCTATTTAATTGAGAAAGAGAAGAGGAATATGGGTTTCCATAGTGGTGCAACATGAAGGAAGAATGCGGCTAGAGCAAAGAGGAAAATATTCATAGGAGATGGGTAGGCTTAGGGTTTCAAAACCCATTATTTTCTTTTATGCTCGAAATTCCAAACGTACGTTTTGTGATCTTATGGTATTTAGGAATGTTCAGCTGCGACGATCCTTGACCGTGCAAATCGTCATATATTTTCACCATTCCACCAACACAAGTTTCATCGAAAATTGAGATCGTGTCTCATAACGCTATTTTTGAATGTGTTTGAATTGTAAGGACCGTCGGAACTTTTGATCTCAAAAAATTTGACTGCGCTGTTCATACGTTTTCACCTTGACCCACGAACGTTTTCCATTCGTCAAAATTCTCCGATGCATCGGTCAACGGCGTTCAAAAATAAATCAAAGGTCAGAATCATCCAACAAAACAAATAAGGGTCAAAAAAAATTAATACTCACAACATCAAAAGTTAAAGAGTCATACGGACCAATATGAATTTAAAAATAATATTTTACGATCATAAAATATGGATAGTTATGTATTTAGTTAATCTTATTTGATATCAAGCATCTCCTGTCTGTATCTTACTTCTCTGTTAACTAGGGCTATCAATGAATATCCGAAAAATCTAATATTCATCCCCATGCGTATTCGAAAAACGGATAAATATCAGATATTTAGAAAAATGAACGTGGATACAGATACGAAGACATCCACGTTCGAAAATTATCCCTCCAGTTTTTTTTAAGATTATAGTTTAAATTATCTATATTTTAATACAATAAAATATGTTTATTTATTGTTTTATTAAGTTAGAAGTTCATATTATATATGCACTATAATTGTTCAAAAGTATTTATTATTATTATATTTGTTTATTTTTAACACTTCAATAATTAATATGGTTGAAATCAGTTTAGATTAAACTAAAGTTTTCCATTTATGTTATTTGATTTATCGATCATTGGCGGACAATATAACTATCCGATGTCCGTTTGGATTCGCGGTTACGAATATTTGATATTCTAAAATAATTTAGGATATGATACTGATATGGCACTATCTGCATTTGGAAATATCAGTTGACAAGGTGGTGTTAACATTTAACAACATATGAAGGAAATACTTTCATGTTAGTGCTTTAGCTCCAACTTGCTGCACAAATTATAGCTTGCTACAAGAAAAAGGATTACTTCCTGTGGCCGAAGAAAAGCAAAGACCCAATGGAAAGGCAAAGAAGCAACCTACAACAATATCAAGGGATGCATGCCTACTGGTGATTCCTATCACAAACAGGCTAATTTTCACCTATGCATTTGTAGTTTGCCCGTATCCAACCTCATTGTCGTTCAAGTAGCGTTAGGTACGTCTTTCTTCACCTTGTATTCAAATGTTGTATTTGGTTTTCCTGAGAATGGTTTTGTAACGATTTCGAATTGGCATGTTTTGTCCTTTTTAACATCATCCACCGTCTTTCTCCATCCTCTGTCTTTTTGGCTTATCGGAGCCTAGCATAACGTTTCCTTCACGTTGTTGAATTTGGTGTTGTCGCTGTTTTGAATTAATGCCTGATTCCATTTCTATTTGACTAAAAAACGTTCTCCAGATTTTAGTTCTGTAAGTTTAAATTGGAAACGCACAATTTTTGATTGATTATTTTGATAGTATACCAAACTAAAGTTAGAATTTGAGCATGTATGGAAAATATATAGGACGGTGTAGCGATTTAAAAGTTTAACATGGAAATTGACACAGTGGAAGTCGATTCAAATCAATCCGTGTACCTTTGCCTTGAAGGGGAGACGTTGACCATGTCTTACCATGCAAAGAAGCTCAAATGGAAATAAATAATCTAAAATCGGCATTATCTGAAAGTTAATAAACATCCTAAAAAGAATTCAGATGAAGAACACAACCGTTTAAGTGACCAAATTGCGCAGAGGGAAAAAGAACTAGAGTTGTTTATTCAGGACTTTGATGACAGTTTGATTTGCTTGAAAATCTACAAGCTTTAATAGCAGAAGGAACACATATTCCCACTAATAGTCAGCCTTCTCGGTAACATATTTATGATGAAAATTTGGTCAGTGTGAATGCGTTGGCAAAGGCAACACATGGGGGTAGACCGACGGATGAAGGATGATGGAAGAAGATTCAAACTTCCTAAGAGGAAAAGTGTGGTATTTATTTTGAATAATAAAAGTAAAACTCTCAAGTCTTAAGAATTACTTAACTTTTTGTATACTGTCTTAATTGGAACGTTTACTATTTCTATATACATTTATTGACAACAAATTATTTGCTAGGCAGACAGGTAAAAGTCCATTCATTTTTCATAATCCATCTTTTTCTCTCTCTTACCGTCTCTTTCTCTTCAAAATAATTTTTTTTAAAGTAAGATCATATAAATAGGGCCAATAACTTTTACAAATCCCCAGAATTCTTCTATGTTGAATGTACAAATTTAAAAAATTATTGTATAATCTTAATGAATGGACAACAATTATTGACTGCATCATAGTTGTGCTGACTTTCACTTTCATGACAGTGGTCTTGTTCACAGCACAACACATATCACTTGCTTTACCCATTATTCCTACCAATCCACTCTAATGATTTGAAAGGGAAATTTAATTCATTTTTCATGAGGGCTATTAAGGATTTGAACCAGATATTAGATTATTACGATGATTAGTGTATTTGGAGAAGAATAACAAGGTTTTGCTCAATTTTCTTGTAAGTAAAAGATAAGATGGCCTACACATCCAAGCCCAACCCATTACAGGACTTGCTTAACTGATGAAAATGAACATCAAAGATAAGCTGGCCAACATTTCTAAGACCACCCCGATCCAAGCAAATCCACTTAGCAAAATTGCTAGAGATACAACTACCCGACCTAACTCAGGACGACACAACTAACTCTTTTGATTAGGGCCAGCTCAAAAGTGATTAGTCTTTTGCCCAACTTTGTCTCAGTCCATATATGATCGGTCCCATATAGCCCATCCTCTCAATACATGAACAACTTGGCGATCCCCTTCAAATTTGTCCTTAGCAACTTTCAGCTTTGTTCTTAGCAATCTTCCGCAACATGCAACCACGTATTACTATGCACTTGAAGTAGCTATTTAGCTTTGTTTCCTTAAAAAGTGTGCTACACGACAAAAAATACAATTGAGCATACCAACTACTATGACCATCTACTAAAAACGCATCTACTCGTGTTCCATGCCGCTTTTCCCTGTGCAAATTACACCCCTAGTATGTAATGAAAGCTGGCATGCATCCCGACCACTTAACTGTACCACCTTTCTAGTTGTTCCCCATCAGCCTAAGTGACCAGATCTACGACCAAAAGTGATTCCCACCTACTAACTGCGTAATCTCATCCATTTAATGATCAATTTTAGCTGTTATAAATATGTCTTGCCACGCAATTTCAAAAGGGTTGATTTTTTTTAAGGTTCAAAATTCCTTTTCTACACAGATAATATAAGAGCTCTTGATTTTAGAAATACTATAATCTTAAGCGCTCTTAACTTCTTATTATTTTTTCTGTAATTCTTTGTAATTGTGAGAGATCAATATAGTAAGATACCTCCACAATGGATGTAGACAAGCTTAGCCGAACCACTTAAATCTTGTGTCATTTACTTTATTTTTTCATTTTCTCATCACTTTCAATTTTTAAGTCGAGAATTAGCCAGCAATCTTTGTTAATATGAATGGATTAGCATAACTCTGATGTTGGATAAACTTTTTATTAAAATTTAGGCAGTAGAAAGAGGGTCCTACCTTGGAAGCTCTCACATTTCTTCACGTTTTCTTCTTTACTAAAAATCTATTCTGGTTGTTGCCATGAATCCTAGTGACGACAATGAACGTATCAACTCTAACCACCGTGAAACTAATGGTAACATTATTGTCAGTGCTACTTGTCACATCCCTGGGCTGAGCAATGGCATGTGGCGAAGTGTGCTTCAAGGCTTAACTAACGTGGAAATTCTGGCCTATAAAGTGAATGAGAAAAGGACAAGGCCAGACACTCAAACAACCGTGAAAATCAAACTTCCACCCCCTCTAGCAGCATATTTATCTCCTACCCAGTGTATCTCTAATGCCATAGTCTCATTAATACCACCTTGGAGAGTGTGGTGTCTAAAACCCCAATTGGGGTAGCTCCTATTCAAAACAAGAGAATGCATGTTGTGCGCTAGCCATGTCATGATATTGATATAATGGACCCAAAATTGGCCGTGTACAGAGAACCAATGAATCATTTTTCCCTATAGCAATCTGCATTCGAATGCCTTCAAGTGGCAAACGAAGCTCGAGGCTAGAGTTTGACCATCTTAGTTGTAGTGCTCATGGTATCAATAGAGAACATAGGTCCCCATCGGCTTACTCTTGGTCCTATAGGGGAGTTTTTAAGACTATATCTATGGAAAGGCGAGCTAGGCATTCACAGTCACATTTTGTGTATAGAGGGAGATTCCCTTGTCTAATCCATCATTACCATCGCTACTCTCCATTGTGCTCTCGAAATAGATCTCCCACTCTACAAAGACGCGGGCTAAGTCCTTCATCGTTTAGAGGCCAAACACGTCTATAATAGGCATAGATTGGCCTTTAGAAAGAAGTAATCTGTCATCGCCAGCAAATCAATAGAATGCAAACCCGAATTAGTGGGGGTGAAGCATTGTATGACGATGAGTCATTCTTTGAGGAAATCTTGAGTACACATATCCACAGGAGGTATACTTTGTTGCATAGCAACAGATGTGATGTAAGTGTTGACCTATTGGACCACATCACTACAACTCCATCACATTGGTCGGTCAACTCTCAGGCCTTGCAAATTGTCCTCTCTTCCTGTCCATTCTTACCGGACTAACATTGTTAGTTCCTATACCTACTATCGAGTAACATTTATTCTTGATCTTAGGTGTGTGTAGACTTCAAAACTTGGTTTTGCCTTTAAAGACCCATATCATGATAGCTAGTGAGCTAATAACATCAAGTAGGGGCTGATCGAGAATCTTTGGTTGTATGTAAACTCTTTTAATAAGGAGTCGACCCATGCTAGGGTGATGACATGGTCGTGGCCTATTATTTGAGGGTAAGGTAAAAGTCAAGAATGTGGAAAGAGTTATGAAAGCAACGGTCGGTCCTTAACTGATTTCTATCTGTTGGCGAATTACGTCATGCAGATGGAAGAAGTTGATCACTTGGACATCGATGAGGAGGTTCAATGTTCTAGAAAAGCCGATCCTTATGAAGTACAGATCATCAAGGTAGTGGTTGGTAGAACAACAAAATGCATGTAGAAGATGGCACCCAATATAAGTCCGTTACATTAACTATGCCATTTTGACTCGAGATATGGAGTTTATGTCTTACAACCAAGGATCAAATATTGTTTCAAAGACCACCTTCCATAAGAAGTGGGAGAATCGAGGAATGTCGCGACAATGACAAGTACTACGAGTTCTAGCAAATAAGTTGCAAATCCACCAACGGGTACCACATACTAAAGGATGAGATATAAAGAATTCTTATCTCAAAGAAAGTATATTATATAACTCCTAGTCAATACAAGAACGGATGACGCCAAGTCTATGCCTACACCTACGATAAGCAATCAACATTTCTCAAAATACAGAAGAGAACCAATATTTAATGATATAAAATATAGAAGCATTTTTGATGTTTTGCAATATGTAACTATAACTAGACCTGAAATTTCATTAAGTATTAAAAATATGTCAATTTATGTAGAAACCATTGGATGAGCACTGGAGAGCAATTTAAATACTTCTGAGATATTTCAAAGGGACCACAGATCATGGATTAACACCAAAAACATGCAAAAATCTCAATATAATTGGATATGCTGATGCAAATTGGGCTATAGAGCCTGATGATAGATGATCTATCACAAGATACTGCATTTACATTAAGGACAACTCAGTTTCATGGTGTTTAAAGAAACAGGCTACAATATCCAAATCTAGCAAGGAGGCCGAATACAGGAGTGTAGCAAGTGCTACTGCAGAATTCATGCGGATATAATCACTACTGAATAAAGTGAAATAAGAGCAAACATCAAACCAATCATATTGTGTGACCATTGTGCCAAATTTTAATTAACTTACACTAACTCCGAAATTGCAAGGGAAGGACCTGGCATTTCGATTAGTTATCGACCACTAATTATGAAAAATAATTATCAAACAAAGGAATAGAAGAGCAAAGAATAAAAAGCTTTAATGTGGTTTGGCTGGATTGCCTACATCCACGAACTCAACAACTATTCTTTATTTTACTGAAGAAAGAGAGTACAAGAGAGAGAGATAACAAATTGTAGGTAATAAGTGGAGAGACTACCTATTATTAAAAATTAAATAATCAAATTCTCCAAAGACATGTTTGCGCTCAAAACCTTTAATTTGATTTGACTACAAGACTTAGAGTTTACTAAAAAAAGAGGATAATGGTGGATGCACACTCACACACTCACACAAATGTGAAGATGAACCTCCTTCATTTAAATAAACTTAATAAAGGAGTTACTTAGAGATTAAGAAAAATTTAATTGTAAAATATCTTGAAATCTTTCTAAATATCCATTTTTATATTTCTATGTAAATAAATAATGGTGATCTTCATTTCCATAATTTTCTTTACTTAAATCAATTTCCATCATCTTTCTTCACATAACAAACCCTTTGACTGATTAATTGATTGACTAATTAATTAGTTTCCTTTCTTCAAAAGCAATCACACATAACTTTTCCCTATTTCTTTCTACCTATAACCTAATTGATTGATAAAATCAATTAGCTAAAACTAATTTCTTCTTTGATAAATATTTGACCATCCAAATTTAACACTCCACTTTGATTCAAATATTACAATCTTCCTTTATCACCATATCTCAACAAATAGAACTTCTAAATTTTTCCTAAGCATAAGAAAGATAGTATGCACATCAACAAACAAAATGCATACGACAAAATACAAAAATTCTTCAACGTATCTGATGTAGGAGACGAACTTGTAGATACAGAAATTCGAGAGATGAATGGAGATTTAACAGTGTGTTTCACCTTCTCCATTCCAATTTGAGTGAGGATATACTCAATATTATCTACTCAAATCTCCTCCACAAGAATTTTTCTAGACTTTCCTAAGTCAACATCAGCAGACTCACCAACAAGTTCCATAACACTCAAAGCATAAGATGAAGAATCATTGCCACAAATGTGCTTACAAATAGGGCCAACCGAACCAAAAGGCCTTTCCTACAATTGGGCTCTACCTAGAGTCTGAACCTCTGCAATCTTCTCATCAACCATGGTATCATCGGAATACCAATATCTCTTCGTATATGGAAACAATCTGATGGCTCCAAATATGTTTGGCAATTTTCTGTCCTTTCAACGTCATCACTTGACAGAGGCTACACCTTCAACAAAGACCTCTCACTAAATATTGCATGCCTGCTAGTCTCAATTCTCCTAATTGTTTTACACCAAAATCTATACCTCTTCACTCCTTCTCTATAGCCTAGCAAAATGTGCTTGCTTTCCCTAAGCTTCAACTTATCATGTCGCTCATCTTCTAAATAAGCTAAACGGCCAAACATTTTAAGGAATGAATAATCAACAAGCTCTCTTTTCCATATCTTTTCTGGAATCTTCATATCTAAGGAAATAGAAGGTGTATGGTTGATGAGAAATACTTCCATAGATATCACTTCAGCCCAAAATCTCGCTTCTAGACCAGCAGTCATTCTCAAGCTCATAGCTCTCTCCCATAATATCCGACACATGCTCTCCGCCACTCTATAACAATGCGAATGAACAAAAATATAAAAATCTCTAACAACATGCTCAGACCCACAATAGTTAGTGAATTCTTGTGACATAAATTCAATACTATTTCCAACTTTGAGAACCTTCAAATTCTTCCTCGACTAATCTTCTATCAAGGTCTTCTAATTACAAAACTATGCAAATATTTGATCTTTGGCCTTTATGAAATAGGCCCGGATCTTATGTGAGATATTATCCATAAATAAGACAAAGTAACCGGCTCCACCAAAAGATGCAACCAGGATGGATCCCCATACATAAGATTGAACATACTCTAGAAACTATGTAGCTCTAGGTCTCGCAACATCAAATGTGACATGCTCCTTCTTTACAAAAGAACAATCTCTATAAGAGCTGGGATTCGAATGATAAACATCATCATTTAACCCCACTTCTTTAATGCTTCAAGACTCTCGTCATCAACATGAACTAAACAAAGATGCCATAACTGAGTGGAATCTGGAACGCTAGAATTAGTAGAAACTGCTAACTCTCCTAAGACTACAAGGGAACCCTTCGCCACTCTCAATTTCTCTCCATCTATTATTATCCTCATATCAAGTCTACTCAAAGCTCCAACCGACAACACACTTCTACGTAGCATCGAAACATGTTTAACATCTGTGATAGTCCTAATAACACCATCATGCATTATAAATATCACACTTTCGACGCCCACAACATGACAAAAATTACCATTCCTTATATGAACTACTTCGCCATCAATCTTCTTTAAATGACAAAACAGCTTCTACCTGATGTCATATGACAAGAGTGTCTCGAATCAATCTCCCTTAAATTTTGGCTGAAAATAATGATGTATCACTGTCGCTTTTATATGCATCCGATCTAACTGCTATCGAAACTAAAGCTTTCTCCTTCTTCTCTCTCTTCTTTCTAAAAACTAGACAATCCCATATGAAATGTCCTTTCTTCTTACAATAACAGCAAACACCCCTTCTAGGACCCATGAAGTGGGACCTATGCATATCTCTTCTACTTCTAAGGTGCTTGTGGCTTTATCTCTTCCTCTAAATGAATAAAGTTGTTGCTGAAGAACACTGTCATTACTCCTCATCTTCAATGTCCGAAGAACTCTTTTTTTAGAAAATTTAATGACGGTATAATTTTTCATAACATTACTAAAAGATTTAACAATTGATAACTAATATAGAACAAAACAGCCAGCTTTGATACCAATCTGATGTATGAAATTTTAATTAATTTGCATTAACTCACAGCGGAATACTAAAGCGTGAAAGCAACTAAAAGGATCTAGCTTGTCAATTAATTATCAATCGTTAATTCAATGAACAAAAATCACCAAACAAAGGAAAAGAGAAGAGTAGAGAACACAATGATTTAATATGGTTTAACCAAATTGCCTAAGTCGACGGACCAAATAATTATTCTTTATTCACTAAATAAAGAGAGTATAAAAGAGAGGATTACAAAATTATAGGTAGTAAAGTGGAGAGACTGGCGTATAATTACAAATTGAATAATCAATTTCTCAAAAGACTTATTTGCACTCAAAACCTCTAATTTGATTTGACTACAGAAATTAGGCTTTACTGAAGAAGAGAATAATGGTGCATGCCCTCTCACATACTTACACAAATAAAAAGATGAACTCCATTCATTTAAATAAGCTTAATGAAAGTTAATTGAAGATTAAGAAAAAAAATTAATTGTTCATTTATCTTGAAATCTTTCCAAATATCCATGATTTAATTTCTATGCAAATGGATAAAGGTGATCTTAGTTTTCAAAATTTTCCTTGCTTAAAACAATCTCCATTAGCAATCTTTTCTTTCTTCATATAACAAATCCCTTAACTAATTAATTGATTAGCTAATTAATTAGTTTTCTTTCTTCAAAAACAATCACAAATAACTTTCCTCTTTTTCTTTCAACCTATAACATAATTGATTGATAAGATCAATTGGTTAAATTCTTTTATTCTTGGGTAAATATTTGAATCACCCAAATTTAACAGTGACAACTTTGCAGTATCACTTACTTCACTCGAGAACAAAGCATATAGAGATTGATTTATATTTTGTTCGCGAGAAAATTTTGAAAGAGAAATTGCAGGTAAATAATATACCTGCTCCTTACCAACATGCCAATATACTAACTAAAGCACTGTCGGCCAAGAATTTCATCAGATTGAAGCATGATTTGAAGATTGGATAAAGCAACAGCTAATTTAGGAAAATCGTCAAACCTTAACCCTAGACCGTTTTGAAGGGGTAATGAAAATGAGATAAAGTATACACGATGATATTGTATTAGTATAAAAGCACATAGAAAGAATGCGGGTTATAATAGATGGCTTGCCTATCAGATCCAAATCAGTATGACTGTTTTGCTATAAATAGCAGCAAATGCTCACGTGCATATTATTCAATTTCAATACAAAAATCTCTGCTTTCTCTTCTTTTTTTTTTTGAAGCAAAGATTGAATTTTATAAATAAACACCAAAAGCTGTCAACATGCCTGACAGGTAACCAGAACACAAAGGAAATACAAAAACCGCCGAAGCAAGTTAAAAGACAAACCAATAACAAAAGACCAGAGAAACAGCGAGAGCTGGTAAGAAGAAAAGGAAGCCGACCACTGGAAATAGTAGCTGAACGTACCGGATGAATCCTGGAAAAAGACAACCGGTCATGAAAATGGCGAAAACGAGCTCCGGCTAAGCCTCCGCCTGAAGACGAAGTCGGAATAAAAACTAGCTAATCAGCAGCATGCAGGGCAAACGAGGCCACCAGAGTAAGGAAAGAAGATCACTGAGAAATCCAAAATAAGAAGACGAATAAAGTCCCCAGTGCAAACCTGAATATCCAAAGCCTGAAAACCAAGAGCCACATAATCAGAGGAAAAAAGGGGGAATCGGGGACAAGAAAGCCAGAACCACCTGGCTCGATAGCGGACTTCATCCTATTCCCGCTCTATAGGGAGACTGAGTACAGGTAATTGATAAAAGGTCCACAAGGCGACTAGAACGTGAGCTGACCGAACCCTTGAAAGGTCTTCACGAAAAGCCATGAAAACATCATTTCTAACCCGTCGAATAATGGAAGAGGGATCCATGGGAGATTACTCAAAAATTGCCTTATTCTGCGCGCACCATAGGTGCCAACAGATCAGACAAGATATCAAACGAAAGATGATAGAGCGAATAGATTTACCAGAGAGTCTGTACCACCAGGTTCTCTGTAAATCAGCCGGCGAACTGTTGCTACCTCTGATACCTATCAGATTTTCGAAGTAATTCCAGCAGCATCTGACAGAGAAACCCAAAAAAAGCAAATGATCCAAGGATTTCGTTTCCCCGATGTCGCAGCATCTACATCGGGAGACAGTAGGAATGTCAATCCTCTGAAGGTTCTCATCAACTGGTAACCCATCATGCAGGGTTCGCCACATGAACAAAGACATTTTAGAAGGGATTCTAGCATCCCAGATGGAAGAGAACAAAGGGAGAACCGGAGCCGGATTACGAGACGAACTCCAGGCCTTTAAGATTGAAAACGAACCGCCATCCCATCCGGAATGACCACCATGAGAATCAAAGAACGGTTTGATCGATTGCATGTGCTTCCAAGTCTCACTAGCGAAAGATGGAGATCCGGTAAAGCCAGCGTTCGCCAGCCTATGGTACTTGGCATGCAGGAACGACGCCCATAAGGAGTCGTTAGCCCCAAACCTGTACCACAACTTGCAAGCAAAAGCCGAACAGATGTCCTTAGGGTTGGGCAAACCAAGCTCGCCCTCGTTCTTGGGACGGCACACAACGTCTCAAGATACCCAGTGATGACGGTGGTTATCAACCTTCGATCCCCAGAAGAAGGACGATGCCAAAGATTGGAACGACCTAAAGAAAGAAGAGGTAGGGGTCATCGCAGCGAAGACATGAGTGCCCAACGAGCCTAAGACCGACTTGATGAGAACCAATCTTCCTGCTTGAGATAGAAGAGACGCATTCCAACAGATAATCTTTCCTATAACTTTGTCTGTCAGAGGATCGAATCGGGCGTTTAGTTTCCTACCTCTGTAGAGAACAGTTTCCAGATAAGGAAGAGGAAGGGAAGCTTCCTTGAAGCCGGTAAAACTTTGGACCCAAGAAACCCTGGAAGGGTCCATGTCCTTTCCGTGGACGAAGCAACTCTTCGAAGAGTTAACGAGTTGGCCCGAGCATCTCTCGTACAGGTGGATAAATCGGAGCAGCCGACTAATAGAAGACCAGTTTCCGTTGGAGAAAATGACAATGTCGTCCGCAAAGGATAAGGAGGAAACGAGCGGGCACCCTCTCAAAAGCCCAAAACGGTGGATTTGGCCGAAAATCGTTAGGGTGTGAATCCCTCGAATGAAGGCCTCTGCCGCAATCATGAAAAGAGAAGGCGATAGAGGATCACCTTGACGAAGACCTCTACCCGCCTTGAAAAAACCATAGGCCGATCCGTTAATGAGAACGGAGAACCAACAGTTGGAGATGAGCCTCCAAACCAAGTCGATAAGGGTTTCAGGAAACCCAAAGGCACGTAGTACCTTGATGACGAAAAACCACGACAGACGATCGTAGGCCTTTTCCATATCTAGTTTGAAAACAACATTAGATCCTCTGACCTTCCGTCAATCTGGGAAATCAGTTCCTGGGCTAAAAGGACGTTATCAGTGATTAAACGGCCTTTAACAAAACCCGCCTGAGAGGAGGAGATGATACGATCAAGGTAAGGAGCCAAACGATTGGCTAACACTTAGAAATCACTTTGTTAGAGAAATTACACAGGCTGATGGGACGAAAATCCACGCAAGACCGAGGGTTATCACACTTCGGAATAAGGACCAAGTTGGTGGAAGACCAACCAATGGGAAGAGTGCAGCCGGAAAAGAAATGTTGGATTGCCAGGCAGAAGTCTGTCTGAATGATAGGCCAAACACTCTGATAGAAGGAACCGTTGAAGCCATCCGGTCCACTGGCACTATCCTTGCTAAGAGCAAAGACACAGGCACGGATCTCTTCCGATGAAGGCGGAATAGCTAAAGCGTCACTTCCCTCTGGAGGGACCAGACGGGGAATGAAGGAAAGGAGTCCAGATCTGGATCCGAAACAGAAGGAGAACCCAGAAAGGATTGAAAATGAGTCAAAATGGTCTCTTTGACTTCAGTAGGAGTTGAAGCCACAGAGAGATCCGACCTTAAAATTTGATGAATTGATAGAAGGATGACTTTCTTACGAATAGAAGAATGGAAGAATTTGGAATTCGAGTCACCTTCGACCACCCATTTGACCCTCGCCTTTTGGCGAAGATAGGAGTTCTCGATACGAAGTTCCGATGAGAAGGCCAGTTGAGCAGTAGCCCACTTCTCCTTGTTGTCGGCGGAAGGGGTCTCGTCGAACAAAGATTCGGCTAGGATGAGGGACTCCTCTGCCGCCCGAACACGGTCGAAAATGTTCTTGAAAACATGGGCATTCCAGTTCTTAAGGCAGACCTTAAGACGTTTTAGCTTTTGGGTGAAAGTCCGCAAGGGAGAAGCAGAAATAGGAGAGGACCACGAGTCCTCCACTACCTGAAGAAAAGTATGGTGGGATCTCCACATACTTAGGAACCGGAAGGATGACGGCCCCGAAAGTGAAAGGGGGGAGCAGCGCAAAATCAAAGGGGCATGGTCAGAACAGGAACGATGGAGATGAGAAATAGAGAAGGAGAAGGAGCGATTGACGGCCACCCCCTAGTTTTTCAGCCTGGCTAGCGACAACATTGAAATCACCACCCACAACAGAGTATGAGAACCCCATCTCAGTTAGTGAAAGAATGTCATCCCATAGGGATAATCTCTCCATCCGATCACACTTGGCGTAGACCGCCGAGAAAAGAAAAGGTTTAGGGAAGAGGGAAGCTGAACACGCCACTGAGATAAGCTGGGCCGAGTCAAAAACAGGGCGAACAACACAGCCTTTGGACCAAAGAATCCAGATCTTACCCGAAACATTGGACAAGGCACCGCCAAACCCAAGCGACAACACAACCTTGGTAACCTCTCCAGGACCCAAAAAAGGTTCTACAAGAGCCACCAAGCAAACAGAATGTTTCCGGACAATGCGCTTCAGCTTATCTGAAGATGCTTCATTGCCTATACCACGAATATTCCAGAAAAGAAAGTTCGACATGAACGCAGTGGCAACAGAGAGACAGAAAGCAAGCAAATTAAAACCAGAGCAAGCGCAACTCAGATAAGATAAAATGAATAAAGAGCAGACCGATCGGTCTGCTCAGTCGTCGCTATAGAGCGAGTGCGGATAGTGCGAGGAGTGGCGGAAACACCTCTCGTTTTGCGACGAGAGGGTCGAAGGGGATGCGAAGCCGAGATCCGTGGGTCGGACTCCGTAGAGACTCCAATCGGCTCCAACGAGCCCGACTGCCTAGAAGAAGACTTGGAGGGAGCCGAATTCTTAGTTAGGCGAGCTAGACGATCATTAATGATAGCTATCTCCGCTTCGCTAAGCATCGGAATGGAGATCGATAAAGAGCATGAGGAAGAGGGGAGGGAGCAAAGAGACGAACAACAAGCAGAGCAGGGGACAGGAGAATCTGATTCAATCGGAAAGAAACGAAAGAATGTAGGGGAGCTGATAATACACATCCCACGTTGCTGTAGGAACCTAACCCAAGTCGGACTGTCACTAATGAGACAGCCCCGCGAGACAGGTGTGGTTCGCAAGATAGCCCTAACAGAGAGATCAACAGAGCGGACCAAAGAAGGCTGGTAAAATTCCAGGCTGTCCGCATAGTGGTCCGAATCAGTGACCGCTATGCGACCAGAGCTGAAAGATTGCCCGAACCAATCGATCCAGGCTCGATGAAATATCCGAAGAGACCAAAGAAGGCCAGCCAGAAGAGGTAGTCGAAAAAGAGCCATTAACGACACAGAAGAGGCCTCGCAATGACTCAACACCAAAAACCAACTAAAGGACTCGCACTGTCCGCTCCAAACGAAGCGCTCAATGCCAATAGGACCTGACACGCCACCAGTCAACGACTGGGCAACAATGTCAGGGAGCACACACCAAGGTGTGTCATGGCTCAAGAACAGAATATAAACTCCATCAGCCAAAATTTCTGCTTTCTCTTTACAGTTTCTGAGAACTATTTCATTCAACAAAATATCAATTACATTAACAGGTACATGTATATCTAACCAAACAATGTTACTTGATGAGTCTTAAGCGTAGAAATACTATATTTGCTTCAGTGTTCAACATTATATTACTTGTAATAATGTCATCAATGACTCTTAAACTTGCATCATATCTCATTTTGAATATTTGATACTTTTAAGTAGTGCTGGAACTATACATAAACTCGAGTTTTTTTCATATCTTCGGTCACCTTGGTGCTATACAAATTAGTGTCGTGCTAACATCAAGTAAGAGAAAAATAGTTGTTGAGTTGTTGTTGTTGTAGCCTTCTCCTTTGCAGTTTACCATAACAGTAAGAAAACAGTCTACAAAAGCTTATCGACTTTTTTTTTGACACGACAAATGTTTTGTGATTCTTTCTTTTTTTTCCTTTTTCTTCCCCTTTCGACTTTGTTTAATTTTGGAGCAGTGGAGAGTTTTTGTTAGTTAGAATCTCTCCACCTACTAAATTTTGTTGCCACATTAATTGTTGTGTATTATCTGTATGTTTTTGAATCAAGGCAAGAAACAGTTTTATTCCTTCCCACACTCAACTTATTTGTGTTGTATACCTGTCTTCATTAATATTAGCTTGATCTTATATTATTCAAACAGTTTAAAGAATATCCCGATCAAAGCTATTTTGTACCCAATGATACTTGACAATCAGTACCGGCCCTGACGTAGCTAAGGTTCTAGGCGGAATAATAAATAAATAAATAAATAAAAGTCAAGGACATGAAATTTTAAATCTAAAAGGAAAAAGGAACGAAAAAAATGTACATATAGCTGGATATGAACTCTGCATTCGACTTAAGGCCATTCATTCTTAGAACTAGGCACCAATTCACCCTTTGATCCTCAACCCTAACACATATCTTACTCTAGATAAACTAAAATAATTATTTATTGAGGCACCTAAAATTTTGGGGTCTTTGGGCTTAGCCCAAGGCCGAGCTTATTGACACTCAAACAAAACATACACATACATATACACATACACATCAAGGTTTTGAGATTTCGGTTTCCGATTCTGTTTCGTTCAGTTAAAATTTTCAAAGTTTCGGTTCAGTTTCGAAAACTCCGAGCATTCCACTTTAATTCCGATGTGGATTCATTACCATTTTTGGTACTTATTAAACATACACATACTAAAAAATTGAATTTAGAATAACTCAATTATAATTGGACTGCAAATTATACTCACTGTATATATGCAATTAGCTGTTGAAGTTATTTTATCTCTATTGTCCACTAAAGCCTTAAAGCCCATTAAGTTGCCACTAATACCTATAGCCTACTAACACTTAAATAACCTACTTACCTGTTCAAGCCCGAACAGAAATATCATTATCATCTAATATTTTCTTTCTCAGCTCTAGATCCTCTTGAACAATCGGAGTCAAGACCTAAGTTCTGATTAAAATGATGAAAATTAGACGAAAAATATCGATCCCTAATCGATTTATAGATCAAAGCTTCGTAGAATCCAAGGCCCTTTTCCATTTGCTTTTTTGATTTTTAGGTTTTCGTTGATTTGTTTATTTGAAATTTTTTAGGGTTTTTGGTAACTTCTTCTGAGCTCGCAGTAACATTTTTCAACTTTGTACGCGACGATGTTTTATTTTTTTCATACTGCCCTTGTCCAAACCAACCGGTATTTTCAACAATTCCATTCCGGTCAACATTGGAATCGGACTGAAATGGTCGAAATTCCAATGTGTTGATCGAAATCTTGAACCTTGATACACGAACATGTGCATGTGTATGCACGTGCGTACGTAAACACACAATATTATGCGAGGGTTCGGATTCATGATTATACAAAGGAAAAACTTCCATATTACTAGATAATCAACATTTGTGTAGCTTTATCTGTCACATACAAATTATAGATTATTACAAGAAATAACCATTACTTTGCGATCTTTCCCTTCCCCAGGAAAAAAGAACCCAAAATAAAGAAAAAAGCAACGACCCATTTGAAAATGCCAAGAAGCAACCAGCAGCAATATCAAGGGAGGCATGCCTACACGTAATACCAGTAATCACAAACAAGTTAGTTTTACTGTCTGCCCATAACCAAGCTCATTGTCGTTCGAATCCTGAATTTAAGTTCGTACCAAGTAGGTACGCTTGGTATGTCTTTCTTCGCTGTGTATTCATATGTTGTATTAGATTTTCCAGAGAAAGGTTTTGTAATGATTTCGAATTCGCAAGTTCTGTCCTTTTTAACATCATCTACTGTCTTTCACCATCTTCTACTTTTTGGCTAATTGGAGCATAACATAGCATTACCTTAAATTGGATTTTGAACTGAAGAAGAAAGTTTTATTTCTTTTGAATAGAATGAAGAGAAACAGTTTGCAGAGATAAAAGATAAAACAGTTTTACAGATATGCATAGCTTTTATAAACATAAGCTATGACTTGGT
Organism: Allium cepa; assembly: GCA_030765085.1. Taxonomy (NCBI): domain Eukaryota; kingdom Viridiplantae; phylum Streptophyta; class Magnoliopsida; order Asparagales; family Amaryllidaceae; genus Allium; species Allium cepa. The sequence goes on along the minus strand of CM060941.1, from coordinate 488,865,056 downwards.
CTTATGTATATGGAAATTACATTTTTGCCCCTGTAACCCTATGTATAAATACAAGTCATCAGTAGCAGATACGGCACTTCATATTATTTGCTTCAATTCGCCCCTTTGCTTCGAGCTAGGGTTTCCTCTCGTCCCCAAAATCTGTGCTGACTTGCCTCTCGAGAGGAAAAGTAGAGATTTATCTGTTGAAATGTTAGATTGCTTCTCAATTGCTGGACACGGCTTCTCCTTTTCTCTGGAATCACGACAGTTGCTTCTGATTTTCAGTTCTTCTCTCAATCGAGTAAAACTTCTTGCTGATAGAGCTTTTGTAAGTATATCTGCTCTCTGATATGCTGCAGGTACGTGATTTATGCTTAATTTACCGGTGTTAACTCGTTCACGAACGAAATATAAATCAAGTTCTATGTGCTTCGTTCGTGAGTGTAACACTGGGTTGGCTGATAAGGAAACTGCACTGAGGTTGTCACACCATATTATCGGCTTTTTGCTTGTGTTGATCTGTAATTCTTGAAGTAATGACTCTAGCCATATAATTTCTGATGTTGCGCTAGCTAGACTTCTATATTCTGATTCTGTACTTGAGCGTGATATTGTGGGTTGTTTCTTTGAGCACCAGGATACTGGATTTTCTCCAAGGAAAATGCAGTATCCTGTTGTTGACCGACGATCGTCTTGATCTGAGGCCCAATCAGCATCTGCAAAGCCAGTAATAGATAAGTTTGTATTTGATTTGAGAAGCAGACCGTGATTTGTAGTGCCATTCAGATATCTGAGAATTCTTTTCACTGCCTTCCAATGTTCACTTAAGGGTTGATGCATGAATTGGCATACTTTATTCACACTATATGCAAGTTCTGGTCTGGTGATAGTTACATACTGTAGAGCTCCAACAACACTTCTGTATTCTTTCTCATTGACTATGGCCTCACCCTTATGTTTTGACAGATGGAGATTACTTGTCATAGGAGTTGGTAATGGTTTGGCTTCATTCATTTTTGTTTTGATAAGTAGTTCCTTGATATATTTTGATTGACATAGATGTAATTCTGAACTTGATAACTGAGTCACTTCTATTCCAAGAAAGTAGCTTAGTTGTCCTAAGTCTTTGATTGAGAACTGCTTATCCAGAAATTGTATAACTTGGTTTATCTCTTCTTTGCAACTGCCAGTTATTAAGAAATCATCAACATAAACTAAAATATATGTTGTATTGCATTTATCTGCCTTGATGAATAGAGAAGTATCTGATTTTGCTGAGTTGTATCCCAGTTGAATAAGAATGCCTTTTAATTTCTCAAACCATACCCTGGGAGCTTGTTTCAAACCATAAATGGCTTTGTGAAGTTTGCACACCATGTTACTTTTGTCTGCATGCTTAAAACCTAATGGTTGCTCCATGTAGACTTCTTCTTGTAATTCACCATTTAGAAAAGCATTATTCACATCCAGTTGTCTGATATCCCATCCTTTATGAAGTGCAATGGTCAGAATAACACGAATTGTGGTTGGTTTTACTACTGGAGAAAATGTCTCATAAAAATCAAAACCATACTGCTGAGTATACCCTTTTGCTACCAACCTTGCCTTGTATTTCTGAATGGTACCATCTGGATTCTTTTTCAATTTATATGTCCATTTGCATCCTATTGTATTTTTATGCTTTGGTGCTGGAACAAGACTCCAAGTTTTATTTCTGATTAGTGCTGTGTATTCTTCATTCATTGCCTGTTTCCATCTGTCATCCTTGATAGCTTGTTCATATGTAACTGGTTCAGCATCAGTAGAATATGTAGTATACAATTTTGGCTTGAATATTCCACTTTTTGATCTGGTTATCATGTGATGTCTTCTGTCTGGTTGCTCTTGCTGAATGGTGGTCTGTTCTGATGTTGTTTGTTGTTCATGTTCAACACTTCTGATTTGTTGATTGTCTGTATTTGTTGCAGGTTGGCTGAGATGATGTGAATGCTCTGAGGTTGCTTGACCTGGTCTACTATCTGACCTAGTGTGTTGAGCATCAGAATCATTTTGCCTCTCAGCCTGCTCCTGATCTTCAGTACTACTGTATATTGGTATGGGTGGTATAGACACCACTGGATTGTATATCTTCTGTGTTGTCCCTATGCTGCTATCTTTGAAAGGAAATGACTTTTCATTGAATACAACATGTCTTGACACAAATAGTTTCCCATTGTTGTCAAGACATTTATATCCTTTCTGATTTAATCCATATCCCAGAAAGGTACATGGAGTAGATCTGAAGTTTAACTTATGAGTATTGTATGGCCTTAGATGGGGGAAGCATAGACAACCAAAAGTCCTTAGTGTCTTGTAATCTGGTTTTACACCAAGTAATACTTCCATTGGAGTTTTGCCTTGTAGAGTTTTAGTGGGTAGTCTATTGATTAAGTATACAGCAGTTGAAAAGGCATCAGGCCAAAACTTCAATGGAAGTGATGCTTGTGCAATTAGTGTAAGGCCAGTTTCTACTATGTGTCTGTGCTTCCTCTCAACTAATCCATTTTGTTCAGAAGTATAGGGACAAGTTACCCTATGAGTTATTCCCTTCCTTTGAAGGAATTCCTTGAGTGGTTTAAACTCTGTTCCTCCATCAGTTTGGATGGTTTTTACCTGCTGATCAATTTGTTTTTCTGTCTGACTTATAAAGTGTATGACAGTGTTATATGTTTCAGACTTTGATTTCAGGAAATATATCCAGGTATATCTGGAGTAAGCATCTACAAAAGAGATGTAGTAACTGAAACCATAATCTGAATTTATGGGTGCAGGTCCCCATAGATCAATTGCAATTAATTGCAATGGTCTATTATATTCAGTATGTGATTGTGGGAAAGCCAGTTTGTGACTCTTCCCCATTTGACAAAAAGTACAAATAAAAGATACAGGTATATCTCTAACTTGAATCTCATTATCATATAATATTTGCTTTACAACTTTTATACTTGGATGACCTAGTTTAGAATGCCACACACTGAAATCATTCTCATTATTCTCAGTACATGATTCTGCTAGATTGCACCATTTTCTTGAACATGATTCAGTATTATTGAATTGAGTCACTTTTGACAAATTGAACCTGTACAGGCCCTTGTAAGTTTCACCCTGCAAAAGTGTTTGTTTGGTTTCAATGTCTTTGACTACATAGTATTGTGGATAAAATTCAAAAAATACATTGTTATCATGAGCAAACTGTGATACACTAATGAGGTTTTTTTTATTTTTGGAACTCGAAGTAAATTATTTAGGTGTAGAATTTTTTGTCCAAGAATTTGTGTGTGACCAGTGTGTGTGATATTGATTTTGGTGCCATTACCTACACAAATAGTTTTGTTACCTTTGTACTCCTTGCTTCCAAGATTCAGATTCTGTAGGTTGCTGGTTACATGATGTGTTGCACCAGAGTCTGGATACCAGCATTCACTTTGAATTTCTTCATGCTTTCCACTTTCACATATGTTAGCATTATGATCATCTGATGAGTCTCTTGATTCATGCTGCACATTTGCCAGATTTACACTTCCACCATGTCCTCTCTGAGCATTTACATTCTGTGTGGGGTTGTAGTTAGAATCATATCTGAAATAGCATTTACTTGCAATATGTCCCACTTTTTCACAGATCTGACACTTTGGCCTATTGTTATTGTTCCATCTACCTCTTCCTCTGCCTCTGGCAGTTGCATTTCCTCTCTGAAATGATTGATTGTTTCTGTTGTTGTATTGATTTCTGTTTTTGTTGCCAGATGCATAGTTTATGGATATATCTGAATCAATAGGTTTCTTGAACTCAATCCTTCCTTCATGTGCAAGTAAAATAGAGTGAACATCTTCAATAGATGGTGTAACACTTTGAGATGAGATAACTGCCACAACAGCCTCATATTCTTCACTCAGACCACTTAAGATGATTAGAACTTGTTCTGTTGCAGGAACTTTGTGCCCTGCTGCTTCAAGAAGATCACATGTGCTTTTAATTTTTGCAAGATACTGCCCCATGGATTGATTCTCCTTTTTGATGCTATGTAGCAGTCTTTTATGATGCATTACCTTTGCTGCTGATTGTGAATTAAAAATTCTTTCGACAGTTGACCATATGCCATATGCAGTTTTACTGCCAATAACTTGTGGTAGCAATTTTACACTTATAGATGATAGCAACCATGAACAGATTAAACTGTCTTGTCTCTGGTATTTGATAAATTCTGGATTGCTAACTGTTTTGTTTTCTTCATTAGTGACAAATCTTGGAGGAGCAATATATGTACCAAAGAGATATTCTTCAAGGCCATACCCTTTAACTGCAGTTTCTACCTGCACTTTCCATAGAAGATAGTTATCATCTTCCAAGTGTGCAGTGACAAGTTGACTCTGTGGACTAACAACAGTCTTGATGAGGCTCTCTGTGGCTGATTGATCCATATTGAGTGTTGCAGAGGTTGCAGAGCTTTCTGCCATGATGATATGATGATACTGATACAACTAAATGTAAAGAAAATCAAGAAACAGATCAGGGTCTTCAGGAAATCAGGTATGTGCAGCCACAACCCAAATGATTAGATTTTGATGATGGGTTTTCAGGCATGGCACTTTCTTGATAACTTTTGATGATCTTTTGATGCTTTCTTGATTTTCTTCTTTGAATTTGGACTGGATTTCCTGATTAAACTACTGCAGCCAAGATCTCTGGCAAGGTAGTGGTTTGATTACAGAATTTCTTCCAAATTCTAATCTCAGATGATGATTTATCAAATCTGATGAGATTTCTGTTTTGGATCGTTGATGAGTATGCCGTTAGGCTGTGATGATTCACGATCAGGCTCTGATACCAAATTGGATTTTGAACTGAAGAAGAAAGTTTTATTTCTTTTGAATAGAATGAAGAGAAACAGTTTGCAGAGATAAAAGATAAAACAGTTTTACAGATATGCATAGCTTTTATAAACATAAGCTATGACTTGGTCTTATGTATATGGAAATTACATTTTTGCCCCTGTAACCCTATGTATAAATACAAGTCATCAGTAGCAGATACGGCACTTCATATTATTTGCTTCAATTCCTTAACATTCTTGAATTTGGTGTCGTCGCTGTTTTAAATTGTCTGGTTCCATTCCCATATGACTGATAACTTTTCTGCTCCAGCTTTTAGTTCTTTATGTTTGATTGAATGAGAACCATACATTTTTGATTGGTTATCTTGAATATATATATATATATATATAAAATTGAGCATGTATGGCAAAAATATAGGAAGGTGTAGCAATTTGAAAATTCAATATGGAAGCTGAGACAGTTGAGGTCAATTAAGATCAATCCTTGTACCTTCGCCTTAAACGAGAGACATTGTCACTATATGATAACAGTAATAGCAGCAGCAACAATAACTAAGCAGCTGTTTGTGTCTGTTATAAATGTTTGAAATAATTATAGGTGATGATTTATTTAATCTCAATGTCATATAGACAACTTTTTATTTACAACCATACCTATGAAATACGAATGTACTGAAGTCCATAGAATATATAAAGTTATGATCTAATATATTGATTATAAAGCCAGACTTCAATGTACTTGGACCTAACTTTAGATGCAATTTTAAAATCCTTCGCTTAATCGTTGATTTCAACCAGAGCAAGATGTGTATTGAAAGTTTACTGGACAAGAGGAGGCCATTAAATTTGCTTAATCAGTTAGCCTGTCATTGGCAATATGTTTATCCATCGATACTTCGTTAAATATTCAAGGAATCCAGCTTAAAAATTATGACTGGATCTTATAATTCTAATGATGTTTCAGTTTATACAGTGATATTGTAACCCATATAAACGAGAAATTCCAGAAGTTTCTGATCCATCGACGACATTCGACGTTTCAATTGTTCTTCCATCATGCATGCATACATTGTGTGTGTCATACGCCAGCTAAGAGAAAAACCTGTGTGATCGTATGTAGGGAAAATCATATAGTTCTCATGAAACAATGAAGCTATGTATTCCAAAATAAATCTTTTTGGGAATTTTCCGATTGAACTTTGTTGCATTATCCGTAACTATTTCAGATACTACATGTAACAGTGAAAAAAAGTTGTCCACCATGAGATTTATGGAGGGTCCGTTGAAATATATATATGCCCCAGAGTTGTCATCATGCATTACAACAATTTTTGGTACCAAATTGAAACAAACTATTGGTCGACTAATTTTGTGGGGCCTTTTTTTCTGGTGTTTTATTTATTGAATAATTGCAAACCAAACCACGCTGCAACACACAAAAAACCATTACGTCTACGACAAATGAAGTTCAATAGATAATATTATTCCTACATAAAATTCACTCCAAAAATATTACAAGTTAAAAAGATACGACTTTTTAGTCTTTACTTAAAGGCTAATTAAAAACTGAAAAAAAAAAAATCAATCTTTAAATACAGTATACTAAAGACTAAAATTCAGTTTTTAATAGGTTTGTAAAGTTTAAAACTGCTTAGTTAGAGACAGAATTTTAGACTTTAATTTAGTCTATAATAAATATTAAAAAGGTTAGTATTCCGTCGTTAAGATTTTCATTTTTATTGCATTAGTGGGTAAAGTGTGTGATCCATGTCATAGAATTTTGAGATTGAAAAAAATAGATCCGTACATTTAGGCACTTAAAACAAGCAAGTATTTAATGCAATTTAATACTCCATCAATTCCTACATTTATGGTTTCACTTTCCCATAGCTTCTTCCCTCTAAGATCTCATTTATACTTCAACCACGTTTGGCAACTACTAAAGTCACTTACTGTAATTCAAAATTTTGAAAACTTGTTATAAGTCCGCAAGTAGTGGCGTAGTATGATACTTGCTTCCTGCTAAGCAGGTCGCAAGTTCGATTCCCGTCCGTCCTACTCTCAATTTCAAGGCGCGGAAGTGGGTCTCCGTTAATCCTAACCTGGTTGGGGGCATCAAATCTCTGTGCTGGGCTGGCTAACCTCCCTCCTGTCTGTGATCGGACCAAACAGGTTGGGGGCTCCTCCTATACCTTCGATTTCATCAGGGTTCTGGGTTGAGTTTTATATAAAAAAAAAGTGATTAATAAATCAAAATATGAAAATCAACAATTTATTGTTTATGACTTATGGACACATTTTATAATTAGTTTCGATAAATTATTTTACTTATCTTAACTTAAAAGTCAAGTTGCATCCAAACATTTCTACTTATAAACCACTATTTAGAACTTCTATTAAAAAATATCATCTTGCAAAGTGCTTTCTTTCTAACACGGTATTATTTGATTTACATATGCAAACTTGTTTCGCAAATCAAATTATTTATGCGATAACATTGGAAATAATTGTTTCCTGTATGGGTTTGGGATGTAAAATCAGTTAATAACTTACATATTTTATTGATTTGTGTTTTCTTTACCCATTTACTCCTAACTAGCTAGGTATTTAACTAACCAAGTATTTATTTATTTGTAGATTTGATGCCTCAAATGAGAAACTTCGGTTATTTTGGACTCACTGCAGAGGGATTATAAGGAGTATACCACTCTACAAAGAAGAAAAGAGAGAGCTTTTTATGTCGAGTACAAAATATTGATTTTGATATGTACATTTTGCTCCATCTTTAGATCGCTGTAATCAAATGAATATTATATGTATGGTGATTGATATTTTGTGAAAACTAATGTAGCACTTCAACAAGTGAATAAATTCATGTTGTCGTGTTCAGTTTAAATTTTGTAGTGTTTCATGTATCATGATTGGCAATCCTGTGTTCTTTATATTCAATTTAAAATTAGTTTTGAGAGATATAATTATGCAGGGTCATTATCATTTTCATTTTCAACTTGTCATGTATATGATTTGAGACCGATTAAATACCATACTTTAGCCCTTAAATTTCAATTTTTAAAGAACGCTTGCAACTGAATTTCAATCTTTAAATTTAAAGATTGAATTTCAGATTTCAAGCTACTTTGGGACTACACAATTAAAAACTGAAAATTCAATCTTTGTTTGGTCTTTGAATTTTTAGTAAATATTGAATTTTTTAATTAAAGACTGAAATTTTTTGTCTTTAATTGAATGATTTTTGGTAGTGTAATTTGAGTCTGTTTTATGCACGTGGACTTACGTGCATTAAAGGGGTTGTGAAGAGTCCACCATATTTAGTGTTTTATATGTTTTGACGATGAATTGCCTTGAGTGGAATTAATAAAATATTAATTTCAATCAAACATCTTATCAATTTTACATTGTTGACTAGTTCGAGCACGTGCTACGCATATGTATTTAAACTATAGATTTTTGCAGTTTGCATTCTATATTTTTCTTTTATTTGTGATGATATACAGCTATTGGTTTTTCTACTCTAAGAAAATGTCCAAGGCTTTAAATGTCCACTGCTATTTCATGCATACTATTATTGATTTAAAACTTTGGAAAAATGGATAAATGAAATAAAACATGGCATCGCATTCGATGTATTTATTATCCAATTACTATAACTATTTTAATCAATATTCCTTCTTTAACCTTTACTTTTTTAATTCTTTTTTTCTCAATCCATATTACAAAACATTTACATTATAATTTGATGATCAACAAAGTGACATGGACATGAAAATGAAATCAAGCAACATGTCAATTTAATACGCTCTTCACACAGTAAACTATAATTTAGACAATTTTTCCTTAGATCATACATAAAATACGAAGCATCAAACAACCGTAACTACACAAAACCTAAAAATAATCCAAGAACAACGATAATTAAAAATGTCTCCATAATTTTTTGCACAACTGACATGCTAATTGTAACAAATCATATTTTCAACCATTCGCATCCAAACATGCCGGAATTAAATTGCTCAAAATATCAAGTTGTTAATTTATATTTGGCAAAACTCAACATACACGGTAAATAAATACATCACAGAATCACAGACAAAGAGTAATATACAAAAATGCAGCGAAAACAAAATGAATAGAAGTTCATGAAGCTACTATATATATCATAGTTAAATAAGTTGTAGTAGAAGTTTCAAATACAATAGTCAAAAACAGGATCTGAATACATCACTGGAATCAACTGAATAACTCCAAGCTGAAAAGATGTAGATGGATCTCCAAAGGAGAGTCTCAAAAGCAGTATCGCTCAGTCTGACCCGAGCGTAAAGCAAACACAAAACACTCGAGGCAGGATTAACATTCTTATATCAATAAATCCAACTTAAGTGAAATGACAACTGAAATACAAGTAACTCAAAGGATGTTTGGGATAACCATCCTCTAAGGATCCGTTAAACCATCTACTATGTAGTAATACACGCTATTATAGTAATGTCTAAAGGTATAGTATAATATATTTTAAAAATAGCGTTAAGGCTTTACATTTTCCACCCCAACACATTTTATAGTGCCAATAGTCTATACAGTATCATTGTCCCTCCTGATCAGAAAGCCACCGGAGGATACTCCATAGGTACGACACAAATCAAACTCATAGTAAAGCACGCTAGGGTAGATGACAAGACACAACTAGGCAATGTCAAGGTAGATATACCAATTACACTTTCAGACCGGTGGTAACGCGTAACCGCAGCTACCGACCACCTCGAGCCACACTTTCAAAAATCAAAAGGTGCACCCAATCAATCACAAGCTAATAGAATGGTATTGAAGGATTGTGTCCGATCAGAGGAGCTACCTCATTTGTCCGTCAATTGCTCCTGTTTTAGCCACCTTATGCCAACTCACGGGAGTCGGGTCCACGTATATACCTCAATAGAACGTCGCCACCATCCTACTTCATTCTGTAATCTCCACCACGTACACAGTTATTAAAGTGGTTTTCGGAGTTAGCAGAGAGTGTGACAACTTCCGATCCCGATCTCTTTAACAACCAAAAGTTATTATAACACCGCGGTCATTTCAAAATAGTTTATACTTCAAAACCAAAATATCATTGCCATTTTAAAACCATATCAATATGATATCCTTTTCAAAAATCATATCACTTTCAAAGTTGTAACGTTTTCAAAACCAAACACTTGAAATTATAACACTTTCAAAACGTAATTCTTTGAAATTCATAACTTTGAAAACATAATTTCTACCACATAAACAGTTTAGATATTAAAACAGTATATATAATAAAATAGTTTATAAAGTAAAATAACTTATATACAAAAGAGTTATAAGTTTAAATAATTTATAATAAAATAGTTAGTATATTAAAATAATTTATAAAGAAAAATATAAAATAGTTTTAAATTTAAAATTACTAATTTATAAAATAAAATAATTTCCTCAAACTTCACAAATTGATTCAAATTAACTTGAATCTAAAAATTCAATTTAAATCAAATCTCGATTCATAAATTTCAACTCAATTTCGTTTTTAATAATTCATTTCAATTTATGTCAACTTCAAATATAGATTTGAACCTCAATTAAACCGTTTCAATTTCCATATATTTCAAAGCTTTAAATATTCCATAATTTCAAGACTAAATTTTTGATAATTCCATATATACATCAAATTCAATTTACTATTATTTAGTTTTGAAAAATTTACTTAATAAATCCAATTTCATTTAAATAGAAATTTCAAATTTCAAATAACCGAATATTACTCCAATTTATTTAAACTTGATATATTTATTTAAATCAACTTGACATATTTATTTAAATCACTTTAAACCAAAATCAAGTTATAAAAATCATATCCTTATAACCTCAAATTAATAAAATTCAAATCAAATTTATTTGAGTTTAATTCTTAAATAAATTCAATTTCAAATCAATTCAAATTTATCTTCCAACCTTAATTTATTTAAATTATTATAAACTCTATATAAAAGTATAATTTTAAATAAATATTTAACCATATTATATTTTAATAAAAATCAAACTTTATTATTAAACTTATTTTATATTAAAACAAATTTATATATAGCTTAAAATCAAGAACTTAACTATATATAAAATAACATTTATATAATATCTAAAATCAATATTTATATAAAACCATATTTTCTCTTTCCAAAACCATAGAAATCATTTTCAAAATATTTATATATAGACCAACGGTGTCTGTATATAATTTTCTATCCTATGGTCAAGTGATAAGGATATTTATCATTTCAATCCGCAATTTAAATACATACGGGTATATATCATTTCAACCCGCAATCCATAATTCACTTGGTTTATCATTTCAACCCATAACGATTTTCTCCAATTCTACAGATCGTTCGGGTATGTATCATTTCAACCTATAGTGAATTCTATACTAACAGAACTTGCAGAGTGATAACAGATACAATAATAATATAACATGCATATATCATCAATATAAATAACAGATAATGGTGTCAAATGTCACAGGTGAACAGATACAGATAATAGCATGTAAATAACAGTGTAAATAACTAACATCAGCATATTTCATTTGTCGTTTCAATTGAAATCAAATTTAATAAATATAAAAACATTAATCGTAAGTGATTACTCACCTTTTGAGGCTAGAGAGGTTCGACAATGAAATGAGTTACGAATCCAAGCACGAATTCAAAGCAACGCAAGATTGACACGAATTCGACGATCAAAGCTGATAAAATAGGAATTGATAAAACGAATCAGAACCATCTTAATATAATAGAAATGAAGAGTAAATTGTATTATTATTTTATTACTTTCCTTCAAAAAAAATACTTAAATTAAGACACGTATTTAAACAAAATCCACGTATACAATCAATAAGAATTTTAAAATGTATACATATGAAAATCAAAAATATATATCCCTAAAATTCAAAGTAAATATATATAATAAAATGTAAAAATCTGTAAGCATTTTGAAATAATAGCACCAATATAATATTTAATAAGACACATATATGATATATTTTAAAATCCAACATTATATCTAACTGTAACCAAAACCTTATAAACTTATATATTAAATTTTTTTCTAGATCAATTCAAAGCATAAATTTTCAAAACCACATATACATACTTATCTTCCAAATCCAAACTTTGTCAACATACATAGTATCTAGGTAACAACAAAAACAAAATTATTAAAACTCCTACAACAGCATAGTTTAAGTACACATTTTTTTATATACAATATATATATATATATATATATATATATATATATATATATTTGTATAAACTAACCCCCTTTATAGAACTAATATATACTCCCTTTATGCATGTAATATCTTTTACTTTATAATTATTATAAGCTAACTATACTTTTGTGCTTTAATATTAACTATAACAAAATTTATAAACACTGTGTATATACATACTAGTTTTTCTAGCTTGTATAAACTGATTTATATAACATGAAACTTGATACATATATTTACTTTTGTCGTACACTTTTTCTAATATATGAAAAGTATAAACGTACAATTGTTTATAATATATAACTTATATATCATACACACACTTGCGTACATGTTACAGTTTTATTGCTAATATAACATAGGTACCTTTATACATACATACATACATATATATATATATATTATAACTTTTATAAAATATACATTAAAACCCCAACGGAATTTATATAACCAACATATATATACTTTCTTTTTCTTTCTTTTTCTTTTTATAATACAACTCAGTTAGATTTTTTATATAAGCAGATAGTTTTAAAAATGTAAGCAACTGATCATATGTTTTCATAAGCCATTATAACATTAAAAAAACTAACTTATATATAAACAAGAAAATGGAACGGTAGGGGAAGATACAAGGCAGAGCACGTGTAGAAGCAAGGAGGAGGGGAGCAGTAGGGAGAGATTGTCACGCGGGGTTGCTGCATGATGGTCGGGAAGATGAGCAAGGGGAGGCTCGGCCGATGTAGGAGGAGGCTGTTGCAATAGCACGAAGGAGAAAGTTGTTTAGACCGACGTTTAGCAAGGAGAGTGACTGGAAGAACAGGCTTCAGAGCAAAAGAATAAAGCTTTGGAAAAAAAAGAAATTCTCAAAAGAAGGAGAACAAAATAGAAGGCAGAGGAAATGAAAATGAGACGAAAGTGAATATATGAAACGAACCAACCAAGCACGTTGAAAATAGGGAATAGTGAAAGTCTGAATTCTAAATTCAAAAAATAATAAAGTAAGTGGCTATTGACTATTGGTTTTACAGAGTGGATAACGAATCAACAAAGAATTCAAGAGGTTAAAAAAATATGGAACCGGTACGGAAATTGTCCGCAAATTCCGTTGTCTTTCCGACTTTGAAATTTATAATTGAATATACTGTAGAGATCAACACGACGAGACGATCAAAACGATATACAGATATCATTGATGCAATCATTCGATCAAAAGTCGATATCGGTACCAAAATGTTGTTATTTCGCCGAAAATAAGAACGACGGAGTAATAACAATCCAAACTTGAAGAAACGAAATATGACGTCTCATTCAGAAGATGATTTACAAATTTTCTATAGAAAAATATTCAAGTTTGGAAAGCATTTTATCATCATCAAATTTAACTGATTTGAATTTAAATAAAGTTCCAAAATAAAATAAACTTCAATATTATCTAATGAAAATTTACCGTTTGCTATGTTAAAGTAGACGCATTTCAAATATTAAATTTTTATTTCAAAATTTTATTGTTTAAAATTTCACAAAATTTCAATTAAATATATAAATAAAACAAATAAATATTATTAAAAATTTACGGGTCGTTATATTCTCCCCCACTCAAAACTTTCCGTCCCCGAAAAGGAACGAGGTAGGAGAATAGAAACAACCACAAAGAAAATAGATTTGAAATACAAAATAAAACGATAAGTTTAAACCATATAAATTTCAGTTTTAAGTAAATTAATATTAACTATTTGGTTTAATCCACTGGATTTCACTTAAGTTAAATTAATCTAACTATTTCTAAATTCACTATCTTATAATCTTATTATCCTAAATCAACAATTTCTAGAATCATAAATTTGTACAGTCATTTATTATACTCATATTCTATTCAACAATTTAATTCTTCTTTATTCTAAATTATTAATATATTTATTCCACTTAATATATCATATCACATATATTAAATATATTTGCACCAATTATAACTACTCAAATTTATTTAAAATAATTCTTTTAACATCATTTTACATTGTATAATCTTCAGTTACTGTAACGATCCGTAATTTTCGATAATTAAATTTTGTTAATTCAATAAGTTTTAGTAATTTAACTCAGAAAGAAAATAAACAAATCTATAATTTAATAATGAAATCACTAAAATAAAGGTAATAATGTTAATACAAGTTAATAAATAACGAGTTTGGCGCAAACCCAATTAATTGAACCAATTGTAAGATTATAACTGATTGTAATTGATAAATTGAGAAATAAGTTCAAAATACATTAATTGATGAAATAATACGTAATAAACGGTAATTTGATAAAATCAATGTTAGTATAAATTAAAAAAATAATTGAAAATAATGCTAATTCTATTTATAATATGACAATTGGTTGATTTTAAGAATGGAAATCAAGATTTATTAATTTATTTGAAATTTAAAATTCAATAATTGGATTATTTGAAAATAAATGAAATTAATTTTTTTTATTAGTTAATGGAGATTACGATGAAATCCGAGAGTATTAAGGTAATAGATCATGAATCCAATGTTAAATGCATCCATTTGAAAACAATGAATTGAATAATAGAATGAAAAGTAATTAAATAGAATTATTGGAAATTAAATTTATAATTTCTGAAGTTAATGGAATTAAGGCTAACGCTGAAATTGATAAATTAATCAACTCTAAATGGACATTTAAATTTGGTTAAATTAGTGTAAATGATTAAAAAATTAAAAATGATGAAATTTGTTAAATATAGAGTTGAAATCGAAAACGTGATTTCATTAGCCAATTATTAATTTATTTAATTAACTAGAAAATAGCCATTTTGGCCACTGACTTGGATTTCGACAAAACATGTTTCGTCGGATCCGTAATGGTGAATTGTTGTAAGACTTCAAGTTTCGTAACGATCGGACTTGTCGTTTGATGGTACGGGCTCGAAACGCCCATAAATCAATTAAATTGAAATCAATTTGAATCAGTTTGAGATAACTTGATTTTAGCATAACTTCTTCATATGATGGAATTTGGACTTGAAACCTATTCCATTGATTTTAAAATATTTTAGAACACCTATTTTGCTATATGGGTTGACCCAATTTCGTTCCGGAGTCAGAACGAACTTTTCGGGCCATTTTATCGTTCACGCGTATATCAATCGTGTCCATCCATTCTAATTTCAGCTTTGCCATATATATACCTCATTATAAACCCTAGCAGCCTTTCTATTTCTTAATTTTGTACGTATAATTCAATGGCTCCTCCTCATTCCAATGGATGAAAACCCTAAAACTCCTCAGTTCAATTCCAATTCAAAAGTCAACTTCAAAAATCAAAACTCCACAAAACTATATAGAATTATATAAGGATTTGAAGCTCTCAACGAGCGCAAGTTAAATATATGATTCATTTTTCAATTTGAGTTGCGAGGTGGCCATAAATCGACGAAATATTCTCGGCCGTTCATCACTCTCCGATGAACCTCGACCGATCGTCGATTCATCGGCACTGCTGCGTAAAGAGGCAAGCGCGTAGTCCATCGGTACAGTTCGCAGGGTGGTTCAGCAGCTAGATTGAGCGTTAAAATTGGATTAGGGTTTAAATTATTCGGCAGCGGCTGTCAAAGTTGGGCGTCAATCGACGCACCACGTGGGTCGCGTAGGGGTGGCGAGGCACGGAGGTACGCAGGCGATCGTCTTGGCCGAGGTTGTGGCGGCGCGGCTACGGCTAGTGTGGCGGCGTACATTTTGAAGGAGGTTAGCTCGTTAGGGTTTCGGTAGAGCAGGCTTTCTGTGCGTAAAGGGAACGATGCAAAGACGCTGACGTGGCGATTTAGATGGGGTAAGTTTTTTTTATTCTGTTTTAATTTAATTTTGACTTCAACTCGTTCTAATCGTCATAACTTTTGTATACGAGGTCCGTTTCACGCGCCGTTTTCTCCGCTAGGTTTGTATTGGAATTCCGGACATTTCTATGCTTGTTTGGACGAATTCTAAGACTCTTTGAATTTTTATTTTAAATTGGATTTAAATTCAATTTAAATTCAAAAGGTGAGTGTTTTAACCAACTCACAGCTTCTAAAATTTCTTATGTTTATTAAATTGATTTATGATGTGATTAGAAATTTATTTTTGACTGTTTGGCATATTTTAATCATCATCTCAGTTAAATTGTTATTTAATTTATTATTACATATAAACTGTCAGTTAATTGTTTTTAATTTATTATTGAATATAAACTGCCAGTAAATACTTGTTATTTATTATCTGTCTATGTTGATGTTACTGGTTAAATTGGATGACGATTGTGAATAATGGTTGATGATTGATATTGGATGAATGGATGTTGTATTTTATACTGTTATAAACTGCAAGTTGTTATGGTTTTTATTTCATTCGAGATTGCGGTTTGAAATGATATATAACCGTATTCATATTTTCAATTACGGATTGAAATGTTAAATATCTATATCACTTGACCATAGGGTAGAAAATTTTATACAGACACCGTGGTCTATATCTAAAATATTTTGAAAATGATTTCTATGGTTTTGGAAAGAAATATATGGTTTAATGAATATTGATTTTTAATATTATATAAATATTATTTTTATATATAGTTAAATGCTTGAATTTAAGCTGTGTATAAGTTTGTTAAATAAAAATTAAGTTTAATAATAGAGTTTGATTTTTATTAAAACAAAGGTGAGTAAGTATTTAAATTTTATTTTAATATAGAGTGTATAATGATTTAAATTAACTAAGGTTGGGAGATAAATTGGAGATTTATTTGAAATTAAATTTATTTGAGAATTAAACTCAAAAAGGTTGATGTGAAATTTATTAAATTGAAAATTTTAAAAGGTATAATTATTATAACTTGATTTTGGGGTCAAGGTGAATTAAATGATTATTTCAAGTGTAAATGAATTGAAGGAAATATTTAGTTGTTTGTAATTTGAGTTTTATTTAAATGATAAGGGATTTATTATGTAAAATATTTCAAAACTAAATAACATAAAATTTATTTGTTGAATCATAATTATCAAATTTAGTTTTGAAATTTTGGAATATTTAAAGTCTTGAAATATATCGAAATTGAAATGTTTATAGAAATTGAAATATTTTATAGAAATTGAAATGTTTTGAAGTTATGGATTTCAAAGTATTTTTTTAGAAGTGTTGTAATTTCAAATGTTTGGATTCGAACTGTATAAATTCGAGAGTGCTATGATTTTGAAAAAGGGATATATTTGAAATAAAAATGATATTATATTGATTTCGGTTTTAATAAAAATGATATCATATTGATTTGGTTTTTGAAGTGGAAATTATATCGTATTTGTATAGTTTTGAATGGATATTATATTCTGGTTTTGAAGTATAATTATTTTGAAATGACCGCGGTGTTATAATAACACTTGGTTGTTAAAGAGACTGAGATTAGAGGTTGTCATACTCTCTGCCAACTCCGAAAACCACTTTAACAACCGTGTACGCGGTGGAGATTCCAGAATGAAGTAGGATGGTGGCGACGTTCTATTAAGGTATATACGTGGACCCGACTCCCATGAGTTCGCATAAGGGGGCTAAAACAGTAGTGATTCTGGACCAATGAGATAGCTCCTCTTATTGAAAACGATCCTCCTATCGAACATACTCCTTCGATACCATTCCATTATATTCTGATTATGAGATTGATTCGGTGGCCACTTTTGCTTTTGATTTTGGAGGTGTGGCTCGAGGTGGGCGGTAGCTGCGCGCTATGCGTCACCACCAGTCCGGATGGTAATTGGTATATCTACCCTGGCATTGCCTTGTGTTCTGTGTCACCTACCCTATCGCGCCTTGTACGAGTTTGGTTTTATCCCGTAGCCCGTGGAGTATTTAGGGCGGTCTTCCGATCTGGAGATACGCTGATACTGGATGGACTACTGGGACTATTAAGTGTTAAGGTGGAAAATGTAAAGCCTTAATGCTATTTAAAAGTAAATTTATTTTACTATAGACATTATTATAATAGCGAAAGACTACTATATAGTAAATAGTTTAACGGATCCTTTGGAGATATAAATCCCGAGCATCTTTTAAGTTACTGCGCTCACGTTAGAAACTGGATAGGAGATGTCAAATCCCGTAAACATCTCTGACGCCATTCCACTCATATTATTTACTATTGATTTAGCTTACATAAGATCTCTTAGTTCTGACTCGATGTTTTGTCTTTTCAATTTTCTCGGGTCAGTTTGAGCATTTCAGGATTCGAAGACTATTTCTGGAGGACGGAGATGGAGATTTCATTACTATTATTTATTATATTATTTCACTACATTCATATTGTTCCCCTGCATTATTTAATATTCTCTGGTATGTGTAACTCTGATATGTGTTGTATAAGTATAATCAAATGTTTTGTAAAATAGCTTCATAAACTGTTATTTGATTATTATATTTTATCATTCCGTTGTGAGACTCTGTTTTGTTTTATTTCTTCCTCTGCTTTTCTTATTCATAACAATCCGCTCTTCTGTATGGTTTGAGTCTGACGTGCGTGGTTCATCGTCGTTTAAAGCGTACAAAAAGGCGGGATGTTACAGTTACATAGTTAACTTCTGAATATTTAAGGTAAGTTATATATAGAATGCAACTAAGTATTATAAAAGTAAAATTTTCCAATTCAATTATTTCAAGTTTAAATATTTATTAAAAAATTTGGCTTCGTTTTATAATTAAAATCACCTTTAACAAAAATTTAAGAATTACATTTTCGATTAACTTTAAACAATTTAGATATACACACACACACACACACACACAACATATATCGAATCAAATTTATAATCATATACCAATATATATATATATATATATATATATTATAATTCAAATCATACTTTAAGAAATTCAAATCAATTTCATTTCTAAACAAAAGCGTTGCAAAGCTACCAAATGGTCTCTCCACTCTGAAACTCGAAAATGAATGTCGATGACGCTGCAGTCATCATCGAAATTATTTTCCAGCGACAAAATAGGAGAGTACTGATTTAAACTCTTAAAAATTCTCTGGAAATGATTTATATTCAAACATACTTTTAAATAATATACATTTTAAAACATTAAAACCAAAGTTTGAAATCACCAAAAATTAAATTCTTAAATTCTTGATTTAAATTCATTTCAAATACCAAATCAAATTATAACCAAGTTTTATAAATTCATTTATTTATATTATGCAATAGTCAATGGTTTATAAAACAATAAATGAAATTCAAATATTATCATTTCTGACGACAAATTCATTAATAATTTAATTTTAGAAAAAGTTATAATATAATCATACAAAATTATTTTATTTACCAAATTTGAAAACAATGTTGTGTCAGTTTATTCTGCTCAAGTGTTTTGAAAATCCTATCGATAGCGTTGAACAGACGAATCGGTCGAAAACACAAATCAACATCAACAACTCAAGCAGCACAATATATAAAACAAATTTAAATATTAATTACAAATACACTCCCTCACTCAATGATTAAATAATGGATTTTAAGTCAAAGATAGGGATATAGATTCAAATTAAAGGGACCTTTAACCAAAATAATTCAAATAGGAAGATAAGCTCGAAACGAAGATAAGATAGCTAAGTAACAAAAGAGAAAGATGGATATACCGATATTGATCGCGGGCGACATTAACCGGGTCAACCGTGACTTCAAGAATACGATCGATGCAGAATTCTAAGGCAAATCGATATCTGATCGCAAGAGATAGAATTTGGGCATAGCAGGAGATATATAGCATCGTAAATCGAGGATGCAGAAATCTTCGGTAAATCAATGCCTATTGTAAAGGAGTTTCACCTCTTTACAAATCATTCGATGATTGGCGAGACCGTCGATTTATTATAGAGATTTTTTGAAGTGGAGTTATGCGATACCCCAGAATAAGAAAAGGGATAGGTAAGGATGGATTTTGAAGCCCAAGGGAACGTTCCAAAATTCAAAGGAAACCGAGTCAAAGAGGAAGGGATTCAAGCTCGAACGAAAGAGATTCCGTAATTAAACTTACCCTATATGTGGAGTTTTGCATAAAACCAAAGCTCTGATACCAAATGTAACAACTCAATATTTTCAATCATTCGCATCCAAACATACCGGAATTGAATTGCTCAAAATATCAAATTTATATTTGGAAATATTCAACATACATAGTAAATAAATAAATCACAGAATCACAGACACAGAGTAATATACAAAAATGCAGCGAAAACAAAATGAATAGTAGTTCATGAAGCTACTATATATATCAGAGTTAAATAAGTTATAGTAGAAGTTTCAAACACAATAGTCAAATACAGGATCGGAATACAATACTAGAATCAATTGAATAACTCCAAGCTGAAAAGATGTAGATGGATCTCCAAACGAAGCTCCAACTTTAACGGTGAGTCTCAAAAGCTGTATCACTCAGTCTGACCCAAGCGTAAAGCAAACACAAAGCACTCGAGTCACGATTAACATTCTTATATCAATAAATCCAACTCAAGTGAAATAATAACTGAAATACAAGTAACTCAAAAAAAATTTGGGATAACCATCCTCTAAGGATCCGTTAAACTGTCTACTATGTAGTAATATACGCTATTATAATAATGTCTAAAGGTAAAGTATGATATATTTTAAAAATAGCGTTAAGGCTTTACATTTTCCATCTTAACACATTTTATTGTGCCAATAGTCTATATAGTATCATAGTCCCTCCTAATCGGGAATCCACCAGAGGATACACCTAGGTACGACACAAATCAAACTCGTAGCAAAGCACTCTAGGGTAGGTGACACGGCACAACTAGGCAATGCCAGGGTAGATATACTAATTACACTTCCGAACCAGTGGTAACGCATAACCGCAGCTATCACTCATCTCGAGCCACACTCCCAAAAATCAAAAGGTGCACCCACTCAATCACAAAGTAATAGAATGGTATCGAAGGAATGTATCCGATCAGAGGAGCTATCTCATTATCCCATCAATTGCTCCTGTTTTAGCCATCTTATGCCAACCCACGGGAGTCGGGTCCACGTATATACCTCAATAAGACGTCGCCACCATCCTACTTCATTTTGGAATCTCCACCGCGTACACAATTGTTAAAGTGGTTTTCGGTGTTGGCGGAGAGTATGGCAACTTCCGATCTCGGTCTCTTTAACAACCAAACGTTATTATAACACCGTGGCCATTTCAAAATAGTTTATACTTCAAAACCAAAATATCATTGCCATTTCAAATCCACATCAATACGTTATCCTTTTCAAAAATCATATCACTTTCAAAATTATAACATTTTCGAAACCAAACACTTGAAATTATAACACTTTCAAAATGTATTACTTTGAAATTCAAAACTTTGAAAACATAACTTCCACCACATAAACAGTTTAGATATTAAAATAGTTTATAAAGTAAAATAGTTTATATATAAAAGAGTTATAAGTTAAAATAGTTTATAATAAAATAGTTAGTATATTAAAATATTTATAAATAAAAATATAAAATATTTTTTAATTTAAAATTACTTTATAAAATAAAATAATCTCCTTAAACTTCACAAATTGATTCAAATTAACTTGAATCCAAAAATTCAATTTAAATCAAATCTCGATTCATAAATTTCAACTCAATTCAGTTTTCAATAATCCATTTCAATTTATATCAACTTCAAATACAGATTTGAACCTCAAATAAACCATTTCAATTTCCATATATTCCAAAACTTTAAATATTTCATAATTTCAAGACTAAATTTTTGATAATTCCACACACACACACACACACACACACACACACACATATATATATATATATATATCAAATTCACTTTACTTTTATTTAGTTTTGAAATATTTACTTAATAAATCCAATTTCGTTTAAATAAAAATTTCAAATTTCAAATAACTGAATATTACTTCAATTTATTTAAACTTGATATATTTATTTAAATCAACTTGACATATTTATTTAAATCACTTTAAATCAAAATCAAGTTATAAAAATCATATCCTTATAACCTTAAATTAATAAAATTCAAATCAAATTTATTTGAGTTT